>CM073126.1:9732962-10332962 GCA_037039145.1 Fundulus diaphanus
ACACTGCTGCCATTTCGCCCTCGACTGCCGCCTCCCTCGCATGTTATTTTCTTGCCGCCTGGAAGCCGAGCAACATGTCGAAGGGGGATCCGCTGAAAACGGCCATGTCCATCGGGAACGTGGACGACACGTCGCTGGCGCTGCCGGCAAGGAACGAGTACAGCTCCGGGGAGCAGCGCGTCAGGGCGCAAGTGCAAACCATCCGGAGGATGAAGTCGCGGCACTCAAGCAGCAGCAAGAGCGAATCTACATTGTCCCCGACGAGTAAGAGGGGCCTTTATTTTACTGTACACACCCTTAAGCGGGATACTGTAAAATTAAGTGGAATCTGGGTAACTTTTTTATTAAAAATCTGTAGTTTCAAACGTTGGACATTTCTCGGTGCAGAATGGCGTAAGTGTGTCCTTTTATTTATGGCCCTATAAGCTCAGCTGGTTATATAATGTTTGTGCAAGGTGTATTTTCTGTCCCTCTTGTCAAAACAGAGATTAGACTAAGATAGATTTTTGCTTACCTTCGGGTTAAAACATTTACAATGATTTACCAGGAAATAGGTGCTGATCCAGCAGTGAGTAGACCCACGGTGAGAGTGGAAACCTACCTTTGAGCTTGCTTTTTAAAAAAGAAATATGTCAAGAAAGAAGAAAACAATTGATTATTTCTTTCTCACATGATGAGTTGCCTATTGTAATAAATTATTGTATTCAATAAACCCAAGAATTCCCAAGATCTTTAAATCTGATCCACTTTTTTGACTAGATAGGGTGGATTAAACTTTAATCAATGGTCCCAAATCTTTCTCCTTTTTGAATAGTGATTTTCTTCTGTCTTGGTGTTTAAAAGTTGTTTTGGAACATACATGAACACAGTTTGCTGAATCTTGATCCTTAAAATATAAAATAACCAACTGATTGAAGAGGATTTTGACGACGCTAATCTTGACTACAGCGTGTTTTTTGGCTACAAATGCCGTACGAGCTCCTGAAAACTGTAAATCACCTAATTTTTTTTGTGTGACAATAATACTACCTAATTTATGATTGCCATTAAAATGAGAGTGTCATTGTTTCCTGCATGCAGCTCTAAAGAAAACGAAAGTCCAAACTTTGGTTATTTACTTCTGTCACCAATAGTTACTGGTTCTACAGTTTGACATCTTCATAACAATTAAGACTTCAAAGGATATGCCGATGATCAGAGGTGTTGACACAGATCTGGAGCAGTTCGTTTTTTTTCCTACAGGCAAAGATGGATATCACTGGTTATAAAAGAGGTGTTCTGTACACACGATAGCAGTTAATAACCCCTGACACCTCTCCCCAGGCCCCGTTTCTGACTCCATGCTTTGGGAAGGTGCAAAGATACAGTCGAAAGTATCTAATGGAAACCTCTTCTTCAGCAATGGCTTCTCAAAAAATGTGAGTTTCCCCGCTTCTTTATTTTAATCTTGCTGACTCTTGGTTGCAGATTTGGTGGTTATGTTATGCCTAAAGTGTAGTGATAGTTTTAATATAGTTGGACATTTTAATGAGTTTACCTTCCAACGCTACAGACAAAACGTACCCACTTTTATTTATTTATTTGGTTATTTCATTTGCTGCTTTTTGAATCTTTATTTTGAGTTTAATAATCTCAAAAATAATCGGTACAGCATCAGCCGTAAAAAAAAAAAAAAAACTTGTATTGGTCCATCTCTAGCTTAGATTTTAGTTCTTCAAAATTCATAAGCTTGAAAGTGATGCCAACCTGTTATTTTGTTTT
The DNA here is from genome assembly GCA_037039145.1 of Fundulus diaphanus. Taxonomy (NCBI): domain Eukaryota; kingdom Metazoa; phylum Chordata; class Actinopteri; order Cyprinodontiformes; family Fundulidae; genus Fundulus; species Fundulus diaphanus. Next base: position 9,734,724 of record CM073126.1, read on the forward strand.
CAAACCTTTACTGGCAGAAAGTGAAAACCACAATGTTGAACAGGGTTTCTGGTGCATGTAATTGATGGCAAAATAAAAGCCGCCACACCTTCAGAATGACGTTTTTTTAAATATATGGTAAAACAATGTATATCATATGAGATATATTTACCCTATATGTTTGTAGCTTATGTTTGTGCACTTAAACTAACCATAATCCGAGTTTGAAATGAATTTAAATATCATGAAACATAAAATGTACTTTATTTAGAAAAAAAAAAAACAATACTGCCTGCTCCTTCCTGTCTGGCTGCAAAGCTGGCTGCTGGCTAGTGGCTACTGCTCTCAGAAGGGAAGGAAAACTAGAGATGACAGTCCAGTGTTGTCCATTTAGCATCCTTGTTGCTCCATTTATCAACTTTTCAGACCCCTCTAGCAAATTCAATTCAATTCAATTTTATTTATATAGCGACAATTCATGAAACATGTCATCTCAAGGCACTTTACAAAGTCAAATTCGATCATATTATACAGATTGGGTCAGATTATACAGATTGGTCAAATTTCTTTCAAAAAGCAACTAGCAAAGATGACTTTTAGCAGAGTTTCTGTTCTAATGGCGACTTTACCGAAAGCACCAGTCCTTCTGGAGTCACTGTGTTCAGGCAGCAGCGAGAGCTGCTATGAGTGTTCCTACTACCCTCAGCACTGTCTCACAGGCACACCTCAGCTACTACTGCCTCGTCACATAAATGTCGTTTTTAAAGTAGTCTTTTATTGTCTCTGAAACTGTTGCACTAAAATTATTTCCTGAATTCATTTTACACACAGCTTCAGTCACTCATTCACCTTGTTCACTCTGTGTGCCTCTCATAGCTGTCATTTTGGAACATTTTGCTTTATATAGTGTGGCTTCAGGAAATGTATTAAAATTAATAAATCATTTGGTAAACATAATCATTAGTTCCAAACACACTTAATCACTATTTTTAATAACTTTTTATGTCTTGGCAAAAGCTCTCCTACAGCAAATATGCATATTAGATGATGACCCCCCCATATAAATATGACCCCCCCAATATAAATATATATATATGTATAAAAACCTGCATTCATCTCACTTTTTAGAGTTTCTATAAAAAACGGTCAAGTGAACAGGCCTAAAAATGTACTGCTCCCCCTGTTAAATTTGAGAAAACTGTTTTAGATTTTACAATTTATTTAAAATCATGTGGTAATACTTCACCGCTGCTTCCCACCTCATGGGATGTTACTTATAATCCCTCTTGACGTTCCTGAGTTTTTTCTCTCTCTTCATTTCTGCAGTTTTCCACAGACAGAAGCGTAAACAACCATCGCATGATCAGCAACTTAAAAGGATCCACTGTGAGGCAAAAGAGCATGACTACAGGGTATCACCAAGATAGAAGGTACGCCGCTGTTGGTCGCTCTGTCACTCTGGGTCATGCTAACACCAGTCGCAGCGAGTCTGGGTTGATCTGGCAGAACAACGTCCAATGGCCATCCATCCAACAGCCATCCATCTCACAACCATCCATCCCACAGCCATCTATCCCACGGCCACCCATTCCACGACTATCCATCCAACAGCCAACCATCCAACGCCCATCCATCCCACAGCCATCCACCCCACAGCAGAGACACTCCGGCGCAGAACAGTGGGGCAACAGGAGCATCTACATGAATCAGCGCAGCACCAACGGCCACTTTATGACCAGGTCCATCTCTCACCCCCAACCTCTGTATACTGTAAATGGCTCGGGTCTGACACACAATAAAAGCCAGTACAGAGGCAGTCAGCCTGACATGAGCAAGACACACGTGCAGCAAACGGTCACCGATTCTTCATCCAAGACCAAAGTAAACTCTGGGTGAGTCAGAAAACGCCACATGCATTGTAATTACCTCACTTCTCTTGTAAAAATAAATGTATCGATTAACCAATTGGGTTTACTGGTAGGACTGTCACGATAACAAATTTTGCTGGACGATAAATCTTCCCAAAAATTATCGCGATAAACCATAATATTGTCATTTGGAGACCTTTTTCAACTAATACGATAATGACATAATAACTCAAGCATATCCTCTCTACATAATGGCTCAGATAGATCAAGCGGTTGGCTGCCAGCATTTGGCTTAAATCCAAAAAAACTCCCACACTGCAGCGGTTCTGTTCGGCTTTGACACCAGTTCCATTTTCTTTTCTAACTAGCGTTTCTCTGGCTCTCCTCGCGAGTCTCTCGTGATACACTTTAAGCATGTGCCTACCTAAAACAAGATTTTACTCCTCTTACAATGAGGAAACAAGGAAGTGGTGAGTAGACACCGATGCATCGTACTGAAACCGTTTGTTATCCAGTCTCAGTGAGAGGAGAGGGAAACACAAGGGTAAATAAAAAGCAAGCATGTATACGCACATTATCGCGATTCTTTTAATTAATCGTGTGATCAAAAATTTATCGTGCGATTGGTTGATTTATTGATTATCGTGACAGCCCTATTTACTGGTTGTTTATGGGATGCACTAAAGGCATTTTTTTTCTTTTTCAGAGTAAATGGAAACGTTGTAAATGCTGACATCACCATGAAGGAGGCTGTGCAGTTTCTTTCCAGTAACGATGAAAATTACCAAAACTGCGGCGCGTCCTACATCCAGCACAACACTTTCTCTGACGACAAAGCAAAAGAAGAGGTGCCTCAACTCATTCTGGTTATAAATAATGTGTTCCCGTGACGCATTGTAGATGTTACGAAAGGTCTGGTGGGAGAAAAGTATTTTTCCAAATTGTCCCGCTAAAATTAAAAATGATAGAATTTGTGCTCACTGCAAACTGATGACACGTCTGCCACAGATCTTGCTCGATTATTTTATTTTCGGTGGTTAGTGCTGTAGCTTCTGAGGGAGAATGCAAGTCTGGGTTTAAATCCCATTCTGCCAGAGCCTTTATGTGTGCAGTTTGTAAGTTCTCCACATGTAAAGGGTAGAGTTCCTTAAAAGTATCCAATGCTTTCGGAGGTTAACTGAGATTATCTTTTTTTTTTTTCTTTGACTTTAGATGTGAGTTTTTGTGGTTGTTTATCTGGCTCTGTGTTAGATTGGTGACTTGTATAGTTTGCGTCCCCCCCCCCCCCTTACTCTTTGAACCCCGGATATTGGGACAAACAACACTGGGACTCCTACAGCATGCTTAGCCTCTCATGTTATGTATTCCTCTATTGTGACTTGCTTTGCTAATTCAATTTTCAGCCTGTATTTGATCAATTAGCGGGACATAATGAGTTATTATCTAACATAATTTTAGACTTGGTGCATTTAAGGACCCTGTGGTAGCAAAAGTGTGAAACAAGCTTCAGATTTCCAATCTGCAGAAATGCATCAGAAATGACGTGTCTTTCTAGAGCGCAAACAAACTAATATACTCAACGTTTAATGAGAAAGGAATCAAATTTGAAATTATCACTTCATCTTGAAGAGAAGGAGTACTAAATGTTAGTATCGTGAGAATTGAGTCTTTTGTGCTTTGTTGGGTAATTTGAATCCAGGACAGGATGTGCTGAGTCCTGGATAAGGGAGAGATGGGAGAAAAACAACCTTTTTTTTTTTCATTAAAAATGCTACTTATTTCTAGCATCACCATATTCCAAACACCGGCAGTGTGTAATACCTGATGACTTAAAACCAAGTCAGTATCTGTGTTAATCCATGAGTCTTATTGCCTTGCAGGTTTTAAAGCTGAAGGGTATCCACCCCCTCGTGGGTCTGCTGCGCAGCCCCAACTCCCAGGTCAAACACACGGCTTCCGCCGCCCTACGAAATCTGTCCTTTAAGAACGAAACTTGCAAAGAGGAGATCCATCGCTGCGACGGCATCCCCGAGGCTGTTGTTCAGCTCCGAGAGTCAGAGTCTGCAGAACTGGATAAACAGCTGACAGGTGAACCCTCATATGTCTGCCTGTATGCACACAATGAACCGAGCGAACAAGTCAGACAGAGAGGGACTTGTCTTGGTGTCACCTAATACTGTTGAGTTCTGGTGCTTTGTGAAGTAATGGTGCTGCTTCAGGTACAGCGTTCAAATCCATTTGGTTTCACTTCATGTTGAAAACGTATAGTTTTGCTTCTAGTGTTATACCCACAGAACAATGTCTTTTTAACTGTTAAATTCAAGAGTTTTGCTTGTATATTTGAATAAATATTTAGTTTACAGTTTGACAGAATAATCCTGTTCTTTGTCTCCAGGTCTTTTGTGGAATTTGTCCTCTGCAGACAACCTGAAGCCAGATCTGCTGAAGAATGCGCTGTCTGTCCTGATGGAGCGTGTGATCGTGCCTCACACGACAGACCACAGCAAAACAGAAAAGGATCCTGAACTTCTTTTACACGCCACAGGATGTCTTCGGTGAGACGAAGAGCCCATCTCACTGCTGGATATCATTTTACTGCGTTTTCATCACTTCCCAAAATATCTTTTTACCCTTTCCTCTTGATTTCCACCTCAATACTAACATTTAAAACATGTTCACAAGTTGTTTTTTTGCCAATAGAGCTGATTTATTTGGATTGAAAGTAGAGATGCATGATCAGGTTTTTACTGACTAGCACCAATTCCATGTTTTCTTTGAGGTCGTATCTATCGATTGAGATCTAGATTTAGAAGTGCTACAAAACGTGAAATGAAAAAAAGAGTGCTGCAGTTCTATCATTTTAAATTGAACAGTTTTAGAATTACAAGGTTATTTTCATTTACGTGTCAAAGCATATGTCTCCCTAACCTTTTTGTTTATTTATATTCCATTCAAAAAGTGTGCATGCAAAGTGTGTGTTGTTTAGTAGTTTGAAAAACAAAGATTTTTCAGCATTTGAGCTGCTGAGTCCGCTTTTGAGCTTTACAAGGAAAAATTATAATACCTAGAGAAAAATGAATGACAGTCTGACCATTTTTAAAAATGCTTTTAATAAATGAGGGTTTGGTTAAGTGCAACTACAAACCCAGAAACACTGTCATAGAACCGACAACAATTGCAGGATGACTGTGGTATTAGCCTGTAACTAGATTCCATTCACTAAGACATTTGTTTTTCTGATTTTAATATATTTTTCATTTAAAAGGCAAAACGAATATTGATGCTGAAAGACGTATTTTGCACCAATTTTTAGCTCTCAGACTTTCTGCAACCATCAAGGTTTTAGGCGTCGTTGAGGTTGATTACAGATTCCCTGCTCTTTTTATTTTTTTATTTATTTTTTTAAATAAACTGTTTCTGTTTGGTATCTTTGGATTGTCTAGATCCATCTGAGGTGATTTTATGCCGTTATTAAAGCGGTGTTGAGTTTTTCCAGGGGTTTCTGAGGGCTTTTTCACCTCTAATCTTGCAACAGCAAAGGTTTAACAATACAAACCATTGTTACAAATGTATACCGCATGATGACAGCTGCCTTATCTACTGTGTCAACAAATGCATGACTGCAATGTTGAATGACGTCCAGGGACATTGTGCAAGAGCTGCTATCCTTTGGCCGTTTTATTTATTTTACATTACATATTTTTATCATTGAATTTTTTACATCTGCTTTATTATTAAAAAACAGTGTAATAAATGGTAACCGTTTCTCAAAGTTTGGCGGCAAGTGATTAATAGCCTTCCAATGACAAAAACGTGGTGACTGTAGCGTGTTTAGGTAAATGTTCACATATTTATGCTTCTGTTGTTGTACCAGTCTGGAACTGATGGTTGCATCTTAATCTGTTTAATCGTTAGTCAGACATTTAATCTTTCTGTATGTCGGGCTTGAACTTCAACAGAAACCTCAGCAGTGCAAAGCAGAGCAGCAGACAGATGATGAGAAATTGTCAAGGTTTGGTCGATTCTTTAGCCGCTCACATCAACTATTGTGTGGGAAACGGAAAAACCAATGATGAGGTAAAAAAAAAAAGCAAAATGATGTTGATTACTCTGCTTAAACAAAACAAATATACAATAATAAACGAAATGTTGTTGGATTGAAACTTCTGTATTAGGTCTGTCTCATAGGTCTATGTATGTGGGACAATTTCCTGATGTTGTGTGTGTGTGTGTATATATGTGTGTGTGTTTGACGTGTTTGTAGTCTTTAGAAAACTGCGTGTGCGTCCTGCACAATCTAACCTTCCAGCTGGAGAGTGAGGTTCCAACTCTGTTCACCAAAATCAACGCTTTGGCAAAGAGTATGACCAGGATCACCAGTCAAAACGACGACAACCCTGTTGGCTGCTTCAGTTCACAGAGCAAAGCCCCACAGATGGAGGTGAGTCAGACAATTTCATTAGCTCACATCTCAGTGGCCGACACCTAACCAAAACCAACAATTACCTGGTGGTTTGTCTAGACAGAAACTGACAGTAAGGATCATCTTTGAATCTGTGCCATCTAGTATCTATGAAAAAAAAAACTTCTCCATGATTTATAAAATGTAGAATACATCAGGCAGAAGAAGAAATTTAGTTTTAGTTATAATATACCTGGGTGCTCACCTGAATTGTTTTGGATTCACAAAACTAATGCTCTTTACAGGATGGATCAGAGAAGACTCTACCTACTCAGGTCTTTTGAAGTACAGGAGGCGCTCCTGAAAGCCTTTTTTCATATACTGTATTTTTCGGACCATAAGGCACACCTGTTTATAAGGCGCACTGTGAATTAACGTGTCTATGTGTGTCTTTGTCCACAAATAAACCACACCAGATTATAAGGTGCATTAAATATTCTTCCCTAGTGTGTAATACCACTCTGCCCCTACACGTACACAGCTCTCTATCCGTCTCTATCGGGAGGACAGAGTAATTGGACTACACTGCCCTGTTTCTAACATAAGGCCAAATAAACGTAACCTTTATATTGAATTAACTTACTAGGTTTATTGTTGCTAGCGCGTACTCTGGGCGTGGGCTGCCTTACATGAATGCACTTCTAGTTTAGACATTACAGTCAGGCAGTCTTGTAGACAACTCAGGGGTTCGATCAGGTAGTGACACAGTGTACCGTAATGCTCCGAATATCCACGGAGTGGAGCGACTTTGTTGCTACCAAAGTCGTACTTACACATTTTAACAGATTTTTGAGCACATTGTACCACATAAAATCAGTCCATAAGCATAACGGTTATTGTATAAAAAGCGCACTGGATTATAAGGAGTGTCATACATTTTTGAGAAAATTTAAGGATTTTAAGTGCGCCATATAGTCTGAAAAATACTGTATATATTTTTGGGGTAACTAGTGGCCCTTTTATTGAAAGTAGGTGGGCAGGAAAGGGAGGCTGAGGGAGGGGGAAGACATACGGCAAAGGGGTCTAACCTCGGTCAGCTGCGTTGTAGGACCTACATACATGGGCCGGGCGCGCTGCCCCTGTGCCACTGGAGCCCCCCTTGAGGACCTTTTTTGGCTCTGTTGTGGCATCAGCCATCATCTGTGGTGTAGTTTGTTGGAGCAGCAGCTTATTTACAGCTGAGAGGAAGCGGTTAGATAAGTTCATCAGGAAGACCAGCTCTGTTTTTGGATGCCCCCTCGACCCAGTGCAGGTGGTGGGAGACAGGTCTGGAGCAAAAATAGCATCACTGTTTGGTAATCTCTCCCACCATATACATGAAGCTGTTGCAGAGCACGAGAGCTCCTTCAGTGACAAGCTGCTGCATCGTAGGTGCACCAAGGAGCGTTATTGCTGACCCTTCCTCCCAGCAGCTGCTCAACCTTTATAACATCACTGCTTCCCTACAAACCAAGTGTTTACATCCCTGCTGTTTCGTCACAATTCTTTTCATTCTTATAAATAGTCTGTTGGTGTTCTTTATGCACAGAAATACATACTGGTTTTGCACATTGATGAAAAACACACAGCTCAATTGCACAAGTATTACATTTTTGGGGTATGCTGTTTTTAATAAGCAATAACTGTACAGCATTTTGTTTTTCTGATGTAAATTTGCAGTGGTCTCAAACTCCACCGTCCTAGACAGTCAGTGTCCTGCAGCTTATAGACGGCATCTCTGCTTTAACACACCTAACTCAAATATTTGCTCATTAGCAGAGCTCTGTCGAACTTGACTATGTAATGTGATTTAGGCCTTTGACTAGTGATTTAGACCACCAGCAATGTGATTTAGTCCTTTGACTAGTGATTCAGATCACTAGTAATGTGATTTAGACCTTTGACTAGTGATTTAGACCACTAGTAATGTGATTTAGACCTTTGACTAGTGATTTAGACCACTATTAATGTGATTTAGACCTTTGACTAGTGATTCAGACCACTAGTAATGTGATTTAGACCTTTGACTAGTGATTTAGACCACTAGTAATGTGATTTAGACCTTTGACTAGTGATTCAGACCACTAGTAATGTGATTTAGACCTTTGACTAGTGATTCAGACCACTAGTAATGTGATTTAGTCCTTTGACTAGTGATTAAGACCACTAGTAATGTGATTTAGACCTTTGACTAGTGATTCAGACCACTAGTAATGTGATTTAGACCTTTGACTAGTGATTCAGACCACTAGTAATGTGATTTAGACCTTTGACTAGTGATTCAGACCACTAGTAATGTGATTTAGACCTTTGACTAGTGATTCAGACCACTAGTAATGTGATTTAGACCTTTGACTAGTGATATAGACTGCCCTATATAGACTATAGGGCAAGGGACACATCTGAAAGTTGCAGGACACTGGCTCTTGAGGATTTGAGTTTGAGATGACTGCTATTCAGTCTCTTGCTCTTATTTTTTGTGTCAATATTTTTTACCCCTTGAGTCTATCTGCATGCTTCCATTTGCATTTCACTTTGCTCCTGATTCAATTAAATTCAGTTTGTTTATGCTAATTTACAACACACAACATCTCAAAGCACTTTACATAATCATTGCTATTGAATCATATACAGTCAGAAAGGTTAAAAGGGTTTCAAAGGAAACCCAGGGGATCATCCTAGATGAGCACATATAGCCATACTGGTCAGGCACATGCATTGTGTCTTTGATTTTACAGCAATCACCTCATACCGAGCATGCATGTAGTGACAGTGGAAAGGAAAATTCCCCTTTAACAGGAAGAACCTTTCAGCAAAACCAGGCTCAGTGTGAACGGCCATCTGCCCCCACCATTCTATTGTACTGTATTCTATTCTATTCTGTTCTACAATGTAGCAGTATTACCAAAATAGTGTTTTCTAAACAACTCATTTTAATACAATCCTCATCAAATTATATGTGTTTTCTTTTTTTTCATGCAGCGTCCCTTTGACTACCCAGTCATGGAGGAGTCGCAGCCCAAAGGGGTCGCCCTTTTGATCCACTCCAAAACGCTGCAGGATTACCTGTCTCTGCTTCGCTTGAGCAGCCGAGAAGAGCTGCAGGAAGTCTCCTGTGGAACACTGCAGAATCTCACGGCACGCGAAGGCATTGTAAGTTATAGTCACTCTCTAAACCATGTACAGTCTAGCTTTCAAAACGAAATGTCTCTATCACAGTTGGGAAAACGTGCAGGACTTTTCACCGTTACGATATGTTGTTCTTTTGGTTCATGACTTTTCCTTCTCTGTTTCCGGCCTGTTTTTAAAACTGGCAATTAGAATTTGTTTCCATAATATGCTCATAGTCTAGAGAAAGAAAATTGGCTTGTGTGATTTACTAAGGAAATATAGTAATACAGTAGATAAGTACATGGATGTGAAATAGTTTGTTTACAGGTACAGAACAGAATTAGCAATTGAAAAAAATATATATTTTATGTGTGTTTATTGTGCTTTGAATTGGTAAAGGGGCAAATTCACCCAGAGTCAATTGGAAGCCGTTTAAGACTATATGAACAATTGAATGGAGGAATTCAAGACTACTATGTGTGATCAGAGAAGAAATATGATATATGCCCTGATAGATAAATTGCCAAAAATGCTGAAATTAATTTTTAATCCTTTTTTACTAAATTCAACCATTATCACAAAAAGATACCACAAAATATTGTTGCGATACCTTAACTCCACCTCTTTACCTTGCACCTTTACCAATACCTTGGATCTGTAGAAAATGAGGTGTGAAACTGGCCAGGCTCCAGTCTTGTCACCGACATTAATCCTTCCTCAACTGACATGACCTTCTTCTCTTTGTACATGTTTTGATGATTTTCAGTAGCACATATTTTCAGTAGATGTTTAATTGTTTATGTTCCACACTTTTTTTAGAACAATATATCCTAACCTTTTAAGAAACAGCATCATATCGTAGCCTGCCTTTAACACGTATGACGTTTATGAACACGTCTTGCTTTTTTTTTTTGGTGTTTCTGCAGGTCTCCAATGTGATGAGTCAGATCATTGTGCAGAAACTGAACGGCATGCAGTACATCAGCCCCTTCTTAAAGTCAGAAAAGGTCAACTTGCAGAAGATGACAGTGGCTTTAGTGGGAAACTTGATCAAGAACCCAAATCTGCACCAAGCCATTGGTAAGAAGCAGGTCAAAACCGAATCATGATGTGCATGTGAGGTTTCCTTGGTGATCCCGCAAATATTTGTGTCCCTGAAATATGAAACCCGAGCAACCACGTGCAGCCTTGCAACTGTTTACTTACATTCAGCACTAAATGTGTTTTATGGGCCTCGTTACTTTAGGTCGTAAAGCCCTTCCACCGCTGCTGGGTATCATCACAGAAGGCACGAGTGGAGCGAACGAGTCCGATGACATCCTTGCTATGGTCTGTCAGGCTGCCAGCGGGCTGGTTCTGAGGGACGTCGAAATGACCAAGAGATATTTAAAACGCAACCTGATTGAGTCCCTGGGCAGCATCAGCCAAAACATGTAAGATGACATCCGTACAGAGAGAAACTACTTTAATTCCCACTTGTGTTGCTTAAGTAAATACATCCCCAGTATGAGTCATTCTGAATTCGGTTGAGCTTGTTTGTTACACGCCACAAGTTGCCACAGATATTCGACTGTTATGTTTTGACTTTTCTTTTTCCCCCTTTTTTTTTCCCCAGCTATTTTCCCAAATCAAGCAAAGCTGCTGCAGTTCTTCTCATCAAAATCTGGTCAGATAAAGAACTTCAAAGCTTTCTGAAAAGGGTGAGCTGGTTGCCAAAACTTTCACGTCTTTGGGTGTGTCCTCCCAGTGTGTCTCCTCTGAGTAACTTATATCAGAGACAAAAGTCCACACCTAGCTCAGGAATTTGTGAGAAACAGAAGGAAAGGCTGCTTAGCCCAGGTTCTCATGAAAGTAAAAGCGAGCAAATACATTAAACTAATAATGCGGTGGAATCCAGCAGGTCAGGTTTGATGAATCATACATTGGACTTAGGCTGCGTTCACACTGCAGGGAAATCTTATCTCTTCGCCCATATGCAACCTATATCTGTCTTTTTCCACAGCAGCGTGAACAGCCCAATTCTGAACTTTTCACTTCCATATGTGGTACTAATTCGAATACGTATCAGAATTTTTTCAAAGCGTCCGTAGTCTGAAAGGCCATGTGGCATTTTATCCGTCTTTCACGTCACTCTCCTGTCTCACACTACATATCTACACACAGTAGCAGCTAGCGCTCCATAAAAGACCGTTGTTAATAGCTGTGCTGCTTCCTTCTTACCTTACTTGGTCTTGCTATGATGTGGTCTTAAAATTATCGGCTCCCATTGCTCAACAGCTTTCTAATAATAACAAGAAGAGATGCCAGCCGGTATCTACATTTTTTTTTTAACAAAACTTTATTGAACACTTGTAGAAACAATTACATTCACAATGACTTTCACAAACAGCACGCTGCTCTGTGACGTCTCCTTCTGTCATCTGCGCATGTGGGTCGCTTTGCGGTCTTGAACAGTTCAGACAGAAGTGTGATGGTGGGCGCATTTAATAGCAGTATGAACAACCACCTAAAAAAAATGCGATTTCAGCAAAAGATCGGAATTGAGCATCAAGACCTGTGGTGTGAACATAACCTCAGTGTGCATGTGAATACTACAGCTTAAAAATCATTTTGTTCATTAGCAGATCACTGATTCGTTTACAAGTTTCCATGTTTGTGTCTTTTTGGATTTTCTCAGTAGAAAGGCAAATTCACTGATTTTAAAGGTGACTTATTTTCACTGCAGGAAGGGATGAACAAGACTTCGTTTGTGAATGACACCACCATGGCAGTACACAGATCACTCCAAATTGTGGATTAACAGTCACCCCCCCCCCCCCCCCCCCCCCCATCCAGAATAATTGACCTGCACGGCCTCCAGACATCCACAGGACCCACAGTCATCGAGGCAGAGCATCCTCCCTCATACATCACAGATTCGTAAGCTTTATATAAAGCATTCCTTCCCTGAGCATATATTGCAAGATCACGTTTTTAACGTGTGAATGAAAAGGTGAATGTTATGATCAGATGTGGCGAAAAAAAATAAATTCATTGCTGCAGTTTTGCTTTTTATTGTTTCAACATTTAGGCGTCTTCAATGTAAATTGTGTTTTGAAATTCAGCTTCCTTTTTTAACACTGCAAGATGTCATTTTTGCACTGTTATGCTTTAGTATAATGTAGCAATGCTATAAAAGCTATCTTAATTGTGTAAAATGAGCATAACACATGTTTTATAAATGATATTGTCTTCAGCACTTATGTTTTTTGCTCTTATTCTTCTTCCGTTTGTGTCGTAGTTTCACATGTGCAATCCACGAATTTGCTGTTTTGCTGTCAGAATTCAGGCTGTAAAGCTAGCAGAGGGTTACCTTATATTTCGCAATGGAGAGAAATGTATAATGGAAAAGTAAAAAGTTAATTATCTTCTTTTGTAATAGTTTCTGCAGTATAAATATTTTTGCAAGCATTTTCACACCCTGTCATTGCCTCTGAATTTTGGCAGCAGAGTTTGAAAAGCCTCTGGGGAAATTACCAGTGCCTTCCTCTTGCCCCACCCTTTTGATTTGCTTAACTTTCTCCTTAAGAAATCAAACATAAAGGCAGCTTATTTTTTTGCAGAATGATTCCGGTTTTGTACAGATACAGTTTGAACAAAAATGATCCAGTCAAAAACTGAAGGATCCATGTGATTGCATCACATACATTATAGAAATCTGGTAAAAAGACACACATAGAGATGGATTGGAATCACAATTAGAGACTCCAGATCTACTGCTTATTATAATCAGCTTATAAAGCTCACTTATAAGTTACCCAAGCTAAAAAATAATAACAAAAAAATACATCTCACAATTTGATATTTTGAAATAACTTATTTTATTCATTTCATCCAAAAAAAGGTTTCTTACAGTATTCAACAAGCACTGCTCACCAAACAGCTACCTGAATGAACTGTTTTCAGTTCACCATTAAAAAAAAAGAAAAAGAAGATTAGCGTACAATATAGTATTTTATGTTTTAAAAAATCTGAATTTGATCTAGCCTGTTCAGATGTTTACAAGCAGTTATCATTTTGACAAGACTTTCTGTAAGAATGGCTGATGTAGCTGTTTTTTGCAGCAGATGTTACTTCCTCAGGCCTCGCTTGCTCCGGCCGCCCTTTGAACTGAGAATAAAGTTCAAATCAGCAGAGAATTTCCAATGAAGATGTCACACAAGCCACAGCATTTGTCCACGTACAGAACCTTGAAAACTGATTGGTATCAGTTAAATAAAAGTGGATCCGTGGTGACCTTTTGTTTTACTCTGCTCTTTGAGATTTGTGGCGTTGTCATTGATGCAAATAAACAGTGTATTTTTAAATTAAATTGTGTTCAGGAATTCATTCTTCCGTAGAAAGATTGTTTGTGTACCTAACATTTTGATCAAGTGCGCTGTGCCATGATCTCCGGGCGTTTGGGTTTTGTGTATGTATTTTGACTAGTTCTTGATTCTTTTATATCCCTTGTTATACTCCTCCATGCGTTTCCCTCCAGATCTTTGCTCTCCCCTCCTCAGCTCATTTCCATCTGATTGCTTTCACCTGTGTTCTGCCTCATCTTTCCATACGCTCTGCATTTAATCTCTATATAAACTCCCGGGTTTCTTGTTCATTGCTGGAATCTTCTGGAATTATTCTGCTCTACGCCTCATTACTAAGCAGCCAGTTTCCATGCCTGGTTCCTTTGACAGTTTTCTTTTTTTGTCTGTTTTGTTTAGATTGTTAATATTCCTACCCACCATGCAGCTTCTGTCTGCATTTTGGTCCGGCTCCAACCTCTCAACTGGTGACACTGATCTTTTATTTCAGACGTCTCTATTGCTCAAAGTTGGGATACCTGGACTTTTAGAAGTATAATGATGTGATTTTTGGAAGCTAAAGGAGAATCTCTACATTCGTCCTGAAATCCTTTAGGCTAATAAGTCTACACACCCCTGGTAAAATATTTTTCTTATACAAACAAACTTCTTTTGACTTTCCCCTTTCATGGGTCACCACAGTAAGTCATTTGTCTCCATCTAAACTTCATCTTTTTTTCCCCCTAAGCAACTAATCTCTGCTAACTGTAACCTCGCAGCTACACTTGGGTCCCCCTCATTCACACATACGGATTCTGTCTTGCTACTACTAACCTTCATTCCTCTCCTTTCCAGGGAAAACCTCCATCTCAAACTTTTCCTCCACCTGTTCATTGCTCTCAGAACAGATCACAGTGTCATCTGCAAACATCAAAGTTCACGGACATTCCTGTCTAACCTCATCTGTCAACATTTCCATCACCACTACAAACAAGATGTCAAGTTAAGAAACAAGACTATGATAAATCATTTCATAACACTGTCCACTTATAACAGGACAGACTGTATTTTCCAATTCAAGTGTAAAACAACACCATCATAGTCTAAAAGATAGTCTAAAAAGCAGCAAAAGTCTAGCTGCACACCCTGGTATACTTTGTCAAGCTACTGTTAGGTTCAATTTCAATATTCAACAATATTCAAGTTTTCTTTTACATGATTCGGACACTTTTATATTTGTTTCCTTATTCATCTGGTAAAGCACTTTCAGTTACCCTGTGTATGAATAGTGCTAATCAAATAAACTTTCTCTATACCTAGCAGATATATAAATGGTTAGATCAAAACTGACTGGTATGTAGAGCAATTCATGGTTTTGTCTAACATTTTGTTCCATCGGAAGAAACGCGATCTCAGAGTAGGATCCTCTTTTTTTTTTTTAAATCCTGGAATGGTGTTCTGTCAGCGATACTCCGTGTTGTTTTTCGTGCTGAAAATGCAAAGATCCATTTAAACTTAAGGGGTGAATTGGAAAGAATATGTAAATGAATGCAGCAGCTGGGTTTGGGTGACCTGTTTTCAGCTGGGGATATGAGGAAATAAAGCTCTAAAGTTATACACGATTGATTCAGTTGTGAAATATTTCTCATATGCATCACTTGTAAAGTGCTGTGACAATTCGTGAAAATAGGAGTGGCAAACAATGAGTCATTACTGGATGAGCTTTTATCATGATGGCTGTTCAACATTTGAGCAATGACAGCAACAATAAAGACATTTTAGCAATACACAACACGAGTCCCTGCACAAAAACAGTGTCGCATGATGAGAAGTTAACTTGTGCATATACTTAATCCTTTATATCTCTGTTCAGTGGTGTGCAGTTTGCATTTTTGTCATACTTAAATGTTTCAGAACATCATCCATTACTGCAACGGAGTCTCTTCACACGTCTGCCAAAAAAAGTTGATCAGACAACTCCAGTTTATCCAGAATGATGCTACCTGCATCCTCACTAATACTAAGAAAGTAGAGCACATCAGATCTTCATCGGCTGCTTGTGCTCTTCTTTTTACATCTCTCTTTGCAGGTAAAGAAGCAGACTGAGGATGTACCGTTCTCTGCCTTTTCTCTCCTCTTTCTCTTTCACCTTTTCTCCTTTTTTTTGTTTCTTCTACCTTCTTGTTTCAGTGTCCATATAACATGAAATATTCCCTGCATTAATTATAATAAAGCTTCTTGCATGTATGAATCAAGCGGAGCCCTATGGCGAATGCGGTACGGCTCCGCTTGTAAAAGTAAAATCTGTCGGGCTCTTTTTGTTCTTTTTATTGCCACATTGCCAGACAGGACACTATAAAAAAAATAATAAAAAAAAGTAGAGCACATCAGCCCAGTTCTAAAGTCCTTACACTGGCTCCCTGTATCTCAAAGAATAGACTTTATATTTATATTTCTGTTAGTCTATACATCCCTGAATGGCTTAGCAGCTAAATACATCACAGACTTGTTATCAGTGCATCAACCCTCCAGACCACTCAGGTCTTCTGGCTCCAGCCTGCTCTGCAGAACCAGAACCAGAACCAGACATGGAGAAGCAGCATTTAGTTCTTATGCTCCACTTATCTGGAACAAACTTTCAGAAAACTGTGAAAGTACTGAAACCCTGAGTTCCTTTAAATCAAGGTTGAAAACCTATTTTAGAGTTGCCTTTAAATGTTAATGTTCAGTTCAAACTGTTGTAGGTCACTGAAACACCATTAGATTAAGTTTGTAGTCCAATTTATCTTGAGCTACTGCTAACGTTCCACTGCAATGTACTTTCCTCTGTAGGTTTTCGTTTCTTATCTTCTGCTCTTGTACAGCCATTTGATTTGTCTTGTCACTGAAATGTACAATATAAATAAACTTCCTTTGCCTTCCTCTACTCTTTCTTCTACCATCAAAGTTAACACGGTGCCTGCTCTTCTTCAAGCTCCTCAAACAGCTCATCAAACCCATCAAGAGCCTCATTCGTCATCTTTCAATACTCCTGCTCATCCAACTCAGCCTTCTCCTCCAAGCCTTCCTCCTCCATTTCCAGCTAGTGTAACCTTTCTCCAATGCCTTTCCTTTCTCTCCCCTCCCCCATTTCCAAATCTGTTTTCTCGTTTTCCATAATCCTTACAACCTTGTCACAGTAGTTCCACCTCAATCCAGCTTCATCAATTCAACACCCTTCGCCTCCTGTTTTGTGTCAGAAAATCCTTAGTGGTAGTCATGTAGATGCATTAATTTGTGAAATATTTCCCATACGCATCACTTACAAAGTGCTGTCACAATATGTGAAAATAGGAGTGACAAACAACTTGTCACTACTGGAGGAATGTTTATCATGGTGGCTGTTCATCAACATTTAAGCAATAACAGCAACATTGAAAACTAGTAAATACCAATACATAAAATGAGTTCCTGCGCAAAAATAGTGTTGCATAAGAACTTAACTTGTGCGTATACTTAACCCTCTCCTCATTTCAATATATCTTGTAGATGTACACTGGTGTGGAAAAAGTGTTTCCCCCTCCTTTTCAGAATATCAAACAAATTTAAATATTAGTCAAAGACAACACAAGTAAAGACAAAATGCTGTTTTTAAAGGAAGGGTTTTATTATTAAGGGAGAAAAAAAATCCAAACCTGCATGTCCCTATGTGAAAAAAGTGATTAAAAAGCTAATAACTGGTTGGGCAGCAACATCTGTAATCGAGCTTTTGCAATAACTTCAATTCGTTTTTTCCAACGCTGTGGAGGAATGTTGGCCCACTCAACTTTGCAGAATTGTCGTAATTCAGCCACATTGGAGTGTTTTTGAACATGAATGACCTTGTAAAGTTCATGCCACAGCATATCAATAGGTCAGGACTTTGACTAGGCCACTTCTAAGTCTTTGTTTTGTTTTTCTTCAGCCATTCAGCGGCGGACTTGCTGGTGGGTTTTGGATCACACCAATGAACCCAAGCTCATTTCAGGTCAAGGTCACAAAAAGGAGGCCAGACCTGCTCATTCAGGATTTTTTGGTAGACAGCAGAATTCAAGGTTCCATTTATCACAGCAAGGCTTCATGGTCCCGCAGCAGCAAAACGGCCCCAGACCATCACATTCCTACCACCATACTTTACTGTTTACCTCTGAGCCGGTGAACGCGATGGAAGGTGATGTTTTTCACCTCATCGTCTGGGAGTTTCAGCGGCTGCTGGAGAAATTCACAAAACAGTGGCTTGGGTGCCGCTTCTTGATACCGGGATAGACAAGGTTATCCTGCATGCTTCGAGCCTGTGTATCCAGAATGATCTACCTCATTTTCCTATTTTCTCCAGACAGTTGCGCCATTCTATCAATGAGTTTCCTGACGTTATCCCTCAGCGTTTGGTTCCCGGCTGTGAGTGAAGCTGGTCGTTC
Organism: Fundulus diaphanus; assembly: GCA_037039145.1. Classification (NCBI taxonomy): domain Eukaryota; kingdom Metazoa; phylum Chordata; class Actinopteri; order Cyprinodontiformes; family Fundulidae; genus Fundulus; species Fundulus diaphanus. Next base: position 9,752,881 of record CM073126.1, read on the forward strand.
CCGGCTGAACCCCAGCGACCCTCTCAGAGCTTGAAATTGCTTGTGGAGGACTTCTACCAAGGCAAGATGGGCATCCAGGCTGGTTAGCTTCTTGTCTATGGAGTCCAGGACATCAGCATAGCTTCTCTCTGGAGATATGGTAGAAGCACTGGTAGAGCTGTCTGAACGGGTGCGCTTTGATGATGGTGTGTTTGTGGTCCTGGAAGAATACGGTTTCCCCATTACGATGTTGTTTTATTGGGGAAATATGAGACAATGGTTAATATTTTAAAGCTACAGTGTTTTGCTTGAATTTATTGGCTTTTTCTTTTTTACCTGAGTAGATCGTATTGTTTTACCGGTGTACCGTCATGTTACTTACGCACAGCTCTCGCAAGATCTCAGCTGCTCATCATGCACAGTATCAGCTCATCATTAGTAAGCCATCATTAACAGCCTTGATCCTCAGACACTGTCAGTTTTCCTTTCCTGCTGGAACATCTTCAAATCTCTTCACACAGGTTATCAACTGCACTCTCCTTCTCTCGATACCATGTCCATCTGCATCCTCTCTCTGCGTTCTATCACTTTCGTTTGGATGGACTATTAAATGTTTCTGCGAGTCTTCTCCGGCTTCCTACCGTGCTAAGAGACCCCCCCCCCATCCTTATCCAGGCATAATCCTTCTATTCAACCATGCCTTTCACACATCTCCATTCATAGTCACTTATTCATAACACTCTCATCTTCAGTCACTGGAAATGTAATAACTCCTTTCTCAGCCCATATGAGCCACTTTCTAATGACATTCGGTCAAGACTATCTGCAAATGCCTCACCTCACCACCCACTCTTCATTACACTCTTCATTAGTTTACTAATCATTTCCGCCAAGTTCTGCGGATGTCTGCAATTCCACCAGAGCATCTTTCAGTCCGCTCCTTCTGTGTCAGAGCTGCATCTGCGGCGTTCAGTCAAGCCATCCCCTGATCAAACGATTCAAATTCGTTGGTCGTTCCATTCATACTGTTCCTACATTCGTCACAATCTCAGGGATTTTCAGGAAGCTCACTTTTGCTTCTGCTCAAGAGTAAGCCATTTGCTGAAGACTGCACCGAGTCTGATCATCCCAAGCTTTACAGCAACTCTCCCCAGATGATCCAATCCTCTCTTCCTGTTCATCCATCTCCTCGACCTCTTCCTGCAATAAATCTTTAATCTCATATATTTGTGGCACAGTCCTTACTTGCTAGTGAAACCACAGTTAGGTTATGTTTTACCAGAGAGAGGTGATCACTTTTTCACACAGCGTCATGTACGCTTTGATTTTCTTCCCCCTTATGGCTAAAACACTTTTAAAAACAGCATTTTGTGTTTAACTGTGTTGTCTTCGACTGATATTTAAAGTTCTTTGATGTTCTGGAAATCTTAAGAGGAAAAACATGCAAAAAAGAGAAATCAGGAAGGGGCAAAGGCTATTTCACGGAATTGTAGATAATCTAGATCTGATCTCTGAAACAGTAGAGTAGTGAAAGTGAAATTTACTAAAAGACAAGAATATGAAAGGAAAGACTGATTTTCACTCTGCTGTCTTCTGTCAAATAAAGGGCTGAACATTAACCCCAGTCACACTCTCATTACCTTACTTGAATCTTTACTTTAGACAAACATTCCTATTATTGTATGATCCACAGTTTATACCACGGCTCACCAACATGGTGCACCAAGTTGCCTTCATGGACCACACGTGGTGCCCACGAGCCTGGGCACCACGTGTGGTCCATGAAGGCAACTTGGTGCCTTCATGGACCACACAATCCACCACCAAAACTTTCTTTTATTCTGTTACTCTTCTTGTTTAATCACTCATTTATATAGATTTAAAAATGACAATATGACGTAAATTTAAGGTGAACTTTGACTCTTCTAGTTCAAGGGTCAGTACTGGTAGCCCCTTCGTATGACACAACACCAATGGAGTAGCTCTCAGTTTGAAAAAGGTTGGTGACCCCTGGTTTATACAAATACAGGTGATGTATTTGTAAAGTTGGGCTAATTAATTATAGTTAATTATATCTTTAATGTTCCCGTGTGGCAAACACTGGCAACTTAATTAGACTTAGACTTTATCGTCATTCAACTGCACATTCACAGTGTACAGCTGAGTGAAATTTCATAGCAAGGCGCAGAGTAAAAACAGACGACTAAAGAGAAACATTGTAAACAGAAGTATTTGTCATTTGTCAGGAATGTAGTGCTAAAATATCCTATAGACTTTAGCGCAATGGCTCATCGCTACTTTTCTAACTTTCTGCCACGTCTTGTTAAAACATCGTTAAACTAGCCTGTATGTAATCAGGAGGAACGGGTGGAGAGTTGTATACGCCTCTAAATCCAGCACTATTGATAATAAGATAAAAAATCTCCACATAAAATAACACAATGCTCATAGCTGCTTCCTGTGTAAAACGATAGTGTAGATTCTCGGTTATCCAGGACAAGTCAACCTGAAGCACTCAAACAGAAGCCCAGTGTCCTTCTGTTTAACACTTAAACCTGCTTATGTAAGGTTTTCCTTCTGCCCTGAAGCACGCTTCAAAACCAAAAGCCCCCCCAGCTCTCCTTCTGTAAGAAGTGGTGGGTTTTATATTTGCAAAATTAACAATGTTTTGTCAGCTTGTTTCTAAATGGTAATAAAAGCAGATTTAAGATAATTATGGATTGCCAACATCACACTACAACTAAATACCTCATCCAATCCTGTTTGAATTATAACCTCCAGTAGGACTGCATGGATAATGCTTGATTTCAGTGGGAGCCAGTGCCACTAGCTTCTGTTTAATTCTTAGCCACATGAACAGTGATAATATGACATGACACCTGAAATAATAAGCCCTCTCAGCTGCTGTGCTTCCATGTTAGACTTATTTATCCCTTGAGTCTAAATTTACATGCATAGTTTGGAACCCTCTTGCTGCTGATTGGTCAAACACTTTTTTTTGTATAGCCTGCATGCTTGGCTCAGTGTGGACGGCAAAGTTACGGCCTGAATCTGCTCACATGTATTCACTTTAGAGCCACAAAATTAAACGTATTTTATTTGGATTTCATGTGGTGGATCGACACCAATGTGTTTTATATTTTTGGAACACAAAAGTGGGAGAAACATGTAGATTTTCAAGTATTTGTACATATAAAAATCTGAACATTTTCTTGAAAAAGTGTTTGGATTTTTATTTTTAAAGTGTGGTGCGCATTCATATTCAGGCTCCTTTACCTATGATTTTCCAAATAAGAGGGGATAGCACCAACTGCCTTCAGAGGTCACGTAATTAAGGGTAAGGATTAAAGGTGAAGAAAAGAAGGACATATCATACAAAATCCACTTTTTAGCCCTTAAATACATCTTGTTGTGCACTTTGAGTCTCTAGGAAAGGCGACAGTTTATCCAGTCTATCCAGGAGCTGCATAGATATCTTTATATTCTTTTTGGGTCATATCTTTCAAGCCATTCAGTGTTCTTTGCTTTCTGTTACATTTTTTGATCACGTCACCACGTTTGTAGCAAAACGACTAAACAAGTCCTAACAAGGTCGTGGACTGCCAGCTAAGCAATTTCGTGAACCTATTGTTTTTATTTTGTGGAGCAATTTTGTAAGCCAAGTTCAAGGATGCTGAAGCTACCGGTGGATGAGTGCAAAGGTTCGGTTGTTTATTGCACCGTTGCCAAGCATACTACAACCACGCCCGATCGGGTTGGAGAGGAATGCTCTGCAACCTGGAGGGGGGCGTGGCGTGAAGTGTCTCATATAGATTTAAAGAGACCGCCTCAAAATTAGTTGCTCTCAGAAACACCTGAAAAAGGGGGTAAAAATGGAGGAATGTGGGGGCAAATCAATGAGGGATTTAGACCAAAGCATTGCAGTTCCACTTTATATGGACCACAACTGAATGATTTCAGTGTCAAAAGGGGAACTAAAAAGCATAATATCTATAATATTTTAACCCAAAAAACAGTCAAGAAGCTGGTGGTGACTCCGGAGGAACTACAAAGGCCCACAGCCCATATGGGACACTCTGTTTACAGGGTAACTATTGGGGATGTTTTTCTTCTTTTTCAGGAGGGTAAGAGAACCTTGTCAGAACAGATAACATAGTTGGATGGAGCTAAATACAGACCAAGCCCAGGAACAAAAACTGTAAGAAGCTGCAAAAGATGTAAAACTAGGAGGGAGGTTCACGTTTCCGCAGGACAATGAATCTGTAATTACAGGGAATGCTGGTCCTACAAAGGAATGACTGCATGCCACATTTTTTAGATTTGTTTTGTTGTTTTCGTTCCACGACACAATGATGTGCTACTTTGAGGTTGTCTGTCACATAAAACGCCAATTAAATGCCCTGAGGTTACCTACTGCAGTGTGACAAAATGCAAAACAGTAGTTTTCCCTACCTTCCATTGCTCCTGCCCCGGTTCAGTTGGCTTACTGTAGTAGTGATTGTTTTTTTTGTTTTGCAATAGGCATAAGAGAATGTGTCATTATTTCCCTAGATCAACAGAATAGACTTACATTTTCTGATGATCGCTGACCCGATTCCTGAGCACTGTGATCTGTGCAAAGAAACATAAAAAAAGGCCATAGAAAAATAACACCAAACATATTTTGTCATCTTTTTTATCAATGTCTGATTAAACACCCGCCTCTCTCCCAATAACCGCTGAAGATACCCTGCAAGGTTAAGCGGGTGTAGACATATTATTTTTTTTCTGTCCCTTCCTTAAATCTACAGAATTACAGTAAAGACAGGAGTTCTTGTTTAACGGCCGAAACAACCCCCACCAGAGGAAGGACAGGTGGAATTTGTCAGCATGTAAGCTCTGCGAAAGGGCCTTGAAAAAACATATTGTAAAAGCCTGTGATTAGACTAAAGAATAAAAAAAAGAAAAACACATGCAAAGCCTTTCAAACTAAGCATAGCATTTTGTACAAAAACTGTCTTCAAGAAAAAAACACTCTCAGAGAGCCCCATACACCTCAGGAGAGGCAGAAAACTTTAATGCATGGTTTAATGCATAAAGCAACAAAACATACGGCCGGAATGAGAAGAGGAGTATTATAATGTTTAAACTTTGTTTTGGAATAATATGCACTTGTTAAGATAAGATAAGATAAGATATACTTTATTGAAATCACAGTGGAGAAATTCACTTGTCACATCGGCTCAATAATCAAAAGAAGGTGCCAAAAGGAGGAAAAGGTGCATAAGGTATATGCATGAGGTATTGTTGTATAAATCAAATTCTGAATTACTTGCTCTATTATCTGAGAGGTAAATCTAACAAGGCATCTCCTAAAGCATACTTCTCTAAATGAAGACTGGCCTAATAGTTTGGTCACGTTATGTAGATCTGAATTCATAAAGACTAAATATATAAAGCCACCCTAAAGGTTATGCAGCCCTGAAGTCCAGAAGCCTCAGAAGAGTGTTTCATCAGTCTATGTTTTCCTTTATAACACAGTATTGTTCAAAAAGGGCATTTTTGCTATATGTGACTGCTGAAAGATGTCCGTGTGGTGGTTGCAAACTATTAATGGAGCTGCTTTATCTGCTGCGCATCTCTGGCTGGGTTCCATTTGTGAAAACTGAGAATGTGGTTTTGCTGTATTGTACAGAACTTCTGTAGGTGCTTTAAGAGCCTTTTTGGTCCTCATCCTGGAATGTGCCCTTTCCAAAAACATTCTTTTGTGTTCACGCACAAGCCACAAGGACTACAAGAATTGCAACACTTTTACCTCATACTTCTGCTTTGTGTACTTATATTGAAGCTCAAATTTCTCTGCCTCGAGCTGTCGCATCCAGTCCCACAGCTCCTTGGCTTTCTCTCTGTGCGGAGGCCGGAAAATTTAGGTTGAATAAGTTCATTTGTTTGAAACTGGAAGATGAACTGTTATGTCTTTGTGTAGCGAAGCATTTAGCCATACCTCAGTTTGTCCTCCTTCAACTGATCGATGTTTAGCTCCTTGCGGCGATCAGTGAGGATCTTCTTCTTCTTCTCTCGTTCCGTTTGTCTTTTGGTTCCCGGCTGTGTTTTCTGGAAATAGATGACCAACATTAAAGCGTTTTCCCCACACAGCATGTAGGGTATCTTTACATTTTATTTATTTTTTTTTTTCCACAGTTGGCAGGCTTACTCCCATGTATCCGGTGAAACTCAGGTTGGACAAAATCATCTTCTTTCTTGCGTCATCGTCTGCTTTCTTCTTGGCTTCTTCATCCTCTTTTCTCGCTTTCTCCTCCTTATTATTAAAAAAACAAAACCTTTGATCTATGATTGCATTTAAGCTACAAGGATTTCAAGTCAACTCATTACTTTTTTAACCCTGTCAGCGGCTGAAAGCCTTTTGCCTGGAAATGTTTTCAGCCTCCACTCACAGCTAGTTTGGCCTGCCGTTCTCGTTCTCTCTCAGCTCTGATCTTCATCTGCTCAGATCTCTCAGACCTGCGTTTTTCCTAGAAGAAAAAAAAGATAACGAGGTAGAGCCTGAAGAACAGGACGAATGCTTTAAATTTACTATGTTAAAATACTTTGCTTTGCATCAGAGGAGTTGAAATAAACATACAATGCGATCTGTGAGCACAAGCAGCTCCTCTTCTTCCTTCTTGCGCTTCTCGAAGTGAGCTTCAATCAGCGTGTGCAGCTCAGTCAGATCCTTTTCCATACGCTTCCTGTGGATGTCCTGGAATTCAGGAATGAAATGTTAACAGAAAACTTATCCAAGCCCAAAACGGCTGGCAGGCGCAGAATAGATCAGTTCTTAGATTAACTCACATCAAAGTCCACTTTTTCCCCATCTGGAATCTTAAGAGGGGCCAAGCCAGGCACAAACGTAGCCCTGAGATTTAAGGGGGAACACAATCATCTCAGTAGTTCTCTTACTGGGATCCGTGGTGTGAAGAAGCATGCAGAAGCATTCATACCTATTTGAACTTTTTATGTTTTGTCATGTTAAAAACCACAAACTTACATATATTTTATTGGAATTTTATGCGATAGGCCAACTGAAAGTATTGCACAATTATTAACTGAAAGTAAAAGGATGCATTTAAAACTTTTCTTTTTTAGCAGACCTAAATTACAACACTGTTGCATGTATTTGTTATCAGGTCTGTATCTGATGAGCTTATGTAATGTAAACTCGGTATAAATCCAGCTGTGCTTTGAGGTTTTTGAACATACAGGTCCATGGTAACATGAGTAAAGCAGGATTGGATTCTGAAACAATGTCAATCTTCACCCACGTTCAACATGTAGGTGACAAAGCAAACACGTACAAGAACGTGCTTCGTATTAGTTAAGACCAAAATTACAACCGCTGGGCTTGTCTGCAAATACTGCGTATGACTTAAAACTGACTCTGCATGTCATTGGGGGAGTGGTGGCCTAGTTCGAGCCCTGGAAAGGTTACAAGTTCCCTCGCTCGCATCCCACAGACCGCAGCTCTGAGTCCCCGAGTAAGACCCCGAGCCCCAGAATGCACCAGGTGCCGCACAGTGACAGCCCACTGCTCCCTAAGGGATGGAGTTGATGCAGAGGACAAAATTCCCTGACATGTACAAACCTCTCAATGAGAAATAGAGATGATGATCACGATTGTCACAAACATGGTGACGACGGCATTATGCTGTGGGGATGATTTTCTTCAGCAGGGACAGGGAAGCAGGTCTAAGTTAATGGGAGTATGAATAGAGAGCTAAATAATAATAATAATAATAATAATAATAATAATATTAAATACAGGACAATCCTGCAAAATAAACCTGATAGAGGCTGCAAAGACTTGAAACTAGAGCCGAGGATCCCCTTTCAGCAGGGCAAGGACCAGCTTTGAGCTTCAAAGCATTAAACTGGTAAACCAAAAAGATAAAAAATAAAAACTGCAGCTGTAAGAGTGGTTCTGTGAAGCTTTGGTGCCACACCTTTCAGATTTTGTTCATGTGTCATGTATCATTTTGCTTTTCAGTTGACATTTAATCGTTCCTTCACGCTTGTTCATCACATTCGGTTCCTCCCAAAATAAATTAGTAGGTCGGGGTTGTAATATGACAGACACTGGAAAGGTTAATGGGGTATGAATCCTTTTTATAAGACAGTAACTGATTCATTAAAAAAAATTCTGAGCTCCAGACTTACTTTATCTTGGGCTTTGAATCATCTGTTTATCAGAGAACAAAGAAAGACACAAGAGGTTAAGAACTGAGAGTTTGGGCATAAAGGTAACAATAAGGATCGGCCACCTGTCAAAGGCTTACCTGTGCCTCCTCCATGCTCCTCTGCAGTGTCTGTTGAAAGATTGTTTGAGCAGTAAGTCACGACTTTATGCAAATGCAGTTTATCAGGTCATGCCTGCGACATACGCCTAATCCTTGGCCGTTGTCTTTTGACTTCCAAGAAGTGCTGTGTGTCAATAACAGAGTTGGAGAGGCCTCGGGCAGGTACTCTTGCAGAGAGAGTGTCAGCTAATCCTTTAGTGCTGACCATTACCTGTCAGCTCTGACTGACACGAGACAAAGGCATGGATGCATTTCTCTGTTAAGGTCCTGCAAATCCATCTTTAGATGACTATCACTGATGATTCATGACTTTTCTCCACCCAAGTCTGTGAGAGATCTTTTGAATTTAAATGGATGGGAAAACCTAAAACCTAAGAGTTTCTAAAACATTAATAGCTAAGTCATCATAGATAGGAGGGGAAAGAATGTGTGGCGTGTTTAACCTCAGTAACGCCGCAGATTTAACAGAAAATGAGCTTAAATGTGGAGCTATGTTAAAGAACCTCTGGAAGAAAAAAAAAAAAGAACCTCCGCATAATCTCAGTTGCTTTGATGTAAATTCGTTTTCATTTCTAATTGACTGTTTCTTGTTTTAATACTTTATTGAAAGAGTTTTTATTTTCTTGATATTTTTTATTCTCAGGTAGACGGGGAATGCAATGCACACTACGCTGTGAGATTGTTGTTTCATATCCTAGCCCTGCTTTAAAACTTCACCAGAGCTTTAACCCCGACAGTCTGTCGGGCTTCCTGGTCTTTGTGATGCTGTTTGCTCAGTAAAGTTTTCTAACAAACCTCTGTGGCCTTCTTAGATTAGGTGGGTTTATCCTAAGATTAAAGTCCACACAGTTAGACTCTGTTTGCTAATTAGATGGCTTCTGAAGGCAATTAGTCCCATTGGTTTTTATTTAAGGGGATCAAATAAAGGGGGCCAAATATAAATGCAGACAGCACCTTTCAGATCAGTATTTGTCACAATTTTGTTCTACTTTGTGGTGTCTTGAATCCCCCCCCCCCCCCATAAATTGTGTTGAGGGTTGGCTGTAACATAATAAAATTAAAAAAGGTTCAACGGATATCAACATTTCTGCAAAACACTGTAAGAAGGGTAACTTTTTTTTTGTATTTTTGCCTGCAGCTTTTCCAGTGCCTTTGAGAGTTAATGTTTTCATAGTTCAAGTGCTACATTTAGTCAGGTACTCCCATTAAGCCCCTGTTTAGGAAAAAAATACCTCAGACGTTAAGACCCTCCAGTCACAGAAACTAAACCTGTTTTCACTGCAGAGAAGGTAAGCCAACCTGCATTTAGGATGATCTCTGAAAAGCAAGAAATGAAAGTGGGTATTGTGCCCAGGCTCCTACTTCCCCAAGGTCCTCTATGGAGAACACTGGGTGACCTACATGGCTCAGTAACGGCAACTGTACTCCACAAAAGGTGGGGTGACGGGTGCTGCTTAGCTTCAGGAGCAGTCCGGCTGCACAGGCAGTGTCCCGCACAGACAGATTTAGAGCTCTGACCATTTATCCATTTCATAGTGACCTTTTATGCTCCCTTAGAGATGAAAGAGCAGATCCCCGGGGATGATAACTTGTTTCAGATAAAGCACGCTGGCTCAAAGGGCAAAAGGGTCAACCAGGCACAAAAGCCCAAAGACAGCAGCTGCCTCAGCGGTGGCGCCGTGCGGATGAAAATACTACAACCTGCACAGTGAAACCTGCAGCGGCGCGGAGGCAGCTTGGTGACTTTGAGTCTTTAAATGCAAAGCCCAAGTGTATAAAGTATGATTCCAAGTGACAGAGACAGCAGCCGCCTATCGCCGATGCAGTTAGAAGTCAACGTGCATTGTTCTAAATAGACGAGTCACAATGTTAAACCGAGAAACATTCCTCTCTGCACAACAGAACTTTGGCATTTCTGTAGCTTGCACATACAATACAAACAGCCAAAGTGTTTTGAATACAAATTCGTACATTAGAAATCCAGCTCCTTTCCAAAGGCGCTGGAAGGAGCATCGGATTTTCTCACGCAGCCGCCTGAATCTGCAGCTTGTAAAATTCCCTTCAGAGTCAAAACGGGAAGACTTATCCTGCTCGTGCGTGGGCTCAGTGAACTGACAGCACCGACGTATGCTCACCTCTGAAAAAAAAAAAAAAGAAAGACGAGAGAAAGATTTGGTCTGAACTGATGCCATCAGCATGTAAAATGGGTTCTACTGTCTGTTAAAAACAAACAGAGCACTCACTCGTATGTGGCCTCTTCGGTGTCCGACATCTTTAAGGACACAGCACCTACACGCCGCAAAGGTTAGGTTTGGAAGTCTGCGTTTATCGCAGCAACACTGAGTCATAAGAACATATCAACCCTACATTGCTATAACTTACCCAGTCCTTTTGATTTGTGCTTCAGAGAGCAGCAGTCAGTGGGGGAACTGTCTCCTGTGTTGTTCTCTTTGGGTCCTAAGCTTTTAAACCCAGCAGAGGATCACATGGCAGCAAACAGTCCATGACCACAACTGATGGACGCATACCTACAAACAGATGGTAGATGGGCTTAACTAGAATAGGGGAACATGCGTTCTCCATGGATCCATTGCCTATTTTTACCTTTCGAGGCTTCAGCAGCAGATCATAAGATTCTTACTCTGGAAAAAAAGGTTTCCCTCTTTCAGGCCGGCCTAACCTGGGCATGTTGCATTTAATCCTTCTAAACCTGCACCTGCGTGTACGTGCAAACAAAGGCATGGCTCAAACCCCTCTGATTCCCGGGCCAGCTAACATCAATCAACCGCAAATGCAGTGATTTTTTTGGTAAATTTAGACGCTCTAACTTGCAGTTGCCTCTTGAAAATGACAGGTTGTGCAAATGTGTCAATGCGCATCATTACCATAAAAACCTCCCAAGGGTTAAAATGAATTACATATCACGCCCTGTGCGGGCTAGATCTTTTAGCTCTTTGCCTTTAATCTCATCTGTGCCCTCACAAGCAATAACATGTTATCAACAACTGCTGTTATGACCATGCCAAGCCTTTTGACAGTCCCTCTGTCTGCTTTAATGCTGCATTGGACACCACAGTGGGGATTATGACTCAGATGTCTCCTCTGAGTTCAAGCCAAACTGTAACTCTGTTTGTGGAGTTGTCAGGCTGGGAGTTTCCCCTTCATCCTAAACCTCTTTTTTTATGGCAAATGTGTTGCTGATTTGAGAACATTTCCCATATTTTGTTTTGGACACAAACAACCGTAACTCTCAAAAATAACAAAAGATCAACTTAAAGCTATCCTGAAAAAAAACAACAACTGTCTTTTTTAAACTAGTTACCAAGCCAGGGACACTCCTGCAGTTTGCATCCATAAAGCTCGGCGGTTGGAACGCTCGTCCTCTTTCTTAGATTATTCAATTTGGAAAGAGGGTAAACTTTGATTGCAACCAAAAAATAACATAAGCAGCAACGTTTTTCTAAAATCTGGCTGTTAACTGACTGATATCTGTCACTATAAAACTGGAGAACACATACTAGTCTAAAAAGTCATTCAGATAAAGCCACATTTAAACATATTAAAACAAAAACATTCCTGTTCCTGGTCTTTAAAACCGGGATGATAATTTCAAGACATTTGGTCATTTGATTTTATGAAACTTCAGTTAAAATGATTAGAAGACCTACTGTGGGGTTCCATATGTGCCAAATAACTGTTGCATGCCTATGTAAGATGCATATGTAGTATGCTTATGTATTTTAACATGACTATGATTATTACGGTACGTAAGTACACTACATAGACACCTGAGACAGAAGACACATAGATGTGTTGCATTACTTAAGCATGTCACATATGCACCTTTCCTTAGACATATAAAAATATTTCTGGCATTAATGGAGGCCCATTTTTCCCAGCCATTTTCCTCTGGTTGAAAAAATAATTCCCTTTCTTGCGAGCCACACCCGTCTGGTCCCTAAGTCAGACAGAGAAAATCATTGAGCAGAGTTTGTTTAACTCAGCTGGAATCTCTAAGTTCATCCAACTTTTCAACAGCAACCAGTATTTGTTCAACACGCATCATTCCTTGCTTGCAAAAGTAAGTTTGTTCCGCTTCAGTGAAAGCAGTTGGCGAAAGGTGCATCATGTTTACAAACTGCCCTTTTTGTAACCCGACACTGCCCCCCTGTGGCAAAATGAGCTCCAGCACAATGCAGGCTAGAGTTTGTTGCTGCGACATCTGTAAAAAAAAATATCCTCTCTTTCAGCAAATATATTCATCTATATGTGCTTTAAATAAGTGCCTAATTATAATCTGAAAAGTCATATCATAATGCAGAAAAAACTAATATACGTTGGTCCTCAGTAAAATATATCTTCCTTCTGTCTGTTAAGGCCAAGAAGAAAACAGTTGATGAGAATCTTTACCTGCTGAGTTTTAACATTTAAATTATTTAAATATGTTGAACACAAAAACTAAATATAACATACGAAATTCCACAATCAACATTGATCCCAAAAAACAGTTTTACATATAAATAGTCTTTACGATGTTGATGATTATTTCATTTAGATTATTTGATCAGGATGATCCAAAAATAGTGAGAAACAGGGTAGAACGCTACCAAAGTTTTTTTTGGTTTTACAGACCGAACTAGTGTTGCAGTGCTTCATTTAGCAAAAGATGGATGAACAACTAAAACAATTTACTATAATCACCACATTGTGCTAAAATCATCTCGACTTGACAGAACCAATCCAGCGCTGTTTGTCACATTTTTATCAAATGTTACAGTTGTCGTATTGTTGTTACCCTGAATGAGTGTATTGCATTTTATTTTTGTAGATAGTTAAAATGTAGGAATGGAGATTTTAGAAATCATTCAGTGGTTTCAATTTATGCCAGCCACCTAATGTCATGATATCCCAGTAAGAAATAAATAAAAAAAAACAACTGATAAAGGCAAATTTGGTCTTCTTTGTCTGAAATAAACAAAAACAAAACAAGCATTTTGTAAACAGGAACTGCTGTTACCAATAAATGAGCCTAGCTCCATCCATCTACTGTCTGCATCCTTGCAGGGGTCTGGTACCTTTTTCCGGTGGTCACTGGGCATTAGGAGGGGCAGCTCGTCTGTTCATCACGGAGCAAAAAAAATAAAAAAAAATAAAACACATGCTTATCTTAGTCTGGATCCTAAGAGCAATTTTGAGAGATCAGTTGAACTAATATGCATAATTTTGGACTGCGGGAGGAAAACGGAATACCCAGAGAGAACAGGCACCTGCTAAGGGGGGATATAAAGTCAATGCAAAAAGAGCGTCGAACCCATGACAATATAGCAGCAACACGACAGCGCTAACAATTGCACCACCATGGAAAACTATTCTAGAAAACCCCAAGGACTTTCCATGACTTTCCATGAAGGTAGATGCTATGAACCCTGCACTTGTCTCTGGGCTGAAACGTTCCTGATCATCAAATGAGCTGAAAATGGACTTTGTGGCCTGCAGTCTTTTCCCACAGTAATTACTTCTGTTCTGAAAACAGAGCTTCACCCTCCCACCGACGGTGAGCTCAAATGTGTCTCCATAGGTATCATCATTTAGGTCAAACTGGATCTTATCTCCCTGGTTTTAATGTTTACCTGATTATGTCTTTGCCTGCTCTGACAGTAATGAAAGACTGTGTCCTGCAGGCACAGGCTCACAAACAGCCACGTTCTCTTTTGAACTGAGCCAGACGAAAAGTAACAGTGAAAAGTCAGAAGATATTGGAATTTCTTTATTTTAGTAATATAGAAAAAACAACAACGATTAGGAAAAAATATTCAGTGTAGAATACCATGAAATTGAGTTTTTTGCTACATCCAACACTCTGTGCACTGACAGTGATCTCTGTCCTCAGACGAAAGCCTTCAGAGACCGCCGTGTTACTGGGTCTGGCCCTTGGCCGCGTCGAACATTTTCTTGCGGCCCTCCATGCCTGACTTGGCTTCCACGTTCTTCCTCCAGTCACTCACCTCCACCGTCTTCTCCTGCAGAATAACCATCAGTCTAGTCATATGAAAGTGGATATTTGTGCTTCACTCTTTGTGTTAACTGCACCATTGTGGAAGTTCAGAGCAATTTGAGATAGTAGGGGGAACTTCAGCATCTTTGCATGGTTACATTTATATTTTTAAAACGTTTTGCTGGAACTTATTAGATTTGTTGACACTTCTTTTAATTTATGACTCTTTTATTACAAATTATCAAAATGTGCACTTTAATCTATCTCCCCCTCTGGAATGGGCTTGTGATGGAAATATCAGCTGCCAAACTAGCATAGAAGCACACCCTTTGCACCGCTTTCCTTGTCATTTCCTTTGTATTTCTGCAAAGACTCGCCTTTTCTGTGTCCTCCTTCTTGACCGATTTGAGGTTGGCTCTCAGATCCATTGACACCTTGTGCTTGGAGCCCAGTAGGGAGCACAGGATGGCATCAGCGGAGACCCGGACCCGCCTCAGATTGGGCCTCTTGAACTTCCCTCGTAAGTCCAGCACCTTGATGTTCAGATCTTTGATCTGTGCGGTTAAATTATTGGAGGAATTTAAAGTAGATAATTTGTCACAGACTGCTCCACCTTTAGATAAACCTTTGATTAATGGAGGCATTTGGAAAATGCATATTAAAGTATTTAGCATATTGTTAGAAATGTTTGAATATCTATAATGTTTCTTTTGCTGTGCATACTTGTTACCTCTCTGGTGTTGTGCAGGACCTTGGCTTCAATATTATACCGTTCCTCGTCCACCACATCTATTTTGGCATGCAGCTCTTCACATAATGCCTGCACAGACAAATATAGAGTTTTAATTCAAACAAAAACTCAATATCTGGATCAATTTTGTGTCTTCTGCAAACAAAAGTGAGTTGCAACAGGAATAATTACCTTTAGCTCCGCCTGTGACAAACCAGTGACTTGTACCGGAAGAACGTTCTCTTCAAGGTATTTAGCTTTTTGCTCCTCTTTTTGCTCCATCTCCTGCTCCAGTTCCTCCTTGGCTCTCACAACCATCAAGCTCTTGGGAACAACCGCGACAACAAGAAAGTTCAGAATCTATTTTGAGTCAGAGCGAAGACGCTCTCAATGCAAGTTCTTACCTTTAGCATGAGCTTTCGAGAGGCTGAGATTTTAGATTTTCTCTGCAAAAGCCAGATTTACATAATAGTTTAAAACATTATTAGTCCGCTTTAACTTTAATAAGAATTATCTGTTTGTGTCTTTTTTTTTGTGATAAACATTGTCTTTGAAAGTCTCACCTCTGGCCTGTGAACAGAACAGAAACAATGACAACAAAATATTATTAACAGTAAGAATGTTTATGTGAATAAATTGCATTGGCTGTATAAAACTGACACAGCTCACTGGAAATACAAGAATAAAGGAACACTTACGGCTTTTCAGGCAACATGGTTAGTTCAGTGAACCCTGGAAGACAGAAATACATTTGTTTTCTTTAACAGAGCTTAGAAGTGGAGACAGTCTGCGTTTAGAGCTCCAGTTGCTCTTATTATGATGTCCAGTTAAGCTCCAGTATGTTTTCATCACACTACAGCCACCCTGGGAGTTTTAGATGAATGGGAACAGACATCGTACAAACCATCAAGCGCTGTTCCTTTACTTTCTGTCACTTATTTGCTAAATAAATAGAAGATAGAAATTAAACATTTATGCTTTCCCAGTCATTATTGCATGGTCATCGTGGCTCTTCTGGACAAAGTCCTCCAATCGCCTTTCAGTGCTGATAACCTAATCCCTCCCTCCCAGAAGCATGCAAAGCCCCCAACGTGGGAATGCTTCCACATAGATTAGACTTCCCGCTTTCACCCCCACTTCTCTGCTGGATAAAAAGACACAAATATAGACCAGGCCCATCATTCTTGGAACACCATTTTGTGTTTAAGAATGCCAGATCTACTTCACAAAGATAGGGCAGTAGATCGGTAACGGGCATGGTTTACAAAACCCATTCAATAAATTAGAATATTATTAACAAGTTCACTTATTACTCAGTTCACTGTAAAATACAGTGTATGGCTTAATTACAGGGAGACGCATCGAGCTTCTACTTATGTTAACTGTGATGATTTTCTGCTTACAGCTGATGAAAACACAACATTTAAGATTAAAATATGACATCAAACCAGTAGAAAAATGGTTGCAGTAGATGTTGGCTTAACAAAATGCATGTTCAATTCCTGCTTGAAGTATGTTATCTTAAAATAGTACTTTTAATCTGACAAATTAGCATATTTTAATCAAATAAATCTGACTTTACATTATTTTGTGCAGATTGCAGTTTGTAAGACTTTTTGTGAATGTATTATAGCTAATTATCTTGAATTGACAAAGATCAAAATAAGGATAAATGCAGAAAAAAGTTGTTTCTGCTCATATTCTCTAAATCTTAGACCCATCCTCGATGTATTCATCTTTTATCATTGATGAGTAAAAACACAATGAGTTTAATGGTGAATTGAAATACTTGTAACCTATAGATAAACAGGCCAACCCTATTCTAATCGCTGTCTGTTTAAAGTCTACAGATGCACATACACATTTGTTTGGTATTTTAATGGGTTTTTTTGTTCCTTTGCTCTGTTAGGTGTGTTATATTTTGTAATATAGGTAATAATTTTTTTTATATACAACTGGTTTGCATCAACACCTGGTATTATATTTAGATGGCCGTTCAGATCAACACACAATAAAAAACAACATTGTCTGGATTAATCGCGGCTGAAACACAGTTTTCCATTAACCTGTATAATTCTTTGTTCTAACTATAGTTAACTTTCTTGTGCAGCCAAACCATCGGCACAGGTTCACACCATCCTCTGACATTAGATCATTTATACGGTAATAAAAGTCAATTTACTTCTTACCTTTTTTGTGTTGATGCTACAGAAGAAGGAGGGAAATGTGATGAAGAGAATAATGAACTGGAACATTTATCTCCTGCTTTTCTCTCCCCCTCCCATCTTTATCACAAGGGGACGTAAATAGAAAGCCCACACAGCCACTACCAGAGGGGGTGGTCTCAGGATAACAGTGTTTGTGTTGCTTGTGTTGTGTTGACACATCACCCCTGCCCAGTATTTACAATGATGTCAAGGAATGCCTCTTTGGCTGACATAAGATATGTTAACAAATTCTGTGACATTTTCTAACATTAAGGAGTTTGATTATTTGCTGCTCTTCTCTGAGAGATCCCTCCAGGTCTGTTCAGGATAATGACGTTAGACTATACTGAGTAGTGGCTTTATCCCATTTTCATTGTGCACATGTTAAACATCCTCACAGCTAAACTTTAGGGCCTAATGTTAAACTTTGTTAAAATGCACTTCCATATGACGCTGCCACTCTCACTTCTGGCTGAAGCCTGTTCACGTCTGCCCGACTGCGCAGTCTTTGTAACCTCTTTTTGTTACGTTTTTCACAGATAAAAGGAACAAAACAATAGACCTTTGGAACGTTTGAGGCAGATACATCCAGAAAAGAACAAATACATATAATATTTATTATATATATAAATAAATAGGGGAATTATATAATATAAATATTCACTACAACATAAGTAACACAAGGCTCCTGTCTGTCATTATCCAAAAATGTTTTTATTATTGATCAGCTTTTTTATTTTCCTTTGGATTGTGCATTGTTCAGCTAGTGTTTAGGGCTTCTCTGTTTCATACCCTTCTCATTTCACTGCCTAGTCACCTTCCCTGCTGTGGCTATTTCTGTTGATCATGTCGCATCTGTCTGTCATCTCGATGATTATTGGCCAGCGTATTTAGGTTCCTGCGCTCTGTTCAATCTGTGCTGTAACCTCTGTTAACTTCCCTCTGTTAGCCTTATCTGAAGTCCCGTCCCGTGGCCTGTTCATTAGAATTATTACCCTTTATGATGGCTCTGCGTGGCCTTCACTGCATTTTTCGTCCTCGACAACCACAAAACACGACACTGTCTGCTTAGAGTTGGGTTTGTGGTGAAAAAAAACAGAATTGAGTGTAAAAGAAGCACTTAGTTCACAAGTAGTGTAAATAAGCCATTTTATTGATTAATATGAAGTTGCTTTACTTATACTCTTCAGCCATGGAGCAAAGTCTTTGTAAACAGACATATCCATAAACTGTTTGTTCCTTTAAATCAGGTTAATTGCTTATTGTCAATTAAAGGTAAAGATTACTTTATCAGATCAAGCATTAGCTATTATTCTAATCTTTTTCTATGTGATATTTTAATCTGTTGTTTTAGTCCATTTCTTGTTAGGTAATCCTCCTCATATCTATGTTATTGTTTACCCATGAAGCACTTTCATTTACTTGAATGAATGATGCTGCACAAATAAACTCTCTGTGTTTATTTAAACGCTGTCAGTAAAAACATTGTAAAAGAGAAACCACAAACGGCAACACACCCAAAGTCTTTTGTCTGGTTGTAAAGTACGTTAGCTTTTCCAAAATCCCCAATTCTTGTCACCATAAGTTTGTAACTTGGAAATCATTTTCACTTAATACGTAGTTTACAGGAGCTTGGGATAATGCCACTAGCGTCATACAGTCAGAGGCAGTCTGGGAGTCCTCTAGTGAGCTTTACAAGGCTGCAGGAACTCAGAACCGGAGCATGTTCTGATTGGCCCACCAATTCAATTCAATTCAATTCAATTCAATTCAATTTTATCTATATAGCGCCAATTCATGAAACATGTCATCTCAAGGCACTTTACAAAGTTAAGTTCAATCATATTATACAGATTGGGTCAGATTATACAGATTGGTCACAAATGTTCCTATATAAGGAAACCAGTTGATTGCATCAAAGTCCCGACAAGCAGCATTCACTCCTGGAGAAGCGTAGAGCCACAGGGAGAGTCGTCTGCATTGTACATGGCAATCCCTCATACTGAGCAAGCATGAAGCGACAGTGGAAAGAAAAAACACCCGTTAGCGGGAAGGAAAAACCTCTAGCAGAACCGGGCTCAGTATGAACGGTCATCTGCCTCGACCGACTGGGGGTTACAGAAGACAGAGCAGAGACACAACAAGACAGACAAAAAGCACAGAAGCACACATTGATCTAGTAATCTGTTCTACATTAGATGGTAATAGTGGTGATCTGTCTTCCCTGGATGATTTCACAGTCAACAGAACGTCAGACCAGGTGTACCTACTACAATTCATCGTAGAGAAATCCTAAAACAGTACAGGTGATCAGATCAGGACTGATTAGTGTTTAGATTCTGACTATTTTATTTGTGTCATTGACTCAACCAGCTGATTATGGTTCCATAGAGACGATGACTGCAGGATCAACAAAAGGCTCTTATTGTGTTTGACATGAGGTCTTATTGAAATGCTCTGGTTGTACATATAAAAATGGGTCAAAAATAATCATTGTTTTTACCGTTTGTTTTTTTCATTCTTTTTTTCCATAGTGATGTAATCATACCAAGTATGGCGGTCACAATCCATGAATACAATAGATACAATGACAACAACACATTCCAATCAAAAAAGAATAGGAGTAGGAAGGAGAACAATTCTTATTAACTCCTACCCCTTTCGCATTTTGAAAAGAAAACATAACTCAAATCAGACAGCATTGCTTATAGGCTTGAGAACAAAAGAAAACAAAAAAATTTACATTTCAGATGCAATCTATCTATATAATATAATTTATCAATAGTAATAATTATCTTAGGGAGACTAAAGTGAGAGTCCCTTTACTTGAACCGCTGAAACATACGAAAAATATGTTATTTCTTTGCTTAACTTTTGTGTTGGTTGCTATGGCCAGATATATCCTTATTTACTTTTAGTTTTGCAGTGTATGTTTTATACAAAAATGTCTTTGTTGTGAAACAGGTCATTGTGTGGTGTTCCATATATATAACCATACACTTTTATGTTTCCTAATGAGGTTTAAACAAAAGTTCAAGCTGGAAGACTCACCCCCCACGACACACCTGCTTCCACTGATTGCCTCGTCAAGCATCCATGCTCAAGCCAATTGTGTCAGGACCTCATCCTTCCATCCCACAAGACTTTGCTTATTAGGCGCCCCACTGATGGATCCTCCTGCTCTTCAGCTGAGTTTCAACCCTCCTCCACCCCATCTCCTCCTTTTGTACTTTCAAGCTTCACCTGACTACTTCTCCCCCACTGCCTCCACCACCAGTGTCCGGACCCCTGGGGGAAGACTTCCCTAATCCTGATCCTAAAATGAACATTCAAGCTCACAGACATTCACAGCTTTCAGGTCTTCTGCTGAGGTCTGAGCGCCAAATAACTTTTATAATTTATGTCAAAACATCTCTCTAATTGCCTCTTTTTGAGTCTCTCCAGATTGAATTGTCCGTAGTGCAACTCATGAATTTGTCATGAAGACAAATGTATTTTTTATTAAACTGAAGAAATTTTAGCAGATCAAACTTTTCGATGGAAACTTAAAAAAGAACAGATCTACTTCTATAAACGCAATCAGTCTTTAAATGAGAACCTCTGGTATAAACTAAACATTTTGTCTTAAAAAAATATTAGCCCCAGATTTTTGAATATTGCATTACCACCTTCAGACAGAGTTAAAACAAATTATTATTTCTAACGTTAAGTTTGTCATTCACTCTCTCAGCATCTAAATTGCAGTTGATAATTTATGTTAAACAGTAATATTAATAAATAATCAGCATAATCATAATTATTTTTGTCTAAGAAAATCCTGCCCAAAGTAGAAAATATTTTTCCCTATAACTAATCTTTACCACAAATTTAAAGAATATTAATATAATGAACAGGATCGGGTCTTTGGCCCAGCAGTTCTGATGTCCTTTTCCCATTTTTTTGGGGGGGTTAGAAACCCCAGTTCAGTATTGTAACATTTGCTACCTGCTTTTGGGCAAAGAAAAAAAGAAAAGAAAAATCTATCCAGCATTTCTTTGAGCATTTGTTGATGTTTTTATTTATTTTTTGGTTTGGTTCTTAGTGGTCTGACCCTATCTCATCGACGGGATCTTTCTCCAGGTTTGTCGCACTTCTTAAGGAAACCTCAGATCAAACAACGACATGATTTTTGATGTTGCAAGATCTAAAGAGAAAAGTCGAGGAGATCAAACATCTGCAATGGCTGCTTGCTTTGGACCCATAAATCGTTTTAGCTCTCCGGGTAAAAGCTGCTGAAAGGTTAAGAAATTTCAAAGCGATATTAAAGGCGCTCTTTCTCTTTGATTTGAGCCAAACTTGGCAACTTCAGTTCATGTTTTGTGTTATACCACCTGGCTGCATTACTCGCCTGTGGCTCTTTAATGAGAAGCTGCGTAGGGATCCATAAATATCAAAACTCTAAACAGATCCCTCCTTTTGATAAGAACATTTTACTCTCTGTATGGGTTTCTCCCACGTGGGTGTTGGTTCCAGCCCCCACCCTGACCACCCACCTCCACCCCCACAGCTGCATGGCACTTCGGCCAGTGTGCCAACCCTTCGGCACGGCCAGAGATGGAGCAGAGCACTATGGCTTTGTTGTTCTCAACAACAGCTTGCTTTCACTCGGCACAAGGATAAAGATCCAGAAGAGCCGCCAGCACGGCCAAGGACGCACAGATAAAAGATGATGTTTTGTCTAAATGTGTCAAGGAAAAAAAAAGAGAATTTTATGCTTGCATTGCTCTGCAAGATATCAAGTTTGTTGTCAAAACCAATGTGAAGATAAATCATGCTGTTCAACACAGGGGTTTTGATCACACCTAAATAATCTAACAGTTTGAATCGGCCATGAACATAAATTAACTTCAGTTTTTTCATGCTCCCTTTAACATCTGTAATATTAATCCAAACCATAACATGTTTGCATTGCAGGTGTAATCTTTAATTTTCATGCTAGATCGTTAAACACTAAAGTGAAGCACATAACATGCTCATTCAAATACAGACACATTTTTATTTCTTTTTTTATAATGGTGAGCACATGTGCCACCCTCTAAAGCACTCCAGTCTGCCTGGTATGTGTAGAAAAAGCCACTTCTTTCATGCATCATTGCCTACTAACAGCACAAAGTGAGAGGATAAAATCAGAAAATAGAAAACAGTTTAGATATCGATGCAAAGATCTGGGAAGCTGCGATATCAGAGCACACCAGATGTCACTCCCTCGACGGCTCAGGCCTCCAGCCTCACTGCGAATGAGCCAGAGCTCCTGCACCCTGACCAAAGCCGAAGCCTTTCGGGCCAAAGTTCTTTGCGTAGCACCCTGAGGATAAAAAATAAATAAATTGAATACAAAGTTAGGAGGATAATGACAAACTTAAACTATACATCTAACACCTCTGGAGCCAGACAAGGCCAATAGATGTTTGTTCTTTGGTTAGTTAAATGATGCAGGTACAGAGCAAGTCTGCAATTTTAAGGTTTGTGATAAGGATAGCTTTTGATTTTATTAATCAAGAGTTGAGACGGTAACTTTGTTCCTTTGCAAATGGTACTGTTTTTACCGGTGCCTATCTCAATCAGTCAGGGCTAGAGGCAGGGTTCATCTTGGAAAATGGGCCAGTCTATCACAGGGCAACACAGAAACACACAGGACAGAAAAAAGGGGAAATTGGAAGAGACAAATTCAGCTAACAGTCCTATTTTGCTAACTGTGGGAGAAACCAGAGTACCCTGACAGAGTCCACGCACGTGCATGGTGGGCATCCGAACTCCACACACAGAGACGCCAGGTTGGGATTCAGACCCAGGTGGCAGCAGTGCTACCAAGTGCGCCACCATGCAGCCCGTTTTATAAGACATCCCAAATCCTTTTAGTTACAATTACATGGCTGCAAAAGCCCAATATAGCTGTTTGACTGGTAAATATCAGAATTTTCTGACAATTGTTAAGTAATAACCTGACCCAGAGAACCTGACTCTGGGTCAGGTTCTCCCATCTCTGGTGCTGAAGGAGAAAACACTACAGAGTTGTCTCCGTAGTGTGTCTGGGCTCTCTCTTAGAGATAGGGTGAGGAGCTCAGTCATCCGGGGAGGACTAAGAGGAGTAGAGCCACTGCTCCTCCACGTCGAGAGGAGCCAGTTGAGGTGGCTCGGGCATCTGGTTAGGATGTCTCTTGGATGCCTCCCTGGTGAGGTGTTCAGGGCACGTTCCATCGGGAGAAGACCCAAAGGGAGACCCAGGACACGCTGGAGGGACTATGTCTCTCGGCTGACCTGGGAACGCATTGGGATTCCCCGGAGGAGCTGGCCAAAGTGGCTGGGGAGAGGGACGTCTGTGCCTCCCTAGTGAAGCTGCTACCCCCGCGACCCGACCCCGGATGAGCAGAAAAAGATGAATGGATGGATGGATGACTTTAAATGGTCAAGCTGCATATGTGCATATTGTTGATAATTGGGGTATTTTTTTTTATCTTAGCTTAAAAATAGATGATTTTCCACCTGACAGCCAATCAAATCACTTTTTCACTTCCAACTCTGGTGTACAAACCTTTACAGTAGATCTCTCCATCCCTGTCAGCAAGGGTTGTGGACTCCAGGCCTTTACCGCACTTGGCACAGCGAAAGCAGCCCTTATGCCATGACTAATAAAACAAAAGCACAAAGAAAGAAATACAAATGTGACAGTGAGCTATCTTTCACATTTGCTCATGTTTTAAAAATCAAACATTGGGGTAATATTTAACATTTCTCTCACATTGCCTCCCCCGATAACCTTTTCCGCTGCATACACGGTTTTCCCACATCGTGGACACACTTCTGATCCCGCTGCTTTCTGGGCGAACTTGGAGGCGTTGGGATTATTTGTAGGTTTATGAGGAGCTTGTCTATCAGGAGAAAGACTTTTGTTTATTTGACAGAGATATAAATATCCAGGGAGTAGGTGGAACAATCCAAAGAGGCTCAAAATATTCATTCGCAAATTGTTTTTGTGATCAACTATACAGCATTTCCTGTAAACCTAATTCCTCCTTCATTTTGAAGTAACTTGAACCTATTGTGCTTATGGAGTTCTACATTCCACTCAAAGGTTTAAATGGTTAAAGGAAATTGTATTCTGCTTACACTTCAGGTTTTATTCCGAGTCCTTCACCCGTGTCCATGCTCAGGGTGCCGGCTCCACCTCCAAAGCCGTAGCCTTTTGGCCCATACTTCTTGCCATAGCACGACTTGCAGTAGATCTCGTCTCCATGCACGGCCACTGTCGTGCTGTCCAAGTTCTTCTTGCAGACCACTGACAATGGTGATAAGAAGAAAAATCAACAACTTGTATTTATAACTCTCCAGTTATTGTCAGGCATTTATGATAAAGCATCTTCTGAAAAGTGCATTTCAAAAACAAATTACTGTGATCAAAACTATCTGAACCCTCTTTTTGTGCGACACTTAAAGGAACAAAATGGACACAGCTTTCCGCCCGTTCAGATGAGAAATGCACTGTTTAACCTTTCGCTCCATATAAGGACGACCAAACCTTTGTTACGTTTACCCTAGTTCCAAATAAGGTCTGAGATGCTTGAGTGGAATCCTGTGGATGCTCTCTTCTCCACGCGCATACCAAATTCCCTGCATTCCAGCAGGGAATTTGATATGAGTGAAAGCAGTCTAAAGAAATTCTAAGCAGATTACTGGTGAATTTTAAGTACTCACTGCAAAGAAAACAGGATTTATGCCAGCTCTTCCCTTCACACTGCACTTCCTCAGCGAAGAAGACAGTTTTCTGGCAGCAGCCGCACTTGTTTCCTCCTCCAAAAGGCATTCTGCAAGCACAGGACACCGGCTTGTGTACATTCCCCGCTCACTGTGTATCTGATGTTCAGACAGAGAAACTCGGGAACACTCTGGGCTTGATACAACAATAACTATAAAAGGACAAGCGTCAGTTTGCTCTGATGTATTGGTTTTTTTCCCTCCTGCTGCTTCAGCCTGCTGGCAGCAGTGGATATCTGAGGAGCTGTTCAGAAAGTATTGTAAAATGCAAAGAAGCTCTTAGCATGACACAGATATCGCTGAAACTGCCTGGATAAGCTGTCAGACTCTGCATACATACATACATAGAGGTTTGGGTTTCCTCCTAATTTTTTTTTTTTTTCATTGACAATTACATTCTGAAATATTAGAACGGCATCAGTGGGCAGTTAGTATACAAACAGACATTTCTCTCCAAAAGCCATCTGAAGAAACATGAAACTCCCTGAGCAAAGTTTGGAACATGCATAATCTAACTCTAACATTAAAAATTTCCCTAATTATATATGTACTTATTTCTAAGTACAGGAAGCTGCACGTTTAAATAGAAGAAAATGTATGAAACACGTCCTTACTGAAAGCCATACATTGATTATTCAACAGCTATTCAACTCCAGACTTACCTGTCCTGAAGTAAAACACTGACTGCTACTGTCTGTTTTTTTTTTCCTGGAACTGTTAGACAACCGAGCTGAGAACAGATATTTGGTTTGATGAGGAATAGATGAGCGCAGCTGTGGACATCAGCCTAAAATAAGGGAGGAGTCAGGACAGAGGGGCACAGAGCAGGAGGTGGAGGGAGGAAAAAGGAGGTGGAAGACAGTGAGTGTAGCCTGAGGAGGGCGGGATGGAGATGGAGTTTTACTCCCTCTATGATTCTTCTTGGATTAAGTCATTGAAATTGCAGGCAGAAAGCCTACAGGAATAAACGTTACAGTAGCCAGAGATTGTACTCAAGTAAGAGTAGCACTACTTCAGCGTATTTTTACTCAAGTAAAAGTAAAAAGTAGTCAGCCAAGAAACTACTCAAGTAAGAGTAAAAAAAGTTTTCAGTAAGAAGGCTCTCAGTGACTAATCATAACAGCTGATGATTTAATATTTAAAAATGTATGTTACCGGACAGACAAGAATACAAGGTTATGGACAAAATCTGGTATTTTAAAGACAAAAACTAACAAATATACAAAGAATAATATAATTACAAAATGACAAATTCAGGCAGAAGAAACTCTTCTAAATAATCTTTTTCAACATGGACCATTAAAGTAACACTTACAGCAGTTAACGTATATATACAATATGTTAGAAAGGACTTCCAGTGACAATATCTACTGTTTACTGTGCGGTCATCTTACCTCCAAATGGCTCAATAAGCTCAGCAGACAGAAAATAACAGTAAAATAACAAAGCTTGTGTACAAATGAGAAGTCTCACTTTAACATAAACTCTGGGTTTTTGTCTATGGTGTATTTCTGGTTAAGACAAATGTTCTTTATTCATGAAGTTACTCGTAGCAGGTAAAGTAGCCAGAACATTTACTCAAATCCGAGTAACAATAATGGAGTAATAATGTGACTCAAGTAAAAGTAAAAAGTACAGCGCAGTAAAACTACTCCCAAAAGTACATTTTGTACAAAAAGTTACTCAAGTGAATGCAACCAGTTACTACCCACCTTTGGCAGTAGTAGATAAAACATGAATATTCATTATAAGTCTGCAGGTGGGCAAGAAATGAATCAACGTAACCTTTTATCTGTGAAAGATTTATTTTGCAATATCGCACCATGAATGTAAAAAGCAGAAATTAATTAGCAATTTGCTGTTGTAATGCAACAAAGGAAATGACAATGCCATGGACAAATGAATCAAAGGCACAGGGGAGCTTTTAAATGAAACTGTTCAGCCAAAACAACTCACAAAGCAACTTTACTGCTTGATCCTGAAGACCTGCTGGGTTAATAACATTCAATGGAAACCAGCAAAGAGTGTACAAAGCCACAAAATATTCTGAAAGTCAGAACTTTATGCTGATCTTAAAAGTGGTGAACTGATGAACATATTCTCTCTGCTAGGCTCTGTGTATGAGGTAACCTCATATCTGTGTTTCATACAACAACCGCATTACCCGGTCATCACTGCTTCATCGGAGCAGATTTTATGTGTAATTCTTCGGACTTATTGCTTAATATAGATCCTGAAAACCATGTTACAAAATATGGAGTGAGCATGATTGACAAAAAAAGTTCTATCCCACCGGTTTGTTTCACATTAGTTGTATTTTCAACAGAGCCAGACACCAGAACTCTGAATCCCAGAATACATCGTACTTACCATGCTTATTTATTATTATTATTATTCCTCTTTTCCCCACAGCTCCACAAGACTGCATGGGGGCACATGGGCTTCGTGGCTTGATCTTGCTGGCTGAGTAAACGCCTGCATCTTCGAAGTAACCTTGGATCCAAAATAAGAACGGCCTGCAGTGACGGCACCCAGTGACGGCAGATGATAAGACTATCCAACCGAACTTGGCTGGTCCTGAGCTCCTGCAGGAAACAATCTGAAAAATTAATAGATTAACCAAGAAGAGCCTGCGTCTCCAACAAAGAATTTTGTCTTTGTTGGATCGCTCACAAGTTCATTGATATTTTAGGTACATGTGGGACTTTAGGGGTTGCTAAGCAACGCTGCAGCTAAATTATTTCTTTTCCGTTAGCTGAGCTGCCAATTCCAGGTGTGACATCATAACTCCTGTTGTCAAGACAGACAAATTCTTTATCTGGTTTAATCCATCATTTTTGTAGTTCATCACTTCCTTCCTACTAACTTCAATTAAATTTAAATTCAATAAATTTTTATTTATATAGCACCAATTCACAACACACGTCATCTCAAGGCACTTTACAAAGTCAAACTTAATCAGATTATACAGATTGGTCAAAAAGTTTCCTCTCTAAGGAAACCCAGCAGATTGCATCAAGTCTTGACACGCAGCATTCACTCCTCCTGAAAGAGCGTAGAGCTACAGTGGACAGTCGTCTGCATTGTTGATGGCTTTGCAGCAATCCCTCATACTGAGCATGCATGAAGCGACGGTGGAGAGGAAAACTCCCCTTTAACAGAGAGGAAAACCTCCAGCAGAACCAGAACCAGGCTCAGTGTGAACGGTCATCTGCCTCGACCCACTGGGGGTTAGAGAAGACAGAGCAGAGACACAGAAAGCACAGAAGCACACATTGATCCAGAAATCCTTTCTATGTTATATGGTAATAGCGGATGATCGTAGGTGTACCTACGATGAAGGGAAAAAAAGACAGAAAACAAAAAGTTAAAAGTTGAAAACAACAAACAATGCAAATTGGAGAACAGTAGGAGAACTCAGCAGAGTGAGGTAAATACACCCTGATGTCCTCCAGCAGCCTAAGCCTATAGCATTATAACTACAGAGAGCTCAGGGAAATTGACGACATTAAGAATCAATTTTCCAAAATTGTATTGATCTTTATTGATAATTTTTAAAACAATTTTTTTTTTTACTTTCTCCTCTGCTTATCATTGTGAGCTGGTTGCTTGAACACAGCATTGTTGTCCTTTCAAGGCTAATTTGACTGTAATCCTAATTCCTCAAAATATTCTTTTACATACATATTCACACTGAGGTGGGATTTCTATGCATCCATTTATCAATTATTGGTTTCAGTTTTGCTTGGTATTTTAGTTAACTGTCACTAGTCTAGTTAAATAGTTCCTGGAATAAAATATTTTACCTGGAAGCTGAATTATGTGTTTCATAAATTCTTGCTTTTGGAGCGAGTTGTTTGTGTTTATTCTGAATAAGTGTGCAGTATTTCTTCTTTCAGAACACCTGTTTGTAAATTTACTCCTTAATTTGTTGTTCTATGACAGCACACCTCACCAGGCATGTATTTATTTTTTTCCTCCCTTGTTATGTCCAGCTGGGTTAGTTATGCCAAACAGATTTACTTTAACAGCAGAGGTTTTATAACCATAAATCCTTCCTTGATGATATATTTTGTTCCAGTAAAATTATTTCGCACAAAATTATGCCAAACTTGACATCGGAAGATGGGAAGAAGAATAAGGACAGAGTAAGAGAAATGGAGAAAGGACAGATAAACAAAGAAAATACAGAGACAAAAATCACAAACCCGACAACCAGCTGCTATAAAATATAAAAATCCTCATACAGCAACCATGGGGGAAACCAGGAAAAGACTACAAACAAAAACTTGCAAATAGACAAAACTAACAAAAAACACACACAGCGACAACAACACCAGCAGCAAGGATATGGAACAAAGCTGTTGATACTAATGGAGAGAACTACAGGGCAACACAGCTACTATATTATTAGTGCATGACTGTGTGTGTGAACATGCAAAATATGTGGTGATCTTACATGAATTACGCTCAGTGACCGGTGCAGGGGGCCACCACCTCCATTCTGAGACCCAGGAAAGCAGCAGTCAGACGGAGCACAGAAGCCAGGCAGCCCACCACAGGGACACCATGCATCCACCCAGAGGAGGACAGCCAGGGAGAAAGCCCAGGAGCCATGGAGCAGAGGTCCCCAGGAACCAACCGCAAAAACACATCAATCACCATGGCGGCTATTTAAACAATTTATGAAGGTGGACTCTTATAAGGCTATAAAACTCTGAAATCCAGGTTAAATCTATGTGGAAAAAGTTCAGAAAACTGTTTAGTCCAGCATCAAACCAATGCATCTTCTGGTTAACACTGGAAAGTATTAACCCTCATAATGGCTGTAAATTGTAATTTGCACATGTCCCAATTTTTCAACAATTATTATTTATTTGTTATTATAATGATTCTATACTATTTTAATATATAAAGGGTAAAAAAAATAATCATAGCTACAGTAACAATGATCCTCTGCAAGCAAGATGAGTCCAAGTACAAGGGGAACTCCTTCAAGTAACATGGAGTTCAGTTTGATAATTACCTTAGCTGGCAAATACAAGTGGAAAGTGTTCACTTGTTGGAGCCCAGATTTTAAGATTGTTCAAGAAGATCATGGCTACAACAAGTCCTCACACTCCCAAGACCTTTTCTAACAGGCTAACATCAGACATTTTAAGTAATAGTAATATCATCTTTATTGTCATTGAAACATACATTACAACGAAATTTGTTCTCTGCTTTTAACCCATCACCCTCGGGGAGCAGTGGGCTGCCATGTGCGGCGCCCGGGGAGCAATCTGGGGTTAAGGGTCTTGCTCAGGGACCCAGAGTGCAGGCGCTGGGGATCGAACCGGGTACTTGCATCCTTCTCTGAGTGCAAAGCGCACTGCTCTAACCACTAGGCCAACACTGCCCCTAATGTTCATGTTCAGCTCTCTGAATATACATCACTGAACTCAGGAAGCAGGTGCAGAGTTTGTAAACACAACCAGTAAAACATTTATTCATCCTATCATCATTCAGACAGACAGCCAGAGAACCTGAAAAATCACACATGTAATTCATTCTCCATTAATCGTATTGGTTATGAGGTCATGTATCTGAGCAGGTAGGCGGACAGGAGGGCATCATGGGTTATCTTAGTTCTCTGTCATCCAGGAGGAAACTAACTGTGGCAATGTTTAAAGTGTTTTTTGTGAGTGACATATTTTAATCAACAGGGTTTTTTTGTAAGGAATTGTTTTATTTATTCATTTATTTATGTATGCTAAGTTATGGATGGATGCAATGTATGCGGGCGCAGTGAACCCCTCTGCCCTAAGTAAATTTCTCCCGAGCGAGACAAGTAAAGATACTTTGACTTTGAAGAATACTTCCCCTTTCTGTAAAGGTGTTTCTTTTTTTTCAAGCAAATAAATAAATAAAACGTCGTCTAAAGAAAGCTTATGTCAACAGTTGCTGAAAGGTAAGAAATCAGTAATTACAAGACACCATTTTTTTATTGTTTCTACACAAGCTGTCATCAACCACTATCTGATCCTCAAAAGCAATATCTGCAGTCATTAACAAAATGCAATATGGATGTTAATAGTAACACTTCTTATTCTACCAACGCATCTATGAATATCACGAAGAAATGTTTTCTATCCAGTCTAAGAGATACAAAGTCAATTCTGCTAAGTGATGAAAATGTACATGCGGACACAGCATACGGGAAAACAGAGTTTAAGCTATTTCCGTCCAAAGCATCGTGGACAGTTTGCTGGTGATCTTTTGCCCTGTGACATTCAACAACCGTAGCAGAAGACATTCACAATCCGTCCCTCCTTGGTGGAAAAATTGACCATGTGACCCTTCATAATGTTATCGCCCGCCATTATTCCAAAGAAAACGCAGAGGGCCTGTCTCTTGGATCATCGATTACTTTCCCCATTTCGCTTCATTATTCAGTTAAAGCGATAATGCATTTCTGAAGTGCATGCGTTATCTCCCCAACGAAGGGAGGATGAGGAAAGGTGAAGCCAACGGCAGCAGAGTTGGCAGAGAAGGATGCTGTTTGGTCTGTCTTCCTCCCTTTCCCAGCCCTCCAGGCTCTTCACCATCATCGGAAGAGACAATGATGAACTCAAGAAGCCTATTTATAGCCTGCGATGGCCAACACTAGCCCTCTGTCTGTGTGCTCTGTGGAGATCCGCCTAGCCTTGTTGTGGTATGCGCGCATGTGATTGCCCTCACGACAAAGAGAGAAA
Organism: Fundulus diaphanus; assembly: GCA_037039145.1. Lineage (NCBI taxonomy): Eukaryota > Metazoa > Chordata > Actinopteri > Cyprinodontiformes > Fundulidae > Fundulus > Fundulus diaphanus. The sequence goes on from CM073126.1 coordinate 9,784,650, forward strand.
CGCGTGGAGCAGAGAGCTAGACCCAGAGAGACTGAGCTGAATAATCCGCTGGAAAGAGAGAGGATTGGAGGCAAAGGAAGAAAATAGGCAGGCACGGGGCTGTGCTTTGGTCCATCGATCCACGAGGAGCAATGGTTGATCCGTGGAGTTTCACGGAGAAGTTCAGCTCTTTTCTATTTGCAGCATTTGTCCTGACTTTAAGACAGCGGCGCTCTGCTAATGATTCTCCTTTTGGAAGCACTTTTCACTAAAGCGTTGCCAAGTCACCAGGTGAGAAGGAGGAGCAGGAAAAGGTAAGATGACTGCATGCTGTGAGCATGAATGAGTTGTGCCGACTGGCTCATGCTTAATGTTCTACTGTAGCTTGTGGGTTGACCAAGGTAAATATAAATAACGTGTATAATTTTCTTTAAAATGCTAATATTATATCTGATTTTGCTAATATTATGTCCGATTTAGCTGAATGTTTTGGAGGGACGTTCATGTCCGTGACACTAAAAGGAGAAATATGTATCTTTAAAGTCAAAATCAGCCTCCACAAATCTGTTCTTCTCTTTCTCCGACAAAATAGTACAACAGAGGAGACATGCGTACCTTTTTAGCGCCTAGAAAAGTCAGCCAACATGTACAAACTGATGGTGTCACATGTCTAATGCCATTAGGGTGGACGACTGTAAAATATCTAATTCAGTCTTAAACGATGTTTGCATTAATCTTCATTTAAGCAAACGAGATAAATGTCTCCAGGGTAGGGATGTTTGCAGTGAATGACCCTTCCTCAGACACTTTAATGTTTGCTGGATCCGGTCTGCTCTGCTTGACTCCTCCTCTGCTGACCAGTCATGAACAGGCGTGCAATTCCGCACATTAGCCAGCAGAGGTCAGATGTGGGCTAAAAGAAGGTTTCCTTGGCTTTTGGGACACACCCTGTATCCTGATTTCTGCAGCTCTCTGGATTTGGTGTGTGTTACTCGTGGCATTGATGCAAAGGGTGACAAGGGTCACTGACCAAAGCAGAACATGCGAGCACTGAAGCAAGAAAAAAACAGTTAGTGTGCAGGGAGAGAGAGAAAAGTGAAGCATTGGAGATTTTCTCATCAGCTTACTTGCTCAGTTTGTACCTTCCTGTAGACCTGCTAATTGCTTAAGTAGGCACCTTTAATTAAGCAGTGATTTAGCTGAGGCCAGCGTGATTGATCTCATGATAAAGGCAAGCTTTTGTTTGTCAAGGTCAAACCGAAAGTACCTAAAAAGGTGTGTAGATAATTCTCCCTTTTCTGAGGGTCGTTTGCACATTCTTGTCTGTAATCCTCTTATCTCCAGTCAGAAGTAGAGTGATTATTTTCAAATTGCTACGCCGCCATCTCCATAGACTTTATTCATCCTGCAAGGCGATTTAACTTCAAGTGCAAGCAAATTCCTCGATTGAGCTTCAACCACATCACGTCACGTCACGGCAGCAAAACCACCCGTCGGCTTCCGTCTTCACAACTGCGTGTGTCGTTTGTGGCTCAGGGCAGACACTAAATTTATTCCTGCAGTTGTCCTTGCTTTAATCTGCCTTCGAAGTTGGGTGATTTTACAATGTTTACCCACAGCAGTCACATGAGGGGTTCTCCTAGTCGCAGAATGTAATCCCTACTTTGAAGGGCCAAAGAAAGAGAGTGGGAATCCGACACGTCATTGTGACTGTCACTCTTTTTATTCCTGAACCGACACTTCTGAATCGGCTCCCATTTGGCCCAGATTCTCACTGAGGTTTGATTTGAGGCAGCCTGCAGCCCGTAGGCAGCCAGCTACAAATATGCAGTGACAATTCAAATTAGTCCGGCTCACTGGCTCTGGCAGTGACTCAGGACAGAAAAGATGCACACGCAAACCAGCAGTGCTTCAGTCAGGGGTTGTAATGTGGCTAGGACGGGAAAAAAATAATCATCTGAGTAGAAGACAGTTTGAGTATTTCACCAGGTATTTGGTCCAGTTTTAGCTTGTTACTTTGGTTCAGGGGGAAGTGGACTGGAACGATGCCAGGTCCATTTGCAAGGCGGAGAGCGTGCCTTGTGGCTAAAGTGGTCTGATCCACTTTCAGCAACTGCAGCATGGGATCTGTCTAGAGTATTGTTATGCAAGCAGGAGGAGAGCAGCGCCGCTTTGATCTAGACATCGGACAGAAGCTTAGATGCTCTGAAGCTGGAAGGTGCTGCTTGGTGCCTCAGAGACAATAAGTCTGAGTTTTTCTTCAGAACGGAGTAATGGACACCTGTCTGTACTGCTCATCACTCAAATGATTTGACTCACACCTGATTTCATCACAGCAGGTTTTCTCAGCTTCATTGTAGGTGAGTCTGAATCTTGTACTGGATTGAAACTGATGAAATGAACAAATATTAATGTGTTTGATAATTGTTAGACCTGGCTAATGTAAATGCGTGGAAGCTGGATACAATTTTTTTTATTGCATAGGTTCCTGTGATGAGGAACAGTTAAATGAGTTTGAAGCTTGTTTCACACATGCACCCCTTTAAAAAAAAAAAAAAAACTGATAAAGAAACCTGTTGGCTGTAATGTGCGAATTATCCCGTGGGGCTTTTTCCTTGACGCCTTCTGACCAAGGTGTCAGAAGACTGAATGATGCATCACTTCTAACAACCCAAACATCTGCATTAAAGGACATAAAAAGACATGTAGGGGGTTTGAACGTAACACCTGTGCAGAATCTTAAGGCAGATTGTACAAAACAAACTGCACCATCCAACCATTATTTGTCCATAATAATGAGCTTCATAGTAATGACCTGCAATATTAGTATTTAAGCGCCGGTGTCCAAAATGCACAAGTTGTTTTTAATAACTGTACGATATTTTTTGTTATTTTAAAAACAGGAATGACTGACCAATGCACACATTTTTTTTAATGTTTTCATCATGGGATGACAGTGGCGCTGGAGTTGGGGTGTACACATTGATTCCTGGATCAGTGTGTCCTTCTGTGCTTTTTTGTCTCTCTTGTTGTGTCTCTGCTCTGTCTTCTCTAACCCCCAGTGGGTCGAGGCTGATGATCGTTCACACTGAGCCTGGTTCTGCTGGAGGTTTTTCCAGTAAATTTGAATCCCGTTAAAGGGCAGTTTTCCTCTCCACTGTCGCTTCATGCTTGCTCAGTATGAGGGATTGCTGCAAAGCCATCAACAATGCTGACGACTGTCCACTGTGGCTCTACGCTCTTTCAGGAGGAGTGAATGCTGCTTGGAGAGACTTGATGCAACCTGCTGGGTTTCCTTAGAGAGGAAACTTTTGACCAATCTGTATGATCTGATTAAGTTTGACTTTGGAAAGTGCCTTGAGATGACATGTATCATGAATTGACGCTAAATAAATAAAATTTAATTGAATTGAACTTTGTAAAGTGACTTGAGATGATGCGTGTTGTGAATTGCCGCTAAATGAAGTTGAATTGAATTAACTGGCGGATTGCTGGTTCGAACCCCCACTGTGACCGTCTCAGTCGTTGTGTCCTTGGGCAAGACACTTCACCCACATTGCCTGCTGGCGGTTGTCAGAGGGCCCAGTGTGGTGCCGATGTATGGCAGCCTCGCTTCTATCAATCTGTCCCAGGGAAGCTGTGGCTACAATGTAGCTTATGACTGTCAGAGTGTGAATGTGTGAATGACTAAATGTAGTGTAAAGCACTTCACGATCGTGGGACTCGATAAAGCGGCATACAAGTACAGGCCATGTACCATCATTCTTTACAGGAAAAGCAGTCCATGAGGACTTTCAGAAATCTGGCTGCTTTATTCTATCTTGAAATTTGGCAGTAACTGTATATAGCAGCTCCTTCCATCACTTTCACAGGCAGATTCAAATTAAGCATGGGAAACCGAAAGGGAGGCAATATGTGAACAGGGTCCGCTGCTGCTGTAAAAAATGCCTGAGCATGTGTATTATTGGCAGATGCAGTCTTTAAAATAATGAAGGTATTTCAGTGTTTTAGATGACTCAAATAGATACAAACTTGAGGAAATCAGTTGAGTTTAGATTGTTCATACAGAGCCAGGTCACGACAAATATCTCAGTGTACTTTAACAAGACAAACAGGTCCGACTAATATCCAAGTCTAAGTCCAAATTCGTTCAGTTCCAAGTTCCAGACCTTCCAAAAACAACCAGATTATAATATAATTGTATTCACTGTTTATTTTATCCAATTACAATACTTTCAGGTTCAGTTGATAAAACAAATTCAATTAGTAATAAAAATGTAAAAGAGGAAACCAGCAGCTTGCGTTATATTTTCACTTTCATAGTCTCCTCTGACCAACCACAAGGAAATGTTGGAAAGGAAAAAACTCAATTTGAACAGGAAAAAACCTCTGATGACAGAAGCGGGGTCAGAAGTGGCCATGGTGGTGTAAAGACATGGTTGTGTTGCAGAGCTGCATCACTTTTCTTATCCTGTCAGGAAGGCACTCTAACTTACCCAGTATGCTGGTTCAAGAGCTTAATGCGTCAGTTTCAATCTTCTTGCTGTAATCCTGTTGGCTGAGTTGGCAGACTTTACAAACATAAATGGATTTCAATGCAATTTTAATGCAATTTTGATTTTACAACATTGTTTAGCCTCTGTTCAGTTTCACCGCTCGCGTCAGTGTCCATAAATTGCTTTAAGCAACAATTTCCATAAATATAAAAGTCAGCTCTAAACAGCTAAGCTGTCCTCAGAAAAAGAAATTAAGTAAAGGGTACTCATAGTTTATAAATATTTAAAGACTTATTCATATCACCAATATTCAACTATGCTGGATCGATGTTTGCAGTAAACATTTTGAAACTGAGAGCAATAAACCTGAATGTTGCCAACTTGCCAGCTTTACAGAGGACCTCTGAAGAAATAGCATCAGTTTTGTTACAAACAAATTTAGCTTCAGGTTATCTAGTGTAATGTCCAAATCTTGAAGAGTGGTCCTGGTACTTTAACAGATGATGTATCCTAACATTTTCTGAGAAAATTCCACTTTCACTATCTTAATTTGCTAATTGGTACCAACGTTAGGCTTCTAATTATTAATGATTTGCTGCAAAAGAGGTACGTAATTTATACTCAAAAAACATACTGAAGTACCTTAAATGGATACAGCAGTTGTTAATGCACAGAGTGTGTACCATAAAATAATTCAATTCAATGCTGGCAGCCCATGCAAAACCGAGAGGAATACCACTAATGTTGGGTGATGTCAGTGCCAATAAAATAGATTCATCGTGTGCAACTCGCTCCACTTTGTAACTTAACTTTCAATTGCCATTCTGGATTATAGGTATGAGCACACATAAATAGGTCCCTGTGGTCTATCAGCATATACTGTGAAAGAGTTGGTGGTAAAACAAAATGTGCTGCTTAAGGCACTATTCTGTCTCCTGTCTTCTGTTCCAGACACATTTAGACCCACAGGATTTGCAGATGCTTTGCACGCCCTTTCATGTTTGTTTTTTTTCCCCAGAGAGACAGCAATGTGGATATTTTGCAACTCGGAGAAAATCCATGTCCGATTTTAAATTTCTCATTAAAGTAATTCTGATAATCATAAAAGACCTAGCATGCACAGAGATGTCATGAAGCTGTCTTTTAAATGCCACAGGTTTGCATACTCAAAGGGCATTTTTTGCTTCTTGTAAATGCCACGTCTGTTTGTGTCCTGAATCCAACTGTGTGTCCGTTGGTTGTCTTGTTTGGAAAATCTAGTCCACAGACACGCTCCACTGCTGGACTTGTTCCCCTTTGGCAAACCCAAAATGACATGTGTGCTGACCACAGAAAGGCTGTTACATATTTTATACGCTTATATAAAACTTTGATAAAAAAATAAAATAATACATATATATATATTTGGGATCAGGAACAACATAATGCATGTGGAGTGGGTGACCTATTGTGAATGATATTGATTTATCATGTTTTGATGCAGAATCTAAAGGCTGCCAGAAGCAGTACAGTCATACGAGACCTGTGGCTAAATGTCAGGGGTAAACCTTTCTTCTTCAGTTCTGGGTTTTCAAAAGAAAGAGTTTAGTATAAATACAATAAATGGAGGTTAAGCATTCATAAGATTACGGTCTATATTGACATGATGGCATTACACATTTGCTGCCGATTTGTCAGCTGCACACTCACGATGCAGATTTCTAGTTCTGCTACTTTCCAAACGTCTTCTGTTGGATGCGATCTGGTGACTGTGGAGGCCATTGTACAGTAAATGGATTTCCATGAACAAGAGCCAGTTTGGACATGGACACCAGCAGAACTCAGTGTGGGCCGCGACATCAAACTAATGCTCATTTGAAACCAATGGGCCTAACGGGTGACAATTCAATTTATACTTTATTAGTCCCAAACCTGAACAGTTGCAACGAGACAGCATAGGTCAGTGAATGGATGCTGTTTATGCCAGATTCTGACACGACGATCTAAATGTCAAGAATCCTCCCGATCTGCCACAATTTTCCTAAATTGTTTCAAGAAATGTTGTTGAGTCTGTTATTTGTTGCCTTGGTTTTCTGTTCTTAGCCAGCATGGAAGGCAGCCAGTGTCATCTTCTGGTGTTGAAACCCATCCGGTTCAAAATCGGGCCATAGTTGTGATGTATTGTACATTTAAAGATATAATTCCTGATACGTTGGTTGAAACAAGTGGATACTTGAGCTACTGTTGCCTTTCTGTCATTTTGATCCCCCTGACCGCCAAGTCAACAAGACGTTTTTATCCTCACAACTGCCACTCATTGGAAACTCGCGCTGTCAACCCAGGAGAGGGTTGAGTGTGAAAATCCTGTTAGATCAGTTGTTTCTGAAGCACTCATGCCAGCCTGTCTGTCACTAGCCACCTTAAAAGGTGTACCTAATATAGGGGCTACATGAGGTATTTGCTTTTAGCCTTAAAAAAAACTATGGTCATACAGTCTATTTCCAGATGTTAGAGCTCATGTTTGCCTTGTGCAAATTCAAAGATTTGCCAGGAAGGAATTAGAAACCTGGGACAGAATATCCTGGGTGAGGAAACAACTGATTCATTGCAGATGTGGTAATTAGAAAACCAGGATCTGATGTGAACGGAGAGCAAAAATCGAGACTTGGAGGAAACAGAACACAAAGATGAGAAGAAGACAGATCATCAAAACAAAAAAACAAACAAAAAAAAGCAGTGATTTTCATGAAATGTAATTTCATGAAAATTGCTAAAATGACTGTCTGATAAACACATGAAAACTTTGGCTGATACTGAGGTGCATTTTGCAGCTTTTGTGCCTCACCGGACTGCTAACATTTTTAGTGCAGCGGTGAAGCTAAACCAGACATTCAAAAAACACAAAAAACATAAAGAACATTAATGGGAACTCTAAGAGTTCTTTGTACAACTGTACAAAAAAAAACTTTTTCTGAAAACATAAATCAGACACTGGATGACAGGATCTGGAAAACATAAACCCCATGCTGAGTGTGTGAATGTTCTGCTCAACGTCCAATGTAAAGTTGGGTTTAAGGTCAGCTAAAAGGCTGGAGACACTGACTAAATTTTAAGTTTAAAGAAGCTTTTTCCCAGAAGGAAGGAACTGAGACCGTAGATCGTGTCGATTTAGTGTTCAGAATTCAGAGAACATCGAGTTCCAGTTTGGTTACTGAAACCTATAAAGCACCTAGACTCCCATAACTTATAAAGCAATTTCCTTTTCCTAAAGAACTGCCTTCCTCAGCGTGTTGCTCAGTTGGAGCTGATGATTATATATGTCAGGGAAGACAGCGGTTTAAATGTCAATCAGTTAACTTTTAGTCATTCTGTCTTGGGAATGTACAACCAGGAAACTCTGAAAGTGACATAAAGTGCAACACCTTTTATGTATGCAACGCTGTAGTTAGTTTATGTAAAGAAAAAAACAATATTAAGGATACATTTTTAGATTTTTACACAAGGTATGGATTTAACAACTTTTCAAATAAGTCAAAAATAATTATCCAGGATACAAGCAGACGTTGTGGTTGCATGAGGACATCTAGTAGCTTGTGGACCCAAAAAGAAATAAATTTCACACACCACAGGTTGACAAAACCATTCATGGGCATGGCATCGGATTGTCAAAAGTTACAGCTAATTAAATAATTTCCACTGAATGTGTCTGATCTGAGAAATAATCTCAGGCACCCTTTAACTTTCTGTAAATACAGTATATTAGCAGGTATCAGACTTTTTCCATTGTTCTGTGAGAACTTAACGTTAGGATAGGCTCCATCTTCTTGAAAAAAGAGAGAAATAATTTCACCTATTTTAATGTAACATGGCATGCTTTCAGAGTTAAATGAATTGTAGACGATTAGGCTTCATGTTCTCAAAATGAAACTATTAAATTTTTTTCCACATGTATGCAATGCATAGAAGTGATAGAAACTACTGACAATTGTAAAAAGCTAAAATAAATTACAACAATCAAACATTGCACCACTGTATAAATAGTTGAAGAACAAAAAGGAAATTAAAGGCTTTCCAGATTAACCTCATGGAAATCTTTGATTTTATGTCATTGTTTTATTATTATTTCTGAGAATAGGAGCAAAACCCCAAATACAACACTACTGATGCTACTTAGAAGATTCAAATCAAGCATATTTTAGCTGACTTTTTGGGTTACGTTTTAAAAGAAAATCTGATGTGAATTGGTAAAACTATTAGTGGAAAAAATGCTTTGTGGGTATGAAGTGTTTTACCTAGTTACAAATCAAATCTGGCCTGGAAACCAGACCAGAAACAACTAGTGTGTCTGATCTGGGCAGGGACACGATAAGCTCAAATGAAAGAGTAGCATTTTCTATGACTGGCATAGTTATCACTGACCCAGATATCAACCTAAATTTCAAATATGAACCTCTATTCTTTTTTCTCTGGTTTCTCATTAAAATGCCCAGCTTTACTGAGCAACAATCATGACTATTAGTATTCACCCCATCTAACAGCAACATTTATAATTAGCCTCTTTGTCTTTTAATATTAGAAGTGTTTTTGTCAGATCTGCTTTACTACATGGCTAAAAAAGCAAACTCCTCAAAAAACTGTTGGATAAAACATGTAAATTTGCTCAGGGCTCTAGAAAAAGACTTGATAATTTCATCAGTCAAGACTGATTATTTACACAATATTGTGACACATTTTTGTATCCAACAAAACAGGGTTACATCATATCTAGAAATATTTGCATGGAAAGCCAATAGGTGAACAACTTCAGTCTTATGGACTTCTTGGATAATAGTGACTAAGCATGTTGTGTTTCCTTTTGCATGAATGAAACCCCTTGTACTATTTTAAGTGGTGCAGAAATGAGGACTGCACGACTGTGTGACTACATCCTGCCTACGTGATGTGTTTGGTTTCGCTGGATCCCAACTCCTGAGATCCAGCATGAAAACCTGTCCAAATTCTCAGACATCGCTCAGCTGGAGTATGCAAATGCAGGTTATTTCTGCACAGGCTTGATTTCACCTCAGAAAACTGTGTCAGTTGCATAAGAGCTGCATAACCGCAGCAGCGGGCTGGTGTAGTTTGCTTTAGGGATTTTACATTCAACTTTCTGAACCACTTAAGTTCCCAAGCTGATCCTTCGGGGCCCATCTCTTCTCTTGTTTTCAGGTTAGGTGAAACAAGTTATGCAAACAGAACAAAGTGTCTAACAATGTCAGCGAGAGATGAACTTAATGGCCCTTATTTCAAACAGCACACAACCATAAGGTTGCTTTCTATGCTTTCAGAGCTACACAGCCATAATGGCTTCTGTTCTCAAAGGAAAGATGGAGGAGCTTTTGGAAATCCTCAGAGCAGTACTGACTGAAACTGTAATATTTAAGTGGAGTTAAAACTAGTTATCCAGCCATAATTGATTCATTGCACAACATTTTATTTTTGATTTTCCCCGGTGAACCCAGAGAAGAGGTTCTAAAGGAACCAGCATATCCAAGTCCAGTGAATTTTATTTGATTTTTGAATGTAGAGGAAGACCAGAAACAGACCCATTGCGTCATGCAGCTAGAAGGAGGGACGCAGCGTGAATGTGGTGCGCATCGAGCTAATAACACAGTATTCTAATTTTCTGAAACACTGAATTTTGGGTTTTCATTATCTGTGAGCCACGATCATCAAAATTACAAGAAACAAAGGCTCTATTTGTAATGATTCTGTATAATATGTGAGTGTCACTTTCTGAGATGACTGGCAAAAGCACTTCTGCACTTTTATGCAAGATTCTAATTGTTTGAGATGTACCCGTATACACAAGGGGTGAGAGGTCAAGATAGCTGATCAGATTCAATTAAACAAAATACAATATATCCACAGAGTCATCTAGATTCAGAGTATTCAGTGAAGTAAAAAAAATGAGAGCATAACATCATTAAAAAAAACACAAGTGTGTTTAAAGCATGGTGGGAGTTAATTATTTGATTTGAAGCACGTGATGATCAGCAAATTCTGACCAGGTGTGAAAGGAGAGCAGACCAGCAACACAGCTTTGTACTGCAAAGAGGCTCCAACGTCATTTTAGGTGATCAGCTCCAACAATGTTTGGCTGTGATGAGAAAGTCAAACTGAACTGCATGGATCGGAGAAGAGTGATGACGAGAATATCCAGGAAAGAAATTACTGCACAGTTGATAAAACGTAAGGATTTACCTGCATGACAAATCAGGCTAACTTAGCTTCAAGTTATATTAATTGATCCTTTTTAAATAAAGATAATGATAAATAATACCTTTTGAGATAAGTTATCTATGTTAAAGCTAGACATGCTAGACATTTATGCCAGCTACACGTAGCAGAAGTGTCTGAACAAAATAAACAAAGCAACAATGTTAATTATTAATGTTATTTTAATCTTTAACTAGAAGAACAAGACATTGTTTAACAGTCTGCATGCCTTCAGTTGTAAACAGATACACACTGCAGATAAGTGCTGCAGCAGAGTGCTGTAATTTTGTTAGCATGTATGATGGGAGGAAGAAGGACTATTATTGACATCAGAGAGGCAATGTGACCGGACGACTCTGGCTGAAATCTATACTTGGTCGGCTACAAACAAGCTGCAAAATACTGAGGACAGGTTAAAAATGTATAAGTTTAAAAAAAAGTGACCGTCGTTTTTTGGTGTAGTCTTTTTAAGATTTAAAAATGTACCTCTTTTGTCTGAACCTTTAAAACAATTAACAATAAATTCAAAAAAGTTTAAAAGAAAGGCGTGTTATAAAGCAAAATTGAGAGCAGTTTAAGTGGTGTCACCCCACTGGAATCATTTGTCACAAAATGAATAGAGAGCCGGCCTTTCCTTTACTCTTTATTGGTCCAGCTGAATGTGTGTGCTGTTAATCAGTCTGGTGCTTGTGCTACATCTTAAAATCAGCTCTGCCTGCACGAGTTAGTCCTCTATGACAAAGCCAGGACATGAGCTGATTTGGAAAAGGAGGAATCTGGGACTTGGTGCTATATTTTAAAATAAGGTCAGGAGTCTTGTAGGACTAGCATTGCAGTCTTACTTTTAGGAAATTAAAGTTCATAATGTTCTGATATACAGTGTGAATCTGCTTGTTTCCATTTAGCTAGAACTACCAATCCCCACTGAGGGACAATAAAGGATATTTCTATTCTATTTCAAGTCCGCTCTGTTATCTTTTGATACTAGGAAAGATTTTCAACGTTTGCAAAAATGTGTCTTTGCCAGTGAATAAAGTCAGTATACTGTATCTCACAGTAAGATGACAATCTATGAAAAGGTGACGCCACACAATATAATATTTGGATCCAGGTTAAAACATAAAAAAGATTATATTTTTAGCTTTTAAACAACTGATTTGATTTTATAGTCGTAAATAAAATCTTACAGAAGAAATTTCAAGTATTCATATTTCAGGCTGCAGTGAATCCCAACCTCGTTGAAAGTAATAGAAGCAAGAGAGAAAACAGAGAAAACGGAGCGGACAAATTATTGAAAACTGCATTTAAACTCAAGATGGTTGTCAATCAGCTGACACAAGTTTAAGATTATTAGCTCCTAAAAATTCAAATCTGAGCATAAATCTTTGCTTTTGTTGTGCTGAGGGATCCAATAAGGTGTCCATGTAGTTGTCGGCTAATCCTCGACCCAAATTAAGGCCCTAAATGATGATGACTGGAACATAAAACCCAAAAGAACGCATCTCCAAAAGAAGATTTAAGGAACAAAAAGGTGACTCTTTACTGAGGGACCTGTGTGGTGGTCACTGTATCTTTCAACAGGACAGAACAGCAGTTCATAACACCAATGTAGCAAATCACTTCTTCCAGGAAAATGGTACCGCTCTTTTGGACTATTGTGCACTGGCGGAAAGACGGAGCTCACAAAAGTCTTTTGTGAGATCTTCTTCACCAAAAGCAGCAATGGTCACCTCCAGCATGTCTAAACAATCTTTTGAAGTCATCAACATTACCAGTGGAAACACTTTAATGAGTCATTTTTTGATACAAATGCAACTTTCAGTAAATTTTCTACTCCATCCCCCAGTTTCTTATTCTTACATTTTAAAACTCCATTTAGAACCCAGTTATGATCTACCAGCACAAACAAATTATGACTTTTATCTTCTTTTCTGCACTCGAGACTTTGATGAGGAATGTTTAGTTTATTTGACAGGGACCATGCATAAAGGCATTAATCAATGAAACACTGAAGGGATGCATTGTACCAGATTATGGCTCTCAGAGCTCATTTCCATCTGCAGTCTCTCAGACAAAAACACATAGTCCACATTTATCATAAAAATATGGTCTATATACACAAGAATACAGTATATGTACACAATAGCATAATCACATTATATACAATTTCTATAATATTTAAGAGCACCATATCCCATGGCGTGTGCATTGTCAAAAAGATCAAGTATCCCCCTTTCCTACACCTAATATGCATCAAAATACATCAATTCATTAATGGTGGCATGTCTGAGTAGTTATTAAATGTTTGCTTAAATCTATGATAAACGTTTTTTAGTCTTTACATAGTTTTAATTGTGCTGGGAGTTTATTTTTGAGCGGTGGAGGAGCCATATTGTTAATAATATAAATGTGGTGATTTTGTAAGGTTTAGCTTAGCTTTCTGCTGCCCAGAGCTCTGCGACATTTTGCCAGAGTAAGGGAATCATGGGGCGACACAGTTCTTAAAAGTATCTTTGGTCTAACCCCCCCAGGGGCCTGGATTATACGTTCAGGAAATATGGATCACTTTTGTCTCCTTGTAGCCCCGGCTGCATGCTCTCAATGTATGTAAGAGGAACACAAGGAGATCGACAGTGGCATTCAAGCTGTGACAGAACCATGAGCACCACAGGGAAAACTATGCATGATGTCACCAGACAGACTGAAATATGAGTCACTATAATCTGTCTGGTCATAATGGCTGAAATGTGTGAATGGCTTCAGGAAGAAAAGGGGAAAAACTGGATGAAACATTAGAAGCATCACTCCCTTGTTGTCTCCCAGCATCGATCCCCCCCACCCGCTGGAAAGCACCATGCGGGTCTAAATTGTGTTACTGTACTCTGTGTGATACAGTTAAGTGTGGGTTGGCTGTTGTAGGCCAGTTGGCTGCACTGCACCATCCTTCTGCCTCCTGCTTGTCTCTGCATGGAATACTGACCGATGTTGGACTGTTATTGACCCAGGTAGGAGGAGAAAAATAATGTCAATCTTTTTTCTTTTTCTTTGCCCAAGCTCTTGGCAGAATAAACTATCAATAATCAAATTATAACTCTGAGTTAGCAGGTTTGCTGTCATGTTTTAACCATTATTCATTTTTAGGAATAATGCTACTGATCATGAGAAGTAATCTGAATTTTAATTTGTTTGTGGTTGTTCTGAACTGAAAATTGTTGAAATATGCAATTTATCTGATTAGTAGAAGAGAACAGAACAAAACACAGGGTGAAAATGATCACTTTTAATATCTGCTGTGTTAAAGAATGCTATATGTATAAAGGTTACGAAAGCAAATCTAAGCAACATACAAAAAGTATAGGTTCTGTGGCTAACATAATAGGAACTGAAAGGAAAAAAAGCAGTAAAAGTGTTGAGTAGAACAGTCAGACAGGACGTCAGAAGCAGGAAGTGTAAACCAGATCCAGTAATATTTCAAAATAAGGGAGGGGGGGGGGGCTATCTGGCTGCATGAACTGATCCAGTTTGGATTGCTGTCCAGCACAGTTTGCAGTGAACGGATGGAGCAAACGTAGTTAGTGTGAAGCTGGCTTTAGATGGAGGACCTGACAAGTGGATATGGCTGAGCTAACAATATAAATGGAGGAGGAGCAGCAGGTGGAGTAGATTACACAGGTGAGATGAGTAAAGGTGATTAGGCTGAAGGAGAGAGAGGACAATGAACTGACAGGGTCAGAAGGATAAGAGAATCTAACAAGGAACATGAGAAATGGCCAGACATGAGAGAATAACATATCCTTACTGGTGGCCTTGTGGTTAGAGCAGCGCGCTTGCGCTCTGAGAAGGTCGCAAGTACCCGGTTTGATCCCTGCAGACTGTCACTATGGGTCCCTGAGCAAGACCCTTTACCCCGGATTGCTCCCTGGGCGTTATAACAGCTGCCCATTGCTCCCCCTAAGGGATGGGTTAAATGTAGAAGACAAATTTCATTGGAATGTACAATCGCAATGACAAATAAAGCTTTCTTTCTTTCTTTCATAACTAAACTAAGGAAGCACAGGTAGAAAATACAGACCTAACACAACTACTGAAATCATGATGAGTATTAGATGACTAAAACAGGAATCGAATCTCACAGATACAAAAACACACTAAAAACATAAATTCTGAACAGAAAAATAAATTAATGACACAAACAGGGATCTACAGATAAATAATACAAAAAGCTCAAAAACATGACAGGGTGCAGGATCCCCAGGGAGCTAGAATAAGTATTCAAACCTCTGGGGATCCTTACCACTTGCACTAGTGTGCAGAGCTATAACTGGGAGGCTGTTTAGACATCCGTTTATGCTATTTACTGTGCGAAAACAGCACGCTTTCACTTAGGATTTATGCTGCACTAAATGCAGTGAAACAGCTGCACATTCCAGGATGTCTGCTTCACAGCGACAGTTTCTAACCACATGACCAATTAAGTGAAAGCTAGTGTAAGGGTGTGAAAGAGCTGAGAGCAGACAATGGTAAAGGAATATTATATCACGTGTGAGTTACAACATTAAAAAGGCTTAAGGTCTAGATTCCAGGTCTAGCCACCATTTCAAATTCCTAAACTAAGAAAAGTGAGTTGGTTGACGTTTATTTGATCTTTGATTGCATTTCTTCTAATTGGAATTGTTGCATAGTAATAAGAAAACTAACTATTACCTCATTCAAATTAAGATTAAATAAACCCCTTTAGAGTACAACAATTTTAAATGAGTTTTTCTTTGAAACTAAAGGTTAAAGTCTAGACATAAATCAATCAAAGCACTATTATTTATCTGAAAAAATGGCATATGTTTCAACAGCTTTGCCTAATGTGTTATTAGTCCTATGTCCATATCTCCAGTGAGAAACGTGCTGTGAAGGCTGGTGGCGGACTGACACCACTTGGCATGTGCAGCAGGGGGAACTGCTCCTTTCAGGCCATGCCAACACCGTTTGGAGCAGTAGGTAGCACCTCTCCATTACAGAAATAATGGGGAGAGCCTTAGTGGTCCCACAGCTCCATTGCTTTATACAATCATCCAGTTATTTAATACTAATGCCTGAAGCGTAGCTAAGAACTAAATATTACCAAGACTCCAAGATGTGTAGACTAAAATATATCTTGGATTTGTTTGGATTTGTTCTTGTGGTATTTCCTCTACTGACAGGGAATTTATTGAGTATTTTGGAGAAATATAGGGCTAAAATATTTTAGAAATGAGCCATTATGTTTTGGCAACAACCACAAAGCGGTGTTTAAAAGTGGGCAATACTGTTTTTAGCCAGTTGGTATTTAGATATTTTATTTAAAACTTATTCTTTAAAATAAACTAATTATCAGCTGAGCCGCAGTAATAATAGAAATGCTCTGCTGATGCAGAGATCGTTCCTCTAGAAAAAAATCTGTCAATTTTAGCATTGACTATGCTAAAGCTAGGCTATCAAGAAGGTGATTGCAATAGGATTTTTTGAAGATATACTTCAATCGGATTTAAATGATGTATCTTTGCTTTTCAAACAACTGACTGCATAGGAGTCTTTGCTCCTGTTGGTAATCAGTCAGCAAAAGAAGCAGGTCACAACCATGCTGAGCAAACTGAACAACACTAAAATAACTGCCTAGAGGCTTGACACATGTCAAACACTAACTGACAAACCTTGAACATTCCCATAAGTTATTTACTATATTTTTGGACTATTCACTGTATTTTTTCATAGATTGGCTGATCCTGCGACTTATAGTCAGGTGCGACATATGTATACATTTTAAGTGGTAAATCATACTGACCAACATGAACCGAGTGGTAAACATTACATTACGTTGCGTCTACAGCCACAAGAAGGCACACTAGGCTTGTGAAAGCTACATGCTGCTCCTCTACCACTTAAAATGTATTGAAACATTAACTTCTATACAATAAAGACATAACACGTTTGTGTGTTGTTTCACTGTTTCAGTCAGCATTCACGTAGCAGAGCGTTACGTGGTGCAGCTCGAAAGGAGAACTCAGGCGGAGACAGAACCCTGTCATTGGGCTGTCTGTGAAGCTAATAGCAGCTAGCTGTAGCTTACAGGTCTGTTGTCCGCTTTATGTTGCTCTCAAACATCCGTATTGGGTGGGGCTTTCGGGGAGCGGGGGTGCCTATTGGAGTCAGTAGGGGAGCTGGCTCCCTGGGTTGGCTCCCCAGTCCTTTGCTCCCCATCCCCGGACTCCCCCCTCTGCCTGCTCCCTCACGCCGCCACACATGTAGGTCCTTGGGGAGGGGGCATTACTGGAGGTTGCCACTTTCTGGTGACGTCCCTCTCCCCAATTTTATCATGCATTTTAGACACTTTCACTCCAAACATTTTCACAACGCACATTCATGTAGGCCACGGTATGGGGGGATGGGGGTGAAGACGTCTGGGGGGGGCTTATGTTGTGTGAGCCTCGCCTCGGACGGCTCCCTTCACCCCCTCTCGCATTTAGACATTGAGGGTTATGGGTAGTTGCTTGGAGGGGGGGCGCTGGCACCAGCTGCCTTCCGGAGGGGGGGTGGGCTGTGCCGTGCACCCCCTTCGGTGCTCCCAGTTTTAAACACACTTGAGGCGTAGGGAGGATCGGGGGTCTTTTGCACACCCCTGATCTCCGATCGCGGCACGGAGTCTGGGGCCTGGAGGAGGTGCGGGCCACTGGGTCCGGGGTCTTGGCGGGGGGCTGCTGTGGGTAGCCAGCGGCTTGCCGGGTCTGGGGCTGACGCCTCTGCTCTCCCCAGAAAGGGGTGGGGGGCAGGGGTGGGGGGCAGGGGTGGCTAGGGTAAGGTTGGGGAGGGAGGGGGTTTATTAGGTATTTAGTAGGTGAGGGGGGTTCTGGTCGGGTGGCCCGTACGGGTCGTGTTGGCCCCCCCTCTTTGGGGGGCCTGGCCCGGGGGGCGTCTGGTCCGGGGCCGGGGCCGGGGGTCAGGCACAGGCAGTCGTATAGTTGAATTGTGGTGACCCCCCCCACTTGGGATTTTTGGATGTGAGTGTTATGTGGGAATGTGTGTACAGCGTCCTTTTTTTGTGTCTGTGTGTGGTGAGTGGGGTACTAGGGAGGGATGGTGTGAATGAGTTTTTTTTTTCAGGTTCGGGTCCGGTCTGCTCCCTCTCCCAAGAACATCTCAAGTCTCCGATAGGTGCGGAGCCCATCCCCCCACGTCCTGCCCTCTTCCGCTGCGCTGGCAGGCGCCTTGGCCCTCTGGCGCATTGACGGCCCTCTGGTTTGGGGCGGGTTCCCGGGTGGGTGCCGGCCCATTCCCGGTGGCGGCTTCGCGGGGCCTGGCCCCCCGGGGGGCGGCCGGGGCCCCCGCCGCGGGGGCGGGGTGCCCCTGGGGCCTCTGGCCCTCAGGGCCCATGGCCGGGACCACTCGGCGCAGCTGGCTGCCGGCGGAGCCCACGGGCTCGTCCCCGCGGCTCTTGGGGGCGTCGGTATTGCGGTGGCTGGGGGATTTCCTCGGGGTCGTCTCTCCTCTTTCCTCGGGGGGGGGTTGCAGATTTCCTGTGATGGCCCCTCTTGGGCACACTGCTTTGGGGGCCCCTTTGGGAGTCCGGGGTTATGGGTCCCCTGACCCCTGCCTCTGTGCTCGGGGAAGGCGGGTCTTTGGTTCTCCACAACCACTATCGAGCTATTTCCTTTTGGATAATTTTCACCTAAACTAGTGCACTCTCACAAACTCCCACAGGTGCAGGGTTCCAGGCATTAAGTGTTCACTTATATACAGAAAGTCTGTAATTTATTTATTTATTTTCTTTCACTTTCTTTTTTCAGGTATCACATTACACATGTCAGCTTAAATAATAATACATATGATTTAGCAATGGCGTCAAGGTGTTACTCGATTGTATCTGTTGCTTTATGTCTGTTGGTTGTGCTGTTCTTTTTGCGTCTCTTTCCAGGTGATGGAGCAGACAGAGGACGTTTTATCATTCTCTCCCTTTTATCTCTTCTTTCTTTCACCTCTTCTCTTTCTTTTTTTTCTCTTCTTGTTCTTCCTTTACTCTCCTACTTTCCCATTGTAGTGTCCATATAATTTGAAATTCTCCCGGCAGGAATCACAATAAAGCTATTTACATGCACAAATCAAGCGGAGCACAATGGCGTAAGCTGTTTGCTCCACTTGTGAAAGCAAAATCTGTCGAGCTCTATTTGGCATTAAGACATCAATTCGTATTGCCACATTGCTAGACAGGACACTGGGAAAAAAAAACAAAAAAAAAATCCGTATCGTATTGTTGGCTTAGAATGTAGCACCGCTACGCTCATGGTCTAATTCCAGAGTAATTTTGACAACTTTCAGCATAATGGACCACTGCACTGAAATGAGCAGACAAGAACTTTCCGGGTTGGAGTTGGTGGCTTGTTGTACTGATTTACCCACTGATCTCTATTATACACTGGATTGCTGATTTGCCCGGAAAACTGAAGTCACTGGCCGCCATCTTGCTACATCCCTACTCTCACAGAATCCCATAGGATTTGGTTGCAACAACAAGCAGTTTCACAGGTAATTCTACACTATCAACTACTAGGAAATTATGTGCTGAAATATTTTACATGTTATTCATATTAAATATATATATATATATATATATATATATATATATATATATATATATATAAATATGTGTATATATATGTATATATAAATATGTGTATATGTATATATGTCTATATATGTATACATATATGTAAATATATGTTTTTGTATATTGTTATTTATATATTTATAAATGTTATTTATATATATATATATAAATAAATAACATGCAAAATATTTCAGCACATGACTTTCTCAGTACTTGATAGTTTTAGTACATAACATAAAAGTATATGGCATTTGACATTTTAAAAGTGTTAAGCCCCCCCTGAACATGAGAAAATCCTCGTTATTCGATGCTGTAGCGCACATACTCCCTAGTTACTGAGGGAAAATAGGGAGTACCAATATGGCGGCTGGTGGCTTCAAAGCGACTCGTTCTAACTTCGGGCTATTAGCAATCCAGTGTATAATAGAGATCAATGGATTTAGACTTAGACTTAGACTTAGACAACTTTATTTGTCATTTTGTATGCACAGAGTGCGTACAGAACGAAATTTCGTTTGCATACAGCTTGAAAATTACAGTAAATTACAGTAAATTACAAGATAAGGTGCAGCAGTGATTTAACAGTAAATCAATT
This sequence comes from Fundulus diaphanus, assembly GCA_037039145.1. Classification (NCBI taxonomy): domain Eukaryota; kingdom Metazoa; phylum Chordata; class Actinopteri; order Cyprinodontiformes; family Fundulidae; genus Fundulus; species Fundulus diaphanus. The sequence continues at coordinate 9,804,589 of CM073126.1, forward strand.
GAAATGTAAACAATGCAGGAGAAAGAGACAGTGTGCGATCACAGTGTATAGGTGAGTATTTTTAGAAACCATTTGTATGTGCAGAAATGATTGTGCAAAGGGCATTTGTGCAAGAATGCATTTTAGAAACTGAGAGTTCGGCAGCATTTGTAATGCTAGATAAGGATGCAATGATGCAAATGTGCAAATATGCGAATGTGGTACAGAGTCCAGTTATAGCTTCAGCAGTTCAACAGTCTGATGGCAATAGGGAAAAAGCTTTTGCAGACACTGCATGAAAAGTGTGATTTTCGTCACTATGCGGCACTGTAGATTGTCGTGGAAGTTCAGGTTAACGGCTGTTCACGGTAATTTGCAGGCAACACCGAAAACTGCCGTGAATTGTCAGAAATTGACGTGGGCCTTGCTTGGCGTGGTCCCCCCATGACCCCCCCTCCTCCTAATTCTAGGGGAGGCTTTAACATGTAAATGAAAATGCTGTGAGCTATACAAATGCAAATCAGGGTTGCAGGGGGAGTTTACCCATGTCTCGCATTCAACTCCCCTTCAACTCCTCCTGGACGCGATCTACAACTTTCAGCCAGTCCGCAGACTGACGAGAAGAAACTGCTGATTGCTATCAGTGGACTGTCTCATATGAGTCAGTCGGTACTGAAGAAATGCCAAGAGCGTGGAAATGTTCAAGTCAGAAGTTTTGGTTGGGTCATTCAGGTTAAAGTAAATGAAATGGGGTTTAATGAACTAAAAATAAGTCCCACTTTAATGGAGAGGTATAGTGAGGATTTAACTATATACAGATGCATCTAAACTAACTGATAAAAGAATGGGTGTTGCTTATGTCATTCCAAAATTAAACATTAAAGTTGGAAAAAGAATGAGTGATGATTTAGCAGTTTACACAGCGGAATTGATTGCTGTGTGGCTAGCTTTGCTTTGGGTGGAGGACAATAGCTTCAGATTCCAGCTCAGCTTTAATCAGTATTAAAACATTTCAGTCAAAATCAAGGCAAGACATTGTGTATGATATACTGCAAGCTGCAAATAATCTAATAAAGTCAGGAATTAATATAACTCTGGTATTGTACCAGCTCATATAGGAGTAATAGGAAACGAGTTAGCAGATAAAAGTGCTAAGCAAGCAGCTAGACATTCTAATATAGATGTTGAAGTGCACTACAGCAAAGAAGAAATTAAAAGTATGGTCAAAAACATAGTTAAGGGTAAATGGCAAACATTATGGGACGGTGGGCAGACTGGAAGACAGTTCTATAACATTCAGAATAAAGTGGGAAAGAGCAGAAATACAAACAGAAGCAAGGAGGAGGAGGATGTATTTTCTAGAATGAGGTATGGACACACACGTCTAAATAAAACTTTGTTAATAATGAAGAAGCATGCTGATGGCAACTGAATTCTGTGGTAGTCCAGAGACTATAGAGCATGTTATTGTACACTGTAATAAATATCAGGAAGAAAGACAAAGACTAGTCTTACAATTACAAGGAGAACAGATGAGGCTAAACTTAGAAGAAATTCTGCAAAAAAAACACAGGGGAAATGAGTGTAAACTACGTAATTGGCTTCCTGAGGAATACAGGACTAATAAAAAATAATTTAGTATGATCTTTTTGTTTGTTTTGTTTTGATTGGTTTGTTTCGTTATGTTTGTTTGTGTGTTTGTTTTATTTTTTTGCAACCTATTAGGGAAGGTTAGACTCCAGTACCACACTCCAGTCCAGTTGGTGGCGGTAATGCACCATTAAAGTTAGTTGCCAACCACCATAAAAACCGAAAGAAGAAGAAGAAGAAGAAGTGGACCGTCTCGTCAGCTAATAGTGCCGATATGAAGGAGCGGTTCACTTAACTGCAGAATTCGGTAAACTCCAGGTTGCTGTCCATAGAGGACAAGTTGGCGGCTCTGCAGTCGAACAACTGTGCGGGAGAGACTAACTCTAAGAAGAGAAGACGGGTGCAGAATCCCAAGCTTAGGTAAGAATATGTTCGGTGACTGCTAGCTAAGCTAAAAGTAGCCTAGCCTACAACCAAATCTAAGATTAGCCTAGTAGCCTTGCAAAAGAACAAGCTTTATTAAAGTGTATTTTCATTTACAGGAAGCAGTATGCCGTCTTCACAACTCGGAGACAAATTGCAGGCGCTATGAACCGGAGCGAGGCGGTGGCCTCCTATTTGCTCGGAGCTATGTCTGCAATTCCAGATTGACACGATGTTGATAAAGACGACATTATCTGTAAGTGACTTGTTTTCACTGCTTCTCCTTCCTTGTTTAATGTTATTGTGACTTGCGTTTGATTTTTATTCATACCACTTTCATTTAATTATTTTCCAGCCTGGCGAAGAAGATGGCGTTGTTGGCGTGGCTCTGGATGGATTGGACGGCCGCCGCCATTTCGTAGGCCGGTGTTGTGCGCAATTCTGTTTCCCCCGTGTCGGGAGCGCACTTTGCAGCCGTTTTCCCGGCGCTTCTAGTTGATTTCTCGGTAAAACAAATCCTATAATCATGTCAAGGTTGTAACATTCAGTTTAATCAGCAGCTGTTTACAAAATTGTAAAATAAAAATAAACGGTCTTTCAGACATCTCCCGAAAACGGGACGACACGTTGCCCGCGGATCGAATCGCCGGGGGGTATCCATGTGTTTTTTCCCTGCCATTCACGCACGCGCGAAAGCAGCAACAACAACAACAAACCGCGTGTTAACGTCACTTTTTTTTTTTTGGGAATGTTGGCGAGGCGGTAGCGTGAGTTTGGCGAGGCGGCCGCCTCGCCAAGATAGCGCTGCGGGAAACCCTGCATAATGTTTGTGTCCTGCTATCAGCCATCCCATCCTCCTCTTTCAGCAATGTAAAATCATAAATACACAGTAGGTGCTGGAATAGTGTTTTATGGCTTACTTTTATTTGTCAGGTTAAAGTGACAAAAGTTGGAAAAAGACCGTTTATCTTGCCATTTATAACACAATACAGCGTAAGAAGACATAGTTTGTTTATTTGTATTCTACAATTTTGTAAACAACTGCCGATTAAACTGACTGTTACAACCTTGACATGATTATATGAGTTGTTTTACCGAGAAATCAATTAGAAGCGCCGGGAAAACGGCTGCAAAGCGCATTCCCGACACAGGGGAAACAGATTTTCACGGGGGAACAGAATTGCGCACAACACCGGATCTCTCTGAACTCTGTGTGAAGCTGCAGTCCCGGTTAGAGGCGACGCCGAAGTACAGAGCCACGCACAGTAGGCGTCTGCACATCGGACCTGCCTCAGAAAGAACGCCGCCAGCAGTTACCTACAACCCCGAGGAGGCAAACGGACAGTTCACGGGGTTGTAATTTTTGGATCCTCGCGTTGTATATAGTTGTTTGTTTTAATAAAGCTCTTTCTTTGCATAAACATCTTCCTGGCAAATGTTCATTTCCTGTATAAATTCATTCATGTCCTTGATGGTAGCCTAATAATAGTGTAGTAGCTTACATAGGATAACATGAATATACAGCATAATATGAATGAATAAATAAATATATATATAATAAATATATATAAATATGTAAATAAGTTATTGGGGATCTGCCAACCAATCAGGAGTGATTTTACTTGTTTGAAAGAAGTGGTTCCATCCAATACTCAGTAAGAACATTCAAGCCTGGCTTGGCCACGTGTGGTTTTGCTGCCAATCAGGAGCGATTTTACTTATTTAAAAATAGTGGTTTCAGCCAATACTGAGTAGGTTATTCAAGCCAGACCTGGCCAGCCGCGCGGGTTCGCTGCATTCATATGCTAATTAGGGCCATTAGTACAGCTGATCGCTCTCCACATACGTCAGAGTCCGGTTCCGACAATTTGTGGCACTGAAAACGGCAACAAGCACGGGTTGCAAATTGTCGTTAACTGCCGAAAATGAGGGAGATCTGCGGTAGTTTACGGGGACGAAAATCTCACTTTTCATGCAGTGAGAACCTGGTGGACCTGCAGCGGATGCTGCGGAACCTCTTCCCAGAGGGCAGCAGGGAGAACAGTCCATGGTGGGGGTGTCAGGGGTCTCTGATGATGTTATGGGCTCAGGACACGCAGCGCTGAGATGATATGTCCTTAATGGAGGTAAGAGGAGCCCCGATGATCCCTTCTGCTGTCCTCACCACTCTCCTCACGTTCTTCCAGTCGGAGGCACTGCAGCCTCCACACCACACAGAGACACAGCTGGTCAGAATGCTCTCTATGGTGCTTCTGTAGAAAGTCGTGAGATGGGTGGGGGCAGGTGGGCTCTCCTCATCCTTTGCAGGAAGTACAGTCGCTTTTGTGCCCTCTTCACCAGTGACATGGTGTTCACAGACCAGGTGAGGTTGTTCGTGATGTGCACCCCCAGGAATTTGGTGCTGCTGACCACCTCCACAGCTGAGCTGTTGATGATCAGTGGAGCGTGGTGAGGCTGGTTCTTCCTGAAGTCGACGATGATCTCCTTCGTCTTCTCCACGTTCAGGATCAGGCTATTGTCTCTGCACCAGACTGGAAGACTGGAAACGATGTGTTCTTTTATCAATCTTTCAAAGCACTTCATGGTAAATGGTAAATGGCTTGTACTTGTATAGCGCTTTAACTAGTCTTGACGACCTCCAAAGCGCTTCACACTACAGTCAGTCATTCACCCATTCACACACACATTCACACCCTGACGGTGGTGAGCTATGTTAGTAGCCACAGCTGCCCTGGGGCAGACTGACAGAAGCGAGGCTGTCATGCACCAGCGCCATCGGGCCCTCTGACCACCACCAGCAGGCAATGCGGGTGAAGTGTCTTGCCCAAGGACACAACGACAGAGACAGTCAGTGCGGGGGATCGAACCGGCAACCCGCCAATTGCAAGACGAACTCCCTAACCTCACTTCATCATGATGGGAGTCAGTGCAACAGGCCGGTAGTCGTTGAAACAGGTGACTTGAGGTTTCCTTGGCACCGGAATGATGGAGGCAGACTTGAAGCATGCTGGCACTGTGGCTTGGTCCAGCGAGGTGTTAAAAATGTCTGTGAGAACACCAGGCAGCTGACCTGCACACTCCTTGAGCACCCGCCCAGGTATGTTGTCGGGACCTGGGGCCTTCCGCGGGTTGACTCTCCTTAGAGTCTTCCACACGTCGGCTGTGTCAAGGCAGAGCACCTCCTCATCCTGATGGGGGACAGCTTTCACTGCTGGAATGCTGTGTAGTGCCTCAAACCTCCCAAAGAAGTTGTTACCCCATTCAATCTCCCAGGCATGTTCCATATTATTCAGTCGATTGTGAATGCAGCTGTGTCATTGAATAAGTTGCCTTACCAGATTAAATGTCAGTTATTAGTTTGGATTGTGTGAAATAAATTTTTAAATAAATGCGACTCATAGTCTGGTGCGACTTATACAGTATATGGGTTTTTCCTCTTTATGACAGTTTTTGACTGATTCAATTTATATTCCGGAGCGACTCATAGTCTGAAAAGTATGGTACTTTGGAAGCAATGATTTAAGATTGTAGATTTAAACTGCATCTTTTCTAACTTCTTGCGAGGGCTGGCTGTGCTACAGTGCTAATTCTAGCCTATAAATAAACAGTAAAACTAAGTGGAGATTTGATTTCAGCTGTTATTTTTGTTCTCCTCTACAACATTGCTGCAGGTAACTTTTTTAGCATATTTGACAAAGATATTACAATATAATACAATAGTCTTTGCATTAGATTTACTTAAGACTAAAGTTTCTGTTGCGTAAAGCTGTGACATCCTTCAGCTGCCACAAGAGGGGAATACAGCCTTGACATACTTCCACTTTAAGTGCTAATGGATGCTAACAGCATGAATAATGAACAATGGGGAGATATTTTAAGATTTTAGGCAGTAGATTTCTGTTGCCTGTTTTAATGTCATAAGATAGGATTGTTGTTTTTGTTGATTAAAGTTAGCTTTACATCATGGAATTTTTGTGGTTCCTGGCTATGTCAATTTAATTTAATATTTTTTTAATTTCACCCAGGTGACGCAGTGACTCTCACTAACCATGAACAATGGCACCAACATCAAAGTTCTATCCCAGAGCCAGAGTGATGCAGGCGTCAGTTCGAGTCTGCCTTTACGTCAAACTATGATGCATCTGCCAAAGATGGATTCCAAACAGTACAGCGGCCTCCCCATTCCCGCAGTGCAGCATCAGCTCACTGCCAGACAACAACCTGCCTATTTTTCATCATCTGCTTCCTCAGGTCCTGCAGACGTGGTGAGAGGTAAAGCTTTAAAAGCAAACCTACTGCGGCAAAAGTCTGGTATGTGTTCTAATAGAGGCCCAGCTGCTACAGAGCGAACCAATGGGACATGTTCGGCATACAGTAGCCCTCAGATACCAAAGAGGGACGTTCCACGTTCCAAAGACACGTTGGACCTCCAAAATAGTGCCCTGACACATAAGGCTTGGAGAGACCTACAGTTAAGGAGAAACACCAACAAGAACTGGACCTTTGGAAAAAGCCGTCTAAGGAGTCTGGACAATGCACGAGAGGGGGAAACTTTTCCAAAGCTCTCAGCTGATTTTCACTCAGGCCAAGAAAGAGGGCGCATTCTTTATGCCAAAGGAACAAACGGGAATGAAAAACCACGTTCTTCTTCTGCTAGACTGGAGCACTTCCATAGAGAAGTGAGGAACATCTCAAACAAGGACATGGGAGGCTTTGTGGGGGATTCGCTTGGCAACAAATCAAGGGATTGTTACCAGAAGTTTGACATGAAACGAAGAGGGAGTGAGCCAGGAAAGATCAACATGGCTGCTGTTGTTCCTTTTACGTTCAGGTGAGGGCAGTATTTCAACTTTTTAAGTGGGGAAGATAAGCAGATAATTAATTTAATGACCAGAAAGAATGAAAATCTTCACTGATACCAGCTCTTCTGTGGCCTTTAAATAATTTATTTTTTCATTATTTTATACTTTTTTTGAACTGCTCTTGTGTTTGACTGTAGGTTTCAGGTCAGTGAAGACGCAGATGCTACCCTGGATGATCTGAGCGACTGTTCCTCTGATTCCATGGAGGTCTGCTGTGATGATTTAGGTGAGTCAGCAGCGTTACATCTTTCATTATCATCATTAGGGACTATCTGGCTTGCCTGAGGCTATAGGGCGGTGTCCAGAATATTTTTGCTTTTCTGTGAGTTTTCCTCTTATTTAAAAAATCCAATTGAAGAAGATTTTTTTTTATCTGCACAGATTCATATGATGTGTCTTAATGTTATTGTTACATCCTGTATTTTTCCGTTGTTTTTCTTTGTTCAATCAAAAGAAATAGCAGGGCAAAACATGATTATCTGCGATTAGGTGTGATAAACAAGAAAACAGCTATGTAGACCTGCAAATAAAGAGTATCTTTGGATTTAAAAAATAAAATGCTTTATGTCTTCAAGTAGTACACGTACCTCTTGAATTTCAATGGGGAAGCTTTTCTTCAATAGGGACAACAATGCTGATCAGAGCTGATTGAAAGATGGAGCTAAATACAGGAAGACAACCACAGACACCACAAAAGACTTACTCTGTGGCAGAAATTCACTTTCCAGAAGGAAAATTAGCCTAAACATTCTGCTAGGGCTTTACAGGCTGGTTTAGATCAAAGCACAATGTATGCTACCCAGTTAAATTACAGACCAAAACTCAATTAAGAATCTGTGGAAAGACTTAGAAATTGCTGCAAGGCAGGTAGGGACATATTTAAAAATACTTGCAGCTGTAATTGTAGTGAATGTGCTTCTGCATTTATTGAGGCTATGTAATACAATGTGAAAATATCCAAGGGAAATGGGTCTGTTGAGGCGCTGTATAGTATGTATTAAATATTATGCACAGGATACTTTTTTTTTGTTCTTGCACTCATCCCGAAGAAGTTCATAAAAGCTCATGAAAACAAACTTCTTTTACACACTTCAGTCAGGTCGGCCAGTTGGTTATGCAGAACAAAGTTTTTCCATTTGTGTTTTATTGCATCCTGTAACACCCAAACTTTTACAAGGCAGACTGCTGACTGTTCAACGCTGCAGTTTTTCCCCCAAAATTCACCTCCGACAGTCACAGCTTCATACGGCATGTGCTGCCTGTTTTGTGCATCAGGATTTCCTAAAATACTCCATTGCTTATGCCTAGTAAATGTCACATACCTCCTACCACAGAGCAGTCTTAATGCAACAGTTTTTCTTTTTCTCTTACATCTCTAATGTTGAGGTCACTTTATTGTCAGGGCTGTGAAAAGAAAAAAACTTCAGAGCTGAATTTGGTGCTTAACCTGAAGCTCGCTTCAACTCTGGACTTCACAAAATTAACTTTCTTGCAAATTTAGTTTGTATTTAGCTTGATCTATATTTTAGATTAATTCAAATCACCATTAACAGAAGGAACAGAGACAATTTTAATCAAGTAAGTTTAATTTGCAGGAGGTACATGATTAAAGCGCTACTGTTGTAATGCTCTGTGAATCAGAGAACCCTGTAATTAAGTCAGACACTTGTGCTTAAATATGTGATTTATAAAAAATAAAACAACACCTGTGTCCAGTGTGAAGCAGAGAACAGTTTGTGCTGACAGCAGGCTGAACGAGGCAGGAGATGATGGCAGACGGGGCTGGAGACAGAGAGCAGGTCCGAGGGACTAATTGGGTCATGCACGGAAAAGGCAGGCGGTAAAATGGCAGACAGATCCAGAAGGCAAGGCAGGAAATGTGGACGACAACAGTCCAAGGTCGTATCCAGAGTCAGAGAGCAGCAGAGGTTTCCAGCCAGGGCAAAGCAAAACAAAGAATCCAACAAACAAGGAAACACTGGTCAGAACAGGCGATACGCACTAAACACTAGACACTAGACAGCAACTCACACTAGGCTTGAAGACAATCTGGCAACTCACGGCTGTAGGAGGCAGGTACTTAAAGGCGTAGTAACAGGTGAGATGAGTGGAGGTAATGAGGAGTAAAAACAGGTGAACCTGCTCACCCTAATTAACAGAGTGGACCAGCGCAGAGAGTAGTAAGGAGCCAGAAACAACAGATGACAGGCAGAAAGCATGACAACTGTACATAAAGGATTTGATCTAAGTTCAGAGACTCAAGAGAAAACAATTTTACCACAGGACTGATTTGGTATTTTACATTGTTTACATTACCACTTACAAAATCTGATATATTTTGCTGTTGATCTGAGATCAATCAACAATGATAAGATTTGAAAGCTCTATATCGGTGATCCTCAATTCTGGTCCTCAGGGGCCAGTGTCCTGGAACTTTTAGACGTGTCCCTGGTCCAACACACCTGAATGCAATGGCTTAATTACCTCCTCAATATGCAGTCGTGGCCTCAATCCGAATACCCTTATAGAGCAAGGACTCTTTAGCCAAAGCAGAGGGGCGGCAACGGTCACCATGGTAAGTGCTGTCTGAATAGTGCAGTCAGTAAGGAAGGAGGTAGGAAAAGTAGCCTGTATGCTTCCTCCCACTGCTAGTTTTGCTAGGATCATCAATGTGCGTTTACGTCATGTGATGACAACAGAGTTAAAGGCTGTTCGAATTCAGGACAGCAGTCAAAAATTTCTTTCCTTCCCATGATAGAGTTCGTACTGTTGACTCCAGGAAATGTCAAGGAACAGGAACTAGAAGATATAATTAAGGCTATTCGGATGGAGCCAACTTTTCCTGCCGATGACCTGATTATTTGACTCAGGTGTGTTGAAGCAGAGTAACAAATTTTTAGGACACTGGTCCACAAGGACTGGAATTGAAGACCACTGCTCTAAATCAACCAATGCGCACAACTTCAACAAACCACCCAGTCTGATATCCATTTTTATTTTATTTTAGTTTTAGTGTAATTTAAAAGAGAACTACAAACAGTAAGAAAAATGTATGTTGAAAAGAAGGATGTTTTATAGCCATTTTAAAAGGGAATTTCCATACAGGGGCACTAGAATTCTTGTGCATTACTCTGAAAGAAACAATCAAGACACGGACACAACAGACACACCACACTTATTTATACTATATATATATATATATATATATATATATATATATATATATATATATATATATATATATATATATATATATATATATAAATGAAGTCAGTTGATTGTAAGATTCTTGCCAAAATAACATTTTTTTTATTAAAATAATAAAAATATTCACAGGTTAACATTATGTAAATGATACAATAAAATCTTTTATGAAGAGAAACTAGTAACTTGGTTGTAGGGGAAAATGGTGGGTCTTCGAGTGCTGACACTGACAGGATTGCAGTGTTTCAAGCTATAGTTCATGTATTATTATAAATGTATATAGCCCATAAAAGTGAGGTCAGAACCAATGACCCTCTCTACTGTACTGATGAATCTCTGCAGGACTTTCTACCAATGTGTAATTCTACCAGAAGGTGTGCTGTAAAATCCATCTTCTGTAGAGTTGGGTGATGTTTTTCTTTTTAAAGGGATTTGGAATTTAGCTAAAAGCACTCTAAGTGCAACAGTGTTCAAAAGTGCTGGATCCAACTATACTTGTGTAATTTATACCTGTGGCCAGTAGTTATTATTTATTTTAATTGGGTATGATTGGGCCACTTAACAAATATGCACAAATAACATTTTACCATGTGTTTTTGGGTGCTCCAGAGGCAAAATGTTGTGTATGCAGCAGCTTTGCTCTGGTGGATTTTGTTTGAATTTTCCTCTATCAGTAGAACTACATAAAGCCTGCAGTACCTGTTAAAATTAGGACGGCATGTAACACATTAAATATCCCAATAAACATTTTTTTTTTTTTTACTATGTTACCGAGTTACGCACATTGACTAAATTCTCTTTTTAATCACTGCTACAAATACGAGTAGCCGTGTTTGTAGCAGTAAAGAACAAATTCAAATCAGAGAAATTTTACTGGCATGTCTGGTATAATAATTGTTCCTGATGACCTCACCTCTTTGCACCGAGGATCGTGAAACCCTCCAGCAGACATCTTAATTATCTTAATGACTGAGGGACGAGACCCTACAGCCAGTCTCCTCTGGGAGAGAGCAGACCAACAAATGAGCTGTCTTTCGAAGAGGATGGGCAGCTTAGAGGCTGAGAGACTGACTATTTTGATGGGCATATCGGATTCCCTGTCTGGGACTAAGAGGCTTTTTTGACACTTGAGAAGGTCTTTTGTTTCTTTGTTAACCATCAGTGGTGCCAACTGTGAAGTGGTTGAAAGATTAAATATATCTTGGAAATTATTAATAATTGATCAGTGCAATTTAATTGTTGCTATCTAGTTAATCACTTTTTTTTCATTTAAGTTTGCTGTAATTTCTCTTAACTTTACTTTTACAAAGTGAATAAAGAAAGTGTTGACAGAATGGGGGGAAAAAACACTTTTGAATTCTAATCCCTTAGGCTGGTTGCATTCCAGCGAGCTCACTAATTCCCCTGGATATGTTGTAGAGGTTATTGCAACAGATTAATCATCATGTGACCTGTTAAAACAACTTTTCAATGTGGCTTTGGCATTTTGTTTTTTATTACAGAATTTATAAAAATAAAATTCAAATTGCTTAACTACTGTCAATGAGTAAACAGTTGTAACGTTGCTGTTAGGCAAAAACCTTAAATTTCCAAGAATGTAAATTTTTAGGGTAAAAATATCTTGCTTCGAAATAGAATTTAATATTGTTTGGTCAAAATTACACGCTTTTTGAAAACTTTTCAAGGGAAATTTACTAACAAATGTGAAGGGTGATGCTATGAATAAAAACAATGTCTAAACTGCATTGAACAGAACAATATTTACCTTAACTGTTTTATATTGTAACGATTAAAATATTAAAAAAACTTACCTGCAATGTTTTGAAATGGTGTCTATATTGCTAGCAGGGTAAATTATCTTATTCATGTTCAGAGTTTTAATTTATTTTTAAAGGAGCAATAAGCGACATTTCACCACTAGGTGGCGCTTGATCACTGCCTGTAGACCAAAACAATATGGTGCGTTCAGAGTGCGCAGCGTTAACTACTCTGCATTTCGCATGCACAGAAGGTCAAACGTGATCAAATAGGAGAAGCTCCTATCCGTTTGTTCAACTCAACAAAGCGGAGCGGGATTTTACGGGACGGTACTGCATTTAATGGGGGAGCAGAACAACGGTGCAAGTGTCCCTGCTACCATGGACCGCGGAACGGGTAGGGCCAGTAGGGCCGTGGCCCTACCTACTTTTGATGATCAAACATGTAAAATAATATATATAAATAAAATTAAAATATTCAATAGCTATTTTTTTCAAATGCACAGTAGTCTATGGCAGCAGCATCATTCTCCAATGAGAAAGCGATAAATCATCCCATCTAAAAATGTATTGGCTGATTGTGTCATGTGATGTAAACAAAAGTTTTCCCACCTCTGCGCTGCTTATGACCGCTACTTCGTTAGCTTAGTTAACTGTGTCCACTGCAAGTGCTGAGAGGTGTTTCTCGTCCCTCCGTCGTATCAAGACCTATCTGAGATCAACAATGACCCAGAAAAGACTAAATAGCTTGATGTGCGCCCACACACACACACACACAGGGATCTTTTGACCACAGTGGATGCTTGGAGGATAGCCAGGGACTTCTCCAGCATAATGACAGACGGAGACACTTTTTCGGGAATATTTAGAGCAGGGGTGAGTTTGACTTTTCTCTTTAAAGTATTTTTATTCTGTAAATATTGTGTTAGCTGTAATATAATGATTGTAAGTGGAAATAAATCCGGGGCGTGTGTGCTGGAACGTCAGAAAAAAAGTTAAATAAAAATTCGGTGCCGATTTTAATTATAACATGGCAGACACATTTATCATGCTCAGGGACCACAGCCTATGAGAAAGCAATAAATTCTGGTGTCTAAAAATGGATTGGCTTTTCTTGTGTCATGTGACGCAAATCAGTTGCGTGATCAAGGGGATGCTGGTGTTTTATGTGTATGCGGGCGCGTGCGTATGTGATGGGTAGTGGTATTGTGTATTGCCTGATGGACCCGACCAATTTGAAATGCGTTCCGCGGTCCATGCCTGCTACAGACCTCAGACAGAAGCACTGGGAGAGAAGCGGTAGAGAGCACAGCAAGAGGCCGACAGACAGAGCACCCAACTCACCTCTTCAGCCGAAGCGCATCGGACCGCTCTAACCGGGCAGATCTCACCGTGTTACTGCTCCTTACCAGAGCGGTAAAGGACAAAAACGTAGCAAAACAGCCTCACCTTGCGGAGGAACATTTCTAGTAAAGAAGTACGTAACTGTTGCTAGCAGGAGAACATTTTGATCTGCTGGGGAGCTCTCCGCCATAATGCTCCAGCACTGCGCTGCTCTGACGGTGGTATTTTAGGGCAGGGAGGCGCTAAACCATGTGTGGCAGCCATTCAGTCAGGTCCGGCTATGTAAACAAGAGATTGAGAACAACACTGCGGTGTGACGTCATACCATAGTCCATCTGAGATATCACCTTTGGTTCTTCACATCATTATTTTTTAGTTATTTCTTGCTAAAATGTTGAAATTTTGCTTATTGCTCCTTTAAGTAACCTCAGACTTTTACTTTTGCTTCTTGTTCCTGATGCAACATGCCATGTAAATTATTTTTTTGGGAGATAAAGGTAAAAAGGTATAACATATAATACAATAGTCTTCAATGAAACTGTCTTTCAACTTTTTTTCCCCAAAATTCAAGTTAATATTGGTGCCATAGTCTTGACTGAAAAACAAATACTGATCGCATGGACACTTTTTACAGATAAAAATCTAAAATTGTATTGCAGCAAAAACAAGCAAAATATATACATATGTACTAAAGAGGAAGATAAAATGGTTAAATGGTTTAAAAATAACATGCAAATAAATAAAATCATTATCTCTCATCAAGAGAGGATAAAAACAACTTATCAAATGAGTTAAAAACACTAATGCAAGAAACATTTATGTTATGGATTTAACTGAAAGCTTGTCTCTATTAAAGTTGTTGTTTTTTTCTGAATGAGGCAATAGTGTCTAAACAATACATAGATAGAGGAGTCAGTGCTAAAATAAACACAGTGGTTTTGCAGAATTGGTTAGCTAGAGGTTCATGGCTTTGTTTAGCTACATTCAACTTTTCTGCACTCCCACTTCTAGGGACTCCAAGTACACAACAAAAGTATTTAAGGCCTAACAAGGATTTTGCATATGTTCCATTTAAAACACAAGCAGCATTCCCAAGTAAAACCTTTAAATCTACTAACAGGGACTGTTTGATAAACTAACCTGACTCCGCCAGATGTATTTCGCTCCGCCTAGCTTCACTCACATACATCTGGGACATCGCCCATAGAGAGTGATTTCTCCAACCAATTTTATGGTCTGGCCAATCAGGACGCAGGGCTGGAGTTTCATAGATGTGACGTAGCGGAGACGCGACCATGACGTGAGACTGTTTTGATAGCAATGGCGGCTCGTCGAGGAAGCAAGCGTTAACATTGATGCTGCTATTTCTTCCGTGTTGTCCAATCTACCTAATATTGTTTCATTAAAAGAACATCAGAGAACGGCTCTGAAGGCTTTTGTTGGTGGAAACCATGTTTTCGCCCTTCTCCCGACCGGATTTGGCAAGTTTTGTTTTCCGGGGCGCATCCGCGGCGGACGCGGACGCACCTCGGAGCGGTTAGCGGTTAGCGCGAACCATGTTAGGAGGCCTTTAGTCCTCAACGTGGTCGGCCCGTGATTGACTCCTACCCGCGGCGCTTTGCCGCCTGTCTTCCCCCCTCGTCCTGTCAGCTCACTGTCAATAAAACGCGTGCCACTAGAGCCGCAAACACATAAAAAAAAAAAAAAAAAAAAAAAGTTTTTTTTTTCCTGCGTCGCTCTCATCAGCGTCACGGGTTAGCTTCGGTGTGAGTGGTTGAAATAGCACGTCGATAAAGATGACAGACAAGTGGCTTATCCAATCATATACAAGAATTTTTGATAAGGCCCAGCCTTCTGTAAAGGCAATTCCTATGGCGGTGTCCCAGATGTATGTGAGTGAAACTAGGCGGAGCGAAATACATCTGGCGGAGTCAGGTTAGTGATAAACAGCATCACAGTAAAAATAGATCCTTGGTTAAATGAAACTTGACTCCACTTGGGATCAATTATAACCAATTTATAAAGCACTTAAAATTCACCCCTTAATCAATACTAGGATTCAGCTTGTTAATGGCAGTTCAGAGAACTTTGATGGATGATATTTAAGCGGGAAAAAGGGAAAATCCCTTGAATCAACACTTACTGAATGAGTAAAAATCACCAGTGAAAGTTACCTTTCATTTTAATAAAGTCAATATAAAGCCTAAAAAAAGTTTATTTCTTACTGCCCAATTTAAACATAATCCAGAACGGATCCGATCTTTTTTAATCATGCAGTAGTTTAGATTATATTAAACACACACATTTAGAGACACCCTCGGGTGAATGCGTGATCTTGTTGCCTTCCTGCAGAGTCAATTTGCAATGGTCTTCTGCCTGAGGCTTCAATGCTGTGTAACTAAGAGCACATTTACGTTTTCTTTTTTGCGGTTTTCCCCCTTTAAAGCACACGTGTAGGTCTCCCTAATGTTACTGAGTTCATTTACATCATAGCAGCTGAGAACACCCCCACCAAAAAAAATCACATCTGCTGTCCAGGGAAAGGACAGCTGTGTGACTGTGTGTGTGGACACGCACAGATGCTCAAGAGTCACATGGATGGCCAGCTGGAGAACATAAATCAAACCCAATTTTGAGAGAAAGGGAAAATTTCAACTCCACCCTTCCCTCCTGAGGCTTGGCCACAACTGAGAGTTCTCATTTTTACTGAGTACGGACAACATTCTATGCCTTATGCTACATTAGATCCTCAAAATAACAATTACCAAGGACAAGCATGAAACAAGTTTTTTGTGCCTACTATATCAGATTGAGGTGGCAGCCCTACTTGAATGTTTAACCATTGCATTTGTAGTTTTGTTTTACTTGTATTTTGTCCTTACCTGACCTGGTTTCACTGATGGAAATTAGAGTATGTCTCATATTTTATGAAATTAGTGGTGTGTGCATGTTCTGTTTTCCTAAAGAAGTGTTAGAACTGGTGTTTAATTGTCTAATTTCAGTATTCATAGCAACATTTTAGTAATCCATCATGGTTGAGTGGTCATACTGATAGAAATGTTGACTTACTTGTACTGCTACTAAACCTACTACTACTGAATGGTTTACATTGTGTTATTTTATTAAGAAAAGTGGTTAGTTTAAACTAAATTGAATAAAGAACTATTTGACTTTTGCCATTTATGAAAAAAACTGCATATAAACTTTTTTGTCCAATGTACTAAATGCCTAAAAAACTGGATGAATTAGTTTTGCTGCAATGCATTTCGTAATTCCCACCCCCTGAAACAAATCGCTTATTCACCTCATGAATGAATGTAAGGTCATCATTGGTGTTCTTGAGTCAGCTGGAGAACGAACTCGTGATGATGAGGAATAAGTCCTGACATTGTTTGCACACACACTGATTGCCAGATCACAAAGTTAGTGGAGCCTAAGTCACCCCAGGTACCTTAAAACTCACATAAAGAGGGCAGCGGAGTGTGTTGAAACCTATTGTGAGCATTGCAAAGCTCCCGTCTGGACATGGCTGCTAACAACTCATTTAAATCACATAGATTAGCAACATGTAGGATAGTTTAGCATGGTTACTGAATTTTTAGGGATTTTTTTTTAAAGTTTCCTAGGACGATCCCACGCAGAGATGTGGGTTGTGTCACAGTAGTCTGTGGAAATGGTAAATAGGACTTCATGATTGGTCTTTGAGCCCTGAAGTCTAGTGCAGATGGCAAGCAGGCTACAGGAGAGGGTGGTTTCCATGGTGCAGCCTTGCATTTGAATGCGGCAGAGCCCCCCCAATTCTTCCTGTGGGACACTGTGTAGAATATCTTTAAAAGATCATCAGACAAGGATAAAGCAAATAATTCCTTGCCTTAACAGCTGGATTTGTTTAAATGTATCATATTGTTTTAAGTGTGTGTCTGTGTCTAGATGCATTTAAAAGTGACTTGAAGGTTGTTCCAAAGTGTGGTTTTGGGGATGTGACTTGCTTACGCTGGCAGCCTGCTGAGGTCCTTCTTGTTTGGCAAGCTGCAGTCTTTTTTTTTTTACATACATAATCTTTCATTGCCTGTGTTTATATAAAAAACAGCTGGAGGACACTGCAGAGTTGGTCAGCAAATGATTTATCTGCTTGGAATTCTGGAATAGATATCATAATGCAGCTCAGACAGGATCAAGAGTTAATCTGGATGCTCCAGTTGTTGCATTGTGTCGAATGATGGCAGTGATTACAATATGTGCTATATTTTGTAGCTGTGCATCCAAATCTGTGCAGCGTTGCTAATTAATAACACCGCCAACCCGAATCATTCAGCAGAAGTATTGAACAGTGAACCCTAGAGGTGAAGAGGGGGGAGGGGGAAGAACAAAGGAATCGCAGGAAATGGTGGGAAAACGGGACGCGTCAGAGGATAAATGCCTGCCCGGGTTAAAATCCATTCCCTTATTGTTCACTTGCATTTAACTTGTTCTGCTGAGAGACGGCAAAGCGTCTTTAAAGCAAAGGAAAAAAGGGACGGGCGGAAGGAGGATGGGAGGGAAGGCGGAGGCGAACAGGAGATGGCGAAGCGCACGAGGGAGGAGGGAGTGCTGTTGCGTGTGCCTCCGCTGTCATTCTGCTGCTACGCGGCTCAGCAGCAGGAGGGCGTGCAGAAGGGAGGAGAGTGGAAAAAACGGTGGAGAGGAGGACAGAGGAGAAGGGGAGAAAGGGAGCGCCTGGGCAGCACTGCAACTGCAGCAGCTGCAGCAGCCTGTCAGGAAGAAAGAGGGAGATAGAAGGAGACAGAGGGAAGGAAAAGAAAACAGCAGGATTGACTTTGAGGAGGGGTGGGGGGGGAGATTTACATGTATGATTCCTCACAAGGAGAAGTGTTTGACTGAGGAAGACTGTTTTCTCACTCCTGATGCATTTTGATGATGGTCTCATGCAGGAGGCTTGCTTGGGAATAGTGTGAAAGGCAAAGAAGGAGATCGGAAGATGGAGAGGTCGGACAGCACCAAGGCGTACGGCCAGGCAGATGGCAAAGGAGTGGGCATGGCAGCTAAGAGGGCCAAGTCTGGAGTGCCCCAGAGCGCACAGCGTGGGGAGCTGAAGGTTTATCGGGCAGGCAGTTCTGAGGGCAGGATACCGGTGCCCTCCAATCTTCGCAAGCAGAGGTCGATGACGAACCTGGCTGTCCTCACTGACGCCGAGAAGAAGCTGCACCTATATGAGCCAAAGTGGTGCGATGACATGGCCAAGCCTGGAGCAGGGCAGACCAAAACCAGCAAGCCAAAAACCACGGGGGGTGGCAGCAGTGCCGGCGGGGGTGCCCCCCTTTCTCGCAACCTGTCCAAATCTGAACATTCACTGTTCCAGGGAAAACCCAAACCCTTCAGCGCCCTGGCTGCTCCCTCTGCCCTCAGCAAGCAGAGCCGCATACCTCGTGGTCCTTTCGCTGAGGTGAAGCCTTTGAGCAAGGCACCGGAGGACGGAAAGTCAGACGATGAAATCCTCTCCAGCAAAGCAAAGGCCATCCCAAAGAAAGCTGGAGCCGGGGCAGGAGGAGAATCCGGCTCCAAGGGCCAGGGAGAAGAAGGGGGAGATAAGCCCTTCCTGAAGGTGGACCCGGAGCTGGTGGTGACCGTGCTGGGAGACCTGGAGCAGCTGCTTTTCAGTCAGATGTTAGGTAAGTACGGCGGAGCCCCAAAAGTAGGTTTGGGTGTCATTCTGTGAGCTGGAGGACCTCCTCATGCTACAGCGTCTCCTTCCCCAGCACCACGCCCCCCTTTGATACAGCAACACGGCACCTGTTTTTGCTGCAGGTCGACATTTCTCCTGAGTGGGTGTTATGCAGTTCACAAGTGGGAGGGAGCTGGTCCTCCTATTGTTTTGTTGAATGCTGTCTTAGCTGAGCTATTTCATTGACATATGTTCAGATAGTTGTGCACCGCGACACTCCATTGTCCCCACTCCTCTAGCATGTGACTCACATATCTGCTGCTCGAAGCCTTAGATTGTGTGAGATATGCTCGTCCGTTGTCCTAACATTACAGGGTGGCTGCATGTAGCCCGGGTGGGGGTGGTGGTGGTGGGGGGGGGGTTACTATCATCCTTCTAAAGCCCTCATTTGCTGTAACATGTGCCGATGCACCCAAGGCTCCATCCACCCGTCCGTGCATGCTTCCAAATAAATGGTGAGAATAAAATGCTGGAAATGACAGCTTGCCATATTGAGCACCTTTGTCAGACATGCCAGATGCATCTTCTGAGCTCTAATCGTCTCCAGAGTTCTGACATATTATTTACAACCGCTCTACTACTGTGGTGGAAAAGACAAGGCTTTATTACTGTAGGCGTAGGTCGGGTTTTGAAAGGAGGATTTTAATCATCCAAGGTGGTGATTAGGATTCTGATGGCTGATTCTTTTGTGTTTTGTCTATCTTTACACACGCAGGGCCTTTTGTATTCACTGGGAAGTGGAGCATTATCACCTGTAGTCACATAAGAGAACAAAAGCATTATCTTTGGAAATCTGCCAGATGTTGTTCAACACAAAGCCTGCATTCATTAGGTTTAACATCCACTCAGTCATTCCTAAAAATGAGGTGTCTCTGCTTTTATGTTACTTAATTACAAATAAAACATTGCCTGCAAAGATGGAACTTTCCTCTAAATATAATTAGAGTGGCATGCCTAATTTTAATAGCAAACGGGCTTGAATCGGAGGCAACCATATTTCGCTGAATTTTAATGCCATTGATGAATGTGGATCACTCTTTTGATTCATCTAGACAATTTTAAACATCACTATATTAGCCCAACATTAAAACATAGATATACCAGCATGCATTTGGTCACATGCTATTCACTTTGTATCATCAACATGAGTCCTCTTGCTTTTTAATGAACACATCTGTTGCAATTCGACATGTTACCCATGCCTCATTAACCAGTATAGAAATCAATCATTCAAGTTTGTCACAAATTATTTACCAGTCAGTGAGAACTCTACAACAACACAGGGCAGATGGCACCGTCCACACTTCCTTTCTGGGACTGCATGGAATTGTAGCGCAACACTTATCGTTCCCTATTTTTTATCTATTTAACTGCCAAAAGTTATTCATATAAACCCAAAAGCCATCGTTTAAAAACATTTGGAAATAACCTTTATTTTAAACAAGTTTCTTCTTTTGGGTCACGTTTTAAACACATCTTAGCTGTGTTTAAAGGATTTGAGAAAGCTTAGGTAATTATTTTTAGGCTTTTTAAAAAATCTAATTGACTAATTTACTACATTTTAGTTAATTTTAGGCACACTTGTCGATATTTTTAAAGCATGGGTCAAATAGTGGTTCCTTGTGTGATGTCATTGGGAACTAGAAGTAATTGGCCAATATATCAAGAGAATCATGGACCCCCTTGGTTACAATTTCCAGATGCCTGAAGGGTCCACATCGCAATATGCAAATACATCATGGGAAGGTCTTTCCATCATATAGATGAGGTAGAAAACAGGTTATTTTGCACAGTACCAAAGATAAACAAGTTTCCGTGTGAAATATGCACATCAACCTCATAACAAAAGCAAAAGTTCTAGTGACGATGTTTGCTAAGCTGATATGAGAGTGTCATCATCCACAGTGAAGGAAGTTCTATATATCGATACGATGAGATTCCTTGACTGTTACTGCGTCGATAGAGTCTACACAACCAGATGCAGGTGTGTGACACAAGTGCCCAGGTAAGAAGAAAAATACAATATAAAAGTACCGTTCCATAAGGTAAAGGAATTTTACCACATTGTACAGTCCCAGAGAATCACACCTTCTCCGTAAATACATTCAAAGTTTAATTCAATTCAGTTTATTTATATAGCACCAATTCACAGTACATGTCGTCTCTAGACCAAATCAATAAAATAAAATAAACACAGAACAATTGGTTTAAAAGTTTTCTATCTAAGGAACCCCAGCAGATGCCACATTGTTTCAGTTCCAAGTTATTTTACCCACAGTGTTGAGTGATGGCAGTTTTGAGTCATGTCTCACACAGCAGCAAGTTAGTGCACAATGTTAAGTTTCCTCCAAGACGTTATGTTATGTTACAACACAACGTTAATTTATTCACTGTGTTAAGTTACTCAGTGTTAGCTGTTCTGGACAGTATTGAGGATTGTTGCACAATGTTACATTAATGCACATGTTACTGCACATTTCAATGTGGCAATGGCTTTCAGATAAAACCTTAGTCAGTCTTGTGGCTGGTGCTTTAATGGACCCGTATTTCTTGCCAGAGGGGAGAAGATCAAACAGTTTGTCTGCAGTCCCTGGTGACGCTTGAGCCGTTCCAGAGGCCTTGTGAGGAGTAAATGTCCTACATGGTGAGCAGGTTTGTATCGATGATGTGTCCCGCAGTCTTTATGACTCGGTAAAGAGACTTTTGGTTTGCTGGTGAGCTGTTCCTATACCATGAGGATTATGGCAAAGAGGATATGAGGATTCTAAAGGTCAAAACACTCAATGGAACAGTGGTAGAAGGAGACTAAGAGATGTTGTGACTGTCCAAAACTACTGAGTGTTCTGAGGAAGTTCAGTCATTGTTGCACTTTTTTATCAGTGAGCTGGTGTTTGATGTCCAGGTGAGGTCCTCTGAGATGTGTGCTCTTAGGAAGCTAAAACTGGAGACTTGCTATACTGTCATTGTTAATGAGAAGTGGCTGATGCTGCCCCTTCTTTTTCCTGGAGTCAGTGATGAGTTATTTAGTCTTTTTGGTGTTCAGTGTCAGGTTGATTTCTGGACATCAGTCGGTCAGTCCTCTTTGTAGGAGCTTTCATTGTCTTCAGTAATCAGCCCTACCACCGTGGTGTCATCAGCAAATTTTATAATTTTGTTGGTGTTATGGGATGGTAAACAGTCATATGTGTACATTGTGAAGAGAAAGGGGCTCAGCACACACCCTTAGTGTGTTCCTCTGCTGAATGACAGTGTGGAGGAGTGATAGGGTCCCAATCTGACTGAATGTGACAGCTCTGTGAGAAAGTCCCGACTCTACAGACAGATATACTTGAGGCCGAGGTTGGACATAATAGAGAATGGTCTTTAGGGAGAAATTCACTAGTTTAGTCTTTAAACAACAGCCATGCATATGATCCAAATACAGCTGGGTGGAGTGAATTGCACCATCTATTCAATCTTTTTGGTCGGTAGGAAAATTTGTGAGGACCCAGAGTGGGTGCGAGAGCTGCTTTGATGTGCCTAGGTACCAGTTGTTCTATCC
The DNA here is from genome assembly GCA_037039145.1 of Fundulus diaphanus. Taxonomy (NCBI): domain Eukaryota; kingdom Metazoa; phylum Chordata; class Actinopteri; order Cyprinodontiformes; family Fundulidae; genus Fundulus; species Fundulus diaphanus. The sequence continues at coordinate 9,827,011 of CM073126.1, forward strand.
ACTTCATGATGACCGGAGTCACAGGCACCAACCTATAGTCATCGAGACAGGGGACTGCCATCTGCTTGGGGACTGGTATGATGGTGTATCTTTTCAGATAGCCAGGCACAGTACACATTGACGGGGATTGGTTATAGATATCAGTAAAACTCCAGATAGTTCTACTGCTCAGTCCTCGAAGCCCATATACACCGACGGGTCCAGCCACTATTCCGATATTGATCTTCTTGAGTGTTAGCATGACTTCTGTAGGGTGCAACCTTGGTTGCTGGTAAGAAATGCAAGTCTGGTGGGTGGTGCCGTCTTTGGTCTCAGATCCTCATAGAGGCTGTTTTCAGGGGTTCAGCTCTTCTGCAAGAGAGGAGGTCACTGCTGGAAACTGGCTAACTTCACTACTTTGGCTAATTATGCGACAAATACCCTGCCATTTGACAGATGGTTCAAATTGTCAAAGTGGTTCTCAATTTCCTGTAAATAGCCTCTCTGATCCCCCATTTGAAGTTTGATTGAGCTATTCTGTAGCATGTGGCATCCCCAGGACAAAAAACCCTCGTCATGTGCCTTCAGTAGCACACTGACTTCCTTGGTAATCCATGGTCTGTTGTTTGTGAACACACAGATTTGTCTCATTATGGTCCCATTCCCCATACAGCATTTAAAGCAAAACAGCACATATGAAGTATAAATGTCAGTGTGGTACTCCCTAAACACATACCAGTTAGTGCCACTATAGCAATCCCGTAGCTGCTCAGATGCTCTCAGACCCCATCCAAATGTTCCTAAAGGGACAAGAGGCTTGTGTGATGGTGTTAAAAACAAGGTATAATGATCAGACTGTCCCAGATGAGGTAGAGCGATTGTTTTAGATCTGTTAATCTCACTGTACACATGATTATGTTTTCTCTTCCTATGGGACATTGGATGCGTTTATGTAATTTAGGGTGCACAGACTTTACCTTAGCTCTACTGAGGTCTACTGCTACCACAAACATTCCATCTGACCGAGTCTTTTGTTGTTTACTGACAGCAGTTTGCAATTAGTCCAGAGTTGTGCTAATATTAGCATTTAGCATGATACAGATAGCAGTAATCACAACCACAGTGAATCCTCTCAGCAGACAATGGGAGTGGCAAGTAACAGTTATGTATTTCAGGTCCAGGAAGCAGTGATTTTCTGTGATAATAGTGTTTGTTCACCCTCTTTTATTTGCGTAAACACACAAGCCACCAGAATTGACAAAGACTCGGGGATAGGTGTCGAAACGTTTTCAGAAAGAACTGTGCGAAAGTCTGGTTGCCGCCGATTTAAGCCTGTTTACTGTTGCGATGACCCGGATAACTAAGAATTTGCACAGGCTTATAAACTTTTAAAGTTGAAGAAAAACAAGAAAACTGGAAATATTCAATTTTGGTTTTTTTCTATTTAATTTCAGAAAGGAAAAAAAACAAGGCTATGGGTTTGTTACAATGTATTTAAATATGATTCCACAACTCACTGTTTTAATGTAATGTTGTCTTGGCACATCAAGACTGAATATGCAAAGCTGGAAAATCTGACTGCTCAAATTGTGTATGTAGGTACCTGACCTCATTGTTTATGTACATAACATAGCTGGCCGTAAATTTGGACAAGTAACTCTGACACGCCCATCAACCTGGAGTAGTTCTGAACTCCTTTTTTCTTTTTTTTTTAGAAACCTGTCTCTATTTTTCTAAGAAATAAAAACCTCCTAATGTTTTAACCTCAATGACAATAGTTTTTTTTATTACTGATTTTATCAAATGTTTGATTTTATCACTATGTTTAGAAGTTTTTATTATTATTTGGTGAGCAGTTGTTAGTGTCTGTGTTCTGTTTCCCTAAAGAAGAGCAATGATTTGACCCTTCTGAAGAAGAGATCCTACTAAATATAAATATAAATTATGACAATTAGGGTTAAAGAATGATGACAGAAGTTACCTCCATAAATGTTCGGCTCTTTGTTCCAAGCTTTCAGCTAGGTTGCCAACTCGGCACTGATCGAATACAGGACAACTTCAGGGCTGCACGGTCGGAGCTGGCCAGTCAAAATCTTGCGTCTCCAATAGTCCCTACCTGCTTTAATGCCACTTCCTTAAATAGGTCTTGGAATGTAAGGTGTAGCGTTCCATCTAGTGTCCGTAAAAACTGCAGGCTCCAGTCAAAAAATTAGAAAAAGAGTGTCAAATACAGGGCACTTCAATTTGGCTCAAAAACAGGACGTCCCGGCCAAAACAGGACAGTCGGTACCCTACTTACAGCAGTGTTGCCATGTCTGCTTATTATCAGTGACTTTGGGGTTGTTCCTTTATACTGTTTACAAGGCAGATGTAATCAGGGTTATAGCCAGCACATATCAGCGTAACGGACTATTACACTGAAAATCATCAAAGTTACGCTGAAGTTAGCCATTACGCTGATTACTGTCTTTTGACAGTAAAACACTGAACAATACAACATGGATGTTTCAGAGCAACATAGAAAAGTCAGTAAAGCTCTTGCGCAGCTAATGCTAGCTGTTATTAGCGTGATGAACAGCCCTCTATGAGCTGCACTAACCAAAGCTCCACTGCGGGGATGCATCTCTGGATGCATTACCGCTGTGCTATCTTTTTGGCTAGCTTACAGTGGCTTACAGTGGTGCGCAAAGCTATCTTTTTGGTCAGCTTTGCCCACCACTGTATATCAGCTTGGGTTAAATAACTGAGATATTAATGTACAGTCAACATACATGTTGCTGTAAATAGCTTTATATTAATGGTCTGTTGGTCATTCAGGGCCTGGTCAATGCTTACTACTGAGCTGCTTAAGTTGCATACCTCATTACGAGCTCCGTGAAAGAATGCTTTTACTTCTGAACATAGAAGGTCTCTTTGTTTTCCAGCAGGACGTCAAGGATGATAGTCAGTTAATGGTCTCATTTATTAAACTGTCCATGTAAGTTTATGCTCCAAATAGCACAGGGACATATAATATCCAAAGCCTACCTTTAGGATGGGAACAGATAATGTGTTTTTAAGGTAGTGGGCCAAGACATCAGGTCAACATCTGTGTAACTTCTTTCTGCTTCAGATTAGAAGCTCAAAATAATTTTCAAAGTGACAGTGGCTTTATTGGGTCGCATCTTTGAAGAGTGTGTGTTGTTAGAAACGAGCAACTGTTGAATACAAATATAAAACAAAAAAGACATATCTTCATTTCAAAATAATTGTCTGGGATCTGTCATTCCAGATCTGCACAAAATGTTGTAATGGCCTTTAGTTATCAGAGCGAAAAGGTAAATGGGACAAGCAGTGGTCATTTTTTGCACTGTTTCAAACATCAGATGCTCGTAAGAGTCAGAAATGTTTAATCACATCAATTGAAGTAAATAAAGCACATTGAAGATTAAATGTATTCCATTTATCCCACAGAGAGTTTAGTTTTCCTTGCGGTGTTCTGTATGAGTAAATCTGTATATATGAAAGACCTGCATCATTCTGCTTTTTCTTATGCTGTGAAAGGAAACTGGAACGTCTTTTTCATCAAGTCACTCATCTGTTTCAGAGAATTATACCATCTAAAAGCTACAACATAAGTGAATGTTTTAATCCATTGCTAAGACAGAAATGATTAGGTATTTCACATGAGAACCAAATAAATAAATACAAGGCAAATAATTTGAAGATGAAAAGAATTTCAATACTATGTGGTAGAAATTGTTAACATTAGTTTCCAGCTCTTCATTACTTACAGTGCATAGTATTTATCTATCAGATAACGAAATCTTCATTGCTTGTTTGCTATCCTTCCATTGTAATAAGCAACAAAAAGACCTATTTATATGTTTATTACAGCCATCTTCTATCTGTCTGCGTTAATGGAACAAAGCAGGATTGAAAGTAAGCCTGGAAACTGATTAAAGCTGGTCTTCTCCTTACTACCTTTGAATATTTAATATAGTATCTGAATGAATTCATGTAGTGCACAAGGCCATGATTGTCTGACTTAGCCATATTTGAACTGTTAATCTCCAATTTCCAATTGTTTGTTTTGTGAAGTTTTACGTACACTTATTTTCATCTCTATCAGTTGGAACTTTGTCTGAAGTTATTCATCAGTCATTAAATGTTCCTCTTGCAGATCTGCCATATATCTCTCAGACTGTGGCATCATCCACTGTGGGAAATAACTTCCCTGAGTAGACTATCTGAGAGTGGACAATTGCTCACAGATGCTACATCTGCCTTAGAATGATGTCCGAGTTTGTCCTTTCTCTTGTTGGCATTTCTGCAGTGTGGGCTGCCAGAGAACCACCAGCTGTTACACAGGGGTGCAGTGCATACTTCATTCAGGATGTATTCAAAGCAGATGGGATTCACACGTGTGTTGTATTAAGCATTCCTGCTTCAGTGCATTCCCTGGGATTAATATGTTTTGAAGGATGTTCATCCCTCTTTGTTTCTTATGAAAGAGTTTGCCTCGAGCTTTGCGGGTGACAGGTGGCATGTTAAAGGAAAAAAACAAAAGAAGAAACACCAGAGTGTCCCGGAAATGGTTATATCCTTAGTTTTACTTTTAGTTAGAGAAACTGTAAACATTTAATGGAGAAAAGATGAAGTCCATGCACAACTGAAGTTCTGAATTTCCCACACCTGAATTTTCCTCTGAGGGACATTAAAGGCTATGTTGTTTCTATTCTGTTTATTCTATTCTTTTCTATTATATCAACAAAAGCAGCAGAAGAAATTAAAATCTATTAAATGTCCAATGATATATATTGTTTCAGACCATTTATGTTTAATGTGTTTCTTGTTTGTCACACATTTTAATTGAAATAGCTTCTACCTTGAAATAGAAGTGTTTCGTGAACTGGAGCAAAGTAATTTCCAGAGGAAATAGACGCTACCTTTGTCAGGCCATGTTTTATATGTGCATTTTATAGCCGAAAAAGTGCCAATAACTGTTTAAAAAGTACAGTATATCTGTTTGTAGATGCAAAATGTAGATTTTTTCCATTTTCTATATAAAGTTGTGGGAAAACTGTTGGACTAGTCTTATGTATCAAGAAATTAATGGTCTAGTCCATATACATGCAAGGGACTCAAGGCTGTAATAAAAAAAAAGAATTAGTCAAAAGTTTAAAGCTGTGTGTGTCTTAAAGAAACTACTTTTTGCTTCTTCTTAAGATTCAACATAGAAAGGGGTGTTTTGATCATTAGGAGCTGTGAGCGTGTCTCTAAAAGCAGAGGTCTTGGTAGTTTGCTGCTTAGGGACATGCAGGTTTCCGTTGACAAAATCCCAAGAAGACAAGACATCCGTAATGTTGCTCAATCTGCTGACTATTATAATCCCATTTCTAAACAATTCAAAGTGCATAATTTTACACAGAGAAAGAGTGTATTCAGTTCAACAACCTGAAGGGATGTTGGAAAGAAGAGTCAGCCAACATTCCTTGAAAGATATGTGAGAGACTGATGAATTCCTGAAGAAAACAACTTGAAGTTATTGCTGTTAAAGGTGCTTCTACAAACTCTAGAACCATGGATTTCTATTTTCAGCTTTTCTCTGCTCTTTCTTCTTTTTGGTTTCACCTTTTGTTCTGGTAAAGAGCAGATTATTTTCACTATGGCCCTAGAACTGAAAGAGGGGCATACTTTCTTTTTACCATGAGTGGATTTTTATATAAGAAATGGCGAGAAAAAAGTGTGAGATTTAGAAACGTTCGAGATATGTCTAGGCGTCTAGCAGTTGCTCAGCTTCTGCTTTAACAGTCAAGATATAATTCTAACTTTAAAAAAAGTGTGTGCATATATTTATTCTCTAATCTTACATTAGCCTTTCCAGAATTACATTACCCCAGTTTTCATTAGGCGAGAAGCAAGCTATAATGGGAGAGGTCACTGGTCAATTCCACTGAATTTTAAATCTAATTTCAGTGTTTAAATGAGCATCTAGTTCTTTAAAGCTTTCATAGATTTTTTAAATGGCATAGCTAAATGGTGATTGTTTGCAAATGCACGAAATGCAAAGATTTTTTAGTACAGTTAGTTTCTACAAGATGTATTTTTAAAGTCCAAGAACTGGATCACACTTGTACAGGTAAAGCCCTAGCTCCAGAAGCATTTTTTTGTCCTATTTCACTGTCTTACTCATAAGTAGGTGAGACAACAAGTTTTAAACACACAACATCTGCTTTTACTTGGTTGATTTTTCCAAGTCATGTTCCTTGGACACCTCATTGCTTTAGTTAAACATCCTCCTATTCCAGCAGCACATTTCTGTGACATGTGATGTGGGGTCCCCTCACGTCTTCACCACTTGCTCAGCTTCCCCAGTTAATGCATTTAATGTTCATTCGTCGTTCCCCTGGGTCATTTGCCTCAGCTGTGCAGTGGAAAACCCCCAGATTCTTTTGTAGATACACATTTTTACAGCTAACGCAACAACACACCTAGCTGTACTGCAATATTGATTTGACACGGTCATAACCCGGTGACTTTACATAGCATGCAACTTGGAGAAAATAAGCTGACATGAAGTAAAATTGTTCTGGGTGTAACTTAGCTCGGTGGTACTTGTTGAGTTGAGACATGTGAGTCTTAGCTAATGCTCAGTGGATCAGGAAAATTCACTTTGGGAGGAAAACATCTGAAAGAGATCTTGGGTGTGGTGGGAATCCCCCTGCTGGGCAATCTAAGTTACAGACAACTTAAGGAGGTACCACATCAGTTCAGAGGGGTGTAGTCTGTCATGGTGAAACAGCCCATTGAGTGAAATTACTCCGCCTAATGACCTGAACATATACTGGATGGGTTCCTGCATGGAAAACAGCTGGCACACCAGCGCAGATGTTAATAATGTAAGCCAGCTCGTAAGCATGCGTATGCAGTGTTTGTGTGGACAAACTCACTTGAAATACGCACACAAACCTGAATAAAACATAAGACACTTTTTTTTAAATTAGTTTTATTTTCACACAGATCCAGATTCCCAGAGGAAGCGGACTGTGCAGAATGTTCTGGACCTCCGCCAGAATCTTGAAGACACAATGTCGAGTTTGCGGGGCTCCCAGCTGACCCACAGGTAAAGACATCTGGATCTGCGTTTGCTTTTTGGTGTTCACACTCATGTTTCCGTACAAACACAAGATTAAGCTTTGTTTTGTTTAATCAGACAGGGGTATTAATCAAAGAAGATTCTTGGACTGAAAGAATCAAAAATATTGTATTGTCACCGCGTGTTACAATGGTGAAATATTTTTGATACAGACACTGGCTTAGAATTCACACAAACAATATGTACAGGTGGACGCAACAGACATAGACATTAAAACAAAATAGGGATTAAGTCAGTCAGGTGGCTGCACTGGTCAACCACATTTACTGAAAAGCCCAAGTGTACAAAACAGTCTTTAGGGTCTGCTTGGTCTCGTGCCGAGTTCCGAAAGTCAGTCGTTTTTTTAAATAAGATTTACAGTGTTGCATGCATTAGTCACTCAAAGCTTCTTTGATGATGCATTCATGCCTGCAGTAAGTTATGTGCAATATTATTCAACCTTCATAATAATAATAACAATAATAATACATTTAATGTCTAATGCACTTTTCATCAGCAAGATCTGAAAGTGCAACAGAGTTAAAATAAGTTAAAACAAGATAAAGGGAATTAAAAACATGCTCAGTTAAAAGCAATAAGATAAGGTTAAAAATTAGTTTGTGATTAGCATTCATAGGCCTTTTTGAATAAAACAGTTTTCAGGCCTGTTTTAAAAGAGTCAAGGCTCTGAATGGTCCTCAGCTGGGTAGGAAGGCTGTCCCAGAGGCGTGGTGCAGCCGAGCAGAATGCTCGGTCTCCCTTGGTGGAGAGCCTGGTACTGGGGACGTGGAGCAGAATGTTTGTGGATCTGAGGGTCCGGGTGGTAGAATGTAGGGTGATGAGTTCTTGGAGGCATATATCAGAATTCTGCAATGAAACATTCCTGATGAGTTAAGAATGTGCAAAAATATGTGTTCACAGTAGTGACGTTGTGATTTGTAACAGACTCAGTCTTCTCAGCAGGGGGCGATAGCCCTCACAGCTTTTGCCAAGGATCTGTTTTTGAGTCTGTTAGTTTTGGATTTGATGTTCCTGAAACGTTTGCCTGATGGGAGAGGGGCAAACAGTGCATTGCCCTGGTGGGTGGGATCTGTGGCAATGCGTCTGGCTCTTCTCTGGACTCGTGCTGCATAAACTGAGACCAGTTCTTGCAGACCTCACCACCTTCCTCTCCTGGACTGTGTAGCTCCCCTACCACACAGTTATGCTAAGATGTAAGACACTTTCTACTGTAGCAATGTTAAAGTTTTTTAGAAGCTCAGTTTTCTGAGGAAGAAGAGCCGTTGTTAAGCCCCCTTCACCAGGTGGGAGGTGTTTACGGACCAGGAGAGGTCAGAGGAGATGTGGATGCCCAGGAACTTGATGCTGTCCACACACTTCACCACCTCCCCCTGTATGCAGAGAGGAGTGTGTTCGGCCTTCCTGGACCTCCTGTTGTCCATTATTACCTCCTTGGTTTTGCTGGTGTTCTGGATCAGATTGTTCTTGGGGCACCTCTGTGTGATATTGTGGACCTCCATTCTGTAGTGGGTGTCATTAATGTTGGAGGGGAGACCCACCACAGTGGTGCCGTCCGCAAACATACCTATTATGTTTGTGGAGTGGACAGCAGAACAGTCGTGGGTGAGAAGGAAGAAGAGAGAAGGGCTGAGGACATGACCCTGCGGCATGCCGGTATTAAGGTTCAGTGGGGCAGATATATATTTCCCAATTCCTCACCACCTGGGGCCTGTTGGTGAGGAAATCACTGATCCAGGAGCAGAGTGGTGTGGATAATCCCAGGTTGTGGAGTTTCAGAGCCAGCATGTCTGGGCGCTCTGTGTTGAAGGCTGAGCTGAAGTCAGTGAAGTCCATCCTAAAATAGGTGTTGGAATGCTGTAGATGAGTCAGAGCTGAGTGAAGTGCTAACGATGCAGCATCCTCCATGGACAGATTCACCCTGCAGGCGAACTGCAGGCTCTGCAGGCCTGCATGCATGCCGTCCTTGATGTGTTTCAGGAGGAGCCTCTCAATACACTTCATGATGACGGGGTTCAGAGCAACTGGACATTAATCGTTGAGGCAGGTGATGATTTTTTTGGGAACAGGCATGATGATGGATGATTTCAGGCAGGCAGGAACTGTGGAGCTGCAGGGAGAGCTTGAAGATGTCCAGAAATACCCCTGCTAATGGGTCAGCACACGATTTAAGCGTCCGACCTGACACCATGTCTGTACATGCAGCCTTAATGGTGTTGACCTTCTTCAAGGAAGAGGTCCCTTGGTGCAGCTGCAGGACGAGAGGCTGAGGGTGCTCCTCTGGCTGGGGAAGATGTTCAGGCTCCCTGCTGCTTGGAGAGTCAAAGTGTGCAAAGAACATGTTTAAGGTGTCAAGGTGAGCCGGGTCATTGCTGGGCTGCTGGTCGCTGTACTTGATGCCTGCAATGTTTCTGATGCCTGCAATGTTTCTGATCCCTCTCCACATGTCGCGTGGGTTGTTGTCACTGAAGTGGTCCTTGATGCACTGCATGTACCTTTGCCTTTTGGATGCCTTTTTTCAACTTGATTCTAGCCCTGTTGTAGAAGAAAAACTCACTGAATGAATCAACATGTAACATATTCAAAAATAAACAGTTGTGCTGAAGTTTCTTGGGGAATTTCCACCTGGTGCACATCTGACTTCCATCTTTTTTTGATGGCCTTCTCTTTTTTGTGATCATGCTTTCATTTCAGGAATCTTAGTTTTTGGCAGATTGGTAAAAAGCCCTCAACGTGGGTGGTTATATTAATCCTAATTCAAAATTTGATCATCAGTTAAACTCATTCCTTGAATTTTTGTAATGAATAAAATCAATGTAATTTGTTTTTGATGGTTTTTTTCTGCCTGAAAAAAACCCCATGGGGCTTTCGATGGGGCTTTTTCTGGCTGAAATCCAAACATGCTCTTACAAATTGTTATTGTATTATTTCATTGCTGGGTCAACCATTTTTTTTTTTATTAATCCTTTATTTATAAAGGTTAGTCCTTTGAAACTCAGTGTCTTGTTTACAAGAGAGACATGTTTAAACACATAAAATTACAATTTCTAAAAGCAATTACACATTTCTAAGTGTCCCAACATATGGTTTAAAATGTCATGACAAAAGTAACATATGAACAAATATCTAAATAAAACTAATACAATTTCCTATACACCCTGTCCTTTTAATGTCAGATAATGAACAAAAAAATTGTTTAGCCATTTTTTCTGAGCTTATTTCTTCTACTGGATTTATTTTTCAAAACCTACTGTGTCAAAGTAAATGTCCATCTGTTTCCGGATCAAAATCAAAAATTCTCGTTCTCAATAATGATGAATTATCCATGATGAATAGTTAAAAATACTTACAGACTTTGCATTATTTATGTGGGTGACTTGGTTCATCCAGTTATGCAATCCACAAGCACTGCAGATGCTCAAGGCCATTTGCTCGACGTTTTTAACCCTGACCTACTTCTAAAACAAGTAAACGTTATGATTCTCATACACCTACGGCTGTGTTTAACTGCATTGAAAGATTTCAGGACAAAGACATCAGGTCATCAATGTTTTTAGCCTCATGGTCTATGCGATAATTCGTCATGAATCGTTCCCTGACATTTCAAGAGCAAATTAAAGAGAGTGTCTTTGAAGGACTTGGTCAGATTTCTGACTCAAATAGTAATGTGAATCCTTCCGACCCTCCTCTTCTCTGTCTCTCCAGCTGTCTGGACAGCAGCAACCCGGGCTACGACAGTGATGAGACCAATGCTCGCAGCATTTCCAGCATGTCTAACCGCTCTTCACCTCTGTCCTGGCGCCACGGTCAGTCCAGTCCTCGCCTTCAGGCTGGCGATGCCCCTTCCTCCACGGTTGGCGGATACCACGGCAGTAAGAGCTCCTCCCAATACACGGCTCATACCATGCCTGCTCGCTGCTCCAGCCGTCTCAGTAGCACATCTCGCATCGAGCTCATTGAAGGCCTCGACGACGATCCTGACCTTAAGTCTGGTTACCTGAGTGATACGGACCTTCAAGGCAAGAGCCTGCCAGATGATGACGATGATAACTTGGCTAACGGGTAAGAGAAGGAGCTTTTAAACTTTTACCATAACAGCAGAAGCTAAAGAGGGCTGTAATGTATCCTAAACTGACTGGTATGTTTCATGTTACACAGCTATACAGCAATGTGACTGGGACGTTCTTGGCTGCCTTATTAAACAGTGGAAAAAGAGCTGGTTAGAACAGTTTGATTTTTGGCACCAATGTCTTGCCATACTTTGAATGTACCTAAGTACAAACAAACGGAGGCTACCTGGTTCTTTTAAGTACCACTTAATTGCCTATTTTGAATGCATGTCTTAGTGGTGCTGGACATTTCCTCTAACTCAGGGGTGTCCAAAGTGCAGCCCGGGGGGCTGTTTGTGGCCCCTGGACTGGTTCTGTGCAGCCCCCAATGGCAATTCAAGAAAGGTTTGTGTTATGCACTGAACGAAACAGGTGGACCCAGTATTCAGCCAGACACGCAGGAAGTATGTTTAAGACGGTTTATTACGAAACGGTTGTGGGATGGAAACAGGTTAACATACAGGCAGTCCTTGAGCAGGACAAGGCAGAGCTCAAGGTGAAAGCCGGGTAATCAGAAGAGCAAGAAAGTCCCGAACAGAATCCGAGCGCAGAGTCGGGAAGCAGAATCAGGTTCGGTACACGGACAAACTAACAGATTAAAGGAGAACAGGCAAGCTCGTTGGTCAAGTAGCAGTGCGGTACAGTACACGACAGGCGGGAATAACAGACAGGGATAAGGCAAGCTCAGAAAGTCCAGGTACAGGCTAGGTCTGACACACAGGATAACAGTCCGAAACAGGCAGGAAAATCAGGTAATCAGGAATCAGGCTGGCTCAGCAATCCGTTAGCTATTCGGGTCCATATCGACAGGTCAGACAGAAATGTGAACGCTGGATAAAACTCACCGAATGGCTTGTAGTGATCTGGCACTGATGACTGGTCTGAAGGCTGTTTATATAGTGACTAATGCAGGTGGATCAGATGAGCGGGTAACGAGAACTGGGCAGAGCTAAGCAGGTGTGTGGAATGAGTAATCAGACCAGGCATCAGTGCCGAGATCCTGACAGAACTCAAATCAAGACTAAGACAGAACAAAAACTATAACAGAAACCAAACAAGAAAGAATCCAAAACAGAACCTAAGCTAAGGCAGAAACTCAAACTATGACAGTTTGGCCCACCAGCACAGATGGTTGATGCAGATAGCGGCTTTTTTTAGCTTTAATTAGAGAAAGTTTATTACAGAAAAGTTAAAATCTTACAATATAAAATGGTACAACACAAAATAACTGTCTTTTAATAACCTCACTTTTTACATTTTTAATTTTATAGTAAACAAAACCACATATTTCCAATGACTTTTACTCAAATGCAGACTCTGCTTTTAATTAATGTATTAAAATTGCCTAAATTACAAGTGTCTTCAAAGAAAGACTGACTCAATTTCTGTTTTATTGCTGAGAACAGACTAAATTTCTGACTATTTTTTTCAATGAAGCACAAAAGAATTCGTAAACTGGACGGCCATATTTCAATAAGGCAACTATGTAAAACCCTTTTAATTTTTTATCCACAATGATTTACACATCCCTTTCCTAAAGAAAAGCTGACTATTTTGTTTAGTGATAATATTGCAAAGTTTAGTCATTTTATTTTATTTTTATAATATTCTTTTATAATTTACTTTTGACTACACAATTTTTGCCCCTGTGACAAAAGGTTTGGACACCCCTGCTCTAACTGTATTAAAATATAGAATTTTTATCAGCAGACACTAGACATTTATAACTCAACTTTCATGAGTGAAACCTTTGATGCAAGCATCATAAATCTGAATATTGTGCTGACAACATTTATACTCTGATAAATTTTAGTTAAATTATTACAGTATGTATACAATCATTGTACAATGTTTTATTTAAGATAAAAGGCCATCAGATATTTTTCCCGCTGGTAACCTGGTGTAAAATACTAATCATAACAGTTGGAAAAATGTTTATAAATTTATTGTTATTTCAATCTTAACTTGGACTCTGACATTTTCTCATTCATTAAACTTAGTATTATTTATTTATGGTTTTTAAGGTAAGAAAAGTATAAGAAATCGGGTAGGTTAGTCAGTCAGGCAGTCTGGTTTGGTGGCCAGCCTGCAGCCACTGCTTAAGAAAAATCCTGCTCGGTTGCCAAATGTATTTTTTAAACAGTACATTAATAAGATGGATCTCCTTCAGTTTTCACATTATAGTTGTCCAGGAAAACTCAACAATTGTCTCTTATTAAAATGACTTTAAAATAGTCAGATCAATGGGACAAATTATTTTAGTTGCTTTGAAACAATGACTTGAAACCTCGGTAAACCTTGATATGCCTATGGCTGGTACTGGTACGTTCTTGGCTGGGTTATTAAATGGCTTTCATTAGACTTTGCATTCCCACATTTTTCACCTACCCTTTAAAGATTTTTCCAAAGTGACTATTTGCTGGCATTCTTATATTTTTGCTAAAGGATCATCAGGTTACAAATTACCGCGACCCCATGAGGGAATAAGCGGTTTGGAAAATGGATGGATGGATGGAAGGTTACAAATTAAACGGGCCCTCACTTGGACTTGGTGCAAAGACCGTTGCAGCAAGTGCCAGATGCACCAAATAGTTTACATCTCACAGATAAAAGGCTGTTTCTTTCAATGTGTTTGCATTTCATTTTATTTTTTTTGCTTTTCTTCTCTGCATTCTGGACTGTCACCACAGCACTGTTCAGTCCTCGTCCTTCGTGTGCCTTCGTCTAATTTCCTCCCACAATTTGACAGAAGACGGTGAGACTCAGAGAGTGGCATAAAAAGAATCAAGGGCAGTCCTCTAGAGTAGAGTAGGAGCTTTATCTTTGTGGCACATGTGGAGGGATTTAAGCTCAGCCTCTGGAGCACTCCCGAGGCCCTGCATGCCAGGTCACATTCTTACTGTGTGTGGTAAGAAGAGGAAAAGAGGTGACACACATTTAAAGTTATTTGAAATCAGAGCAAGTAAAAAAAAAAAAAGAGAGAAAGAAAAATAGAACAATTAAAGTGGAGCAAGTTGGAGTTTGGTTTGTTAAACTAGGATGAAGAAGGTGGATAAAAGGAAAATGACTAAGAGTAGAAGTCCAGATTATCCAGAGGTTTATTTCCAGTATATTGTATTTTTTTATAGTCCATGTCCATATAATCTATTACATTTTTTCTGTAACATATATCGGTCCAGTTGCATTCATGGAAAAGTTTAAATGTGCTTTGCTTTTTACACAAGCCAAGATTATATGCAAACATTTCTACAAAAAATCTATTTTTTTTAAGATCAGCTCATCATCAGCATCATGGTTTGTGCCAAGCCACAAAAGTCCGATACGCCACACCCGCTGCACCACGACATACACACATGCACAAACAAACAGATGACTTACGACGTAATTTTTCCCATATTAAGTTCATTTAGGAGAGTTTCTTTTTGATCAAGGGCAGGGGTCACTAACCTTTTTGAAACTGAGAGCTAATTCATCAGTACTGTGTCATACGAAGGGCTACCAGTACTGACCTTTGAACTAGTCGAGTCAGAGATCATCTTAACTTTATGTAAAATAAACAAATTTTTGTGCTTTTTTTTTTAGATGATGTAATTTTTAAATCTGTTTAAACGCAGGTGTGATTACAAAGTAAGAGCAACGGCATAAAATGAAATTTTAGATGCAACTCACTGGATGGTTGTGGCATTTTTAGAACAGGTTAGATGGCACCACATGCGGTCCTTGGGGGCCACCTGGTGCCTGCGGGCACCAGGTTGGTGACCCCTGATCTAGGGTGATTCAAATACTTAAACTTGGAAGCGGTTTAAACCCTAAGTTCTAAGGCTTTTATCATTTTTATCTTTTGCATACGATCAGTGGAAAGGGTACTTATTCCTGCAGCTGAATTACTGGTGTGGTGGTGCTCTGTAACAAGTATTAACTCTACCTCATAAATACCCAAGAAGCTTTGGAGAAGATAAATAGCTAATCCAGTTTCTGAGGCGAGCGCAGAAGCCCGTGCTTCCAGTCTTCTCCTGCAAAATGTGTGATCCATTTGCTTTCTTACTACATCCCCCCCTACACACACTTACAGTACAGCTCATTGAGAACCATTAGCTCCCTGCTTTTGAAAATAGACCGGGCTCTTGCATGGTAACCATGGGAACCAGCTGAAAATCGACTGTAAAGAGGAGGTGCAATTTCTGTTCCCTTTCAGTAAAAGCTCAGCTTTTTCTCATTTTCACACAGTTCTATAATATTAGATTATACTTAACAAAGTAACTTTCATTTGATTATTACAAATAACATCTGGTCACAAAACTGTTAAGATGACAATGATTGTACATATAGATCCAGTATGTTGTAATACAACATGGGCACGTTGTGCTCAGCACAATACGGATTGTGTAATAAGTATTGATTTAAGTCTGGGCAAGACTGACTGTCTAAATATACAATAACTGTGTGCTGTATGACTGTAATCACAGCTTGTCTCTGACATTGGTGATCTGATACAACAACACAGTCTACTATACATTGCCTTAGCCTTTAGTCCAAAATGATTTCAATTATCCATACACAATAAGGGAGTGACAATGTGCCGGATGTGTATGTATAACCTGTTCTTCAACACTTAAACATTATACACAAATACTTTTTCACAAACCAGAAATTTAGGTTCCTTAATACACCATAGATTGGTTTGTAAGACCAAGAAACCACCTGAATGTTGTTCTCGACAGGGGTCTCTGTGTGGAGTTTGCACGTTCTACCCGTGTCTGCGTAAGCTTCCCCCGGGCGCTCCGGTTTCCCCTACCACTAAAAGCTGATCAGGTCGGCTATTAGTGGCAGTTCGCTCAGTCGCAGCGACTCAGGCTAACCCTCCATCTGATCTACGATCAGATATATGAATAATGACACATAAAGCACCTTATCCTTATGATCCCCAGCATTTCAACAAGGGAAAACATCTGGTCCACTCTTCCAAAAAGCACATTGATCCTCCTGGATCTGAGGTTCAACAATTAGTTGGAACCTCCTCTTTAACTATATGTTAGCTCAAAATTCCCAATTGAAAACATTTGGAGTATTTATTTGAAACTGTTAGTAGTTGGATAACCGCAAACAGGCTTAAATCGGAGGCAACCAGACCTGCAATTTAAGGCTGCTGTTTGCTGTTGAGATGACCTGGATAACTGAGAATTTGCACAGGCAAGTAGGATAACCTGTTATTATGTGTCCGCTTTCATCCTACATAGTGTAACTCATCCACTCCGTCAAGAATCACAAATATCCCCTGTGATTACATCCTGTAAACCATAATGGCAAACATTATCAATTACTCACAAATGCATCCATTGTGTATAAAGGTTTTCTTAGTGGCTGATAAACCATCCTTTAATCATAACATTGAATATTATTGGTACGTGAAAGAATTCACTATATTGATTATTTATATTACTAATACTACTCAGTTGTTGGTGTCATTCTTGTGTTATTGAGTCATTTATAGTTGATGTTCCAGAGGCGGTCAGCTCTGTGTGGTTCAGGTTAGAATTTAAATGTCAAACAGATGTTCTCGGCAGAAGTTTCTTTTTTTTCCCCCCCTAATGTTCTTTTGTTGACAGGAGAAATGCAAGCCTGGTGCTAAAAGCAGAAAATGTGCATTCATCTCGAGGTCCATTTGCATGACTCTGCCAAACGTACAGTATATGACAGATTTACATATTACTTTAGCAAAAACAAACTTGAAAACTTTAAATCTGAAGAAAAAAATCATGTTTGGTTTATTCCAAAGCTCTTTGACTAACTGGGAACAGAAACAGGAAGATTACTGGTTGCAATAAAGAATCACAGATAACTGTAATTACAAGTGAAGAGGTCAGTTGTTGCTTTTCTTCCACCAACATTTTTGTATATTTTTGTTCCCTGAAATCTGGAGCACTGGAAGAGGAAAGCAAAACTTAAAGTAAAACCCTTTAGCTGCCTGGACATTTTTTTTTTATTTCTCAAAACAAATCATTACCTAAACCGCCTGCATTTTCAATGATTTACAAACTTTCCTTTACAGTTTAAACCATGGTCTGTACAAGCATATATCAGTTGGTATGTTTTATCTACAGACATGAGAAACCTACAATAAATGATGTTTCGGCCACCGAGGAGCAGAAAACACCCTGATGCATTATTAGTTCATACTCCTGAAACACCTGACGCATTAGAAAGCCGTTGCAGGTTTACATACACAACACACACGATATATTTGGATTTGCTCGGAGTCATATTTCTTTCAACATGGAAATCCTCCCGTCCGTCTGTATCTTAGTGCTGCAGGACAACTACAGACGTGTCCATAGTTTCGGGCCAATCAGCAGATTGTTGGTCACTTTAAACTGCCTTAAATAAGTGCTGTTTTCCTTAAAATTGTTATGTCCTATGCACATCCAACATGTCTAAATGTTGCATATGATTTTGACATCGAGACTAAATGGATAACATTAAACATATTTAAAATGAAGGTCTTGAAGGAGAAGCTTCCTTGAACTGTCTGATTGGGTCGGATTGGTTTGTCTAAAGACAAATGGGTGGATTTCTCAGAAACATAGAACAGAAATCCTGGTCTGTAGGCAGTTAAGCAGGGAATGCAGCAATAATCTCTCTTTCTAATAGTTAATGCAGGGTCCTGCAACCTTTATAGTCCAAAGAGCCGTTTTGTCTACAGTCCACTTGAATTAAACCCGTTCAGAGCCGCAAATGTTGCCTGGCCTTTTGAAAAAAGACAAGTTATAATTTCTGATAAAGATCTACTATAGGAAATATGTTGTAAAGAAACGCCCTTTTATGTCTGTTTTGAGGTTTAAAAAAAGAGGATGGATGGGATGTTGATATTTATGGATAATTATGTAAAAAAAATCATAATTTCCAACATAATGAAAAATATTGATTTAAAATTAAATATTACTGGCACTTTTAGCATCATTCTGTTGTGAAAATTAAAAGCAATTATTCCAAGAAACCCCCCCCCCCCGCTAAAACCTGCATTTATTATCATTATTACATTTAAATACCATAATAAAAATCTAATTTGTAGCCAAAGTTATTAAAAGCCACTGTTGAAGGTCCAAAGAGCCATTTGCAGCTCCAGAGCCACATGTTGCAGACCCCTGAGTTAATGTATTCTGTAGGGCAAGTCACAGGGATCATCCTAGACAGGTCGTCAGTCCGTTACATCCATTTTTCTTTCTCCAAAGCTACCGTCTCCGCTGTTCAATTTGAAATAAAATGAAGACATTTGGATCTTTCCGTTTTCAGTCGCTTACATTCCGTCATGTAAAAAAAGATGATCGTGGTGTGTTATGGACCTTTGTCTCTGCCACAGCCCTGAGGCAGCGGTGCAGAGCAGAGGAAGAGGGCTGGTTCGGCAGCAGCATCACTACTGATCACAATCGTGCACCAGCACAGCTCGGGATGGGCTGCCATGGCAACCGTCCTCCACTGACCCAGTGATGGGCCGCCTTGTGTGTCAGCGTGGTAGCTGCTGAGCAAATGAATGTGTGGAGGACGCATGTGTGAGATTCAGCTGATGGTTTGTGTGAAAAAGGAAAAAGGGGTGAAAAAAGAAAAAGCAGCACTTTATGTTGTTGTTGTTAAATTATGCTATGATGAGACAGATTAATTAGATCGTTTTATAATTAGTCGTTAGGGGACAACACAGTGTGCATATTGGTTGTTTCCTTCAGATAATTTGCAAGATGGGATTCCCCAGATTAGCAATGACAGTAATTGTGGGGGAAATATTTATTTTTTAGTTGGCTTAGATAAATTCAGAACATGCTGCTTTTTCTGATGCATAGATGAATGACACGTACACTTTAATATTCTTAATGTATCTGATACCTTTTGGCATTACTTCTATGAACTGCGAAAAAAAATGCAACATCAGCAAAGGCATTTCCACTGTAGTTAGTGCATCTCTTAAATGCTGAGCATGTGCCATATTCAGGTCGGTTTTCCAAATGATGGAACACTAACAGCCGCGCTCATGGAAACCGTGTATGGACAAACGCGCCCAGAGTTTTCTGTAGTCATCCCATCCTGGATCAGTTTTCCCTCAACAGTCTGTGTTCAATTTCCCGTTCCTGTCTGCGTTCTGGTCTTACTCACCTCCCTGACTCTTAAAGCTCTCTTGTGTTTTTCTGACCCATTTTTTCCCTACCCGTGCAAAAGTTGCTGATCAGCCTTGCTGCTTTTGGTCCTTGGTAGTCAGTTCGGAGATTAATTTTATGAGGTCACAGCTTCAGGTGGGTTCGGTAAACACTTCGGTTCAGTGAAAAGGATTTCTAAATCCTGAGTCCTTCTTGACTATGAGTGCATCGTTTTAAAATATGCAAAAGTGCATTTTACATTTGTCTAACAGATAAAATTCTACAGTTTATATTATGGCATGACATTAGTTGCTGTTGAACCAATAGAGCACACACTCTCCCACAGTCGGCAGCTTTAAAACACATCTGGGGTCAATATGCAGCTCTCAACAAGGGTCATTTAAATAGTGACTTACAAAGACTCCCCCAAATGTGGCTTCACGTTCACCAGCGTCCTCAGCGCTGTGAATAATAAACCATTACAGCTGCTCCCCAGGGAGTATGAATCATCCTGGATCATGTCTGCGTGTGGTCGTCTGGGTATACAACACGGTGTTTGCCACTCAGCCCCAGGTTAAAAGAGTTTTATTTTATCTTATATGTTTAAATTTGTAAATCATATGGCATGTTTTCTTTTCTTTTTTTCTTTTTGCTGAAGTTTGTACAGTATGTCAGATTATTTTTAGTGGTTTAACAGTTTAGTTAAATAATTATTTGTCTAATATGCAAAATTTTGATTAATCTGGTAAAAAAAAAGCAGTTACTCAGCAAAAAAAGCATTTTAAACAAACACAAGTTAGAGCAATCCAGAACAATGATATTAAACAGTATTTAACAAAACTGAGTCGTTGTCTGCAGATCTGGAGCAGCATTGGACTTTTTCTTTTTCTGATGGCTGAATCATTGCAGGCTTCATCTGAAGATTTCTCAGACTGATCTTGACTCCAGATTATTTTCTAGGCCAGTAGTCGATCAGCATGTCCATGTTTCTAGGCCCCTCAGCAGTACAGAGGATACAGTCTATGATACAGTCACTGATGCTGCACTGATCGCACAACCTTTTCACTGGTCTGCAACGAGAGCTGCCTGATCCTATTTGTTTGGCCATGGTCAACCTTGTTACAGATCAAAATCATCCACTCGGAGGATCTGAGATATGCCTGTTTTTCATCTTTATTCCTTTGGAATCAAATATATTTACGGCCACATAAATTCCCCGCACAGGGGGGGCTATGCGCTGATGCTTTGCTTCTGAAGTCATTTCCTCAGAACTGAATGCAACAGACAAATGTCCACTCCTCACATGCATTAAGAGGTTCAAAAGCCATTCAGCTTCCTGAATGCCAAGTGGTGCTTCACTTTGATACACTGTGAAAGAGGAGGCACACACTACGTTTCCACTAGATGCCAGGGTGAGCTCGAATTATTTCTGCCCCCTGGTGGAACCGTAGTATTATTACATGACATGAATGCTGCAGAGATTCAAAATTTCTATATTTGGATGCAGTGCATCTAGCAATTATAGATTTTTAAAATGTATTAAAAAGAAATTCAGCTCAGCGTGACTTTAGAATGATTAGGAACTGCACAGTATGCAAAAAGAGTCCTACAGGATTAAAGGTTGCCAAACAACAACATTCACAAGGTGAATGTTGTTGTTTGGCAACAACGCAGCGCACATTCATTGACTTCTTTTCCAACCCATCAACCTGTCTTTTATTCCATCTGATATTGTTTTAATGTAACTTGACCAGCCAATCAAACATGTTGCAACCCCAGTTTACCACAAGAGAAGGAGACTGCAACAGTAAGAGATCAAAAGCGAGTCAAATTAAAGGCCATACTGGGAGAATACTTTTTTGTACCTCTGCCAAAGCCAAATGCTTTGATTTCTCTCTGCTTTTACCACGTGTAAATGTCCCAAGACCTCAAGTTGGAAAGCTTTACAAAACATGCGAAACAAATGTAGAGAGGATATTTCTTACACAGCTCATTTGCTTATCAGTGTAGTTCAGTTGTTGCTATAAAGTGCAAACATGGCTCGAAGGCTGTTTGGATGACAGCTTTTTTGTAGCAGTGTGGTCTGGCTGAGATAAACAGGATATGCAGATCTTTTTTTTTCTTGTCATAAACAATTTAGATCAGATATCATTCCTGACAAACAAATATGCATTTTTGGGCATTAAAGATTGAATGCCTTAAGTGATCAACAAGTATGTATACAAACAATGTATAATGTTTGTATACATACTTGTATACAACAGGCAGGAGCACCTACAGTGTTATAAACATCTTTATCTACAGGCCATTTTTGTTGCTTGTGGTTAATACAGAGAAAAGTCAAAATTAAATCGCAATTATGGTTGAAATATATCAAAATTTAGATTTTTGGCAAAATCGTACAGCCCTACTTACCAGCCTCAGCATTAAAGATGAACTGAGCAGAATTTGTAAATTTCTGGGCTTCCGCTTTTGTAAAGCTTTGACCTCCCGATACAAACTTCTTTTTTTTAAAAAAGCACAAAAGAATAAAACGGAGCAGCTTTATTTAGCCTTCCTGTTGTCTGATTTTAGTGTTGCTCTTTTTTGAGGTCTGCATTGAGAAAGTCTTTAGCCCCTTTGAAGTGGCCCTTTATAACTTAAACCAAAATACACAGAACTTTTAACATAGTTATATTTTAATTAAAATAGGAATGTTACACTTTTCTATGCATTTTAATGCACTATGGCCATAGCATTCACACCAAAAGTTAATTAACCTGCTTACCACTTTGTCTACAACACAAGAAAAATATTTTTAACTTAACTGATTTGATTTGCTGAGGCTGAAAAGTAAGGTAGAGCTTGTACACCTAGCATGATACTGCAAAAAGAAAATAATTTAGAGAAGAGCTGACCTTTTTGCCTTTTCATAACTTTTATTCATTCTCAAATAAATGGGCCGTGTGGTTCTATGTCCAAGCACAATTTCAAAGCGGGAACACGTTTTCTGGCTCTAATTACATTTTAAATTAAAGGGGAAGAGAGGAAAAATGGCAATTTTGATTATAAAGTTAGTGTACCCTAACTCCAAAGAAACTGAACTTCAGGGGTGGCTAATTAAAAGATCCTACACATTCTGATGAACTGAATAAGCTATGAATCTGGGGGAAAACCACACTTCATTTAGCTTTCATTTAATTTAATTCTTAGGAGTCCTATTAACTGAAGTACAGGATTTCTTATAAAATACATTTAACATAATTTGTTTTGTTGTTTTGAGGCTGGATATTTCCGATATTTTTTGGTGGCAATAAATGACAATAATTTTTTTTATTTTTTTTATTTTTCCTAATCAATTCTTATCAGAGAAAGGGGGTAAATTTTAGAAAGCTAAAAAAAAGCCTTTATTGGGCCTTTTCTTCTATTATATAAAACCCTGTCTGCTACTTTGACTAATAGATACACAATTGTTTTATTCAAACAAAGAAGTTCATCATGAATCTTTATTAATTTTTTATTATTATTTTAGAAAATGGAGTAATGTGTGAAAATATGTTTAACTGTAATAACATGCTTAAGTAAGCTTTGTTTTAAACTGAATAAATAATATTGTAATTATTTCCTTTCTGATCCTTTGATTTTTTATTTGTGTTGTTTTGGCCACATACAGCCCCCCTGTTGCCTCATTTTTATTATAAAAAACTTAGTGGATGAAGATATCTTGCCTGATGACGTGGACAGCATACAGTCCTGTCTTGGCCCAAAGCTTTGAACTCCTGCAGTGTTTTACTGAGCTGAGATCACCAGAAACTGCGATGAATATGACTGTTCCACTACTAATGAGAGGGGAGGCTGGCTTTGCCAAGGCTGCTCATGCATCACCGGAGATCCTTGTGTCATTTGCGGGCTTGTGGTTTCCCTTGCAGGGATTTAGATTTTTACCTTGAACTGCACTTTTTTTTTCCATTCTGCAATTAATAAAATATCTTCATGTATGGTAGTTAATCATTCTTTGCAGAAACTTGTTTACTAAACTGAATTTCAGTTATTATCTTTTAAGGTGTCATCAATTCAGATCATTATAATGTATTTTCTAGTGTTTGTTTAGAGAATAAGGTTTTTTTTAACAGTAGATATTAGTGTTTTTTTTAGTAATTTTGTCTTGAGGTTCTAAAACAGGTTAAAAAAATTAAGGAAGGTCTAAGAAAACAAAAATGAGGATGGCAATTAAAATTAATTCCTCATAGTTTTTACTTCTTAACCAAGAAACACTAATAAAGAAAACTAATTGACTAATCCCACTCCAAAAAGTCTAATATTGACTCACAATTGTAAAGTTTCTAAACTAATTAGAGAAAACAACTAGAACTTGGCAAAGGTTGTTTGAGACATGGCCACGTTTAACTTCTACAACAAATAAATAAATAAAAATTTAATAGAATAATTGCATTTATGTACTTCTTACTTAAAACTACAAATTCCTAGTTTCTGACTTCAAATTAACCACCTTTTTTTCCCTACACGAGTATTTGGGAAGCTATGAGATTTTCGAACGTGGTCAGGCATGCAGGTAATTGGGTTAACTGTGGATTAACCAGGTTATCATGGTCTGAAACACTAGACTCGCTCATGTCAAGTGAGTACAAAAACAACATACTGTTGTATTACACTCATCATCTGATTAGCCAGCATGAACTGCTGACCTCCAGAAGATAAGGCAGTGTGTATCATAAATGTCACAATAAATACATATGACAAACCATAAAATATGAATGACGTGAAGGAGATATTAGCTAAACTGTGGTGAGCAATGGTAGTTGAAAGTCACAAAATCAAATTCTGTTTAGTGCCCCAGCAGTCTGGGGCGAGCTCTGAAAGGAAAGGTGTTATAGCTCACATATTATAAACTAGCTGAACACACGTTACTGGAAAAAACTGCTTGTTTTTGTCCTTTGGGTGTCATCTTGGGGTGTTTGACAAGAAAATCAGATTAAATCCATATCCAATGATACAGAAATAAATATATTAATTGGATTTTTTACCAACGTAATCCATCCAATCCCATATATAGATTAATGTAGATCTGCTAATAAACAGGCCAGTACTTTTTAAAATTTAGATTCAGTTCAGCAGCGTAGTCAGAAATTGCTTTTCGGCCGGGCCTAATAAAAAAAATGGGTGGGCCAAATATTTTTAGTTGAAAGTAAGTTTATTTTTAAGTTGCACTTTTGTAATTTCACGGAGAAGATACAGGCTGAGGGGAAGGAGAAAAGACCTTCTCTGGTCAAGTGAACATCCTTGAAATGAAAGCAGGGGGAAAAAATCACCTGTAAAATTATTTAGAGCAAAAAAAAACACGTAGCTTCTGTATTATTTAAACTGTGGCAGTCTGTCAAAGTCATTATTTCATTGATCCAGACGCCCAGGATATACAAAACCATTTTTGTTGATGGATGGAAACCTTCTGCTATTTTCTTTTCTTTTATTAAACACAAATAGAATTGAAGCATGCGGCGGTTGTTACGCTGCGTCTTTACGCATGATCCTGCTGCTGAGTTTTCCTCTGATCTGCTCCTGTCGATTGTTACATTTCATAACCTTTGTCGTCATCTTTCACAGTGACAGGTTTGTCATCTCAACCTCCACCCTGAACAGACATTATGTCCCCTGTATTTGCGCAGGGCGCCTCTAGGTGCATAATCACGCACGCCAAAGGCTGAGTTTGAAGTTGTTCTTCGAGCAGATGTTTCATGTTTGTGCTCCAAGCGGACCCAGTGAGACTCCTGCTTCTCCTTTAACCCGCTTGCAAGATGTCTTAAGCCTACAGGAAACATGCCACTATAGGAAATAATACTTTTATTTATGTATCGTAACCCCAAAGTCTCTAGCGGCACAGCTTTACTGCGTCTCACTTTTCTACACAGCTTAGATGTCTATAGAAAAACAATAGGCTATTTGGGAACCGATTGTCCTGTTTCAGCATAATTTATGTTCAATGATAGCAGGTTGAGGCGGTGAAACAATTCTTCTTTTCAGTTCTGCGCTGTGCGCAAGGGATAAACATAGTGGGTAATGTGCTCTTTTTAAAGAGGAAGAGGAATGAGGGGTCTTGGGCTGAAGCTCCCAATGTTACAAGACCCTAAAAATGCCCCTTAATATATGCACGGACATTATCGTGTGATTAAATTCAGTATGTGCACCTGAATTTAAGCGCCAGGTGACACAGCAGCCCCAAAGCTCCCCTACCCCAAAGACGAATCCGGTGCTCTTCTGTTTCTCTGTGCCCCCTAAAAGGAAAGTCCTGTTTGCCTCACATCATGACAATATGCAACACCACCTTCACATTTTGACAGTTTCTCAACAAATGTGAGTGTTTCCAGCATCTCCTTGCATTCGGCTTATTACAGTTCCTCTTAGGCAAATTACTTTCTCTGTGCCGCCGGTTTACTAAGAACTACAACGTTAAGCTAGCTGTTTTCATGTTCGGGGAAAAGCATAAATTCAGTTTTATTCTGCTTCATTTTATTTTATGATGCTTTTTAGGATGATTTTTTTTTCTTTTCAATGGAAAGCCACTTCGTTGGGTGGGCCCTGATACAAAGGGCCTGGGTGGGCCTAGGCCCATCCAGGCCCCCCCCCCCCAAGCTACGCCCCTGGTTCAGTTTAAAATGCCAACTTGTCAAACATTGTCTATGTAGGGAAGCCTAGCAGTTGCACGGAGTCATTGATGTTACAGCAAGCGTGATACTGAGCAAGCAAGTGGCGCCAGTGGACAGAAAATTGCATAAAACCAGAGTCTTTAACGCAATCTTTTATGGTTTGGAAAAATGTGAACGTAGACGTAAGAAGTGACACCCTTTTGAAAGAAATAAAGCACAAACAGAGGTGTCAGAGGCCATCTGCTGAGGCGGCCTGGGGTGCCTAATAATGGATTGATTTGATTCCCATCACACTTTTCTGGAGAAATTCCCCCACACTACCTCCCCTCACCATCCTCAACAACACTGTTGCTACTGGGAATCATCTCCGCTTCCTATGAACCTCCCTTTCTCCGGACTTGAGATGGTCCTCAAATTTTTCTAAACTTTTACCTTCAGGCTGGTGCTTCAAAGCTCTATTTGCAAAAAAGCAGCTGCCACAGAGACAGTTTCTCGCCCCAGGCTGTCTCTCTGATAAACACAGCGGACACCTCACAGCCTGTCGGGGGCAACTACACTGCTGTGAAACAAAATGAATATAACTCACAATTTATGGAGACGTGGTGGCCTAATTGTTAGAGAGCAGGGTGCCTGGATGCTGCACAGCTGCAAGGTTCCTGGTTCAACTCCCACAGACCCCCATTCTGGTTGCCTGAGAAAGACCCTTAGGCCCAGAGTGCTGCCTGGGCGCCTTCCAGCGGCAGCCCACTGCTCGCTGAGCGATGGGTTAAATGCAGAGTACTCGTTTCGTTGGAATGTATGTTGCAGTGACAATAAAGATGATGATTATTATAAACTTGCCTTTTTCTTTTCTCTGCATAGGCTAGGCAAGGCAAATTTATTTGTATAGCACATTTCAGTACAAAGACAATGCAAGGTAACCTGACAACAGCCAGCTGCATGTCGCTCCGCCTAGCTCCACTCACATACATCTGGGACACCGCCGATAGAGAATGATTTCTCCAACCAAATTTATGGTCTGGCCAATCAGGACGCAGGGCCGGAGTTTCATATATGTGACGTAGTGGAGACGCGACCATGACGTGAGACTGTTTTGATAGCAATGACGGCTCGTCGAGGAAGCAAGCGTTAGCATTGATGCTGCTATTTCTTCCGTGTTGTCCAATCTACCTAATATTGTTTCATTAAAAGAACATCAGAGAACGCCTCTGAAGGCTTTTGTTGGTGGAAACGATGTTTTCGCCCTTCTCCCGACCGGATTTGGCAAGTTTTGTTTTCCGGGGCCAGCGGACGTGCAGACGCGGACGCGCCCCGGAGCGGTTAGCGGTTAGCGCTAACCATGTTAGGAGGCCTTTAGTCCTCAACGCGGTCGGCCCGGAATCGACTCCGACCCGCGGCGCTTTGCCGCCTGTCTTCCCCCCTCTTCCTGTCAGCTCACTGTCAATAAAACTCGTGCCACTAGAGCCGCAAACACATTATTATTATTATTTTTTTTTTCCTGCGTCGCTATCATTAGCGTCGCGGGTTAGAGTCCCAGATGTATGTGAGTGGAGCTAGGCGGAGCGACATGCAGCTGGCTGTTGTCAGGTTAAATGCAAGGTGCTTTACATGATTAAAATAAAGGAAAATAAAACAGAATAAAAGCAAGTTGGAATAAAATGTAGAAACAAAATAAAACATGGGATAATAGAAACTAAAAGCAAATATTAAAAACGGACTAAAAAGTTGAACTAATTATGTTTCAGTAAAACAGTTTAACTAGAACAGTCGACGGCAATCCTAAACAAATGTGTTTTTAATCTCGATTTAAAAGAACTCAGGCTTTCCGCACTTTTACAGTAAAAAGTAAAAAACATAAAAACGGAAACAAACTAACTGCGATAGACTGGCGACCTGTCCAGGGTGTACCCCGCCTGTCGCCCATTGACAGCTGGATAGGCACCAGCAGCAGCCCTCGTGACCCCAGCAGGGATAAAGCGTGTAGGAAAATGGATGGATGGACAGAAACAAACAAAACAATACCATTTATATATGTGTAACAAATGTCTCTACACTTTAAGCAGTGTACGCAACGTCAAATTCATTTATTGTGCATAATCATGGCCTTTTTTTCTCCCCTGATTTCTGATTGTGACTTTTAGACACTTTGGGAAGCCCGAAAACCCTCGACATATAGGGCAGGAGATTCTGGAATCAAACCCACAACTTTCAGATTTGATGAAACTCTTTTCTCTGAGCTACAGTTAATTTGTAAAATCCGATAGATGTGCCTGCCAAATCATATTGATAAAAACATAATTGTTTTCTTAATGCTGCAGTCTCTCTCTCTCTCTCTCTCTCTCTCTCTCTCTCTCTCTCGTTTTTTTTTGTCATTGGGGATGGGTGTAGCCTGGCTCCTTTCTGCAGGCTGAATGGGTGGTGAGAATGGGTCTTTGCTTACGGAGGATGTGAATAGGAGTCGCTCGCTGATAAATAAAGGGAATTACTGTCGCTTTAATGTAAAAGCTAGAAAAGACACAAATGAGCGGTCGTGTTTTAAAAGTGCCTCCGCTGCGGTCAGCGACAGGAGCAGGGCGGACTTTACTTTTTGCAGCAAGGTAATCCCTGAATGCATGTTTTTTTCCTCCCCGGCACATTTAAACCCGCGGATTTGCTCCCCATTCTATTTTCTCTGTCTTTATTTGACTTCTATTTTTTTTTTTAATTACACGATGTCCGTTGTCCATCTAGGACTGCTGGAATATAGGAACTGAAATGAAGCGAAATGCTTGCGTGTTGGGGATTTTAAAAACGAAAAAAAAAATCTGTAAAAGCAAGAGTTTAATTTAAAACACCGTTTGTCGTACAGGATTAATGTTTGTGAAAAGAGATTTTATTCTGCGTGGAAACTCCAGCGCGGCGCTTTCTTACGTGCCCTCCCTGTATGGAGTTCCAAAAGTACCACAAAAAAAATCATTAGGACTTCAACGTGCTTACATTTAATTAAAATTAAAAGCAATTATTTAGCTGATGTATGGGCAGAAGAATAAATATTGTTTTGTTACAAACAGCGTATATAATGGTTGTGCACTGCTACGTATCAATTTGTCTAATCTGTCACTTATCCATCAGAGTCAGTAGGCATATTGCTCTGTCTGTGCATTGGCGGAAACAGTCTCGCTAATCTGAAAAAAGATAATTGTAATAACTTTTTGTTCATTGCGTTATCTTAAACGCTAATTTTAGAAACTGTTTACTGACCAGTATTTTTGATAAGTTTAGGTATGATAACAAAGATATTCCTCCCCTGTTTACGTCACTGTCAGGGCTGTCACTACACAATAGACATCCACACATACTTCTCCACACAACAGTAGCAGCCATGGCTCCACAAAAACCTTTGTTAAAGGAGTTATAAGTCAGATATTTACTGTAAAATCAACCTAAATCATTGTCATTTGTCACCTGGGATGGAAGTAACATTCCCTATAAACAATCGGTCCTCTCCATCAACAATGTCTTAGTCACGTTTTTCTCCTTTCAAACCTAGAGGTACAGTCTGGAACTACTTTGGTTCAGAGTGTAGCACTTGTTTACTTCCTGGTTCCTGAGCCAATCATATGAGCGTTCTCAGGGTTCCCAAAACAGAGCACAGCATTTGATATTTTATTTTGGCAAAAGAGCAGTGGCCTGCTAACATGAAATCCAGTAGGAGATACCGACCAGAAATAGAACAGAATACAACATCATATACCTGTCCTGTGGAAGAAAAATTCAGTGGAGTTTTACAGCTGCGGGACCATTGGATAAATGGTGGGTCTCCATGAAAGGCATTTTGTATGTGTTGATCTGATTTTAACAACTAGGTGTCATTATTGCTTATAGTTCCTTTAACTGTTGTGCTGTTTTCTTCTTACCTATTTTCTTCTTCATATCTAGTGATCTTATTAACGTCGGCTCCCATTGTGAAGAAACAAAGGCGCTGTTATTTGCAGGTTTTTCATTTTTCTAAATGTTTTCTGTAAACAGTGCACCACTGTGTCACGCCAACCCTTTATTTAATTGTGTGACCGAGCTTTCTGGGTGCGTTACCAGGACCGCATGAGGTGGAAGGAGACTGCAGTCAGAGCTGGACTTTTGGATTGCCGCATGTCTCAGCGGGACTCTTTTATTTTTCCAACGCTTCCATACAAAACACTGGCATGCCGGCAATTATTTACTGCCTATCCTATGGCGATCCTCAAGGGACATTTAACTAGCATATATAGGATGAGAAAACATGTTTCCACACAGCAGTGACGAAACAGATTTTTATTTATGCGTTTCAATTGAAAAATAGTGCCCATTAAATATAGCTATATTGATGTTATTGACGTTGCATCAACAAGTAACCCGTGATTTATTGCATGATTGTTAAAGAGTCTGATGACAGAGGGGAAAAGGGATGTCCGGAAAATGCTCAGCACTGTTTTCCATGCTTCCAGCAATGTCACCACATCCTCTTATTATAAGAAACTTTGGGCTTGATCATGTACACTGTTTATAAGGTTGAGGTAATAGAGCTGGTTGCTTGTTTCTCTTGTAAGAACTGGCAACACTGGCTCCCCAAACTTGCACATTTTTCCCCCAAAAATGCAGCTGCCTGGACACAGAATGATATATTATTCTTTTCAAATGTTTTTTCCTGTCGTGTAAAAGTTAAGTCATTTATCCTGAACTAAAACAGCTATTCTCTCAAACATGCAGCACTGCACATGTTCATCATGCACATGTATGCATCATCGTTTGTCTGAAGATGAGTGACAGCCATTGGTTGTCTGTTAGCGGCTAGCGTTAGCTACTTCCAATTTCCTTATGTATCATCGGTTTAACTGTAGTAAAGCTAATATTTTTGTTTGTGGGATATGATTTTGTTAGGCTAACTTTTTAGTTAACTTAGCTATGCCCACTACTGCCATTAATATATCATATTTGTTAGAAAGCAGAAGATGAAGAGAGATTTTACTTTTTCAGCATCATAGTGCATCCAAGAAGGAATTCTAAACAACAGAATAACTTTTTGAGAGGACAATTCATATTTTTTTGGAAGTGCCCAGCCATATCTAGATATACATTTGACAGCTTGTGAGGGTCACCTGTGGACAGAACATTTGGGGAATATTTGCAGAGCAGCATGGGTAAATATTGGCAAGATGAGGAATGTTGATAGACCCATATTAAAGAAAACCAAACACTGAAATTGAATCAAAGGCGCTTCGACAAAATATCAATTAAAGAGTCTAACCAATTAAACTGGGTTATTGCACCTTTTTTTAAACATCATCTAACATATTCTTTTTAGTTGAACAGCACAAGATAAATGACACATTGTATGTGGAAAAAGCCTTAAGATGATTTATGACTTTTTTTCTTACAAAACCCTCCATTTTACTGGAGATGTGTAGCGTTTTAAGAGCCCCCCAAGATAATATTGTTTTAAAATTATATTGTTTTACAATTAAATATAGTGTTTCCTTAGTAATAACCCTATTTTGCTTACATTAGCAATGCTTGTCAACACTTTCTTTGCATAAAGGCAACCAGGAAGATGCTTTTATATACTAACAAGCCTGAAAATTTATGGAAATGTTCTCACCTTCCTACACTCTCAAGCCCCACAGACTTCTTAAACACTCTTAGTGAATTATATCTAAGACTAACATATCAGAAGGACCCTGGAGGGGTGCCATAGAAAGCAAAAAAAAGTTAATTGCCACATGAAGCATGCGCTTCGTTGTTGTACTCCCACGCTCTCCCTGTCTGGGTTTTACCTCACAGAGCAGACAACTTGGCTTGTAATATCAACAACCCACAGACCTTCCTCTATGACTTTGACATCTCTCTGGGGTTATTCACGGCCCCTCTGTGTCGCCCCTCACAGAGGAGGTATTGTCTGAGAATACCACAAAAATTTTCACTGAGTGGGAATCGTTAAACTAATCTAGGAGTTGATGGTGTTGGAAACCTTTTTTTTCCAATTTAAATCAAACCTTTGTCCTCATGTTTTTGAACGCAGTCTTTGATGTTATGCACCCATAGCCACAAATCAGTTAGTAAACCATTACTTATATAAATGGCCCAAATCAGCACCTTAAAGCAGTGTAACTCACGTCTCCGTCTCTGTTTTACAACTTCAACCATGCCACTCATTTCCTGCCATGTGATTATATCCAATTCTGAACGTGTACAAGCCATTTTTGTCTCCCCGTGTTTTTCTGTGCAATCCCATGTTCCATGGCTTCGCTAATTGCAGACTTCAGACCCACAAAGAGCATTTTCAGCTCAGCGGAGAAACCAAAGAAGAGGAAAAGAACTGATTCAACTCAAGCAATGACTCAGCTTTAAATTATCATATTAATTTTTCTTCTCCACTGTGCAACATTTGTGTGCCAATACAAATTTTATTACAAACTGTGGGTGCCAATAATAATGATGGAGATCATAATTATACAGGATCTGAGCAGGACTTCATTCGATGCTCCCAGGAGATACAATTTTGCTCTATTGGATTACATTTGTATTCAAACTGTGTTCAAAGCTGAAAACTAGATTTGAGTTAGACTTAAACGGTTTCATCCTCTGGGGGTGTCTTAGGTTGACTGAAAGTTTGCACATGAACACAACATGATGAGTTGCTTTTCAATGTAGGGCTGCACGAAATAGGAAAAAAAGCATATTGATAAAATAGAAATAATATTGAGCGATATCGATAATCATCAAGAAATTCAAATTTTAAGTGCAGCCCTGGCCATTTTATGCTGTTGCTTAGCGACCTATTTTTAGATACAGAACACACAAACACTGAATTCAAACTCAACCATTTATTCAAGCAACTTTTTACCAAAACTGCAAGTTTAAAAAAAAAAAGCTCTCTGAACTCTTTGAAGGGGGCGGGGCTCATTGACAGAGCGTTCCTGGGTCTGCGTTGTGATTGGTTGGGAGGATGTAATGACTTTAATATTAACCTACATAATAGAATGCATAAGGAAGGAAAACTGTTACTCTATTGAACTTTTTATTGACCCCTTTTTCTATCATCGATATACATCTGTCGATCGATATATATTGTTTTGAATTATTGTCCAGCCCTATTTCAATGTATTCTACAGGCAACAATTGAAAACCTCTGATGAGTCAAAGTGGATGTTAAAAGCCTGCTCAGACTGCACAAGTTGGAACGTTTTCAGGCTTCAGCCTCTTACCTGGAGTAACTTGCTGAAACTGTGACATGATATGTCAGTTTTGGTGAGGACATGTGTGCAGACCAAGATCTTTCATACATACAGCAGCAACAAATCGTGGTTGACTTCACATCTGTTGAAGCTGGCTGAAGCCTCACAGCGGTGGGGACTGGACCCTGTATTAGCAGGCAATAAACCAACTGAGCAAGGATATCAGGACAGCTCAGAGAAGCTACAGTGGGAAGCTGAAAAGCAGCTTCTCAGCTAATGACCCCGCTGTCATGGTTGGATTTAATTGTTTGTCCCACATGCAGGACAACCACTCAAGGAAACAGTTTTTTAAAAGTTTAATATTGAAACAATGATTGGTCTCTGTAAGGTGGATAATGTGAATGTGTTCCTGAAAGTTATTACTAAAGGCAAAGTTTGGATAAGAGGTTGAGCTTAAGTATCAGTATGGAGGAGGTGGCTCAAAGGGACAGTCTGGTTTGGAGTTAAGGTGAGCATCCAGGACTTTTAGAGGTCAAGGGTCAGGAAAAGTGCTGCTAACATCTCTGCAGGCACCACAAATCCTGTCTTTGTTTTGGCTTTTACCTTTAGATTGGCGCAACAGAGCACTATTTGCCAAAACCAGTCGCCACAGAGAGTTTCTTCCCCCAGACTGTCTCTCCGATGAACACGATGACCGTCTTACAGCCGGAGAAATCAGCTTCTTTGCTGCAAAGGAAAATAAGCAGATTGCTTTACAAAAACCTGCCTTTCTCTTTTTCTTGTCCTTATAAGGAAAATATGATTGGCTGTACATACACATACGTGTATGTTCTTACTGGTTCTTCTATCCTTTATTTTGTTCCCTCTAAAGTTAATACATTTTTGTCTGTATGCTGTAAGCACATGCTGTAAATCGCTCACAGTCCTGGCCAACAAAGCTAATTGAGACATGAAGGAAAAGCTCAGGAGGCTTTTCAAAGCTATTCACTCCTCTTTTACTCGTCTTGCCACTGCAAAACATGGTAGACCACTCATGATGTCCTTTTGATGTCAGACTGTTTTAGCTGATTTATGACCTTATTCCAACAAATTAAACTCTGCAGTGCAATTTGACATAATCAAGGCTTTTTCTTTCTCAAACTAAACTTCTGATGTTAATTATGGATTTTTCATTTTTGTTTAAGTTTAAGTATGTCCTATTATCAATAATTTTTATTTGAGCTTGCATTTATACCATGAAACTGGAACTTCACATATAGCGTGTCTGTGCGTGAATAAAGTCAGATTTTTATAAAATTAAAGAAAATTATGTTGTGATATTGATGCATTAGGTGACTTAAAGCTCCGGCCTTGTTTAAAGTAGCAGTTTCTTTGACTCTAGAGCCAATCTAAAGCCTACAGATAGACATCTCCATGCTGTATAGACATCTGTTTTTTTTCTTTGTTTTTTTTTTACTTACGTTTTACTTTTCTTAGTGATTATCTTGTTTTGTTTCAGCTGGGATGAAAGTAGCTCCATCAGCAGCGGACTCAGTGATGGTGACGGTGATGGTTCAGAGAACCTCAGCTCAGAGGAATTTAATGCCAGCTCATCTCTGAACTCCCTGCCCAGCACACCTTTGGGATCGAGAAGGAGCTCTTCTGTTATGGTGAGCTGTGTAAACGCCACTCCACACCAGTGTGAATGAATGAATGTCCCTTCCAATAATATAAGGTCTGCTGGTCTTTATTACCCCTTGGATGTGAAACCCCTCTGTGACTAGTACTGTACATAAAGAGTTTGTTAGCAGGGCCTTAAAGGAGCATTGCGCAAGTTTAACGTTATTTTTCCCGCTCACATACATGCTCTTACAATTGCCCGACGTTTACCACAGTTGCCTCTATAGGCTCCATTAGTCAGTTCATGAGGGAGTGATTCAGGACAAATTCTCTGGGTGTGACGCGCTGCATTCTCTAGTTCATCTGGCTGGTTGGCTGTGTCTCTGTCGACCATTTATGCAATTAGCGAGAGAACACGGGCTAACTTTAATATTTATAACTTTCTTACCCCAGAAGAGATCACGCGTCTAAACAAACAACCTGTGCAGTCGCAGCCGCAGATGCTTTTCCTCTTCTCCCATGGACCTGCGCAACACTGGTGTCATTACAACTTGTCGCCAGAGGGGGCAGACCTGTGTAAAAACTCTGGAACTTGCACAATGCACCTTTAAATCTTGGTGTGACACGTGGATAGACTGTCACGTTTTGTGTGACGTTAATTGTTTGGAAGCAATTTATGATCCCAGTTGCATTCGAGACAACATTTTGAAATGGTTTAGGGGAAATCATGCAGGATATAAACAATGCATCATCTCTTTGAGGAATCACAAAAAATATCATGCAAAAAAGTCTTCATAACAAGCCTGCCTCAAGCCAAAAGAACACATTTTTTTCTCCCTTGAGATATATATATGGGATAGGGATGGAAAATGTGCTAATTTATTACTCACGATTCTTGGCCTTTTTACTAATTATTTTAATCCTTCCTGCTGTCAATTGCGTTTTGTTTTATCTTTGTAAGAAATAAAGTTACATATCCTTTTGCAACATTACTGTTATGTAACAATGTATGAATTACTGATAATTAGTAGCAATCAGGTGTACATGTTGCCCACTCATCTTATGCAATCTGTGTATGAAAAATGACTTACTCTCATACTCACACATAAAAGCACAGACACACTTGCCAATCAGGCTGATTATTCAAGCTTTATATTGTTGAAACCAGATGTTTACCCAAACCGTATAAGAAGACATTTATTTTTTTTACTGTTCAGAAAATTCTTTTTATTTCTCTTCAATTTCAAAAGTCTAAACACTAATAAGATAACTATGACTTGAAATAATATGGGGTGTCCCAGATAGTGACATAGCACTTCAGTAAATTCACAACATTTGAATTAAATAAAGGTGGACCTGTAAATGTAATTCAAAGGATATAAAGTCCTGACTCCCATGCATGGAGAGGGTCAAAGATCTGTTGAAGTGAAGACTGAAGCGATGCTTGAAGTTCTGGGAAACAACTTTATTTGCTAACTACAGCATTTAATAATAATTTAATCAGGAAAAAGAGAGGGGCACTCTGGGTTTTTTATTTAAAGACTTTATTTCCTATGGGCATGAATGAGGATCTATCCATTAAGCTACTGTGATTAAAGTGATAGTTGATAATTGTACATTCCAACGAAATTTGTGTTCTGTATTCAACCCATCGCCCTTAGTGAGCAGTGAGCAGCTTGCAGAAGCAATCTGGAGTTAAGGGTCTTGCTCAGGGACCCATTGTGGCAGCATGTGGGGTTCGAACCGGCAACTTGCAGCCATCTCAGGACGCAAGCGCTCTGCTCTAACCGCCACAAACGAATTAACTAGACCACAACTGAATGGTTTAATGTGAAAAGGGAGGATTTAAAAGCATGATATGTCCCCTTTAAGGCACATATCAAACACAATACTTCCTTGTGTGGCATCATGTAAAAAAAACAACTAAAAGAATTCAGCCAAGATATCAAAAAAATACCTCCACAACTGTGATTTTTGGGCACAATTTTCAGATGCCTGAAGGTATCATGTTAATCTGTTCAAATATACATCCAAATGTTAATATATGGTCCAGTTCAGGAAGCAGATGGGTTCTGTGTTGCATAGATGATTTTGTTTTGGTGCGAAAATTGCAACCCCACAACAAAAGAAAACTAATCCATACATTTTTGGACTTATTTCCTGTAGTCTGATGATACTGACTGTTCTGCTATAATGAAATTCGGAGTAAAAACATGTTTAAAGTTGACTTAAATTGTTTAATATTCATTTTGTATTAGTCAGTGTTGGTTCTACCTTTCCTGTGAACAAACAATAGATTTGCTTTCACTAAGCTGGAGAATGCTCGGTTGGAAGACGTGGCCATTACCGCCACTCTATGAGCCATCTGCCATCTTTATATCACTTTAATAGCATGCCAAGAAACAGCTTGCCTGATTTTGTCCTTAGTGCCACCTCCACTTCCACCACATGATATCTATTAACATGTAACTGTCCTTTTTCTAAAAATAGCACATTTTCCAGCTCAATATTTGCTCCTGTTGTCTTCAATTTTAAATCCATTTCTTTCTTTTTCTCCTTCGTTTATCATCATCCGTAGTTGCCTTCAGTCCTCTTATGGTCTATGAATTTATCTGTTTATCTTTCCTCTTAAATGCAGCTTGGATACTGAACAGATTACAGGAAGCAGTTGATTGTACAGAAAAAAAAAGGCCTACATCTGACTGCAACCCGCACTGTGCCTCCTCCATTTCTTTCCTCAGCTCCGCACTGATGCAGAGAAGCGATCCCTGGTGGAAAGTGGCCTTTCTTGGTACAGTGAGGACGGCAAAGCCAGCCACAAGCTGGACAGCTGCAGCTTCAACTCAGGAAGCCTCAAAACAGAAGCGCCAAGCAAGTGGAGAAAGAAGCCGCCGAGCCTCAGCGAAGATTTTGGCGTTAAAGGGGATCTGAAGAAGCCTCAGAATTTGGGTCAACCGGGAAGCTTCAAGAAGGGCAGAAATCCTCCGGTGGGCGTGACCTCCCCCATCACACACACCTCTCAGAGTATGCTCAAAGTGGCAGGTGAGAGGATTTTTCTTATCCAGGATTATTGATATGTCTCCCGTTTGTCTTATCTCAGGCATTCTGCCCACTGCTCTCACTTTGAACTTGTTTTAACATGAAAATCCATGTCATCAATTAACTCCCTGTATTCTGAAGGCGGACGTGAACCAGTGTGTTTATGTAACAGTCAAGCCAAATCTCTGCTCGTTATCTGGAAGAATGAACAGATGTATTTGTTAGTGTAAGTCTGGCTCGGATTCATGCTACTTGAAAAAAGAACAATGTCACCGTAGAGTTATGCACCCGTGCTCCCATTATCTGTTACTATCTGTCTGCAGAAGCACTCTGTTGAATTTCTTCCCATTTCTAACCCCAAAGTTTTACTTCTCATTTTATTTCCCAACACCTAATTCTGTGTTTCGACCTAAGTTAAAAAACTAGATCTGATTCTCCGTGTTTTGTCTGCACTTCGATAGGAAGAAACTCTCAACATTTATGTCTCCAACGTGGTGCAGCTACATTTTAGAACAATGATGTTTGGATGTGTTTGTCTGAAGTTTTTATATGCTGATATTTAAATAATATAAAAATGTGTCCGTACCGAAGTGGCAACTCCAACTCACCGTGTAGCGTTCCTGAAAGCTGTTCTGCATTTTTAAATGTAGAAAACAAAAACCACATCTCACAGGCAGGAAACGGATTTGAGGGATAACTGCTGCTTTAGTTGTGCGTTTTCTACCTTCTTCTCATTGCTATTCATTGTTATTCTGAAATATGGCTCGATATTCCAAATATTCTGTATAGTCTGTCATAAAATCTTTTTATAAAATCCGGTGCCAATGTCAGTTGGCTGACAAATAGTGAGTCAGGAAACTTGGCATCCAAGTATTTATTGAACCTCAGTTTATTGAAAAAAAAAGTCCTGCTGGCAAAGGCATGGGTTAGGGTAAAGTCTTCAAGTCCAAATTCAAACAAGGACAAATACTAGAACTTTTGTTACATGTCTCAGTAGCTCTAAAAGAAATAATGTTTTATTCAGTTTTTTCTCTCTTTCTGTAGCACCTAAAAGTGAGAAACCTCTGGACAAATCCAGAATTTCCATCAAAACTGCTGGCCTGCAACGGTCCCGTTCGGATGCTGGCAGAGATATCCACGGAGAGCACCGCAAGCCCCCGTCAGGTTTGATCAAACCATCCGCCGGAGGCTCCTTTGGCTACAAGAAACCGTCAGCAGCCACCGGTACTGCAACAGTTATGACAGCAGGGGGCTCCCACATCCCCGGGGGCTCTGCCACCGTGGGGAAAACTCCCAAGTCATCTGGCATCCCTGTCAAGCCTGTCGGTGGAGGAACCAGCTTGAGCAGAAAGAACAGTTTCGATGCCAGCAGCGAGCACGGCTTCCTGGGGCCAAACGCCCGAAACAGCATTCAGTACCGCAGCCTTCCTCGGCCAGCCAAATCGAGCACTCTGAGTGTGATTGGACGGCCAGCAGCTCGCCCTGTCAGCGGTACCATTGACCCCACTCTGTTGAGTTTGAAGCCTGTGCCCATGGCCTCCACAGGGCCCAGGATGAAGGAGCCAAGTGGCTGCGGTGGTAAACTGATGAGCAGAACGAGCACGGGCCCTGTGAACCAGACAGACAGGGAGAAGGAGAAGGAACGGGCCAAAGCTAAGGCTGTCGGTGCCGAACTGGACTGTGGCTCTCTGAAGGGAGAAGACGGCCAGTCCGAGTGTGCGGGAGAGTCTTTGGTGAAACTGCACGGTCTGAGACGGACAAGCAGCAGCAAATACCACGAACTGTCCTCTCCCACAACACCCAGGTCTCGCATTAATCTATAGCTCACACATCACACAAAAAAAA
This sequence comes from Fundulus diaphanus, assembly GCA_037039145.1. Classification (NCBI taxonomy): domain Eukaryota; kingdom Metazoa; phylum Chordata; class Actinopteri; order Cyprinodontiformes; family Fundulidae; genus Fundulus; species Fundulus diaphanus. Next base: position 9,866,671 of record CM073126.1, read on the forward strand.
CACTTTTCATTTTTATAACCCATGAAATTTGGGTTTAGGATCATTTTGACTTGTATTGGCAAAACGAGGCGATGTTGGCTTAAAGAAAAAGTTCTCCATTTGTTATAGCACATATAGTTTGTTTGTCCCGGCCACCATGAGACCGTTTAATGCCTCTTGAAGGACTGCGTTTTTATTATTATTTTTTTTTTTCTTAATCCAATTTTATGTTTTTATCCTATTTTATATGTTTTTGTCTATGCTATCGGGCAGATGAATTTCCCCTATCGGGGATCAATAAAGTAATTATCTATCTAGCATCAACAGTAATAATTCAACAGGCAGTCTAAAAAGACATTCAAGGAAATCTTCGTAATGGGAATTTGGTTTAAATTATGCTGCAGATAGCGATAAAACCTTGAAAACAGTTCGACCAAGATCTTTTAAAGTGCAACTATGTGGGCTCCCTTAAATACACGCACCGTGTATTGTTTTAATTTTGGATAAAAGCAGTGACTCATTTGAGAAAACGAAGAAACCTCACGAAAAAGCCATTTTTCCCCTGCTAGTTTTGACATCTTGTGTCCTTTTTCTGATTCCCAGGATGCTGAACACTAAGTCTCTGGGTCGTCCGCCCAGCTTGGCTCACCTGGACAAGATGAATTCAAACAGTCTCGACTCGTGTGTGACCATCCAGGACCTTCCGCCTAAAATACCACCATACTCTAAGCTTCAGGACTTGGCTGCTTCCCACACATCCACCCGTCTCACTCCGAGCCCGGCGCCTGTCCTCCACATTGATTCTCCCTCTTACACCAGCGAAAGCCTAAGCTTGAGCGGATCCCCCATGCTTTACCCCAAACTGTCTGGCATGCACCGCAGCTTGGAGTCTTTGCCCCTCCAGATGAGTGTGCCCTCCAGTGTAAGGCTCGTGCCGCCAGACACCAGTGACAAGGAAGAGAGGGGCGCAGCAACCTGGAGGGGAGGGAGTAGGACATCGCTCAACCTCTCGGAAAGGCAAGTTTACACATTGTTTTCAAAATTGGCTGTGGCGAAATAGGTTCCCATAACCTTCTTTGGTATCTTCATTCTCTTGTATAAAGCATATTGCAGGTGCTGTGACTCTTAAATTCAAATCATCTAGTTAAAACTAACGTAAAACCCCTCATCCATGCCGTTGGAAGGAAACCTTTTAGACACTGGTCTGGGAGGAAGTCAGAAACGAAGCAAAGCATGCAGTGATTATAAGCTGCATTCAATTTAATTAATATTCAGAAATCCATAAGTCTCATAACTGGTTTAAAATATGTTTCAAGAAGTGAATACTCCCTTTATATGCATGGAGCTCTCTGTTACAGTTCTCCGTTTTCAATATGAACTTCAAAATTAAGGCAACAATAAATTCATCATTCAATTAAGATCGAACAAAGCTAAGTTACTATATTTACAATCAAATTTAATTAAAAAACAAATAAAATGTATTGCTAATGAGACAACATCTACACAGGACTTAAAAAAGAGACAAGAAATGAAATGACAAACATTAATCACTAAAAGGAGAAATATCCTTAATTAGGATATTAATATTCAAAATACACTCATCTAAATTAATTAGAAACCAGGAATTATTAGGTGTTTATTGGGTTTTCAGGAGCTTTTTTATGGCCTATGTCTAATTCTAATGTTTAACTTCTGTTTAATGAAGATTAGGGGGAAAAAAGGAGAAGGATCTACAGATCAGGAGCTCTTCTGTGACCCTTCCACTTAGGACCAGACAGCAGCTCTGCAGAACAAACGGAGCTCCTTACTGTAACACCTGAGTCGGGTTGTGCACCTGCCTACGCGTACAGGGTCTCTGGAGATATCAATAAGATTATTGGTACAACAACTATAATGTCTAACCGACAGGCACTGAACTTTTGAGCATAACAATCCGTGAGGTCATATCCTACTTTGTAAGGCCCTGGGAGGACATCTGTGGGGTTAAAATCTGCTTTTGACTGAGCCGGTGGCTCTCCAGGGCCGTTTGGGTTGATCCGAATCAAAGATGGATGAAGTGGAACAAAGTTCCCATCCAAGGACAACTGACTGCTTCGAGCACTGGAGCACTGTTGGCAGAAAGAAGTGCATTTGTCCTTGCCACCGATGATTTGCTGTTTTAGTAAAGTAAGCACAAACGCTGGGTCTCTTGGCAGCCAGCTAACATCCATTTCCATTTTGCGTGGCTTTTATGGGAACAAAGAGTGTGAGCTGTCATTTTATTTTTTAAAACGGGGTGAACGTTTGGCTCCATCGCAGACTTGCTGTTCTCTCAACGTGAAGATCATCCAATCTATTTTCTGGCAAAGGAAACTGCACATTTAGAGAACGTGACGCATCGCTTGCTGCAACGCTTACTCTGTTTTAAGGCTTACATGTTGTGATACACAGACGGTGATTCTGCAAGACATTTTTTTTTGCAGGAATTAATCCCGAGTTAAATATTTTGTTCTGTTTTTTTTTTTTTTCTTTTTTTTTAAGCTTGCAAACGGACCGGAACACTTTGCCGAAGAAAGGCTTAGAGTGAGTCCACATAGCTGTGCATGTTTCTAAATTCTCACCGTCTAATGTGCCGTTGCTGTTTTGACTCACGGCGACCTTCTCATCTTTAGGCGCTACGGCTCGAGCCTCTCAGACAGCGATGGAAGCAAGCCGGGAAGGCGTCACTCTCACACCATAGTGAGCATGACAGAGAGCAGCACCCCCCCTCAGCTGCCTTCCCCCACCCGCCTTCTCCACCCTTCCTCCAGCAAAGCGACTCTGACAAACATCGGTGAGTGTCTCTGTTCCAGATCCGACAAACATCTCCTAATGTTGCAAGGGTCCGTGATTAACTGAGAATTTGGGTTAATTCTGAGGAACAAGTCTGCATAATAATTTTTTTATCTAACTGAAGTGTTCAAATCTGGGATCAAATACACATCCCAATCCCCTCAATGCAGCACTTTAGACCAGTTTTCAAAACCCAGCCATCAGAATAACGGTTTAATACTTGGGCGAACTTCTGCTTGCTATTTTTGTGGATGTGGCATTGAGTTTTATCCTTTCTTTCTGTAGTTGCCCCAATTTCCTGCGGCAGCCCAAGGATATCACGCTCCAACAGCACAGGCCCCTCCGGCGACCCCGCCTGCGATCTGTACGGATCCTCCCCCCTGGGCAGCAGCATGTCTCTGGCCGACCGGCCAAAGAGCATGCTGCGATCCGGGTCCTTCCGCGAACCCGGGGAGGATGGTAAATGTTCTTGTTTATGCTCTCTTCTGGTTGAATATGTCAACACAAGCAGTTTGTTTTCATGCCCAGGCAAAATGGAGAGAGGTCTTAGTTGGTCCTTTTAGACTGCTAGTACTTTATGTCAGGATTTAAAGGGGTAGATTCCAAAGTTGTAATCCAGTTTAGCTGTCAGTTTGATATGAGGCAGGTTTTGGAACACATATTCTAACAGTTGGACATCCTAATGGACTTCCCTGCTTTTTCAAGTGTTTGATTACACTAAACAGGCTTAAATCGGAGGCAACTGGACTTTTGCTGAGTTGTTGCGAGTGTTAAGTTGCCTCCGATTTAAGCCTGTTTGCTGCTGCGATGGCCCGGATAACTGAGAATTTGCACAGGCATTGATTACAGTGTGTATTCACATGTTCATTTAGTTTACTATTGCTTCTTTCCGTAAGCATAGCTGCACACATTAGAAAAAAGAACAACAACCCAGGTTTATTTATTTTTCTAATAATCATAAGGACAGTCCTATTATTAAATTATAGCAGCAGAAATATTTCTTTACGGGTCGTTCAAAATTCCCACCATTTCAAAATTGCACCGGACAAAATTGTACAAAACATATTCTTATTTTGTTAAATACAAGTCATCATTTAGACCTCAACCCCCCTTAATGATTAAGGGGCTGAAAACAACCCCTTAATCATTTGTTGCAATAGTCTGGTTTCCGGAAGTTTGACACTTTTAAAAAATGTTTTATCCTAACGTAATTATTTAGTTATACCTCAAAATTGATTTGCGGGAGATTTGTAATTAATTAGAAGTAAATTGTTGGTGTCTCTACTGAATAAATCAGCATTTCTGTTAATGAAACACTGTTGATTTGGCAATAGGTGATATCTTTACTTTGTGTTTTTCAGTGCACGGTTCTGTGCTCTCTTTGGCGTCCAATGCTTCATCTAACTATTCTGCGGTGAGTCAACACAGCTTTTATATGATAAATAACTGTTTTTATATACATGTAATGCTAGCTGTGCTTTAGTTCTTACAGGAAAACCTTGTAAAAAACTGTTTTATGGTAAAGAATATTAATAGTCTTTTTTTCCGTTTCCATGAAGTTTATTACAGTATTTCAACATGGCAACGACTGCTTTATTAAAGAATGTTCTTGTTACTTTTGAGTAAAGACTGTGAAAAAAAGCCACTTTTTGTTTAACTACTGAAGGTTTCATATTTGATCTCTAAACAGTTTAAATTGGACCAGTGTTAATGTAGATACATTTTTGGTTATGAATGCAATTAGACTTAATCCTGCGCCTATCCCCTTTTCTTGTCTTGATGCTTCCTAAGAATGAGGAAAGAATACAAGGAGAGGTAAGGCTCATGTTATGCCCATCGGCTGTGTCATCTGTCATCTGTTGGACTTTGTCCAGTCACCCAACGGTGTTCAGTTTTCCAATGAGTCTGCAGATCTTTATCTCAGAAGCTCATAACTCACTCCATTTTGTTTTATCTCTAATATTCTTTGCTCTCCAGTACCCCTCCCCAAAATGTAATAAAGTCAGTCCAGACCCAATAAATTTCTCAGTGCATGCTTCATATCCAGGTATTAGAGTGCATTTAAATCAATCTTTTAATCTTTCCTTCTTGTGGTGCAGTAATCTCCATATTATTTTGTGTGTGTGTGTGTTTTGGTTGAAAACAAAACAAAGGTGTGTTTTTAACGCGATTCACCATTGCATCAGAGTGCTCAATACTTTTGCGTTTGTTTTTCTTCTGAAGAACAGTTTGTCTTGCATCTTAGACCTGATTTGAAATTTGTCTGCAGCAAATCCGCAAGTTGAGACGAGAGCTGGAGTCGTCCCAGGAAAAGGTGGCTGACCTGACTATGCAGCTTTCTGCCAATGTATGTACAGTTGTTGCTTTCGTTTGGTCAGAAGTAACTTAATTATAATTTTGTTATTCTTTATTAGGAGAGATATAAAATAAGTAATCAATTCTACAATTCAACAGTGTCATTACACGCCTAACTCGGTAACTCATCCACTTGAAACATGCTTCACTTTGTGCTTCCCTTTTAACCTTAAACTCGTTTATGACTTTCTGTTTTTGTCCTTATTTGTACCTGAAAACTTTCCCATCCTTGCCTCTTCTTCTCTTATTTCTTATGTGCAGCTTTTAATGCATGAATCTGGCACGTTAACATGGCACAAAGTCAGAATTGTGATGCTGCCTCTCCAGCAACAAATCTATAAAAGAAGCAGGTTTTATTTTTTATTTTTCTGCAAATTTACTCTCTAGTTTTTAGTTGGTGTGTTCGTTTGAGTAAGCATATGAAGCCCACCTTTTACGCGTGTGTTTTTCTTTATGTGACTGCATAAGAGATTTGTTCCCCAGATCTAATGCAACTGTCCCTTTCTTTATACCTTGGCTGTATTGACTGCTGGACTCACTGCTGCCCCCTGCCTGCATCCCACTGACTCACACCTCTGGATGCTGGGTGTAGCAGCTAGGCCAGGTTGGTTTAGAGGGTAACTTTGTGATGAACTGTAACTTTCTGTTGGGCTTGTGATGTGGTATGGTGCATCCCTTTGGCTGGAACTACAATCATAAATAATTTTCATATTCTTTATTCACCTCTTTGGTTAAAACAAGCATCTTCTTTCTAAATTGTAACAGTTTCTTTACTGTTTTTTTTGCACAATTTCTTTGCAGCCTTTGTGGCTTCTGTATGTTTCCTGTTTTCGTGGAGCACTGACTTAGTATTTCCTTATAAAGAAAACAAATCTTTTATCTTATAATTGTCAAAATGTTTTTCATAGCAGCCATTCCAACTAGTTTTTAATTGTGAGAGATTATGGTCACGATGCATACCACATGGGTGGAAAAACAACTTCCCTCAGGATTTACTCCTCAGCACAGTTCTCAGCTGATTGGAGTCGTGTCGCATGCCATTCCACCTCTTTTGTTTCCCTGCCTTTCAATTTCCTGTCTCGCTTGTTTTTATAAAAAAGAGAAGGCATGAAATCATAAGGATGGTGCGACCAGTCAGTCTCTAATCATGTAGTTTAATGCTTACATGTGATAAAAAATGTTTTAAACACTCATCCATCAAATTATCGAAGCGGGCTTATTCTGATTACGATACATGTTTCTAGGTTACAAGAATGGGGGATCTTAGCAGGGACCAATTAATATTTTTTAAATTTGTGGCTTTAGAAACCTTCTATAAAGTGAGCAGCATCAACATGTGGCAGATAGAGGTAAACAAGCTGCCGGGGAAACACCTGATTGCATAACCTCATAAAAGAAGCACCGTCTTAGATTTGAACCCCAGACTTACGTTTTTGGAATATGGCATCAGAGGCATTTGTTAAAAAAGGCAAGCTTTGAGCGAATGTTGCCTACTGATCTTAAACATCTGCTAAAAAACTTGATGGAAGATAATCTATTAGATTTTAGTACCAACAACATCCTAGAAAACGTTTTGTTTTTTCTTCCCGTGAGTTAAAATATGAATTGCAAAACCAGGAAAAAGGGAAAACAGTTTGAAAAAGAAAATCAGAATGCTGGTCTGCTAGTTTTAAATCTACATAAGCATTGTAAGCCCCTCATCCAGAAGGATTTTGGGATTTTTCGGCTATTTCTTGACATCAGCATACTGGGTCTCTCAAATATTTCTTTAATTCTATATATAAAAAAACACAAACTTACTCTTTGCTCCCTAGCTGTCGTCTGTCATTTCCTCAGCAGCAAGTCAAACTTGCTCCATGAGGTTAGCTTCACATCGCTGCTCTGCCTCCCCATCATTACCTTAATGTCTGCTTTCATCTTTGACATCATCCACAGCTGTTTGACTGCTCCGTCCCCTCCTTCCTCTCCCAGTCAACCGCAGAGAGATATCTCTCTGATGTGCTGAGTGAGGGTTTGCAGACCGGTCGGATTCAGCTTCTGACTCACACTGACCGCGCGTTCCTATCTGCACGCTGCGTGTCCCTTTACGGCTGCTTACCCCTCTGTTTTCTTCTCACAGGCTAATCTGGTTGCAGCGTTTGAGCAGAGTCTGGCCCTGATGACAGCCCGCCTGCAGACTCTGTCGGTCTCCTCCGAACAAAAGGTATCTTGTTGATGTTGCGCACCCGATGAATTCCGTTCTGCCTCACGAGGAGGCCACACCTGAGAGGAGTGAAGACACAAACACTGAATTACTGCAGAGTAGCTCATTTCACCGGAGTGATGGATTATTATTGAGAGGGCATTGTTTCACATTGGTCTGCGACAAAGGGTCCCGCAGACGGGAAACAAGCCCAAATCATCCCCCCTCCAGCGCCGTACGTGACAGCTGGTATGAATTCTTTGTGCTGATCTGCTGTCTTTTCCTTTCTCCAGTCATGACATTTTGAGAAACATCTTTATAATGGCGTCATCCGTCCAAAGCACATTGTTTACAAGGTTTTGCATGTTCAGTTACGCACAGCTTTGTAGAACTTTAACCCTTTGAGACAAACTTGTTCAGTCTGTTTAGATTTGTACCGTCACGATCTATAACCTTCCAGGCTCTGTAAAGTCTGGGGTGGAGCTCTGACGTTTGTCCAGGAAAACGAATGAGGGTCACAGTTTACACGGCAGGATAATCCATGTTGTCGTCAAGCACTAAACACAACCTGAAAGCCTGAGTGAGAGCTCGAGGACTTGCCATACCCCGGAGCTCAAAGCCGTCTGTGTGCAGCCTGTCAGCTGTCGTGAACTGACATTGTTTCCCTTCTCCAGGACTCCGAGCTCACCGAACTGAAGCAGACCATTGAGGTCCTAAAAGCCAAAAACACAGAAGCCCAAGAGATCATCCAGACGGCTCTCAGTAACCCAGAAATCACACCTAAAGGTACAGCACGGGATGCCAAGTTTGACTCCTGGTTAGCGTTTCCGGGAGCATTTCAACAGTTTTGTTTCCTGCTGTCATCCAGAGCTGCTGATAAATCGACAGAACTCATCAGAGAGCATCTCCAGTCTCACAAGCACCACGAGCCACTCCAGCATGGGCAGCCTCAAGGAGCAGGAGGCCAAGAAGAAGAAAAAGAAGAGCTGGGTGAGGAAACAAAAGCTCGAACATTCCCCAGCTTGAGCAAATAGATCACAAGAAGCCTAAAGTTACATATTTTAGGAGTTTACTTTACATAAAAGGCTAACAAAGTTATTTAGATGAGCAAGGGGACTCTTTGTTATAAGCTTGTCTTGGACAATTCATAGCCAAGCAATATGAAATAAACAGATTTTGTATTTTTTCCATCAGCTCTCATTGAAATTGTACATTCTTTATATCATTATATGTCCAGTGAAAACCCCGGTATAGTCACATGTTTTTGCAAGAAAATAAAGATGAAAACATAAAAACTTGGAAATATTTTGAGCTGCAGACTAACACCGTATTTTTTCGACCATAAAGAGCACCGGATTATAAGGCGCACGGTGAATTAACTTGTCTATGTGTGTCTTTGTCCACACATAAGCCGTACCGGATTATAAGGCGCATTAAATATTCTTCCCAAGTGTGTAATATCACTCCGTCCTTCACGTCCACAGCTCTCTATCCGTCTCTATGGGGAGGACAGAGTGGTTGGACTACACTGCCCTGTTTCTAAGATAAGAACAAAATAAACTGAGCTTTTATATTTAATTAACTTACTAGGTTTATTGTTACTAGTGCGTACTCTGGGCGTGGACTGCCTTACATGAATGCACTTCTAGTTTAGACATTACAGTCAGGCAGTCTTGTAGACAGCTCAGGGGTCTGACCAGGTAGTCACACAGTGTACCGTAATGCTCTGAATATCCATTGAGCGGAGCGGCTTTGTTGCTAACCAAAGTCGTACTTACACATTTTAACAGATTTGTGAGCACATTGTACCACATAAAATCAGCCAGTAACCACAACGGTAATCATATATAAGGCGCACCATCAATTTCTGAGAAAATTTAAGGATTTACATTGCACCTTATAGTCCAAAAGAAAGGTAACTTGTCTAGCTTGTAAGTCAATTTAATATATGTATTAATAGATCTGATTGGCCCAGAGTTCACATATGCTGTGAGTGTTTGAACAAGACACAGAAAGCTGAAACGACAAAACTAAAGACACATAATGACGGAGAAACATAAAGAATACACATCATCAGGCCTGTCACAATAACGAATGTCGCTGGACAATAAATTGTCCTTGAAATAATTATGATGAACAATAATGTCGTCTGTACAGCATTTTCAACTAAGATGATGATAATGGCATAATAATGCAAGGACACCTTCTCAAAGTTCAATGAATCTTAACTTCTACAGAACATTTAACAAGGGGACTGCAAACACTGTCTTCTGCCTGTAACGCTAACAGCAGCGTGACCAGCTACCATAATAACTGTTGTTGCACACAACATTTAGTCCTCACTCATAAAACGCTGAATTTGGGGATAGCTTTAGCCGAGGACGGGTCGTCCAAAAAGGGGACTGTGAGCGGAAATCAGGGACGTCTGGTCACCCTAAACTACACTTTCTGCAAGTGCGCAACCTTCTGCACTTCCCTTTTTCTATTTTCTTTGTCCATTAAAAACCAGTGATTGTGTAAGACCGAGACGGCCCTCGGTTGTAGTGTTTTTTTTCCCCCAGCTGGAAAAGCTGCATGGGGTGATTATGTTTTAGTTGCAGATGCATGTTTGCTACTGTTGTACAACAAATGCGACGTACCGGCACGCAGGGGGTAAGTAGTTCACCACGGTCATCCGGTTTGAATCCAAAGTTCTCCCACGCTGCAGCGGACGCATTCGGCTCTGAAACTAATTCCATCTCTGTTTTTCCAAATCTCGTCTATCGTACCTCTGGCTCTCTACTCCTCACTGGGCTCTAATGCTACACTCTGAGCCACGTAACGAGACCATGCGCATGGCAAATACCGGACGCAAGAGTTCCCTCCTCCCTGGGATAATTGAAATCATTCAGATTATTTCAATTTATCATCCAATTCATTCATTTATTGCTTATTGCGATAGGCTCACACATCACATCTCGATTAGAAAACTTAAGGACTTGCGGGAAGCACGAAGAAAATCAATGAAAGAACAAACATTGAACCCCAAAAAACGAGGTTGAACTTTAGATGAAACCTAGCAAACATGAACACATTCGAAGAACGCTGACCAACTCAGTAAAAAAATACAACGCCATACGGAGCCAGATCAGGAAAAAACACTCAAGCACAGATAAAGCATATCTAAATCCAAAGATGATAACAGAAACTGGACAACGATCCTGCATTATCATGCATGCTTATGATTCTCCTCCTATTTTTATCGACATGCTATTAAGTATGACTCTATTCTTTCCCTCATTCTCCCTTTATTTAATTTTAGGTCTTTGAGGTGAGTGATGTTGCAACCTTAAGCAAAATCTAAACCCTCTCCTGGATCTCCAGCCTGCATGTTTTAAGGAGTCATACTTAGAAAACGTTTAAAAACTTGCGTTTGCATTTTTTTCTTTGCTTTTTTCGTTTCTTATTAAACTCCTCATATTGTCATCTCGTCACATGATCTGGCACATCAGTCCGCATGTGTTTCAGCTGTTCATGTCCATTTTTATGTAAATAAATTTACTCAAATAAATTTTTTCACAGATTTAATTTAATTTCATAACCGCTTCTGTTGGGCATCAGCTCTAAATCATCTATTTCACTTGACCCACCATTTCCTCATAACTTACAAACACACGTCAGACAGATTTTCCATTCAATTGCCTTCCAAAACTTAACGATGTTTCATGTAATACAAGCTGCCAAGCTTTGCACATTTAAGATTCCGCAGATTTTATTGTTGGTTCATGCTGATCCGGGTTTGCATTTCCTCTAAACAGCTGCGTAGCTCCTTCAACAAAGCTTTCAGTAAGAAGGGCTCAAAGCCAGGGCCGTATGCCGACATCGAAGAGATCGCCACTCCGGAGTCCTCGGCACCATCTTCCCCGAAGGTCCACATTGTTGGAGATAACCCTCAGCAGCCGTTAAAATCCTCCGCCTCTGTTTCGTCGGCGGGGTAAGCGTCCATGAACTAAAGTCTCAATGTCCACATTTGGTTTTTATGAGTATCATAGTCAAAGCTAAAGTGACGATAGATGTCTACACTCTATCTGCTTGGTTTTTCTATTATCTTTTGTGATGTTTTTTTTTTTTTTTTTTCCAGGCTCTCTGACGGAGATGACGCGGGAGATGATAAAGTCGTGACGGAACTGCGCTCAGAGCTGTGGGAGAAGGAGCGAAAGCTGACCGACATCCGGCTGGAGGCCTTAAGCTCTGCACATCAGCTGGAGCAGCTGCAGGAGGCCATGACCAACATGCAGGTGTGTGCCTTTATGTTTAGGAACATATTAGACTGTATACATAAACATTTAGGGATTTACTTTGAACAGAAAGTTTCAGAATATGCATAAACCATCACTCAAGACATGTTCACAACACGTTTTCTAAAGAGCTGTCCTGTGACTCTTGTGCTTTTGTTTTTTGCAGAGGACAGTGGAGAACCTGAAGACTGAGAACGATAAGCTTAAGACAGGTAGTCTGTCTCCCTGTCCATCTCCTGGACCCTCCAGCTCTGTGTCTCAGTCCTCAGGTCTCACAGCCCTGGGGAGTTCATCCCCACGTCAGTCAGTAGCCTTGAACATGCCCAAAAGCTACAGCAGAGGGCTGAGCGAGGCAAGCAGCGCAGGTACAGTCCTGTGGTCCTGTGTCCGACAGGAAGAGCAAAACCAGAACCGTTTGATGGACACTTAGGCGTAGCGTGTTAGGAATAGTAATAGACTGGACACTTAAGAAATAAATACCTCTGTACTGAAAAGCATTCTATTTCATAAGTGTAGCTTATATAATCTGTTGAGCTGCAGAATAGCACTAAGTAACCAGTTTGTGAATGATTTCACATCAAAAACACAGTCTAAAAATAAGCAGAAAAACTGGGGACTGAAAACGTAACTTATTTATAATATAAAAACATCCCTTTTCTTAGTTTTTGAGCTCTGCTTCTTTTTTCCTGTTATCTGTGCTCCGCAGTAGATGTCCACCCTGCTGATTCTATCAGCCTTCCCTCACAGAGAGACGATCATCGTGTCAGAGTGGTAGTTTGTGTTGCAGATTTACGGGTTTTTAAAGACGTGCGTATGCTGTTGTTTCTCTTTTTCTTCTTCAGTTTTTACGAATCCTTGCTCTGCCTTTATTCCGTAACATTTGCCCCTTGCCTCAACAGGAGGCTAAACCGCAGGATTTCTTCATCGGTACTGTCAGGGTGAATGGCAGGATGGACTGGGTCATGTTGGATTCTGCTGTCAGCCAGGCTTTTAAAGTGAGATCCAATTTTCAGACAGCCTAAATGTAATATTTTTATTATTTTTTTTTATGTTATAAAACACGGTTTTTAAGTTGTGAAAATAAAATAAAACGCTTGTTCAAGGAACACTGAACAGTGTTCAGTTTGTAGCCCATCTTGTTCTGGGTAAATCAAATTGCCTTACAAACACTAATCCTAATTGGAGTAAGTGTTGAAATTCAATGTGTTTTTATTTTGTATCTGCAAACCTAGCATTTCAATTTAACACTAAAATATATTTGGATTTTCTGTGGTTTTCGTTGCAGGTCTATATAGCGAAGGTGGACCCCACCTCTAGCCTGGGTCTTTCTACCGACTCAATCTACAGTTACAGCATGGGCCACATTAAAAGGGTGCTAGGAGGCGAAGCCCCTGAGACACAGCCATCCCGTTGCATGTCGCGAGGCCCCGGCGGCATCACAGTGGCACTAAAAGGTCTGCAGAGTTGATGAACTAGTGATTTTGAATGTCCGATTTTAGATCAGAATTCATTACGGTAGGCAGACGATTGCATTAGATTTATCTCAGCCAAAGAACGCCTAACTGGGGGGTTGTAGGCAGTCAGGTCCTCTTCCATCTTTGCATGCAGGAACGGCAGGCAAGCTGCACCAGTAGCGACGGCTCAGGCAGAGCTTTGAGCAACCTGATCTCAGTGCTGTCAGATCCAGCTGGTCAACCAGCCTCAGACACATGGGCCCCAAAGAAGTGCAAAGCAGATTGCTCTCCTGCAGCCTGGCAAACACTTCCTACATTTGAACCGGAGTTATTTTCAGAGCGAAGTGCCTGAGCTTAGTGAGGCTTACGAAAGACATGCGAGGTGATAAAAATCTGTCTTCAAGACCTCGTCTTGCCAAGACGCAGCCTCGTGTAACTCAGATTCCATGTGTTATGGATTTCAGCTGAAGTTTAAAGCTGCTCTTTATCATCTATCCCACGGTTAATGGATAGTAATCAACCTTATTGTTTATTGCAGCAGTTCTTCATCAGATCATTCTCGCCTCCTCTGGTTCTGATCAGGTTTGAAAGAGAAGTGTGTGGACAGCCTTGTGTTTGAGACTCTCATCCCCAAACCCATGATGCAACATTACATAAGCCTCCTACTCAAACACCGCCGTCTCATCCTGTCTGGACCGAGCGGGACGGGCAAGACCTACCTTGCGTCCCGGTTGGCCGAGTACCTGGTGGACCGCAGCGCCCGCGAAATCACGGACGGCATCGTGGTCACTTTTAACATGCACCGGCAGTCGTGCAAGGTAACAGAAACGTGACTTTTCGTTCAACTCAACACGACATTGACTTTATTTGGTCTGTCGGGATGCCCTTTTCACCACTGCTTCCTTTTTTTTTTTTTTACCCCTCTTTTCCTACAGGATCTGCAGCTTTATCTTTCTAACTTGGCCAATCAAATCGATCGGGAAAGCAGTTCATCAGAGGTCCCGCTGGTGGTTATTTTAGATGACGTTCACAATCCAGTTTCCATCAGTGAACTTGTTAATGGTGCTCTTACCTGCAAATACCACAAATGGTAAAACTCCGCCACCGACTGAAAGCACATTCAGAGATTTTTAATCGATGCGGATACTGAAATGGTCTGATGTGTGAAACCTTGTCTCTGCATGTAGTCCTTATATTATTGGAACAAGCAATCAGCCGGTGAAGATGACGGCGAACCACAGCCTGCATCTAAGCTTCAGGTCGGTTTAAACGAAGCTGTCTATCTCAATAAAGTTAAAGATTCCTTCTGTGTAAAATGGAAAACATCCGACACCATCACCTCTGTGACACTTCTTTTATGATAAAGGACAGTGACTAAGAGGGAAAACAGCTGTATCCCACGTATTTTCCCCCGTGTGATGGACTTGTGGACATATTTTTTGTTTTCGACTCAGGATGGTGACCTTTTCCAACAACGTGGAACCGGCTAATGGCTTCCTCACACGATATTTGCACCGGAAGCTGTTGGAGTCCGAAGATGAAAGGAGTTTAACCAACGAAGAGCTGATCAGGGTTTTGGACTGGGTTCCCAAACTGTGGTATCATTTGCACACCTTCCTCGAGAAGCACAGCACGTCAGACTTTCTCATTGGTACAGAAAAGCAAAACAAAAATCATGTGGCTTAAGCGATTGAGTGCGTGATTTATATGCTTCCTGTTCTTTTTTTCCGCCTTCTCTCCAGGCCCTTGCTTTTTCCTGTCATGCCCAGTTTCAGTTGATGAGTTTCGGTCTTGGTTCATTGATCTGTGGAACCACTCTATTATTCCGTATCTGCAAGAAGGAGCAAAAGATGGCATCAAGGTGAGATCTCGTCACCAGTGGGGCTTTTGCTTGAATACAATATTTAGTGTTGATGGCATCAGAGAACTTGCACGGCAGTTTTGTGCGTAGCAACAGTTAAATTGTTTTAAAGTTATACGACAATCATTCTCCCAATCTGTCAGCACCAGAGCATCTTTAAAAGACGTTTAAAGTGGGGTACACAGTGTTTTTATTTTCCCCAGGGTTGGCTTTTTGATCACACATCAATTAAAATTAGTCACTGAAATCATTAATTGAATTTGTAATTATTCAGACAAATCTGCACTATAAATTACTATCTTAACAGAAACGTAAACAAATGAATGTGAAAACATGCGGAATAAAGTCTTGAAACTACTAATCTTTGTTGAAAGGGGAAGTTTTCTAACTGTGGATTAGAACTTTTAACTTAGCCTGATGTGAGCAACAGTTTACACGTTGCTTCTGAGAGTGAAGATGAAGTGGAAGGACTTGTGACGTAGTTTTGGTTTACAGGGGAAATAAAAAGGGAGGAGGAACGTAAATTCTCAGAAACACCTTTTAATCCATTTGGTTTCAACAGCAGAATTTAGAACCGACTTGTTTTCTCTCCTCCGGCAATTTCACTCACCTCTGCTTCTGTCTGGGTTGGAAGGATAACAACAGCAACTCTCTCTGAAATGGCAAGCGCATTGCAAACAGGGAACTAAAATTGAGTAAAGTTTTCTTGAAATTAATATATTTTTGCTTGATTTGAGCAGCTAAATAAGACTATTTGCCAGTGGAATGGGTATTTTACTCCTAAAATAAGATAATTAGATATCCTGCACTTGAAATAATATGGTGCAGTTAAATTATTCTTATTTTACGGGTAAAATACGCATTGCACTAGCAAATAGTCTTATTTACCCGCTCAAATCAAGGAAAAATACACTCATATCAAGAACATTTTACTCACTTTTAGTTCCGTTTTTGCAGTGGTTTCTTCTAGCCCTGAGCTTTTAGATGTTCTACGGTTCCCCCAAATTGGATTCAGAATGCCGTGACTTGCTTAAAGGAAGTAACAACACATATCAGGAAGATACGTAGCTAAGTGATTGAAATATAAAAACAACTATTACAGCCAGTTTTGAATGGGTGATCAGTCTCTCTGATCCAGTTGGACAAACCTTCTTCATGGGTTCTTCTTCCGTATGGCGTCTCCGTAAACTCAGCTCTCCTTGTGCCAGCATGTGCTTCCAGGAGTGGAGTTATCGCAAAAGGCGGATAATCCAGCCGCAGATTAAAGGGAATTTACATCAACAAATCACACAACATCTTACGTTAAAACTAATCATGAAATGTTATTAAAGTATTTCAGAGATTCCTGAATTTCTACCTTAAAAAAGTAAGTTTGACAGACATTGAGACATAACCGTGTTGAGCATTTGTTTAAAATGGTGTTGGTAGACCAAATTTACCTAAATGAGCTCCTGGCGTTTAGCCTGTAGTTGTTGTAGTTGAAAGGGGAAATCTGGTGTGTTTGTGTGCGTCATTTCCTTCCAATGCGTCCTGACGGATAACAACTTTCCCCAAGCCTGGTTCTCCCTAATTTCAATTTTACTGCCTTTTCTTTCGCTGCCTAGCTCTGAACTTTATGCAGCTGCAGCGCTGAAAAGAGACCACTTTACTTGACCAAAGTGCAGTGAAACCACTGAAAAAAAGCTACACCAATGTTTATTAGGCTGCCCTGAAGAACAGCAGATCTTTTTTTTTCTTACATCTTTCTTTTCAGTACCCTTTGTTGTTCAATGTTGGGTTCGTGTTAAAAGGCCTTAAATATTGTGCCTTAAATTGAATTTCTGGATTTTTTTGTGCCTCAGGTCCACGGCCAGAAGGCAGTATGGGAGGACCCGGTGGAGTGGGTGAGAGGTACCCTGCCATGGCCGTCCGCGCAGCAGGACCAGGCGAAGCTCTTCCATCTACCTCCTCCAAGTATCAGCTCCAGCAGCCCATGTCAGTCCAGTGAGGAGCGTCCCCACAAAGAAACTCCACCCAGCTCTATGGAATCGGATCCTCTGGTAGGAAACAGCGTGTGACAGTTTTTCTTTTTTATGAATTTTAAATCCCTTTTCTGACGGTTGTTCTTTGTTTCTGTACCATTTTCTCTTTTTTTTTTCTGTAGATGGCAATGCTTCTGAAACTTCAAGAGGCTGCCAATTACATCGAATCTCCAGATAAAGAAGATCTGCCTAAACTTTGAACCGAGAAACCCGCTCTTGACGACCGAGCACTAAAGATTTTATTTAACTGTATGTGTTTCACTGTGTCAGAGCAGTGCAGAATCAGGAAGAAGTCAACCTCAAAAAATGAAAGGGTTTCGTTTAGCGACCGTTGCCACAATGTGAGGATGAAGCTTTTACAGTTTAGATTCAGATTATTAAGACACAAAAAGCATGGACACTAAAGCTCTATTAGATAGAAGGCTATGTTAAGTAACAAGATTATATACACCAATTTCCCACCGCATCAGCACTCAGTACTATTAGATTGGTGCTAACTGTTTACACCGACCATCCTGTTTTCTCCTTAAGTGCAACCTGGGATGCTGAGTCCTCATCAAACGACTCTAATCTCGCCGATGATTACCTTGCTTTGAAAAAGAGTATGACAGCATGACAGACACTACTGTTCGACGCAGACGTTTTTACTACATATCTACTGTGTTAAGAAAGCCTCTGAAGGCTCATTCTTGATACATATGCAATCCTGAACTTTACAACTCAAGCAGGTAAAAAAAAAAAATGCCTTAACAGCAGAGATGTTCGTTTAACCTCAACCTAAGCAGAGTTCCTCTGGTGCTTTCCTCAATATTATCACAGCTATCACAGTCAGGAAATATTTATTTCCCCAGGTCTCTGTATTTTAGCATTTCAGTTCATCCTTATTGCTTTGTAACAGAACAATTCAACTTTCAGTCTTTTTTGGTTTTATAGGAACTATTGCTGTCATACTCTTTTATTTAAAAAAAAACAACAACTGAGCTTAAATATCAACGATGTGATTTAATTGCTCCGTGGCTTTGCATGCCACTTTTACGACGCACTTATCACAGTTTTATTCCATAGAAGGCTGCCATAAATATCAGGTATGAGATACTTACTACACAGGGATAATATAAGATGAGAAACACCGTTTGATGACATCAGACGCGTGAATGCTTACTGAATCCAATTCAGATTGTATCTTAGAAAGAGCACATTTGTTTCAAATGTTTCCCATGAATTGGTATATATATATATATATATATATATATATATATATATATATATATATATATATATTGTGTACATACAATCAGGCTGTGTTGCAGTTAATCTGCATTAGATGGTGCAAAAAAAAATTAGTATACTGAACCAAATATTTTACTTTAACCTTGCATATTGACTGTCAAGTTAGGAGTTTTAAGTTCAGCTATGAATGTTTATCAAACACTTAAGTGTACAATGGTATCATGTAGTAGGTGCTTTTAAAAAAAGCCTTATTAAAGAGCGACTGCAAAACACGTTTAACAATGGCTGAGCGGAGCGACCCTGGAATTCCTCCGCCGCAGTTCTTACACTTAACAAACTGAAACAGCCTCTCACCAGTCATGCATATTAGTATTGGTTAGCTCCGTATGACGCTCTTTAAACCTTGGCCCCAAACTGTTTTAGGGATTGCATTGCAGTGTAGGTTAGCAAAAGGTTTAGCGTCGTTCCTTTCACACCGGACGTATGACCTACATGTGAAACAGTGTTGAAGACGTTCTGAAGTCACGTGAGACATTGTGTCGTGTTCTCCCTCATAAATGTCGTGCGGTATTCTTTTGAGAATATTCTGGGCACGCGACACGGGGAAAAACAAAAAAAAACGGTGTTATACGAACACAGATTATTAGGTGCTCAATGTTGATTTGTGTAAAGAGGTCCTATTAAAGTACATGAAATGTAGGGTATATGGTTGTGCAATATCCATCATCCCAAAGTGGCCAATGTTTTAGCTGATTGAATGTGGTACCGCTTCAGTGACAGCGCGATATGGAAGTGTAAACGTTCAGATTGTGTTCCTGCTGCTCTGACCGGCACAAAACGATGGATTAGGGAGATGAATAACGTCAGTCAGCGGTGTTGCTGTAAATATTCCAGGTATCAAACAGTGACAGTGGCCAGCGACCACACCCCGGTCCGTTTCTACAGGTTGATTAAAGCCATCGGGTCCAGCTTTTCATCTCATTTTCTGGTTGTTGTGCCTGTTGCTACGTATAAGCTGTGATTTGTGTTTGCTTACTGGTGTTTCAGGACTATGCAGCAACTTCTACTGGTGTCGACAATTGGCAGAGGTCTTAACTTCGCATGCAGCTGCTTTGTGTTCTCATCTGGTCTTTTCTAAGTTCCTGATTTGGATGAAAATACATCACAAGAAGAACAAAAAAAAAGGAACAGAAGCTTGTTTCAGCCAGTCGGACATAGCCTTAAAGGAGTTAGGATTTAAAGACAGGGTTTCAATTATAGGTATAAAATGTAAGATGTTTGATACATTTTGTGTTTATGAATGGCAAGAGAGGAAATGTAACTTAAGCTCTAAATTGTCACCAGGCAATTTAAGATCAAATCATGAGCCTAAATCAGCTCTAAATCTGATTTCTTAGGCCAATACAGGTTGCTGAATAGTCATATTTTTGCAAAGCTTGTTAAGCTAGTAAGATTTAAACAAAAGTTTTGCCGTTTGTAATGTCACGGACGTGCATATGTTAAGGGTTCATAGGTGTTGTAAATGCATGTAAACTTGCTATGTGATGAGACAAAAGTGTTCACCTTACCATTTACTTTAGGGGGAAAAAAATCTAGACATTTTCTTTTTTTAAATACTCAAATATTTGATATTTCTTGGTTGTCGTTTTTTTTTTTTTATAATCCTTTGTACAACTTGATTTATCTACTTTGTACAGGACGTCAATGTAAAGACTGTAAATACAGTTGGTCAACATTCTGGATGCAGCAACAATTGTTGAGGAGGAGGGAAAACAAGAAAGTATCCTATAGAAATCTATATATTTCACCAGAGTTGGGTCCAGCAGAAGGGTGAACGGTGCTCCTGAACTAGGCTTTCATCCACTCATCACTGTTTGTTGGCATTTAATAAACTACATGTCATATTTATTCTGTCTGCATGTGTGCAGTTTGACTCGGTTAACATTACAGGTAAGGTGAGTAGGTCTGAACAAAACAGGTAAAGTACGTAAGGTTGTAGGCCTATGAACTATAGATACTAATGTCAGAATATGACGTGAAGAACGCTCTAAAGATGCAGTCTCTCAAACTGAGTCATCCGTTCTGTTTAGGATCTATTACATGCGGCTCATTAAAGGGGCGGTGACTTCTCATGCTGAGCCATATATAAGCGCTGTCCCCCACAGAGGGATGATGGCATTGGATACAGTCTGAGGGACTTAACTGAGTTGGGAATTCGCTGCGACCTCCAACATGCCGTCCAAGCCTGCCCCGATCAAGAAGGCGGCCAAGAAAGAACCAGCCAAGAAAGAGGAGGAAAAAGCTCCAGAGCCGGCTCCTGAACCCGCCCCGGTGCCCGAGCCTGCTACTGCCGAGGCTGCCCCGGCTGAGGACGCCCCTGCCCCGGCCCCGGCCGAAGGAGAAGCGCCTGCGGAGGGCGCTGCCCCCGCAGAGGGTAATGTCCAGGGCGCAGCGGCGCGTCATGCCCGGGTCACACCGATTCATTCAGGACGACTCCAGTTTATGTTTTCCCTCCTCCGTGGATGAACCTTGGATATGTTGATAATGAAGTGAATTTGAACGTAATGCGTTTGTGCGTTGTAAGAGCTCAGCGACTTTTACGCACGTAGGGCGGTATAGTGAGGAAGAAAAAAAAGTAGTGAGATGTTCCAACCTTTAAAATAAACAAAAAAAAGAAAAAATGGTAATTATAATCGCGCTTCTCGTTCCTCAGAATTAACCATTGTAATAAAGGACATTTAAAGTGCCTCTTTTATCAGATCTGGAGGGTTATAAATGGCACATTTTTAGCCTTCGTGTCAAGGACTTGCTAAAACCTGATATGTTACTCATTAAAAACTGTCTTAATGTCAAGGATAAGAATAAAAATTATTTTACAACTATTTTAATTCTCCAGCTCCCCTGCTTTCACTAATAAAGCTGCCGGTTCTGTTACAGCAAATCAGCCACTTCGCTGCTTTGATTGCTAAGCTTTACTGCATTTCAGGCGACTGCTGTTTTAGTAGCAATATCACTCGTTCCTCGTTCCAATTACAAATGAATATGACCTCCTGCTGAGGCAGGATATCCTGTTAAGGATAGTAAGGCCAACTCCCTGTATCCTCTAGCCTCTTATGGAGTGCCAATAATTAAAAGGATGCTTCTAACGGTCATTAAAAATAGTGATTTAAAAGTATTAATAAAGTATTGAATCCATAATTGTAATTATTTATTAATTAAAAGTTATATTTATTCACTTCAATTCAGTTTATGTTGAGTTTATTTCTATAACGGCAATTCACAAAGCATTGTCTAAAAGCACTTTGCAATAAAAACAGGTAATCCAATGGAATCATGCAGACAGGTTCTAGTTAGAGTGCATTCCAATTGGACTTAGTTATCAAACAAGTCTGTTAAGTCCAGTGTTTATTTCAGTGTTTGTTCATTTATCCCATAGTGTCTTTTACTGCAGTGCACCATGAAGTAATTTAACTGTCATGGTGGCTTGTCAAATAGAAAACATCTGATTGGTTAATCTTAACGGTAATCAATTATCTTGACCAGAGCAACATTAGACTCACCCACTAACTTTAAGAGGCAGTTTAATTGTAAGATAAAATAAATCCATAACGTGCTGCAACGTACATCCATGAATAATAATATACACAATTGAAATAATACTATATTGTATTTTAAGTTTGCCTGTGTCTAATTGTGTAGCTTAAACACCACTTGTGCGTTTCTCCCAATTGGAATTAAATCTTGACACATCTTTCTAATGAGGAATTTTTTTTATTCATTTTTTTATTGTGCTTTTTGGTCCTCCGTGAATGTCAGCTGCTGCACCTGTCACTGAGGAATCATCAGCCGCTGCTGCTGCAGCTGTGGTTCCTGCTAAAAGTATAACAACAGCAAGCTGAGCATCTAATCTTAAACCGTCGTCCCGTTACAGGGAAGCTAGCTTCTCCAATATGTACTGTCTTTTAACCCCTAACATCACCAGTTGCTGCAGAGGAAACCCCAGGCTCTGCTGCTGCTGATGCCCCTGCTAATAGTATAATACAAAAAATGTTTTATTGGAAAAAAGAAATCCAAGTCTTTATCCTGTTCTTGCTAAAGCTAAAGTCACTACCAGGCTTCTTTATGATGGTTTTTCAAGTCTGCTGTCGCAACACATGCATAATCATTTGTCAGAACATGTACCATCTGCTTTAAGCACTAATTATTAATATCTAACATTTAATAATAGCTGCCGCCGCTCCAGCCACAGAGGAAGCTGCTCCTGCTGCAGAGCCTGAAGCCCCTGCTGATGGTAAACCACCCTGGAAAAGTGTTCCATTACCCTCATCTTTTTACAAAAAAAATAGGAGTAGAAACGTACAAAATACCTGCATTTAAGTAAAACCGCTATTATTACCAGTATTTTTTTCAAACAATAACACAACTGTCTGTTCACCATCAGGAGAAGCTCCTGCTGAGGCTCCTGCACCAGAAGAGCCGAAAGCACCATCTCCTCCACCTCCTCCACCCAAAGGTGAGGTTTGGCTCTGAAAGAAAAGAAAAAAAAGTGGATAAGAATGAAATTGCCTTTAGGTAACCAATGTTTTAATGGTTAATTCTAGAGCCCACAAGTGCCCCTGTGGATCTGTTCGTTGAAGACAAAAATGACAATTCAGTGACCATTATCTGGAGTCAGCCCGAGAACATCGGGCCCACTGGTCTGGACGGATATGTCATTGAAGTTTGCAAGGAGGGAAGTAAGTCGCTCTCTGCCTTGAACCGTGTGCACGAAAAGGCTGACCTTTGAATTATCTCGTGAAAGCCGCCATGTGGACGGCTAATTTTAGGTTTTTACTTGTGCAAGTGTATTTACAGCTCGGTTTTCAACACAATGGCCAATAGTGTTTTAGATCCATTGAGGAAAATGCAAAACTGGTGTTTTAATGTGCGTCAGCCATATCAGTTGCAGCTGTCCCTGAAGTGTCAGTCTCAAAGTTATATCATGAGGTACCTAACTTCTCCCTAGAAGGGAAGAGGCATTCCAGGGCTGGTGTGGTCCTGCTGGAGGTCCCGCTTTTAGACTTACAGTACTAAGTTGATCTCAGCTGTGGTAGAGCGAAGGCTTCATTTAGCAAATGCCGATAAAGCGATTGAATTTTAAATGAACAAGATGTAAAATTTACTTTTATTTCAATTACAAAGCTTCACAGTTGGCAGTCTTTTACCTGGCGTTATTTATCTAAAATATCTTAAAGACCTATCCTGAGATTGTTTCTAATTTACGACTATAATAGATTTATGACTTGTTATGACGTGCCAAACAATTTATACCTTTGCTCTTAGAATGGTGTGTCCCATGTTACCATAAATTCAGAGTTAGCATGAAAACATGTTGCCCTTTTATATTCCTATAAAAGGGCAACTGGCTGCACTGCTCAGTAGAAAGTTAAGAAAAAAAGAATGTCTAATTTGAGAGAAAAACGAGATGGTGGACCAAAGTGTCTTAACTAAGACTGCAAATTACAGAATACAATAAGCAAACAAACAAAAAGTTGTCTAAAATGCTTTATTTCATATTTTTATTCTATTTTATTTTTGAATAACATTGTAAAGGTCATTGTAACAAGAAAACCAATACAATATTCAGGACAACAGTAATAAACTTAAATTCCGTTTGCATCTCCTAAAGCTCATACAGTAAACATTTTTGTCAAATGTAGGCTTTGTCCATAGCTACTGGGTGTTTTTTGTCTTGCAAATAAAAAAACGTGGTATTTTGACTAGTTCAGACATACATGAAGGTCTAAACAATATAAATTAGCTTGTAATTTTGGGATTTAAGTGGTAGAAAAGCGAAGCAAACCCTAATGCATGCACCAGAACAGTTAGTTTGGCTATTTGTAAAGGTTGTACTGTCAATGACATTCATGAGGATAAAACATAAACGACAATTGTAGTAGGACTAGACGATATAGAAAAAAGCATATCAATAAAGTAGGAATCATATTGATAATTATCAACAAATTCAAAACATATATTTTAAGTACAGCCATGACCATTTTACTCTGTTGCTTAGCGACCTATTTTTAGATACAGAACACACAAACACTGAATTCAAACTCAACCCTTTATTCAAGCAACTTTTTACCAAAACTGCAAGTTTTTAAAAAAGAAAAAAGAACGAGTGCTCTCTGAACTCTTTCAAGGGGGCGGAGCTTAGTTCCTGGATCTGTGTTTGTGATTGGTTGGGAGGATGTAATGGATGTATTATTAATCCACATGGTTAGAATGCAAAAGGAAGGGAAACTGTTCTATTCTATTTCTATTTTTTTTTTACCCTTTTTTTTTTCTATCGTCGCTATATGTCTATCGATCGATATTATTGTTATTGAATTATCATCCAGCCCTAAATGGTGTTCCTTAAATTTAAAACTGTTCTAATACAATACTACAGCATCGCTCATTCGCACATAAGTGTGCTCTTGCAGAAAGGCTGGATGCTAGGAAACGGAAAAAAAAATGCATCAATCAGAATTATTATCAGATCTGTATTTTGGTGGTCTCAAGAACAAATATATCCAGATAAAATGTTAGTGAAAAAGCCCTTGCATCTATAGGACATAATTTATTGGTTTGCATGATTGAATGTAAATTTGTAGTTTTGCACACTTCTCTCACACCTCTGTAAACATCCCTATTTGCTGTGTTTTTTTTTCCTTCCATCCAGCTCAGGACTGGAAGGCTGTTAATGAGGATCTGCAGAAGGCCTGTCGCTACGTAATCAAGAACCAGACCACCGGTGACCGCCTGTTGATCCGCGTGGTGGCTGTGAACGAAGGAGGCCGCAGCCCCCCTGTCGCCCTCCCGGATCCCGTCCTGGTGAAGGAGGTCGCTGGTGAGAAAAGTGTGGGGTGATGGAGGAATCAAACAAGACATCTTTGTCAGACTTTTATTTACCTTTTCTCGTCCTCGTTTTACAAAAAGTTAACTGCGCCTTGGAAAATGTTAGAGCAGGAGTAAGGACAAAACTCATGCCATCAGACAGATGCATAGCAAAGAGATGTAGGAAAACCACTACATCGGTATTCTCTTTTCCCCAGGTGTTTGAGTACAAAATTTATACATTTTATTTAAACACGTTTGGAACACATTTAATCTGGTCTGGCCTATATGTTTTAAACCAAATAGTTATAAGTAGGAGGCACTGTAAAGTTGGAAAAAAAATCTCAGTAATGTTATTTATTCAGCTGATTGGCTCATACCTGCAGCATTAAAGGGATAAAAGGGTGTCCCACTGACTCATTTCCACTTTGAATTGAAGCCTCAGTATGTGATAAGTTGGTGGTTTTCCTAAAGCTGAACGCCCAACGGTGTTAATCTGTAGCAATTTGTGGCAAAATGATGATTGGACCCCGAGGATTGAAAAGGATGAGCTGTGTCACTTTGGTTATCTCTCAGGTTGTTGTTACGCTTAAAGACGTGGAGGCTAAGTGAGTGGAATGGCAACATGATCCCAGCTCAGCCGGCAGCAGTCCTCCTGTTCGGCGTTCTCCATTCCACATGGTCCACAATTAGCAGCAGTTAGGTGAATTGTTTCTGGCAGGAATGCTCCAAATCTTTGGAAAATAGCCGTGCTATACCTGCCGGTAACAAACAGTTTTCTCTGTGAGTTGGGAGTGGGTAGGGATCCTTGCCGGCATTCTTGCTGAGGGAAGGGTCAGGCTAAATGCTGCAAGATCGATGGTGTCAAGTGATCCGACTCAAAGCAGGTGGGGGCTGTGAAGAGGAGAGGAGCGGGGGAGGGAAATTCCAGCAGACCCGTCTCCAAGAAAGGGGGTGGTGGCTCTGTCTTCTCAGGTTGCATCCAAATCTAATGGCAGCTCCTGCTATTCAATGTTTATTTTGCAACATGCTACAGACTTTGCAAAGTCAATGATCATTAAGCCTGATGCTTATCTGTTCTGTGTCAACAGGCACTAACTGTAAAATTTATTTTAGTGTCGCAGACATACTAAAATATAAATTAATTTTCCAAACCAAATATTTCACTGTGCATTGGCTTTAATGTCTAGAAACCAGCTGCCTTTTTACTTTAATGTGCTGTTTTTTAATGATTTAAAAAAATTATTCATCAAAGACTTTGATTCTTTCCCATACTACTTAATCTGCAACTTTAATGTCAAGAGCTGACATAGTGAGTGGTACAGTATCCATTCTTTATTTAGAGTCCTGACAAATGTTGCTGTGCTAAACTCAGCAGGTGGTCAGCTCCAGCAGGCGTCTTCCAAGTGCCCAACAGAGGCTTTGGTATCACCGCAGAAGTCACAGTGGCTAACTATCCATGTAATATATTAAAGGGATTATGAGCTACTTTCCATAAGATAGGGCGTTGTTTGGCGAGAGTACAGGAAGGATGGAGTAGACAGCCTTTCACAATTGGTTATGTCTCTCATTTTACTGTTTAGCTCCAGTGTCTAAATGGACATCGTCTCTAATACAATATCACCCGTTTTAGTTTTAGTTTTTTTTATTTTTCCAACTGTATATCACATGCAAGAAAACAAGTCTTGCCGTGATAAATTGCAGTAGCAGTTTTTGCACTGAAATATGTTGTATGTGCAGAAGTTGTGCATTTTATGTCTAGATTGGGCATCTTTTTGTGCATAATGGAAGTAACGTTTCACCAAATGTGAAAGCATCCTTGCAACATTGGAGCGTGATTAAGTCATAAGAGTCTGTTTTAGTTTTTAAGGGTTTTTTTTGTACAAATTTTGTCATGTAAAACATATTTTTTTTTCCTCCAGGAGTGCACTCCAGCTCAATTAGGACAGCTAGAATGAATGCAGTCCTATTCACTGTGGCACAACTCAATGTCAGATCAATATAATTCTGGATAAATTCCAATTAGAAATCAAAATTATTTTTGATCATTTAAAAAGACCTTGTTTGTGCAAAAGCATTGTAGCAGCAAACTTATTCCATCATATCCATATTTGGGCAATACATTCTTTTTTATTTTTGCCTTTCTGATAAGTTCATTCTCTGTTGCTTTAGAACGTAACTTTAGATTCACTTGTTTTTCATTTCTGATCAAGTGTCTAACTCTTTGTGTTTTTACGACTGTCATATTGTCTGGATTTCTCTATTGTGGGGCAATAAAGGGATAAAAGTACTTCTCATAGGAGCGCGCTTGTAGCGCAGCGGGTAGCACGACCCATATACAGAGGCCTTAGTCCTCGACGTGGTTGACCCGGGTTCAAAACCGACCCGCGGTCCTTAGCCATATGTCTCTCCCCCTCTTCCACCCCCTTCCTGTCAGCCTACTGTCATAAAAAGCAAGCCACTAGAGCCACTAACATCATATGGACTGAAAACTATCAAAAATGTGCCAAGGTCCTGCTCATACACATCTGATTTTTACTTTTTATTGTTGAGGGGCATAAATTCTAATAAATTACTGTTAGATGCTTATGGAGGCAAGTCTTTGCCCTAAATAATACATTTTAAAAGCTAATTTTACCAAATATTACAAAATGCATTTAATCTTCTGAATTTGGTAGACGGTATTAAAACATTCTCTAAAAAGGTGGGGTTTTTTCATCTTATTCTGGCATTTAGACTATAGACCTTACTTTGGTAACGCTAGCTGAACCAAGACAGAAAACATTTTGTCTGAATTAATGACAGGTGAGAAAAAATATTGTCTTTATATAGAGTTTATGTAAGTATCAGCAGGGGTTTAAGCTACACAGTAAGGTAAAAGCAAAGCAACAAATGTTGAATCAGAAAAGGGTGAATAGTTAAACGTTAAGACTTTTGAACGTACATTTAAAATCATCTGTTGAAGTGTTGCATCCAGACTGCTCAGCAAAACAGATTTGCTTATTAACTCCATGTACCACAACATATAGATACTCGTGCACAGATGATAAACTCAGTTAAATCAAAGGACATATAATATAGACCATTTTATTTTATTTTTAACAGACTACATAGAGTTTTAATCACTTTCATTATCAGTAGTACACAAATCAGTTGGTTTTATGTTCTGTTTGCTGAGGTAACCTCTTATGTAAGGGAAAGCAGTATTTAAACATCTTAATGAGTAAATTATGTGAAAAGCAAGATATTACTAAACTCTGCATGATGTTGATTCATCTTCAATGAAGAACTTATTGGCTTTTGTTTATTACCATTATTTTACATTTTTCAGATCGTCCCAAGGTCCGTTTGCCAAGGTTCCTCAGGCAGAGATATGTCGCTCAAGTTGGGGAAAAGATCAACCTGACCATCCCTTTCACGGTAAGCACACAATATCTTCACGCATCTCATCATACACAATAAACAACAAATTAGAGCTCACTGTATGTTTGTTTTTATACCTCAGGGCAAACCCAAACCCGTGGTGTCCTGGACAAAGAACGGCGGACCACTGGACCCAAAGAGAGTGAACGTCCGCAGCACCGACAGAGACAGCATCCTGTTCATCCGTGCAGCCGAGAGAGATGACTCCGGAGTGTATGAGATGTGCGTGAAGGTGGAGGACTTTGAAGACAAGGCCCCACTCACCCTTCAGATTGTTGGTTAGTAACGTGGACACAGTATGTGGGGGGGGGAAATAAAAACGGGACAATCTGACATTCAGCGTATTCATAATGACCCACAGAGCTGCCAGGGCCTCCTGCCAGTGTGAAGATTGTTGATACCTGGGGCTTCAATGTTGCTCTGGAGTGGACACCACCCAAAGACAACGGAAACACTGAGATCACAGGGTACACGATTCAGAAGGCCGACAAAAAGACTGGAGTAAGTTCTCCGCATCCGCGAGTAGCAGTGTCAGTAGCCTACAGAGGCTTAAAATCATTTACAAATAAAACTGTGGAGTATCTTTTTAAATTTAGCTCCCCCTGGGAAGAATTACGGATTCACATCTGTTGGGGTATCTCAGTAGCAGTTTTAACAGTTTTTAGCTCCATCTATCGTCCCATCAACTCTGACTAGCTTCTCTTTCCTTGCAAAAGAAAAGCAACTCCACGCCATGATGCTGCCATCACCATGTTTTATTGTGGATATGTTGTATTCGGGGGGTGGGGGGTGCTGTGGTGTGGTCCCATCTACTACACATTGCATTCTGTATGTAGGTGTGTCCAAAGCACTTTCATCTACATGTTTGTGGTTTCCCCTACACGAGTTTGTGATTATTAGTTCTCCCACCTGTTACTTCTCTGATTACTGCTTTCCTGGCCTAGTGGCTCAGTTCAGGGCATGTATCAGCGGAAATGTAGTTGTGTCAAACCTTTGTAACTTTCCATTTTGTCCACGAGATTTGCAGAATTTGCAGTATTATGTTTTTTTTTTCTTTTTACCTTATCCTGTTTTAAACGTCTCCCTAACTTTATCAAGTCATAGCAAATATCCAAGGCCTTTCAAGAACACCTGGGTTTGTGTTCAAATTGAACTAAGCACAAATGGACTTTAATTTGCAGACTGGGGGTTGCAACAAAACAAAAAGCTCAACAAGCCGTTAAAGGAGGCCGACTCTGACTTTGCAAATAATGATGTTTTATAACAACAAAGAATATCATAACAATGAATGAAGAATATCATAACAACGAAGGCATATCGGAGTTAGATGGCCAAAAAACAAATGTGCAAAGAGACTTTCTAGAAATTCAGGGCACTCCACTGTTTGCTATGTTGGTTTTCCAGGACTGGTTCACCGTGTTGGAGCATTACCACAGACTGAATGCCACCATCTCTGACCTCATCATGGGCAACACCTACAAGTTTAAAGTATTCTCCGAGAACAAGTGTGGAATAAGCGAGTCTGCTGCTGTTACAAAGGAAGAGGCCAAGATCTCAAAGACGGGTAATCCAGTATTTGGTGCTTCTGCTTTGCGGTGTGATCTTTAGGAGCAAAAAAAGTATTCCATGAATATCGAAAGGAATCCAATCTTAATTAAGCATGCGTTGCCTGGTCAAATGGCCATCAATTTCTGCTGTTTAAAACCCATTACTTCTTCTAATGACATTCTTGCGAAATTAAAAAAGATGAAACATGTTGAACAAATTCTTAACAAAACCAGTAAAATACTGAAGGAACTTAAATTGCAAGAATTAAAACGGAGAGATATGAAAAGCGCTAAGTGGAAAGTAGTAGCATTAAGTCGTTTTTACTCTATGGGGAAAAGGTCTAGGTCTATTCTTCATTAAATACTGAATTGTTTCATTTGAAATTCTAAAATTTCTTTTGTCAATATTATCATCAAACCTCAGACTAACAATTTTCCAGCTTTTAACAGGTGGCAAATGTATGAGGACACACACCTGCCTAGGAATTAATCAACTAACTACACCTTTTGAATTTGAGCCTAAAATTGAACTCTGTTATTTTTAGAGCACGACTTAAAAGCTTTTGATCTCAACTGTGTCCTTAGCGTTCTCTTTTTCATTCCCTATTATAAGCCGTAGGTAAATATGGTCACAGATTTGCTCTTTCTACAGAAAATGCTTGTCTTCTATATATTTGCCCTAAATAGTTCTTTAAAGTCAGCTTAAAGGTCTTCTCCCAACAATTTTTGTACCACAACAAAATGTAAATTAACAGTAGTTTGGAAAAATATAAGTATGTCTAAAGCAAATCTTCTTTCACTTGCATTTTGAGATGGAAAGGTAAAAATTCCCATCCCTACCATGTATGAAAATTGATGTCCCTGGAGGACAAAACCCACTTCACTAGTATTCTATTTTTTTATTTTTTTATTTTTTTTTGTTCATTTTCACAAAAATACAACATACCAATCTGGGCTGCCAAGGCGTTGGCTGCTCGGTAAACTCAATCCTGCTGTTGCTGTGGCTCTAACACCCCCTTATATGCGCAGACAAAAGTTTTTACATTTTCTTAATTGATTGTCAGCCTTAAAAAAATCTTATGGTATTCTGTCCTTTCCCTATCATCTTTTTTGTTTTTTTTATTCAAAACCTCCGCACAAGCTGTTTGTTTGTGCGGAGGTTTTGTGTCAAAAATTCACAAAACATTGAAAAGGCATCTATAATGATGAGATAAGGGTTTGGAACTCCATTTTTGTTAACTAGGGTAGGAAAAAAAGTCTTCACTGGTTTTTCAACAACTTATATCCAAGTACAATGTTTGTTAGGCTCTTACTAAGAAATAATTCAGAAATAATGGACCAGTATCTAAAGCAAGGCAAGGTTATTTATAAAGCACTTTTCAGTAACAAGACAGGTTAAAGTGCTGTAAGCTCTCTCTAATAACATTAGAGAACAAACATCTTTCAAAGCAGGGTCAGATTCTGTCTCGATAAGTGTTAATAATTGTTTAGTTACTACTGAGAAACACTGATAATAAATGAATAATTATCTTGGTTTTATTTAGGTCGACAAGGTAATTGTTTTTCTTGTATTAGTCCTTCAAAAGCCAGATATTGAGTTGAGCCTATTAAGGCTACAATTTCAAGGTTAACGCCGGTCTTTGTTTCTGTAAATACAGCATTTAATTGACCTTTGGATTGTTGTGTGTCCTACTAGCACAACAATATTTCACCATGACCAGTTCATGAACAGTTTTAACAATTGAGAAAAATAAACCACCGGTGTAAATTATAAGCACATTTTTCTCTTTGTGAACTATATCAGGTTTTTTTCTTACTAATTTACACCTGGGAACCTGAACAACATCAATACAAAGTAAGCCCTGAACTGATCTTCTCAACTCTTCAGGTATTGACTACAAGCCTCTAGAATACAAGGAGCACGACTTCACCGAAGCGCCCAAGTTCACCACATCTCTGTCCGACAGATCCACCACTGTCGGCTACAACACCAAGCTGCTATGCTCTGTCAGGGGATTCCCTAAGGTACTTTTACGATACTTTAAGGTGTATCTCCAAGTTGACACATTCAAAATGTAAGTAAGCAGAAAGGGAGGAGGGGGTGGAGTAAGGTTGTTTTGGCATTATGTTGGGGAAAGAACGGGTAAAGAGGGAATTCTGTACTTTAGAGGGAAGATGAGAGGAAAGCTCGGTTCGTTTTGGAACGGCGTTTTGACTGCAGACACCAAAGAGTTTCAAGCTGAACCATTTTAAGACTAAGCACTTCCTCATTGCACTTATTTCAAAACATTTCTGTTTTTTTTATCTTTATATTTGTGTAGATATATGGATATTTCCCAAAGGCAATTTTGTGGCTCCGCAGCACTGGCAAACAGTGAAAGCACACAGAATAAAAAAAAAATCTATTTAGCAATTTTTACCACCGTTAAGGACCTCAGAGTAACGATGTCTCTTCTGTTGAATGATGTTTACCTTTGGTATGCACGGAAATTATGATGAATTGACTTTATAAGTCACTCTAATATATGAGCGAAGATATAATTCTATGTCCAAAATAAAACTAAGAAGCTCCTAAGTCATGTTATTATTATTATTAGAATTTTGTTATCGGTGCCTGGGTCAGAATAATTGAACTCACAATGGAGAAATTCACTTCGGCATCTTAACCCATCCCCTTGGGGAGCAGTGGGCTGCCACTGTGCGGTGCCTGGGGAGCAATTGGGGGTTAAGGGTCTTGCTCAGGAACCCAGAATGGCAGCTTGTGGGAGTTGAACTCAGAACCTCTGTCTGTGCTCTAACCACTAGGCCACCACTCCCCTCTAAGGTCTAGTAATGATAATGTCTAAATTAGGTATTTCAACATCAGGACCATTGCAGGAAATGGAATTTTTTGTAAGCAGAAATGATCAATGAGAATGCAATCGCTCAAACAACAGCAAAGATATTGTCTTTGGCCGCTTGTCAGCATCAACACATTCCAGCCGCTGCTCCAGCATTGCTGTCGGTGCCCAGGCTTTGACCTGACAATGTGGAAGATATTCACCTGCCTTCATTAGCTTGCCGCCTGAGCCTCTCGCCCTTTCTTTTGGCTCGTCGTCGGCTGGGTCACCAGCAGGGCGAAATGTCAACAGAATTCTTTTTTGAGGCACGGGAAGAAGAGATGTGGGGGACGGGGGAGCTTGGACAGATGTATAACATTCCGTCTGAGGCCCTGGGAGATTCTCACCATATCATCGTCATTAAAAGCCCTATACCAGGAGTGGGCTGCGCGTCTTGCTCAATCGAAGCTTGATTTGTCTCGGCATGTGGCTCGAGCCTGAAAAAAAAAAGGCACGCTAATTGTTTTAGCTGGTTCTGCGATGTGACATTGTGCTAATGTGTTTTCCAAAAGCCGAAGGTTGAATGGATGAAGAACCAGATGATCATCGGAGATGACCCCAAGTACAGGCAGATCTGCGTCCAGGGCATCTGTTCCCTGGAGATCCGGAAACCTGGAAACTTCGACGGCGGCGTTTACTCCTGCAGAGCCAAGAACGACCTTGGAGAGGCCATCGTCAGCTGCAAGCTGGACGTCAAACGTAAGCACAGCATTCAAGGTTTAAGCATCGTGCCAAACTGTGTGCGGCAGATGACTGCGTGCTAGAGTTTGAGTTTCACATGTAAGTAACTTCCACCTTCTGTTTAACAGAGCCAGTGCATCCAGACGCAGAAAAGAAATAGATTGACATCTTTAATAACACAGGTGACAAAATGATCTGAAATACCTGAATTGTGTTTTTACTTCATTTCTACCCTCACTATTTATGGAAGAGAGTACAAACTAGGTCTTACTGGTGCTGCAGTT
This sequence comes from Fundulus diaphanus, assembly GCA_037039145.1. NCBI lineage: Eukaryota > Metazoa > Chordata > Actinopteri > Cyprinodontiformes > Fundulidae > Fundulus > Fundulus diaphanus. The sequence continues at coordinate 9,900,516 of CM073126.1, forward strand.
GTACCTGGATCTCTGACACTCATTTGCCTTACAAATGAAACATAAACTCCATGTAGTTCAAGTGACAAACTGTACATGAGGGCTGAGGTAGCGCCTGCGTCCTCTTTTACTTAAATGGAGAAGGCTTTCCATACATGGAGGTCACTAAACTTGGAATAGTTGGCCTCTGGCACTGAGAGGGACTAAGCAGGAGCGTCCATAAATTAAATTTGTAATGAGTCCTGCTGCACTCAGTCAGCTGACTTAATCACATTTCCTTGACTCAGCAGTGGCAGCAGCAGCAAGACCGTCTTTTGGAACACACAGTAATTTAATGCGTGAGCATTAATTTCTTAATACCAACACAAAGGATATTTAGAAGCTGGTATTTGTGTAAAAGTGTTTTACATAAACTTCTAAATGGCAGGAAATACCCCTCCATCATTAATCACCTGTTTTCTTTGTTTTTCTTCCCTGTCCTGGTGGAATCCTAAAATTAGGAGCAGAAGGTACGCGGTCTTTGCAGTTTAAGGTGTGTGTCGCGTTAAGTTTTTTTTTTTTTCTAAAGTCCTTATTCACAACTATTAAAACAGATGTTGGAATTAAAATGATTTCTCTGTCGTCACAGGATCGGTTGGATTCCTGGAAGAACACGTATCGGTTGGTGATTTCACTGCCAACAGGCTTAAGTCTGTGACGTCCTACCGAGTTTAAACATCCATTAAGATGAAGGATTTATTTCATCGCTTCATGCCTACAATATTAAGTCCATATCCATGTCCACAATTTGTTTCCCCCCCAACGATACGCTGAGTCATAACCATTACATTGTAACCTGTTCAAACATTGTACTACTTAAACAACTTGTCAGTCTTACTCAAAAGAATTTACTGTTCCTCATAGGAGAACTACATGTAACATCAATGTGTTTATATCAATAAATAATTTAATTTCTGGTTTTGTTTTTTTAATACACTAAAATTGTGTCACTTTTAAGTTAATTTCAAAACGTTCATCGCGTGGCGTTAAACCAGAACCTATGTATACAATAATAATAATAATTATTATTATATACACCCACTCAGTAATACTGGCAGGTGAAATAAATATGCTCAGTCAGAGACAATCATGCATGGAGCGCTGATAAAGACAAGACAAGCTGATATGTTCTGCATCTTTTGTGAACAACTTAGAGATTGTTTAACTACAAAAAATAAAAATACACTGAAAGAATTAGAATGAAACATTAATCCTTACTATTAAAAGGATTAAGGAAGATGTGAAAGAAGGTTAATATCAATACAATGAAAATGTTTTTTGAATTTCTGAGGATTTATTAGAACCTCAGAATATTTGGTAATAATATTATTATTATTTAAAATCACTCTTCTCCAAGAAACAAAAATAGTCCAACTATATCAGATGTGTTGGTTAAGACTAAAGCCAGCAGAGTTTTGGATGAAGTGCAGCTGCTTATTTTTATTTTCTTGACATCCCTATGGACATAATTAAAAATCAAACCTTCTAGAAGGCATGCAGTAACTTTGCTGTGTCTAATTTTTGAACAGAATAACATTATTCTTGTAATATTTTTAAATTGATAGCCTCCTGAATTAGTAATTGTCGTTATGTGGTTGGTAAAACCAAGATAAGAGCCCATAAACTTGATTTCTGACATGCCTTGAAACGTTTTGGCATTGAGTCTTACTGAATGGCGATTTTATTATTATTATTTTTAATAATGATTCACCATTAATAAACATTTCTAGAACTGAGCTGGGTGCATTTGTGGCCTAAGCACTTGTTGGTGTTATGGACACAGTTAATCAGTGGCGGTAAAGGGACTGTAGACATCTGATAAAACAAAAGTTTTGAGCTGCGTCATTAGCATTCGTGGCAACCAGTGTAATATTTCTACACCATTTAAGCTCAGAGATATGTTAGCTTTATCTGCGAAGAGTGTATTAAGGATACACACCTGTAATCTTTGATGTAATAGATTTAGAACTTGCAAATGACACAAATTAATCCTGAGCTGCACTTAATGATTTAAACTAATTTAGCACAGTAGCAGTGAATCCTCTTTACTTGCACTGTTTGGCATAATCTGCATAATACCTAATTGTGTCAATAACTGAACTGATTAGTTAACCGAAGTGTCACTGGTAAGATGTCTGACCTTAAAAACAATTGCAGATGCAGTCTCAGTGCCGTTTTGTGGCTAAAGAAAAAAACAGGGCTGCATGGAAGAGATGTTCTTGCAAGATGAAGGGTGAATGTTTTAATCATCCAGCTTTTAATTGTCTTTTCCAGAAATGTTAGGTTTCTCTTTAAGCAGTTAGTTATTTAAGGAGTTTATAAATCTAGAGAGATGGATGCATCTGGGTTAAAATGTTTACATACCAAAGTATTCACTCATCGTCCATGATTACAAATACAAATACAATCTTTTAATACTGGTAACGTCAGGTTAATGAGTCTGTGTTTAGTAACAGTACAAATACAGCTAAAAAAAATTTATATGGTGAAAATGTTGGATACTTTATGTACTTTTTCAGAAAGTGAAATAGTTACACATCTATGAAAATTGTAATTTTGATGATTATTGCTTATAGATATTAGAAACCCAAAATTCAGTGTCTCTGAAAAATTTGAATACTGTGGAAAAGTGACATACATAGAAAGTTGAATGGAAGGTAAAAGTGTGGTAGGAAAAGGCGCACTAGGGATCCTTTCAAAGCTGCAGCTTTGAAAGGATTGTCAAGCAATAGAAATTCAGGCATGACAGTGGCAAAAACACATGGAAGGCACTAGACATAAACACTACATCAAATGGCATCAAAAAAGCTAATTTAAAGTTAACCTTCAAAGAAGAACAGCAAAAACTTATCAAAAGGGGAAAAAATTCTGTCCAATTACTAATAGATAGTACAGCATATGCAGGTAAAAATGCAATGTTCAAGTTAAAATAGAAGATAAGATTAAAGTAAAGTTTGCATTTGATTTGGAAATCAAGGCCCTAGAGTTTGGATCAAGAGTGAAGAGGCACATAATAAATGTGTAGGTCCAGTGTAAAATGTCCACAGTTAGTGATCATTTGTGGGTGCCGTGCCATCCACTAAGTCCCAAGTTGTCCACAGTCGTCCCAGACATACCAGACAGCATAGAGCAATTCATGCTTTCTTCTGCTGACAAGCTGTATGGAGATGCTGATTTCATTTTCCAGCTGGACTTGACACCTGTGCACACTGGCTAAAGGTACCAAAACCTGCTTCCCTGACCAAGGTGTTACTATGGTGGACCTGAAACCCGTAGATAATAAATGGAGTGTTGTCAACAGGAAGATGAGAGACACCAGAACCAACAAGCAGATGACCCGAATGCCATTATCAGAACAACCTGGGCTTCTATTACGCCTCAGGAGGAACACAGGGTGATAGCCTCCATGCCATGTTGTATTAATTTAGTGATTTATGCAAAAGGAGGCCCGGCCAGGGATTATCAATCAATCAATCAATCAATCAATCAATCAATTTTATTAGTCAACTGCAATTTGCATTACAATCGAAATTTCAGTTCCAGTACAACCGTCCATCACATACACTTAACAAACATTTTGGAGGAACGATTGACTGAGGCCTTGCGTTGCCAGGAACGCAGTATTTCTATGTGCATAGAAATAACCATACTTTTCAGAAGCAGTATAAAACATCAAATTTTCACAGACCATAAAATGTGGGTTTTCATCATCTGTAATGATTTAAATAACCCAGGAAAAATAGGCTTGAAATATTTAACTTTTTGTGTAATTGATTTATGAGTTTCACTTTCTGACATGAGTCCAAAGCTATTGAACCTTTTCACAACTGTACTTGGAACTGTACTCATAATTGTTAAAGAAATATAGGTCACTTTACTACATAAATGTGCAAAATCACAATGTTCCTGACAATTTTCCACAAATTTCAAATATACAAAAATGATTGTAAGACTGGACCAAAAAAATGTGTCAAAAAAGGTAAATATACATCAATCGCCAAGTTAACTCAAGAAAAATATAACAAAAGGAATGTTTAGATAAAATTCTAATTAATCTGTTTTTCATATAATTTCATATTTTGTCAAACAGAGTGGTCCAGCTGTCATCTTTCAAAAATCCTCATGAAGATTTTTTTTCTTTTTTGCAGAAGATAAATTTTCACCAGGAGACAGCAGCCAGATTCATCTAGCTCCACTGGGCTAACTAGTCCGCCTTAGTTTGGCAGAAACACTACAATAATAATACCAACCTAAAGTACTGATCTTGTAACTATTTCATCTTGGAGTTACAGGCATAGTGATGGGGCTTGCGTGCCAGAGATATCGAGGTTACAGAAACACAAGCGTTGACCCAGAGGCTTGACAAAATTAGCCCTGCTGCTCCATCTTGTTGAAGTTATTTTAGGACCGAGTGGCTCATCTTCTAAAATGTACTTCTGTGGTGTAGATTACTGCATCTGAGTGCGGAAACCGCAAATAAAAGATAAAAACTGACGCAAACACCTAGAAAGACAATCTTATCTCATCTGCTTCAGTTATTCTTTTTCATTTTTATTTAGGACTAAAACAAAAATGCTCTTCTCCTAAGACTTGCTTTATTTTTTTTTTATTTTGTGGCAAAGTACCGTTTCACTCTGCTATATGCGTCCCATCACAGTATGGAAAGAGCAAAGATGAATTTAGGCAGAACTTCTGGGCAAAATCGCTTTGAAATTGGCGTCCTCTAGTGGCCTAATCCGGTCATGACACTGGTAGACATTAAACTTGGCCTTTCAGCGAAATGAAGATCTTAAAATACATGAGTAAATAACATACATCAAAGTTCACAAAATATTATGCATCTTAAACAGTTAAATTATTCTCAGTAGTATACAATTTTATAACTGTTCCCTTTTGAAGTATGTGCGGCGTTGCTTTAACCTTTAGGCTATGATCCATAATGGGTCTGAAGTCTATTTCTGATGAGTCCCTGGGTGCTGACATGCTCCAACAAGGTCACAGAACAAGAGATTTCTTGGCTAATTTAGATCCTGCACAGAAAAAAAAAGCTTTAAGAAAATCATTTACCAAACATTAAGAGAAGGGTTAAGGGGTAGGTCAGATCACAATATCTTTATATATAAAAAAATATATACAAAATAAGTAAATAAATTAAGATGTTAAATTTGTAACAGTAATAAATAGTAATAATAATTTAACTAAACAATCAGCAATTGATTACGATCTAAACCAATCAATTTGTATACCTACTGGGAGAGGGGATCACTTAAGTGTGAGCAGGTAAATTGAAGGTAAACTACTAAACTAAAAAAAAAAGTTAATAAAGAACATAACAGGTTAACTAGACTGCACCTGGTAAAAAGATCAGGACAAATTAGGACAACCTAGATGGGGACAGAATAACTCAATTCAAGAACCTGGGATTAAAATGTCAAACTACACAATACTATTTATTTATTTTTATCTTAGATCCATGACACCACAACAATATAAATTGAAGATGAAAAAGACAAATGCTTCAATCTTAATGGTTATTAAATATTTTTTTTCCTAATTTGTGCAGATCCAGTGAAGGCAGAATTTCTAGAGAATATATTCATATATTTACTTCTGCCTAAGAGTTTAGTTTTTGCATTTGTGTTGGCAGTAATTAACCGCATTAATTGACACTGATCTTCATAGACATGGCCAAGGCAAGTCAAGACAAGGCAAATTTACTTGTATAGCACATTTCAGTACAAAGACAATACAAAGTGCTTTACATAATTAAAATATAGGAAAATAAAAACAGAATAAAAGCAAGTAGGAATAAAATAAATAAATAAAACATGGGAGAATGGAAACTAAAAGAAAATATTAAAAACATTTGGACTACAAAGTTCAACTAATGATGCTTCAGTAAAACATTTTAACTGGAACAATCAAAGGCAATCCTAAACAAACGTGTTTTTAATCTTGATTTAAAAAGAACTCAGGCTTACAGCACTTTTACAGAATAGTGATCATAGGCAAGTTCGCTCCAAGTGTCTGTATACATTTATTTTATTAATATGGCCCACTTTATACAAAGTTTAAAATCAGTCCAATGTATTAAACCACAGATCAGAAATTATGAGAAATATCTTAAATTACTAAATGCAATTTGTAGAAGTGAATAAAAATGTGAACTTAATGTGATACAAATACTTAGGTAATCAGATTCTCTTTATGAATACTTGGAAAAAAAACACTCTACAAAATGGGACTGATATAGTTATTACATAATTGATTAACAAAGTATCCATAAACTTTATGCTTTTTCATTTTCTTTACAATTACAATGACAGACTTCAATGGATTTTTATGGATTTTGTGATGGACCAAGAGAATGGCATATTCTCTTTTTTTTTAAACTCATCTTCAAAGATTAAACTTTTTTGTAAATAATAAAAAAGTACTTTGTTAGTAAATCTAAATTCTTACGGTGTGGTCACACACACACATTTTCCCCTGATTTGCATAAATGGAACCACAGAGAGATGTGAACATTGAATAATAGAATTGACAGAAAAATATGCCGACCCTCATCCCATCTCACAGAGCACCATCTAAAATTGTCAAGAATATGTTACAGCTGGGGGGCTGCACACTGCCTTGCAGCAAGAAGGTCCTGGGTTTGAGTCCGACCCTGTGTCTTTCTGCATGGATTTTGCTTGTTCTGCCTGTGCATGCGTGGGTTCTCTCCCGGTACTCCGGCTTCCTCCCACAGATCTATAAACATGGACTGTTAGGTTAATTGGCCTCTCTAAATTCTCCTTGGGTGTGAGTGTTTGTGAGAATGGTTGTTTGCCCTGTTTGTCTCTGTGTTGCCCTGTGATAGAATGGCGACCTGTCCAGGATGTACCCCGCCTCTCGCCCATTGAGAGCTGGAGATAGGCACCAGCACCCCTCGCAACCCCAACAAGGGATAAGCGTGTCGGAAAATGGATGGATGGAAGTTACAGCTGTAAATCTGCCAAGACAAGGCCATCCTCCTGAACCCGGCAATGCAAGGGATTGATCAGAGAAGATGCTAAGAGCCCCATGATATCTGCTTAGTTGGGAGAACCTAAATGGTAATGGTGAGCTACACAAATCTAGCCTTTAGAGTGATGAGAGGAAAGCAACATTAAAGGTAAGGACAAAACACTTTGTGAGGCCTTAAGCTAAAAACCTTAAACAGCCTGATGACACCTTCCTTGCAATTAAGCAACTTTGGGGATGTTTTCTTTCAGCAAGAACAAAAAAACCTGGTGAGAGCTGATGAAAAATGGATAGATGTAAATACAAGGCAATAGAAAACCTGTTGGAACTTCTGAAGACTTAAGAATGGGGGGCGCTTCACCACGGAGCGTCCCAATAACCCTAAACATGGAGCCAGAGGTACACTAAAATGGTTTAGATACAAGCAGATTTATGTATTTGTCAAAACCTTGACTCGAATACAGCTGCGAATCTTGCAATAAAGTTCAATGTGAAGTCGAACAAACGACTAAGTTTTCCCCACATAATCAGATGCAGTCAGACGTTTTCAGTTACTCTCAACACTAAACAACCCTAGAGGGGTTTGAGGGCCACATCAAAGTCGGTGTTCTTAAGTGACGCAGCATTTCCTACTCATCCAGTGGCGTTTCTCTGATCGTTGGTTATGCATCGAGCAGTGCCCGGTCACCGCTTCATCAAGGGGAACTCCAAAGGCAATGAAATTAAGTGCCCCCCCCCCCCCCCCCTTAAAGGGAGCCTGGTTAGCTTTTGTTGCGGATATCTGGCTTCATTCCCAAAACCTCTAATAAGTATAAGTGGGAAGCTGGCACTCACATCAGCTGCTTTCCATTGACAAATGTTTAGCTTCTAAATCAGCTAGACAGGCTGTCACAGCACACTTTTCATTTTCTTTCCATTGGAATAGGTAGAGAGTGATACAGTGGCCCATTCTGTTCCATTACTAATTTAGATCAGTTGTGTCAAAATAGTGCAAATAATGCTACATAAAGTACCGTAACACACAATCCCTTTTTTTTTCATTTACAGTGTAATACGAGGTGCCAGAGTGATGCAGCTCACTGCAGCTGTCCCGACTGAGCTGGACGTCAACTCTATTGATTTCAAATGGAATTCAATTCAATTTAGTTTCACACTGAGGAAATAAAATGTTTTGGGGGGGAAAAATGTGGCAAAAAAGCAAAAAACATTCTCTGAGCTTTTTAAAAAAACTGGATGTGGCCAAAGGCAAATTTTGTCTGCTGCCAAACACACATAGTATAAAAACTACCCCTAAATCTGCTGACGTAGTGATCTGCCTCTAACAGATTCATTTTCACAGTTTCTCTTCTTTTCTTTTAAATCATTTACGAGTTGCAGGGTAAAAGCATGTGAAGAAGAAAAGTCAGACAAAAAGGGGAGGAATCAACTTTCCCTCCTGCTGCAGTAAAAGCAGCCTGGTATGCAGCTCATCACACCTCACTGAACCCAAGGATCCTGCAGATTCACGGCACCCAGCAGCAGCTAGCAGACCTAAACCAATCTCTCTGATAACCACTGCAGACCGCTGGTTACCATCTTCACCTCTCTTTCCGTCACTCATCGATTTGCCTGCCTCTCTGCCTCCCCTCCTTTTTCCTCCTGCATCTAATTCTCCAACCTCAGCACTCCTCGTCTGCATGTGCCAAGGAGAAAGAAAGAAAAAAAAGTGATAGTGCAAAGAAGGAAAAGAGGAGGTGCACGGTTGTTAGTGCGTCAAAGAAAACCTGCCTCCCTCCCTACCCAGTCGATGACACACAGGCTTTTTATTGAGTAGCTCCTCAGCCAATCAGTGAGCAGTGCCGGGAAATACAGCAGTGGAACTCCGCCGGTCCTGATGCTGGAGCTGATCTCAGTGTTAGAACTATACATTAATCCACGGGAGTGTTTCCTGTGCTCTCGTCCTCATTTGAGCTTACATCAGCAGCGCCCCGAGCCAAGAAATCTTGTTTGTGAGTGCCTCTTTGGACCACAAGAACCCACGTGATTGTGGGATTTGCCACTGCTGGGGGTATATTATTACTTTTCTTCTCTATTATTTGCAATGCATTTCCAGGGTGGGAGGATCCTAAAAGCTGATTGTTGAGATTTTTTTTTTTTAAATCAAGCACGTATCCGACCCTGTTTTCTGCTTCCACTACTCCTTGAGGTAAGCAGCTTTTTTTTTTTTTTTTATGTAGGGGGCTGCAGCATCTATTACTGCAGCTTTTTCTGCGTGGCAGGTTGTCACAGAGGCACCTAGCCTCATTACACACATCCTGCCTGAATGTGGAAAAAAAAGAAAGAAAAAAAAGCTCTGCGGAGAGAAACACAGAGAATAAATGGTCCAGAGGTAATTAGAGCAGATGGCGCTAACATCATGCCAGTCCCCTTTCATTTTACCGCAGACAGTCCTGCAGCAATCTGCCAACTTTTAGAGCCTGCCGGTGAGTCCTTCTGCCTGGTGCGTAGCCTCAGAGTGCTGCAGTGTATTGTTACATAATAAAAAATAAGTGTGGATGATTGACGGGAGAACACGAGAGAGAAGTTGAAGTGAAACAACAATGAAGTACTTGTTCGTGGTTGACTACACCAAAGATGGACAGCAAAGAATAAAGACTGACATGCAAACATTAACTTCATTGGAAATTGACGAAAGCTGTTTTTCATTTATCTCCATTTTGGCTTGTTTTCACGGCGTGTCAAGTTTTTAGATGGATAGTTTGAGTCACCTCGCTCTGAGAGCACAGAGAGAGGGAAACCAAATTTGCTGAGCCAGCAAGTGTGGTCCACATCTGTCTGCTGAGCTTCTTCACAGTTCAGATAAATCTCGGTGGTGCTGTTAAACTGTATCACTGCAGTCTTACGTTTAGAAACATATTAGCAAAGGGTTCCCTTCAATGAGTAGCAGGGAGAAATATTTTCATTATTAGTTTGGGCCTTATTTTTTTTTTTTATTTACAAAACAGTCTCCAACATAGAATGATTTTGTAGCAATGCAGCGTAAGATTTTTTTTTTCATCTCCTTATTTTTCTTTGCGATCATCTGCAATGGACACCTCACATTTTGTTTTTCATTTAAAATTCATTTTCAAAAAGAAAAGAATGTACGGCCATGGGTTTGAAAGAGATCAGTGTTTTCAGTGGTATTCAGGTGACGCAGTGCTTTCTCTGTGCTAGGACAATCCAGAATGGGTGTTCCTAATAAGAACTGGTTTTTCTGGCGCCAGCTGAGGTCAGTCAGAGGGTGCAGGAAACTCCAAGGTGTCTTCGTTGAAACAAAGAGACGGGCTGGTGATTTGGAGGGCTTCAGCAGATGCTTGACAAGGTCAAACAAACTGTACTTTCAGATCCAAGTATCTTCAAATAACTGACGATAAAACCATTTTAGATTAATTTACTGACTTATGCAATGGCTGTCAAAAGCGTTTATATCCCACCTTTTGTCAACAACAATAACCCTTAGTGTATTTTATTGGGACTTTATGTGACACGTCAGCACAAAGTTAATCATTATTCTGAAATCAATTTTAAAAAGAATGTATAGTTTTCCATTTTTTACCAATTGAAATGAAAGAAAGTGTGCTGTGCCTTTCTACTCAAGCCCTTGATTCAATACTTTATAGAAAGATACAACAGCCACTGCCTGTTGCCTGTTATCTGTGTACTCTTAGCCTGAGCGTCCAATAAGAAATTTCACCACAGTAACACGCGGTGACAATAAAGAATCTTTGAATCTTTACAGCTGCAAGTCTGTAGGGGTACAGTGAAATTGGAAAATAAAAAATGTCGTCCGTTCCTCTTTGCAAAATAGCTAAAGCTCAGCCAGGTTGGTTGGAGCATGTTTGAACACATTAACCATCACATCCTGGACTTTGACTGGCCTGTTCCAAAACATGAATGCATTTTGATTTAAACTGTTGTATTGAAGCCATGTTGTATTTTTAGCCATGTTTAGGGTCACTGCCCTGCTGAAAGCTAACCCCCCCCCCACCCCAACATCAAGTCTTTTGCTGCCTCTAACAGTTTTTTAACAGTGTTTAGCTCCATCCATCTTCCCACTAACTCTTCCCAGCTTCCCTGTCTCTGCTGAAGAAAAGCATCCCCACAGCATGCTGTCACGACAATGTTTCACCACAGATGAATGTGCAGTGTTGGCCAAACACAGCATTTTGCGTGTTGACCAAAACATTTAGCACCAGACCACCATCACATGTTTGCCAAGACTACTAAATGGCTTAAGAAAACTGGACTTCTTAGGGCTTTGCTTTTTTTTTTTTTTTACAGCAATGGTTCTCTGTTTCACACTTCTAGAAAAAATTTACTTTGTTGACCGCAAGAGTCATTTTTGCCCTGTCGACAGATTCTCTTACCTGTACCGAGCTTTTCGCTTTAAAATCCAGAGCTTTACACTTGACCATTCTGGTGTCTTCCTTGGACATGGTGGTGTTTGTTCATTCATCTTTTTTTTGTTGAGGGTGCCTATATTCTTGTACAAAATACAAACAGGCCATTAACCTTGTAGCTTTGCATAAACGGCTTTAGCAACAAATAAAGCAAAGTACTTGTATACCAACAAATAAAAATCAGCAAATCACATGAAAGATCTTCAAATAGTTTATTATTTTCTTCTTTTCACTAGCAAATTACATGTCACAACAATATAAGTTTAAAGGATTATTGAACAGAAGGGTCGAGAGGATGGATCGGACATGAAGATGGGTCACCTGGGGAGAGTCGTTGATGAATGCCAGGGGGAAGGAAACTCAGCGTGGGGCGTGCAGAATCAGGAAACGGGCTTTACCAAAGCCAACTTATGACCCCTCGGGTGGACCCTGGACCAAAGAAGAGTGGATGTAGATGAAGAAAGACACTAGGAAGTGGAGAAATTAGTGATGGTGATGGGATGAAGAGGAGGAAGGATGAGAGATAAGGTTGATGTCCGACTGAAAATAGAGGAGGGTGGCGTTGAAAGAAAGACAGATTGTGAAGGATGGATGAACTGGGTATAGTAAGAATGTTGACTAATAAGGGAGGAGGGCTATGTGTTAAATTATTAGAAGATTCTTTTCAAATATGTAAGACCAAACGGGACATTTTTTCTGGTTGGAAACATAGCAGCACATCTCCAGGCCCTCAGATAAACTACTATAAAAAAAACGAATACAATTAAATACTCTTGACTCTTGAGATCCACAGAGGGTACCAGTTGTGTTGCCAAACTGACTTGGATTGTCCACTGTTGCAGAGATGTTTTTCCCACACGCTCTGCTCTGAACATGTCCTGCAAAAGAACTTCTAACTGGGTAGTTATGTTCACAATGACTGTATGGGTATCCAGGACTGAGCAGCGGATCTCTGTAGCTCCTCCAGAGTTACCATGGGGCTTTTGTCTGATTCTGGCCTGGTCAGTTATGTGGACTGCCAGATCTTTTTAGTGTTTAAGTTTCCAGTTATTTTTGTGGTCTTGCGTTCTCTAAGAAACTTCTATAGCGTTCTTAGGAAAGCTATATTATTACTCACAGATGAACTCTATTTACTACTTATGTGTAAGTAAGTAGGTTCTTTGCACTGGGTCGTATTTACAATTATCAAGTAAATGGAGCCACATACAAACAAATTTCACCCCTTGCGGTGCCTGAAGTTTTCATGCAAAGTGTATTGGCATGTATTTACTCCCTATAGCAGTTCATTTTAAGTTCAGCCCAATTAAGAGTTATGTAGTTTGTGTTTGTACGAAAACCAGCTGGAAGCTGTGCCTGGGAGAGATAGCTCCTCTTGTCTTCGTTGAGGTAATTTACATCCTGGGAACGACGCAGGGTATGACCTTCAGTCAGAGTTATCCTCTAACAAAATAAATTGAAGTTTGTAGTGGTTACTTGACACCTATGATAAGTTTTGAAGACTTATGGAAAACTTATGTCTTCTATATGTATTTATTTCATTTGTGTCTCTATGTTAAATTCTCTGAAGGTGCCTGTATTCGTGGGAAAGATTAACTTGAGTTGTTTTAATTGTACAACACAAAAATTGACATTAACATGTATAAATCCATTTGCACGTGAACTGAATGCCAACTGGAATGAACAGAATTAATTTTGGTTCAAATGTGACTATACTGCAGCGGATTACACAGAACTGTATTTAATTTGGCTTTATATTTGTTAAATTTGAATTCTACCTATTTACTATTTTGTATAGCATGATGACATGACTAAACCATTGAAGTATGCATCAATTTAAATAAATTTCAAGGAAATAATATTTAAAAAGTTGATGGTTAAATTTAAAATGTAATTGTTAATTGAAATTAACTATTAGATCCAATCTGCATGTTAATCCTTGAATACAATACCTTATAAAACACTTTTACTATTACAATTATTCCCTTTCAAATATACACCTAAAAAAAGATTAAATATATTTGTTTTCAAAATCAGTTTTTGGTCTAAAAATAAAATATAAAATCATATTTAAGATTGTGAAGGATATAGTAGTATATAACTGTATATAGCAGTAGGATATATTTATTCTATTTGTAACCTCTCCTTTCTTTGCATAATGTTGAAAAGTATGGAGAAAGCTGTGCATAGCTGTGATGTGCATAATAAGAGTTCTGAATCTTCCATAAGGGTGGGAATACAGCTATATTATTTTAATCTTTTCTGACAGAGATGAATCATTGCACTAATAATATACCATCATCAATGTCAATGTACTTTACCAGACTGTCATGTAGCACAATTTAAATCTGCAGTAGGTCACTTTTGGTTAATTTTTTACGAATTTGTTAAAACTTTCACAATGTTCTGACAGTAAAATATGAGAAAAATATTCTGTGATACAATTCAACCACCTCTGGCTCCCACCAGTGGTCCTGCTACTGCCATTTGCAGAAATACACCGCTCCCAGACAGAAACAACCAATCAGAGCAGAAAGGCGTGTCTAGGGCTGACTGGTTGTTAGCATTGTCAATCACTCTTGTGCACCCGTTGCTCAGAGCCCTTCCCCCGCACAGTGCTGCCATCATTCAAGCTCAAGATTACCAGTGGACTGCAGCTGTGTGCAGAAATGGTGGAAAAACAACCTGCTTTACAGGAAAACTGCCAATTTCTGGAGTGGCACCTGCTCAGGAAACAAAGACAGGTTAACAACAAAGCAGCACTGCAAGCTCCGCTATGGGGGAGGAGCTTTGGAGAGGGTTGCAGCGCAGCAAGAGCAAGGTGCAGGGACCTGTAAGGTGTGTTTGTTCAAATATTCAGGCTAAGTCCACAATTTTCTCAAAACTCCTTACTAAAAGCTACCTTTCATTTCAAATCCACTTTGAAACTCCAGAATTCATGAGCGTAACATTTTCAGCTGCACTATAATGTTAAGCATTGTGGTTAATTTTGCACTGAACAACGCTGGAGATTCCTTAGTCTGGCCAGCCAAACTAACTTATGCCTCTCTTCCAAACAGCTGAAGTTAGTCTGGAACTGCTCCCATAGAGGCTTTTTTCTGGAGTGGGGCAACAGGCACAAAGTAAGCCAATCAGAGAAACTGCGGACGTGGCGTAAAAAAGGCACAATCAGACTACTGCTGTCAACATGTCACAATATAATTCAACATGGTGAGCCGCGAATGAGTGGAGACTATGGTGAATGAATCTTTCTAAAACAGAAGAAAGCGCACTAGCAAACAAATGCTCAATAGCGTCGGCCATCTTGTTTGTTTTGGCTGAGGGATTCACGAGCGCTTGTCACTCAACATATAAAGCCCGCCCACACCTGTGATTGGTTGGTATCAGGAAAGAGGGATCTATGATAGCAGTTCCAGACACAGTTCGCTGTATAGTAAAGCTAACGTGAAACTGAGTCTGGCTGGCCAGGATAGAGATTCCTTACCTGACTCTCGCCAGATGAGCTCCACACATCCCTCTGGTATGGCTCCATTGGAGATGTATTTCAGAAGGAGGGGCCTTATCAAAAATCCTTGCATATGATTGGATAAACCACTTATCCGTAATCATTTCTGATGTGCTATTTCAACCACTCACATCGAAACCAACCTATGACGCTGACGAGAGCGACACAGGGAAAACCAAAACAGAACAGCCGCCATCTTGGATATAGAGCGATGTCGTAAATGACCAATATCATCTGTCCATGGAAAATCTGCGAATAAAATGGTAAATGGACTGAACTTATATAGCGCTTTTTCCAGTCATACTGACCACTCAAAGTGCTGTACACTATAGCCACATTCACCCAATCGCACTCACTATTGCGCACACCTTCATACACAGCTTGGTAGGCAACATGGGGTTAAGTACCTTGCACAGGGGCACATCGACATGTGACAAGGGGAAGCTGGATTCAAACCCACACCCTTCTGATTGGAAGACAACCACTTCCATCAAGCCACAGTTGCCCAAAAAGGCTATGTTATGCACAGCATCAATTTTACCGCTTGCGTCCTCGCTACGAGCCGCCATTGTTGTCTGAATCCAAACAGTCGCTTCTCTGATAGGTCACATCTACGAAAATCCCGCCCGGTGATCCTGATTGGTGCGTCCATTTTATGTGGTAATATGGACGAGCCAATGCCAGCGATTCCAGATGTATGTGTGGAGCAGTGTGGAGCTCTGCGGAACGAAATCCATCTGGCTAGAGTCAGGTTAGGAGATTCCACAAAACATGGATAGTACCTGTATGTCTCATGTTACAGGTCAGAGGAGAAGTGTGGCAGCCACAGAGTGGTTTGGCTAGTAGAGGAGGAGGAGAGAGAGGCAAAGTGCAGGCTCGTATGTGCCGCGCCAGCCCCATGCATGATTCTCAAATGTGCTTTGAAATATCAAAACACTTTTGGGGGGGAAATGATAGCAGCAAAAGTAATTTTTGCATTTACATAATAATTAATGAAGGATAAAACTGGACTCCAGCAGAAAAGTAATTTTTCTCCTCCAGGGCAAAATGTCAAGTGCTTGAGTACGACTAGGGGTCTATCTGTGCATGTGCCTGTCACGCAGCTTGGCAGTGAGTGAGCCTTCTGGTAATACAGTCAACCCGGCATCATTTTAAAAGTTTGAGTGTCTATGGCACCAATCTCACAAACAAAGCTGATCATTTCTTTTTACAAGGTGTCACCGCATTTACAGATCATGTTGTTGCCTTTTAAGGGCTTAGACATGCAAATACACCATCACTGGAGAATATTTAAGAAGCAACATGTGCACATTGCAATTTTAATTTCATGTACTGTATTGTGTTGACAGTTCTCTCAGCCTATAGTGCTTGCATTGCAATGGGATGCATTTCTGTTAATGTTATTAATCTTCTTGAATAAAACAATATAAGGAGTATCTCTGCTTTCCCAGGAACATTCTCGGGTAGTACATTCAATAAACACGCCAAAGGGTCCATTGGATTAGCCATGCTCATTAATTTTTAAACGTCTCCTTTTATATATCCTGCCAGTAGTGCAATAGTAGACTACTGGACAATCACAGATCACATGTGTTCAGCCCCCCATCAGACCATAATTCCTCCAAAACAGAGATACCTAACAAACATTTCTTAGTGATGAAATTAAAAATGGAATTAAAAACAAGGGAAAAAAATTAAACCTTCCAGTTAAATTTGGTCAAAAGGTCGCTGGTCTTGCCACGTTTTGTTTTGATTGTGTTGTTTGGTGGACCCTCTAAGGCCCTGTTTACATGACAATGATCCACTAAAAATGAAACTACTCTCCTGATGCTAACAGTGGCAACAGATACTACAACTACAGATGCCCAGCAAGCTGTGAAAAAAGTCAGAAAATGTTCCACAGAGGGTGGGGCTTAGAATGAGCTCTGATAGAGCATTTCCACCAATGCAGCGCGGAGCCCATGCTGGGGCCCGAACCTACTTTTGCACTGCAGTTGCGTCTTTTCACCGAACAGATGTCTCCTGGTCATTGCATGACACTTGAGAGCAGTCAGCATGCATACTGCCTAAAAGCCACCATAACTAATAAACCTTCAAGATGGCTGAGAATAAAGTTTTCCTATGGACAGACGATGAGGTTCAACTGTTGCTTAAAGCTATAGTTGGTAATCCTGCTCAGAAACTCTTTTTGGTTTATTGGTTTACCTTCCATCCTGAAATTAGTAAATACATTATGCATTCAGAAAAAGGAGGTTAAAAATCTATATCTATGGGAGCTGCAGGCCTGTAAAGACTCTGACCAATCACTGCCATTCGCACCGAAGAGGAGGGATGGATTTGTCAGAGTTCTGGTCCTGCTGTCACCCCCCTCTGTCCCTCAGTTTCCTGGGGTATCACCTTTTCTATTGGTTGTCCACACATGCCAATCATTCTGACGAGCTCACATAACGCCAGTGTGCGTGTATCCGGTTAGCTTAGTGGTTAGCTTTGGTGTTAGCCTTTCATTCTTGCTCCGCTGGTCTCACCATAGACTTTGAAGTGTTTGATATTCTCCTGTTTACCTGATAACAGAAACCGGGATGTTTTCGAACCATTACTGCCTGGACCCCATTTTCAAACTGTGCCATTGTAAAAAAAAACACATTTGGCCTTGTGTAAGTGAACTGTACAAAAGCTGTTCTGTTTTCACCAGAAAACATCATGTAAACAGAATCTAAGCGGAGTGATGGCAGTTGGCTTGTTCTTGTCAGTTTGACATGCATGATGCTTTTCATGTAATTCTCTCTTAGACCTTTTCAAAATACACCTATCCAATCTGAGTGGCTGTTCAATCTACAAAATGTATAACTCACTAGCTATATGGTGGTGAAGATTCTCAGTCATGTGTCACTCTGGAGAAGTTGTAGAGATCCACAGCTCAGGTGGGATAATCTGTTGACAGAACAACAGTTAGTTGTAAACTGCACTAATCTGGATTTTTTATGGAAGAGTGAGTCAAAGAAAACCATTGTTAGAAGGTCATAATAAGGATCTGATGAGGCCAAAACTTTAGCTTTTGACCTATGAGCAAAATGCGAAGTGTGGTGGAAGTCCAACACTGCACATCACCCCGTGGACACCATCTCTTCAGTGAAACATGGTGGTGGAAGAATCACATGCTAGGAAGCTTTTCTTCAGCATAGAAAAGGAGAGATGGTTATTATTTAAAGTCCCATAAAATGTCATTTCCTCCTATTTATACCCTATTTTAATTGTTTCTTTAAATAGTAGCTCACGTGACAGGAGAGGAAAGAGTGTGACATCAGCATAACTAATGAACTGGTACGAGATGAACCCGATGTTTGAGCCGACACAGTGAATCGTAATAACGTTTTTTTTTTTTTTTAGAATAGTTGAATGGTGAACAGAAAAAGGTAGATGACCAGATGATAATGATGACTGAAAATAGCTGTGACGGCCGACCTGGTGATGCAGACAGAAGCGGACATGAACAGACGATGCAGGCAGAGGTTGACTTGCACATAAAATGCAGGCGATGTTGCAGGCAGAACCAGACTTGACTGGAAGGTGTCGACCTGTTGCCAGAGCGGTTAAAGCGAGACACAAAAATCCCAGGAGAAACTTTTATCAGGCGGTGTACACAAGCACTAGTTAAACCAAACTAGTGGGGGCAGGGCGAGAACAGGTCCAAAGGAGCAAACTGGCAGAGCACCGAGAAAACACCGGGAACCAACATGCATGCAGCAAGACAAGACGAGACGTTCTGGTAGAGAGTGGTTGAATGAGGCAGGTATATATATAGTCAGAGTGACAGGTGAGCAGAGTTGATATTTATTAGCTGCAGCAGCAGGAGGAGCTGATTAGCATGGAGTGAGAACACAGCCAAAACCAGTCTGAGAACATGAACAAAAACCCAAATTATGACAGTAACTGGATTCACAGAGGAGCTAGCATGTCTACTGGTTTTATTCTGTCATGTAGACACAAGAATCTTAACTGGTCAGACCCCACAAATGCTTATATTTGTTAAGGACACCATACACACCTCAACCTTGTGTTTTAATTTTTCACCATCTTATCAATAATTAATTGATATTAGATGTGAATATAAAGTGAGTTTGTTGTGAACAGTTCAGCCCCTCCTACAGACAGGTCTGAATGTTAAGACCCCTTGGCGCCTTGACTGTCCATAAACTGTATAATATAAACTGTCCTCAGTCATAGCCACATCTGACATCTGAAAGACTCATGGGGATATATTTATCTCATTATATATGCTTGTAGATTATGTATAATAGATGGACAACTTAAGAAAAAAAAGAAGTCAATAAATGTTTTAAGAATGCAGATGGATGCCTACAAAACCGAAGCGGTTGTTGGTGTTTCTAGTGTGTTTGTTGGCCGAGTGAAACCAGTATAACTCAGCACTCCCACAGGAAAGAGGAGAGGAGATTTCTATTTATGACTGGTGCTGGAGAAGTATTATCAATACCTGTTGCTCAGGTGATGAATCTTCCCTGGACTTAATTCGCTATGTGTGTAAGACAATCAAAGGGTCATAAAATTTTGATCAAGTCTGAGCTTTTTGTGGTCAGCTGGGGAATGGTAATATCTAAGGTCTGCCACGAGGACAGATAATTAAAGTGCAGCAAAATGTCGACAACAAGGAGATGGTACAATAGTACAGAAAGAAGAATGTACAACAAATAATAAATAAAAAAAACTGGCTGGTCACACAAAAGTGTCACCAAACAGAATCAGATTATCAGGGATCTAGACTACAATAAATATGGGGTTTGACGTAAGACAATTACCAATATTAATAATGCAAGGTTGTACCTTCTTTCTATTTGCATGCCTACTACGTTTGAGCTTTCAGACAGCAGTCAAAACATTTATAGATGTTACACCTCTTCCTCTGATATAAAAAACAGCAGGTACATAGAATGTTGTACTGAAGTAATAGAGTAGACAAAATGAGCTGAGACAATTGCACAAAACATTTTGGTCATCAAATACCGAACAAAGCAGTTCACCTCATCCTAAACGGAGGTTACGATTCAACCTCAAACAGTAACTGATGTACTTATCGTAGAATTTCAACTTCATTTCCTTGTGACATTTTTCCGCATGAACAGTTTGAGTCCAACCTCAACAATCTTTTGAGGGAAAAGATCAATATTTCTCAGCAGATTAATTTAGAGTGCTTCAGGAACAAATTAATATAATTGAGTAGGAGACTGAATCTCCTCAGTCTGCCGTTTTGTTTGTGTAATGAATGCCATGTTTGCGTGCTTTTCAACTTAGGGTTTCCATCTTCTGCATCTGGATTATAGCAGTACATTGGTAATATTGTTAAGCTAGATAGTCAAATGAAACATGACTCACATCAACCTTTGTTTGCTATTTTTGTCACAAGAAGTGGAGCAATAAAGTCCATAAGTCTCATTAGGCCTTCATTAATGAATGTATTAATCTCGGAAAATATATATATATGTATATATATAATATATATATCTATATATATATAGATATATATATATATAATATATATATACCAGGACAAAAGACACTGGAAAGGGATATGGGAGAAAGAAGCATCCCATAACAATGATGCACAGTGGCTAATAGAAGATCAAACCACAATAATCTCCTTGAACAAAGTCCAGTGAACATCACAATAGGACACATCCAACAAAGATTATCAGGCATGAATAACTGGAAAGCATCTGACCTGGATATGATCCAGCCTATTGGCTGAAGAAGCTGACTTCTCTCCATGACCACATAGCGGCACAAATGAACCAATTGCTGACGAATGGGACCCACCCTGAATGGCTGAAAGAGGGCAGAACAGTCCTGATACCAATAACCTGTCTCTCCACAACATGAAAGCTCCTATCAGGCACCATAGTGGCTAAGATAAGTGGGCACATGGATCAACACATGACAGATGCCCAGAAAGGCATAGGTAAAAACACCAGAGGAGCCAAACACCAGCTACTGGTTGATAGAACAGTCGCCCTAGACCTCAAAAGCAGACAAACAAACATGTGCGTTACCTGGATTGATTACAAGAAAGCCTATGATCCAATCCCACACACATAGATCCTGGAATGCCTGAAGCTGTACAAGGTCAAGCCAATTGCACAAATCTCCATCAAATGTGGAATATACCAATAAGATGCTCCGTCCCCTCTGCTGTTCTGCATAGGCCTGAACCCCCCTCAACCAAATAATCAACAAGTCTGGCTATGGATACTGACTCAGAAATGGGGCCACTATCAGCCACCTGCCGTACATGGATGACATAAAGCTGTATGCTAAGAGTGATCGAGATATTGACTACCAGGTCATGACCCACACCACCAGGATCTACAGCAGGGACATCAGAATATCATTCAGGCTGGAGAAATGTGGCCGGATGGTGACAACTCCCAGAAGGCAGAATATCAGATGTTGAAGAGAGCTATAAGTACCTTAGAATACCACAAACAAATGGCAACCATGAAGAGGCCACAAGGAAATTAGCCACAGCCAAATACCTGCAAGGAGTAAGGAGAGTTCTGAGAAGTCAGCTCATTGGCAAGAATAAGGTCCAGGCAATCAACAGGTATGCCTTGCCAGTAATCAGATACCGTGCTGGGATAATAAGTTGGCCAATGGAGGAAATACAGACTGCTGATGTTGAGACACAAAAGCTACTCACCATGATGGTGGATTCCACCCCAAATCCAGTATCCACAGGCTATACACTAAGCCCAAAAAAGGAGGCAGAGGCCAAGTGAGCATCAGAGCCACCATTGAAGATGAAACATCCAAGCTCCAAGAATATATCAGGAAGATGGCCCCAAGGGATGAAGCACTCAGTGAATGTCTCAAACAAGGGAAGCTGGAAGAGAAGGAACTGAAGGAACCATTGTGGGAGGAAAAACCCCTGCATGGGATGTACCACCAACAGATAGCTGGAGTGGCTGATATGACCAAATCCTACCAATGGCTAGAGAGGGCTGGACTGAAGGACAGCACTGAAGCACAGATCATGGCAACACAGGAGCAGGCCTTGAGCACCAGAGCAATAGAGACCCAGATCTACCATAGCAGGCCCAATCCCAGGTACAGGCTCTGAAAGAGGCCCCAGAAGCTATATAAATGTGTGTGTATATATATATATATATATATATATATATATATATATATATATATATATATATATATATATATATATATATTCATATATAAGCCTGTGACAGACTGGCGACCTGTCCAGGGTGTACCCTGCCTCCTACTTCCAAATGGAACATAGTTAGGTTGGGTGAGTTCAAATGTCCACATCTGGATATATTTTAAAAGCCAAACGGAACCAAGCTAAATTATTCACAATAACTGCCTCACTGTTACTGCTAAAGTTGTCTTCCTGTTGTTTAATGTCTGCCATGTAAGGATTGCCCCACATGTGTGGTAGTTCAGGTTTAGATTTATCATTCTTTCCGCTTTAGTTTTGTTTATAGGTTTGGTTGGTTGTTTTTGGTAGATTTTTATCATCCAAGCTCCTTCATTGACAATAATTCATAGTTTATGAAGCATATTTTGAGAAAGAAAATCAGCTACAGTAAGTTTTATTAATACTATCCAATAATGATTACACAGTTTATCGAAGTGACAACCTTAGAAAATAACAGAATTGTGTCAACATAACTGTAAATCAGGTTGAAAAAAGCCAAAAAGCAAACAATAGCAAAAACAAAACATATTGGCACTTGGCTGCTTGTAACAACATCTGAAGTGTATAGAGAACAAGCGAGCAAAAACTCAAGTGATCTATATAAAGCCAACTGCAAGTGATGATTCCTGTTTACTACTGCGGTAATAACTGACCAGTGAAGTCAATCATGTGTGAAGTGTGTGTAGGTTATGTGATGAAAAAGCCTACTAGAAAGTAAAATACAAACACAAACAAAAAATAATAATAATAAGACACAGAGAAATGAGGCATGGTTTTAGCAGATTGAGGGACTGACTTTTGGAAATCCTCCCTTGCAGCTTTGTGTTGCTCCGTTACTCCCCTGCATTGCAGCACTCCCTGCAGGAGCTGTGAGAGGTGCAGTATTTTCCACATGCCTTTCTGCTGCCTCAGAGGAGGCAAGTCGTCTCAGCCCAAACGTCCCTGCTCGAGTCAACGCAGGTGCTTGCTGTCTGTCGTGTTTGTGCGGGTGTGTGTCTGTGCAGGTTTGTTATAAATGGAGCTTGAGCTTGGTTGTCTGGCATCTGTGAATAGCATCATTCTGCTAAGGAGACAACTCCTGCCCCATATTTGCACAAAGTGGGGAAAAGCAATGAAAAAACTTGCAGCTTGATCATGTCACTTTGTGTGAAAATTGTGCAGTGTTTCCGGTACAAAATTGCAGAATTTCTGTTCATCTGCAATTATCCACTCCTTACCTTGTTGGGTCGTAGTTTAATGCTGTGCTGCGAGTTAATGGTGTTTGCTGAAGCATACAATATTTGTGAACTTTTTTTAGTCTTTTATTTCGGTATAGTAGTCTGTGGCCCTTTAAGCATTGGTGCTAAATGTATTCAGCGGTTGAAAACAGGCTGGGGAGAAAACATGGATGATAAATGTCTTCAACTTTGCTCTACCCTCAAGGAAAATAAATAAATAAATAGAAACGTCCTGCATATGTGATGCAGCAGTTTGGTTGGAGATGAATGCCCTCTTGTGGCAGAAAGGATGAATTACATCATAACCTGATCTTAAACATGCCACCTCATGCAGGCCAGCTGTCAGCTCAACTTGTGCACACACCTAGGTATTTCCCCAAGGTGAGCAGAGACAGAAGGGATGTTTTGAGAAAAGGCTGAATGCTAGATCAGAAAAGGTCAGAAAAGCGGTTACTTTGATTGTATGTGTACGTTCAAAGTAATCTATACATGCGTTTTAATGCATAAATAAGATTTTTTTTTTCTAGTTGAGTTTCTGTTACCTTCATCAAATAATCTTCAGTCCATCATTTCGCCTCTCTGTGTTCTGACACTTGACGGGAAAAAAACAAAACAAATCAAAATTGGCAGATCTAGAAGAAAAGCTGACACCTCAGGCCAGGAATAGCTAGATTGGCGCCTCTCTATTCATGATGGACACTAATCACCAGTTTCTGAGGCTGAAACACACGAAGACACGGAAACATCGGCCACAGTCACATTTAATTCCACTTTTTCCAAATGTGTACAGTTAGGTTTTAGTAGTTTCTTGGTCACAGATGCAGGGTTTCACAATTTGGTTTTGTTAGCAAAACATGGGGGGCTCAGTTCATCAATTTAGCTTCTACTGAAATGTGTGAAGATACTTTATAGCT
Organism: Fundulus diaphanus; assembly: GCA_037039145.1. Taxonomy (NCBI): domain Eukaryota; kingdom Metazoa; phylum Chordata; class Actinopteri; order Cyprinodontiformes; family Fundulidae; genus Fundulus; species Fundulus diaphanus. The sequence continues at coordinate 9,924,815 of CM073126.1, forward strand.
GGCTCCCTTTCAGACATCAAGACCAATTTTTCTTGTTGACAGACTGAAAAGTTTCCATTTCTGCTTTTCAGCTGTTTGGCATAATAACACCGAGATGCCTCTGTGGAGAGTTAAATCACATTTCTAAGACCATTTGTTACAATCCAGTTAATTATATCAGCTTAATGTAATACCCGTAGTAGGGCTGGTATGGCACAGTCTGCAGGCCCTCAGGAGTTTGTCAGCATTCCTGATGGATATTTTGCTTGTTTTCCCCCCTCATTTCTGTAAACTGGCCGTGCTCAGATGGCCCTCACCCTGGAGCTTGTGCTTATTGATCTCTTCTAACTGCCCTCGGATCCCAGACAGAAGTGGCATGCTGCAATCAGCTGTGTGAGGAGCATCGCAAATGAGGCTGGGGGAAACAGAGATGGATGGGGAGAACGAGGTAAAGAGGTTGCGTACGTAAGTACATAGAGGGAGAATGAGAGTGGAAGCGGGGAGGTGTGTGACGGGAGGGTGGAATATGGGGGAGATGGTGAGCGTTGGACGGAGGAGGAGGAGGTGTATTGCTGCAGTGGAGAGAAGTGAGAGGAGACTGCAGTCTCTGCTAATGGGAGCAATCAGACTATGTGGCCACAGCTCTGAGGAACTGTATCCCAAATACTTATTGAATGGGCCACTTCACGGGGGCGGACTACCTCATCTGACCGGTGAGTTGTTTTTTTTTTTGGTTTTTTTTGGATTGCTGCTGTTCACTTCGTTTGATTTGATTCAGGAGCGTTGCATCACCCGAATGGAACCAGAATGTGAGAATGAGGCGAGTTTACTTGATTTAAAACTATTCACGTATGACTACCTTCTCTGTACCTGAGCATGTTTAGCGATGATAATGTGCCGGTGCCTCTCTCTTTCCTCGGCTGAGTGCCGCTGGTTTGTTGTCACAGACAGTGAAATCTCAAGCAGGTATGGAGTGAGCCAATATTAGAAGACAGGTAACAATCAGGCCCAAAACAAGAGAAGCTGGCTAGAACTTGTTTGGGTGTACTGTTTTTCTAATAAAATAAGAAAAGCTCAGGGTTTAAGTTATAGACATCTGAAAACTAAGTTCTTTAGGCTGTAGATCAATATTTACAATATTTTGTTTGCCTGTTTGCCGTATGTCAAAGGTAATGATTTTGTGGTCGATGGGGACTGTAGTAATATGTTTAGAAAGAAACCCGTTTATGTCTGCAACTTTATTCACATCAATGAGGCAAAGCAGCTCAGCGACAGAAGTCTGCATTCATACCGTCCACTTGCTCACGATTTGGGCACTGATTCATGTTTTGGCCTGAATCCAAGTGGTTATTCGACAGGCTGGTCACCTGAGCTATAGACAGGCCGTGAGCCGTTCTGGATTGCTGATGGAGGATGTCAGGATTGCTTTGTAACAATGATCTGTGGGGCCAAATCACATGTTTGTAGTGTACAGGAAAAAAGGGAATTGGACTTTGAGGCATGCTACTCTGAGACATACGCTACGCTGCACATTTCTGGAATACAATAACCATTGATCCATTGTTGGTGAACCCATAAGGGGGAAGAGACGTAACTGTGTTGGGCATTTGGAGATAATTTACTTTATATCGGTAATTAAATGTTCTCACATACCACAATGCTTCTCCCAACAGACTCACTGTATTTCACTTTCTTGTTTCCTGTGACCTACTACTATTACTAGTAGACACCCTAAAGGTTAGAATAAAAAATGTTTATGCACAGACATTCGTATACTCAACCTCATGTTGTCAACTACATCTAAGCTCAACTACCACTGAGCCTGGTTCTGCTGGAGGGTTCTTTCTGTTAAAGAGGAGATTTCCTCTCCACTGTCGCTACATGCATGCCTGGTATGAGAGATTGCTGCAAAGTGAACGACACGATGCAATCTGCTGGGTTTCCTTAGAGAGAAAACTGTAACCAACCTGTCTGTATGATTGACAAAGTGTCTCGAGATGACATGTGTTGTGAATTGCTCCTATATGATAAACTGAATTGAATTTAACTCTAACATAGATTATTTCACTTTTATTTATTTATTTAATTTGATCACACCTGCATAAATGGATTTACATGTACTATCACATAAATTCAGTTTTAGCTCTTTAGGATCATAATTACAAAACAAAGTGTGGGATTAATTTTCTTTGCGCTTGCTTGACTACGTATTATTTTCATGCTGCTGCAAAACATGTTTTTGTTTTGTTACTTTACCCCTAGGCAGTGTGGCTCCATAATGAGTTGTCAGTTATTCTCAGCTGCTTCGTTGGTCTTGTGGTGAGCACAGAAGCTGAAAGGTGGCCTCCACAGCCAGGCTATGTGTCATACTGCAGTAAAATAATAGTAGTCAAATAGCCAAACTATTCAATAATTATCTGAGTTTTTTTTATATTCTGAGAAATGTCACCAAAAGGTGAAGAAATTCCTTAGTTTGCACAGGATCTCTCTTTATTGCCTCTCTTTTAATTAGTGATGCTGCCAGATACTTGCTGGAAAACGTTTTTTTTCTTTTTTTTCTTTTTGCCATGCAACCAAGCAACATTACTCAATTAGAGGGCAGAACGCTGGCACCGTTGTGCTCAGCAGTGCATTTTAATAGTGCAACAGTGTAATAAACTGTCATGCCCTGGGAGAAGCTTGGGAGCTTGGGAGGTAACTTAATTTTGTCAGCTGTTAAGATGCACTAGTAAGACCATTCTTACGCCTGTTATGTCACAACATATTGATATCTTCTTCTTTAGGTTTTTCCTTTTCAAGGGTTTTCACCACGAGTCATATGTCTCCATCTGATATATATATATATATATATATATATATATATATATATATGTGTGTGTGTGTGTGTGTGTGTGTGTGTGTGTGTGTGTGTATATATGTATATATATATATATATATATATATATATATATATATATATATATATATATTGGGGATTCAAAATTTTAATCGCAATTAATCGCATAATATCAATTGTTAACTCAAGATTAATGCAAATTACTCCCTATCCCTACTCCTTATCCTTTTATTTCTGAAAGTGTAACAGCCTATTTTGGCATTTTAATATGCAATATTGCAATAAATGACACTAATAAAAACATGCTTGTACAAAAAATATTTTTATTTTTTTATTTTTTCAAGCACTTTTCAGAACTGGAATGAAAACATCCTGGTGCCATAAAATGTTAAACTCTGGCCTATAATGGCAAAATCGCTAATCATAAAGCCCCGATGTTTACACAATGTGTAAACATATGTGTACATAAATACCTGCTTTCACATCAAAATATTTTTTCGCCTCTTAAACAAAGATAGACATGGTATTACGCATATACATATAAATTAATAAATTTTACATTTTAATAAAGTCGCAAGTTTTATTGTTCATTTTTTTACGCTCTCTCATACATCTAATCCTGAGCTTTCACGACAACAGCAATATTTGCTTTGTATAAATTTTAATGCTGTTTTTAAAGCCTGGAAAAACGTTTTAAATTTCCAGGTCATTCCAGAGTCTTACATTTTGCTTGCAACTGGGGCAGGAGCTTAACACCCTTGAAAGAGAACTGTTTAGCACAGCTTCATGTGCTGACACTGTAACTCCAGGGTACTTCATTTGTCAATGTGATTTAGCCTTAGTTTGTCAAATACAAAGACAACAAATTAATTAAGCATTAAAGTACGGTTTATGGGTTGGGTTTCTGCAATGTTATCAGCGTGTAAAAACTCATCTTCAGAACCAATCTCTGCTCAAAATGGTGATCTGCACCGCACAATCTACTTTCAGCAGTTATCACCAATTATTGCAGCTGTAAACTGCAGAAAATAGTTCCTCCTTCTGCCTTTACTCCCTTGGCTCCTATGGCGGAGGGATATTTCAGCTGGTTATACTCAGTGTCTGTAGTGCAAGCAGGTCCTGCTCCTGTTTATCGTCACTTATTTTAGAGCCAAATAAGCGACTTCACTTTATATATATATATATATATATATATATATATATATATATATATATATATATATATATATATATATATATATATATATATATGTGTGTGTCTCCATCTGACATGAACATCAACTGATCTTGTAGTCCTTTTGAGTGTAGTCTCAGTTTAGTCTATGTCTGGTTAGATTGCTACCCATCTATTTCCAATTGCTTAATTAATTGTGGAGTCTTTAGCTGCATTTTTTTGATTTTCTAGGGTCCCAAAAGGTTGAAATTTATTCACATTTTCTTTACTCATAAAAATTGATTCAAACAAAAAAAAATATTAAACTAACAATAGCTAATCATCTTGAACATAAAACAGTTTTTTTTATATTTTAGTTATACGTGCATTTTAAAAAACAACTGTGCTGAATAATTTACAACATCATTGGAATTATAGGCCCCATGGGAGACCTTTAGTCTGACAGTTCTGACGGATTATGTTTGGCACATCATGCAGGAGCAACGAATCAAATATACATTTTTTCACATCAAGAACCCAATACAATCAAAATGGGTCCAAAGACGATCAGTATTATCGTTATAAGAAGCTGGATAGTTTAAAGCACTGATCTGCACAACCCAAACAAGTGGATTTGTTTTCTTAAATGTTTACAGAATATACCTTTAAAGCCCTTGTAGCCATGTGCATGATTGCTTAGCCCATCCTTTGTGTTTCAGGGACATAGCCTCTCATCATCACAATGAAGTTCAACTTGTTCAAAAAGTCTCAGGCCGTTGCGGCTGCTGAGCCAACTGGTGCCACCACCGTCAGCATGACTCCCTCCCTGGTCTCAATCTCCACCACTGCTTCGGACACTTCAGGCTCCAACAACACAGAGATTAGCAAGAATGACATGTTTGAGGAGATCAAAAGCAAATTCTTGAATGAAATCGACAAAATCCCACGTAAGTTACACCACACTGGCATAAAAACTGGCAAGAAGTTTACAATCGAATTATGATGATTAACCTTTGCCTTTTCAAACCAGTTCCTCCATGGGCCTTGATTGCTATTGCTGTGGTGGCGGCATTGCTCGTCCTCACTTGTTGCTTCTGCATAATCAAGAAATGCTGTTGTAAGAAGAAGAAGAACAAGAAAGGAAAGAAGGGCAAGGACGGCTTCAACATGAAGAATATGCAGGGTGGCGAGGTATGACGCATTGAGCTTCCTACACCCCTGATAGTCAGCGTAGCAAAAAGTTGGAAGCTTCCTTCTTTCGTATGCACATTATTACATTTTCTCTTGTAAATTCTGACATATTTGGCCCTGAATAAGTTTGGCTAACCAAGTTTGATTTTTCACCAGCAGCTCTTTTAGGCCAGGCAGTAAAGGATGCAAGGAGAGCTCTCGTCCCGTCCGTTTATTTGATGTGTTTTTTTTTTTTTAATGTGACGTACTCTATCGTGACCCTGTGGTGAAAAATGACACACGTTGTGATGAGGTGGCAAGGAATAAAGAACCCTATGAGGGGAAATTGTGTTTGGTTATCAAAGAAAAAGAATTGCTTGAATGAAAACAAATGAAAATAATTCAGCTGATATTGGCAGTTGTGTGTGATCCATTTGCTGTAATTGAACAGTCGGACGTGTCAGTCTTCATTGTCTCAGGTGTGTCATTTCTCGTCCTAGCTGTGGTTGTGGTGGTTTTGATCGCTTCTTTTTTGGTTGTGTGTTTGGTGTCTTGTGAGTTGAATCTCTTCCTCTCTCTGCTCTCCTCCTTTTTTTCCGCTTTGTTTCTGTCTTGTGTGTGCCTCGTGTTTCTTGACTGTGGTGGACCCCTGCTCTACGGTAGGTGGATTGCTCGTGTTGATACCTTCTGTCCCAAGGGCAGAGGCGGGTTTCATGGAATGAAAGTCGTAGCTTCCTTTGCTGCCATTGCCCCTCCCCCTCCCCCTTTAGTTGAGTTAATTCTGTTATGATAGCCTGAGAATGTAACAACAGGAAAGCTATGATGTCCTCCATAAACCCAGGAGAGGAGAGTCTAACCATTCAACACATTGTTTGTTGGACAACGTAACTGGACCTCACAAAATGATGTGCAAGACACTGTTAACACCAATAATCTATGCATGTGATGAAGGGCATGGTTGGTTGTTTGGGAGACATGGAAATGGTGATGATGAAACTGCATGACAACATGCAGTTGCATGACATGGCTTTAAAAAAAAAATTAAAAAGAAGAACCGAAAAACAAACAAACAAAAACAAACCTTTTGATGGCAATACTCATAGAGATCGGAGGACGTGGAGACATCTGATGGCACTAAATAAGATAACTAAGTCAATGTCACTTTGAGTTTTTAATTGGTTACAAAACTAACTTTAGCAACAATTGTTTGAGCATGCAAATAGGTGGCTGTGCCCTGCTATCCTTAACACTGTGCTGTGAAAAAGACGGGTGCTAAAAGTGACGTTTTGAGCCACATAATCAATTGGCTAATAAGGCTTAACGCGGGTCCTAATGATCTCCGATTTGACTGAGTAGAAGTTTTTTCTCTTTCACTTTTACATTTCTAGAAACCATGAACATATCCAAACTCTTTATTTTTCATGTTTACACTTGTTGAATCATTTTTACTCCAGAATTTCAAATAAGTTTCAGTCTTTCTCTTCAGTTAATGGTAATACCCCCATTATTATAAACCTGAACAGTCCCAGATGGTGACCTCTATAACCATCTCTTCATGAAAGTTAATCATGTGCAGTCCTGTGTCTGATTGTAAAGGCATCCACTCACAACAACAGCAGCAAGATTGTGCTGTAGGTCCCATGATGGCACTGTAGAGGTACTGGAGGTTTCTTTTAGGTTTGATAGCTGGGCCTGGGCCTTGGAGGTCATGTTAGCAGTGGTTTTGAATGTATTCCAGTTGACTTTCTTCCATCCCATAGAATAACTGATTTACTACGCTTATAAGCTGCCATCACCTTCCTTTTAAAAGCCTCACACATCTTTGTTTTAATCTATCCATGGTGTTCACTCTCATTTCAACAGTAAGAAGCACATCAAACTAAAAGTCTGAATTTTAAATAAGGCAGGTCACATTTAAAGTATTGAGCAATATCATTCTCATCAAATACTCTATGCACGATTTTAGCCATTTTAAGTGGGAATAAATGGGGGCCGGTGTTAATTACGGTAATTACATTTTACTACAGTTAACTTTAAAAGGCATCTCTCTTTTTGTTATTGTACATACTTATATAATATACACACCAAACACACATATATACAGTATATATATATATATATATATATATATATATATATATAAATATATATGTGTGTGTGTGTGTGTGTGTATATATGTATATATATATATATATATATATATATATATATATATATATATATATATACTGTATATATATATATATATATATATATATACTGTATATATGTGTGTGTGTGTGTGTGTGTGTGTGTGTGTATGTATATATATATATATTGGGGATTAAAAATTTTAATTGCAATTAATCGCATAATATCAATTGTTAACTCAAGATTAATTGCAAATTACTCCCTATCCCTACTCCTTATCCTTTTATTTCTGAAAGTGTAACAGCCTATTTGGGCATTTTAATATGCAATATTGCAATAAATGACACTAATAAAAAACATGCTTATACAAAAAATATTTTTATTTTTTTATTTTTCAAGCACTTTTCAGAATTGGAATGAAAACATCCTGGTGCCATAAAATGTTAAACTCTGGCCTATAATGGCAAAATCGCTAATCATAAAGCCCCGATGTTTACACAATATATATATATATATATATATATATATATATATATATATATATATATATTTAATAGGTTTAGTTTACCAGCCCATTTAATCATTGCCTAAATATTCAGAAACTTGGGACAAGATTTCATTGTGCTGCAGTATTAATCAGTGTAGTCTATCCAGGTTTCTAAAAAAAAAAACTTAAGTGCTTGTCTTAGTCTCTGCAACTAGGTGTGTGAGACACAGGGGATGCCAGTCCAATCAAAATAATGGTTTGTGATTGAGACTATAATGTGTACATGGTTTCTAGAAACTGGCTACGTTTATCTTGGCTGTTATAAATATGTCTAAAAGGTTTAGAATATCAAATATAAATCTCTGTGCATAGTGTTTTGTCTTTTATAATTTGGTAATTCTGTTGTAAACTATGGAAGCTAGTTCATTTGGGATCTAGTGTGAACATGCATCACTCTGTTCATTTGGTGATATATAAAATTTGACAAACAGGAGAACTCTTTGTTTTTTCTAAATTGACTGAGAGTTTTTTTTTTTTTCTTTAGCGCCCTTAGTTGAACTAGCATGCAATGCCTCTAAAGACTCTGGCTGTCACTGTTCTGCTCAAGCATGTCAAAAGAAATGCCCACCGACCCAAAAATTCTGAGAGGACGAGGAGTGAGGGATAAAAAAAAGTAGAAACACATTTGAAACCAACTTATATCTCCTCCTCTTTGAAACTGTGAATACTTTGTCTTGATCATGAGGTCTTGTGCAGGTAAGTCCTAACCAAGACATGTATCTCCCATGTGAAAACTCCTGGAGCTCCAGTGTCTGTGGCATGTTGATGGATGTGAGGAATCCCTGTGGTGCAAATCTGTGTTTAACAGTATTTCATGCAGCGCTTTATTTTTCTCACCTTCACGCCACAGAAACTCCAGGATGATGACGACGAAGAAGAGGGAGAGACCGGACTGACAGAGGAGGAGAAAGAGGAAGAGGAGAAAGAAGAAGAAAAGCTGGGAAAGCTCCAATACTCTATAGATTATGACTTTGAGAATACAAAGGTCTGTGGTCGTCACTTTTAAATTAATTGCAAAGCTTTAAAAGTGGGATTGAATGAAAACAATAACTCTTTAAGAATAAATATACTTTGCAATCTAAGAACTGGTAAAAAGAAAATTGTTTAAGTACATGAGAAAAATGCGCACAAGTTTCTGGTAGCTAACTCCATAAAAACAGTCCAAGCTGATCTGCCTTTAACAAGGATCCATGTAGTTGGAACTGTCAGATCACGTTATAGATTTAAACATTCAAACATTTGAGCTATTTAAAAAAAGACTAATAACTCGGCCTCCATAACTGTTCTTCTTCATATAATCTGTATACAGTTGACCGTTGGCATCCTTCAAGCTGCAGATCTCATGTCAATGGACTCTGGTGGAACCTCTGATCCTTACGTTAGGGTCCTTCTTTTCCCCGATAAGAAGAAGAAGTTTGACACCAAAGTACACAAGAAGACACTGAATCCAGTCTTCAATGAGACCTTTGTTTTCAAGGTAGGTTTCCCACGGTTTGATAACCTGCAACTCCAAGAACATAGAGACTTAGTATTTTTATACAGAAATGGTCACTCCAAACTGCCCCTCACCAGGGGCGGTTCTAGACAGGGGCCAACGGGGGCCAGTACCCCGTAGACCTGGTCCTGGCTCCTGTCATGGCCCCTTTACTAAAGACATAACATTAAATACACTTCTTATGATTATATGCACTGGTGAGGAAATTATAACTGATTGGTCACTTTGACCGATTTAATACAGTTTTGCTCTAACAAGGATTTAAAAAATTAAGGCATTTCACTTTTAGCTTCAGCCCTGTTGAGCTGGGTTCACAGTTTTCACCTGCTCGATCAGGGGTCTGAAACCATCAGTTCCAGAGCCACAAGTGGCTCACTTAATATTGTTTAACAATTAAATATCGCCCTGTTTTATTATTTCATTTTTTTGTTGTGTGCCCCTATGAAAAAACACTGGGCCCACCTTGAGGTAAATTTGGTCTAGAACTGCCATTGTCCCCCACTATCAGGATTATATAGATCCTTGAGCCAGTTTCAGCTTTCTCTCTGCACTGTTTGCTAACAAGCCCCCCAGAGTACCATTAGTTTATGCTGGCAGCTGAACCAATTTGCAAATTGAAAAAGAAGAAAAATGTGTGAGAGAATAATTGTGTTTCTGTGACAACTTTAGAAACCCAAAATTAAGACGTAAAATCTGTTACAATATCAAAACCTCACGTTCAGTTTCACAGCATTTACATCAGAATGGGTAAATGTATTAATTTTTTTCCGTGTGTATTTTTGTTGGTGTACATTTGACATCGGCAAAATTAATATAAATCCGTTCTTTGATTGATAGATTGTCACTTTTTTCAGCTCTTTGTCATTTGTCATATTTTCACGTTTATCTTTTCCCCCTCCCCCTGATTACAATGATTTCATGACATTGCATTTAATGAAGTTCAGAATAAAATCAACTCTGACAAACAATAACATGTTTCCTGAAATCTATAAAACAAGAGGAAATAATTACCTTGAAAACTCATACTGTTTCTTTCCATCAGGTGCCCTATGAGGAGCTGGGTGGAAAGATCCTAACGATGTCAGTGTTCGACTATGACAGATTTTCCAAGCATGACGTCATCGGGGAAGTGAAGATCCCCATGAACACAATTGACTTCGGACGTCCTAATGAAGAATGGCGGGACCTGGAGAGTGCTGATCAAGAGGAGGTGCATTTCTGCTTTAAGCTTATTCAAACCCCTCTTTCTACATTTTTGGCAAAATTCTGTTTCCGCAGTCGCATAAAATGCCAATACATGAAACAAGATGCTTCTGTTAATGTGTTAATCCCAAGTATTAGAGAGGAACGCATTCACAAAAATGTAAATGCAAACAGAACCGACGGCTCCATCACGCCATTAGAGGCTATTTACTGTCAATCTGATGTAGCAAAAACTAATTGGTGTTACAAATTTTACCCAAGAGATGTTCAGTTTGTCTTGAATAGCTTCAACAGCTGAAAAGTTGTAATGTACTTTACCAACTCATTAGAACTGATTTTTTTTTTATAGAAAAGTTTCTATTTGGACCCTCCACAATGGCTTCTGATAACTTTGGCTATGATAAAGAACCAATAAATATTTTAAAATATAGACCTATTAACAGGTTTCAACAGTTTTTTTTTCTGTTTTTGTCATAAAATAACTGCATTGAATTTCCACAACAAAATGACACTAAAAGAACCAGTGGTATTGTTTATATCAAATTTTTATTTTTTGGATCATATGTGCCTTTTATTTTACATATTGCTCCACAAATATCAGCATTCCATACAAGCAAATGTATGCATCCTCTTGTTGCAAAAGTTATGTTTATTTGTGATTTTAAAACCTAAAACTACAAATAAAATAGCGCTTTCTTTAAAAAGTACTGCAAATGTCACATAGGAGCTATTTATCAGAAAATTAAAACTTGTCTTTTTCAAAAGGTCATGCAACATTTGCAGCCCTAAATGAGTTTTATTCACCTAGACTGAGGGCAAACATGGCTCTTTGGCAACGTAAAGGTTGCAGACTCCTGTTATAAAGCAAAGTTGTGTTTAACTTTGCAAGGTGAATCATTTTACGGATTAAGCCGGTTGTAAGAAATGTGTTCTTTTAACACATGGCATGCTGACATTTTCCATTTTTTTATTAAGTGTCAGGCAAGCTACACTCTTCGAACTACTACACCTTATTAAAGGTTCCAAATAAAAGCAGAAACCAAAGGAGCCCAAACTTAGGTTAAAAAAGAAGGCACAAAATCAATTATCTCCTTTGATAGAAGATACACAGAAGCGAGCGATATCAGAAAGGCTGGGTGGTTGACAGAGTGAAACAAGAGTGTGCCAAACAAAATGATACAGAAAGGAAGTGCCAGAGAGGGCATTTGTCTGTATGAATTTGCTTTACAACAGGCAGTTTGTTGTTGTTTAATGGGCCCCTCTGCTTTTCTTTATTCTTTGCTTGTCGGTGGCTGCTCAGCCTGAGAAGCTTGGGGACATCTGCATCTCCCTCCGTTACGTCCCCACTGCTGGAAAGCTCACGGTCTGCATCCTGGAGGCAAAGAATCTGAAGAAGATGGATGCCTGTGGCTTGTCCGGTAAAGCTATTTTTGGATTGCAGCAGTTTTACTGGGAAAAGGTGCTGATTCATAAGATGTAGTTATGAAAAAGAATCCTGACTTTTCTTTTTCCAAAGATGGTAGTTTGATGTAAATTTGTATGTACTAAAAGCAGGAAGCTTAATTTGCAATAAAAAAAATATAAAATACGAAAGCGACATTTATCCTCAGTGAGTTGAAAATAGTTAGTCCCTTCTCATTATCTGATCTGATATCCAGATCCCTATGTGAAGATCCAGCTACTGCAGGGAGGAAAGCGCCTGAAGAAAAAGAAGACAACTGTGAAGAAGAACACCCTGAATCCATATTACAATGAATCATTCAGCTTTGAAATCCCACTGGAACAGATGCAGGTACAGTAGAAGTCCAATATGACATTCTGAATCCCGTTGAGAGACATTTTTTAAAATATATTTCACTGAGATTTTGAGTTTACCCTTATAAAGTTGAGTTTTTTTATTACTACGAGGCAAAAGGCTTTTGAGTTGGAGTGATCAAAGGCCCATGAAATTACTTTTGACACTGAGGTAACATCATATTCAGAAATCATGAGCTGATTACTCAGGGAAATTGTCATTTCAAGGTCTAGCAAGAAAAGTTTTCCCTTAAAAAGTCAGACTTTTTTCATGGTGCGACAGTGACATTTTTGGCACACGGGTTAGGGAGTTTGTCCTGCAATTGGCGGGTTACGATCCCGCGCTATGACCATCTCAGCGGTTGTGTCCTTGGGCAGGACACTTCATCCACATTGCCTGCTGGCGGTGGTGAGAGGGCCCGGTGGCGCCGATGTATGGCAGCCTCGTCGCTGTCAGTCTGTCCCAGGGCAGCTGTGGCTTCTAACACAGCTCACCACCGTCAGGGTGTGAATGATTGATTCTAGTGTGAAACGCTGACAACTAGTTAAAGCGCTATACAAGTGCAAGCTATTTACCATTTACCATGGTAGACGAAGGCTTTTATATGTCTGTCCCAGTAACAGTCTGAACGGATATAGACAGTAACACATTCCTCCTTAAAGGAGCAGAAAGTGAAATTTCATCATTTTACATAGAAAGAATAAAAAAATGTTTTGTGAAGAACTAAAGGTATCTTTTTAGATGGACGATGGCTAAACGTCACACGCTGTCTCGCTGTGTTGTCCGCCAATCTCTTTTTTCCGTAGCCGGGCCGGCCGCGTGTGCACGTGCGTGCAAGTGAAGACCTGCCACTCAGGGCTTACCCACTCCCTGCCCATAAAATGCCACCGCCTGGCACAAAATGGCGGAGAGCACGCCCATCGGGTCAAAACGTTCTCTTGCTAACAGCTTTATAAAGTTATGAGTTACTTACTTCTTCACTAGACGTGTTCCTCTGAAAGGTGATGCTGTTTTGCTGTGTAGTTATCCTTTGCAAATAAGCTCATATGAGCCGATGGGTGAGAAGGCGAAATGGGTGCCGAGTGCTGGACGAGTCAGAGAGAGGCGTGGCTTGATGCACATCCTGTTTTGGTCTACAGACAGTGCTCAAGCTCCACCTAGTGGTGAAATATCGCTTATTGCTCCTTTAATTTAGCTGTTGTGCTAATGTGACCTAATAAAGGTCTATTTAAGTGGCGCTAAGCTACAATGCTGGAGGAAAACATGTATATTTAGTGGCTGAGTTGCCCAAATGTTAATGAAATATCTTGTGTTTTTTCCCCATTTCCTTTGTTACCAGAAAATCTTGGTGGTTATCACAGTTTTTGATTACGACAAGATAGGTAAGAACGACGCCATTGGGAAGATCTTTGTTGGCAGCAAGGCCACAAGCTTGGGTCTGAAGCACTGGTCAGACATGCTGGCTAATCCCCGCCGCCCAATTGCCCAGTGGCACCCGCTGCAGCCAGAGGAGGATATCGATGGTCAGCTAGCAGCGCTGGCAGCAAAGAAATAACAAGCCTCATCAGCCACATATTGCTCTTACTCGGAAAAACTCATCCCTACTTTGCATGAATCCTGTGACTTAACAAATGACTACTCGTCATAAATCCTGCTCAGCAAAAAAAGAGACATCTTAGGATAACCCGTTACACACAGTTAAGTTGATGGAAACTCTTTTCAAACATCAGATCTCAGTTCGTGCCAAGAAAGTTAGTGGCGAGTTATTAGGTCAGTAGTTTTTGAATGATCGTTTTTTTGGTCTTTTTGATTTGAAGAAGCTGATTTACAGGGTGCTGAAAATGGGTGAAAATAATGTTAAAGATTAGCTTAGTTTATGGAGCATGCTTTACTTACCTCCCCCTCTGCTCTGCGCACAGCATACCCGGTATTGTACGTTGCTTATAAGTGTGCTATGCCCTGCAATAGAAAGTGTGATAGTGTGGAGTAAAGGGCTGGTTTACATCCATTAGCGTCAGCAGATATGTCTAGAACGGAAGTCACCGAATGCAGCAAACAGTGCTGCAGTTTCTTTTCACGAGTTATGTGTCAAAATTTCATTCGCAGATTAGCAAGGATGACAAATGGTCTGGCCTGAGAGTTGCCTGTTTGTCTCCCATCTATGCATTCAAGGTTGAAACACAAATGGCAGATCAGATGCAGAGTGGGGATATGAGTGTGCCTTCCTGATTTTGACGTTTGAGACATAGAACTGGTTTTATTGTCTACGTTCAAAAGGCTGAACCTTATTGTAGGGATGTCAGCGACTCTACGATTGTGCCATCTGAATTTACTCTTGGGCTGTGTTCACCCCATGGATGTTAAAATCTATGAAAGAAGGTTAGACACCAGAGGGATTCCCACTTATGCTCAAACAAGTACATTTTGCTTCTTTTCAAATGCTGCTATTACAAACTTGTTTTAGTCTGGAGGCTCTAGTACGTCTTTGGTTGATGTGTGGTACTTAACATGCACTCTCTGTCAAAGGCAAAACATTTTTTTTATAGAGAAGAGGATCAGACATGTAAAATGTAGCCTCTCTTTTTAAATGAATGGGAATTCATGTAAAAAATGCAACTTTGTAGATTATTAACATGGCAACTGCTGCGTCAAACATGCAATACAGCACACAGGTCCTGGACCGTGGGCTAGAACCAAAAAAAAAAAAAAACCCTGAAGATTTTAGCATTTGTCATGCTTCACGGTGAATTTGGTTAAAAGAGTTGCTCAGTCAGAAACATAAGGTTTGTGATCCAGTGTCACAGCTTCATCGTAGACGAATTGTGCTTTGCGTTAACGGACATAGGTTTGAAGAAAAAAAAAATGCTTTTTTTTCAGCTGAATACCAGTTTGTGTGCATTAAGCATTACAAAACCCTAATTTTAAAATTTTAATGGCAGTAATTTATAGATATACAAGGTATTTTACTTTAATAGCCATTGATTTAATTAATTACATCTGTTTGTTCCCTTTTCCTGCCCGGCAAAAAAAATAGAAGTTGTCTGATAGCTAAAACTTTCTCTTCTCTGACTGAAACACAGTTCAGAGAAAGGGATTTATGCCAAATAAAAGCAGATCTGTGTAAACCCAGTAGTTAGATTAAATGCCCCATTAAACGCCTTGATAGAACGAAGCTCGGGTTTATTTTCACCTTTCCTAAAGTATAAATTCCCCTTCATGTTTGAAGTATCCAAATAAAGTTGAAAACGCTAGTGGGTTCATCCACACTGCTACCGTCTGCTGCAGAACTTATGCATTACGCCGAGTTGTTAATAGTCTACAGCATGTAATTACAAGATGATGTAAATATTAGCATGTTTTAAAGAGAATCTACAACTACGATGCGTATGTGTTTGTTTGTGTTCCGTGTCATTTTTTGATAATAAAATGAAGTAAAAAAACAAACGTATGCACTGATTGAAAAGTCTATGTATTTTTTTCTCATGGGACCGCGTGTATGACTGGATAATCTGAGTTAACAGCGTGTTTGTTTCCTGTGTTAAGTGCTAAGGTTTTCGAAGTCTTCAAAAATACTGCATGAGTGTGTGTTTTATTGCCGTCATTTTGTGTGTGTTGAGATATAATCTGACTGAAAATCAGTTACTGTTCAATTCTGATAGCACTGTGTGTGTCACTAAGCAGTAGACTGTATATATTTAAAGCTCTTTTTGTCTCAGTGTGTCCTTAAGTGTTTCCTTTACTCATTCCTGCCAAATGAGAGTCGGATAGATATACATAAAAAGGAAAAAAAAACTCCTGTAGCTCCTCACCGCACTTCCGTCCATGTAAGCTGCTGTCTTCTTTGTATCGGAATATTACGTCACATTATCCACCTTTTATTGGTAAAACAATGTGTGTTACTGTTAAAGATTATCACACCATGTTGATGCTCTTGCTCAGCCATAGTCCTCTCATCTCAAATGTCGATCTCTGTATGAAAACCCTGTTTTCTAATGGATTGCAATTAGAAGAGGTGGTGTTGTGGCACGTTTGCATGCTTTGGTTCGTGTCTTTGTTTCCAGTCATTTTCAGTTTCGGTTATCTGAAGATCCACTGCAACCTTGCTCTTTATGACATATTTTGAATAGCAGTTAGCTCATCTGAGGAGCTAAGAGGGAGACAGAATAATTTGCATGTTGCATTGGTTTTAGAAAGTTTTTTTTGTATGTGTGTGGGAGGGAACTCATTAGAAACATCTCTAAAATGTGTCAAGGCTTTCTGCCCCCCCATCTCATTTCATTACTTAAAAAGACCAAAGTTGTTTGTTTGGGTTCCGTTGCTGAAATACGAGTTTTCGCTGCAACGCAGACAACAGAATCTCATGTCTTCCTGGGCCTCTCAAGCACTGAGCCGACCCGAAAATCACCATTCTCGATGCAATACTGCCAAGATCCTCTTCAAAGCCGACCGTTACCTGTCAGCATAGCATCCAGCGCTGATCATCACCAAGTTCGCATCCTGTCAAGCATAGGCAAGGTGAACACTTGTCACCCCACACTTTTTTGTCTACTGTAGAAGAGTATTAATAGATGTGCCTTTTTGTGACATGCATGATTTTTTTTATTGGAAAGTCATTTTTCTTCCAGCAACAACAAGACTAAAGACCCGTAGACATGAATCAACTCTAGTAGACATCAAGCACTCAAGGAAGAAGGACATATCTGTGTGTTGTCAAACTGTAATCATAGAAAATAAAAAAAACATTTTTGAGTATCAGTGTCTTGTGTGATGTGGAGAAAAATAGAGAAGGTGCTTTTCATCTTATGGTCACTAGATATGGTAAATGGTCTGAACTTATATAGCGCTTTTCCAGTCATGCTGACCACCCAAAGCGCTGTACACTACCACACAGACACAGCTCGGTAGGCAGCTTGGGGTTAAGTGCCTTGCCCAGGGGTACATCGACATGTGGCAAGGGGAAGCTGGAATTGAACCCACAACCTTCGGATTGCGAGACGACTACTCAACCCATCAAGCCACAGTCACCCACTAGATGGCAGTGTTGAGTTGAGTTCAGAATTTTTGGTGAAGTACAGAATGTGATAAAATCAGATACTCAAGATACAGCTCTTTAGCTGACTTTTTAGATCAGGCTGTTTGGTTTCCTTTTCAAGATTTGTTTTTATTATTGCTTAACTAGACAGTTTAAAGGAAGCATGTTACTTTTACTCTATTTGCTATGTGTTGAAAGTTTCTTTTTTTTGTTTTTCTCTTGTGCACATAAGATGCAAATTATGTCAGCTGGGATTTAATGCATCACAATAAAGCTCCAAAATCCAAGATGGTTCAGAGAAAGGTAGCTTATCCATTCTCTGCACTCTCTACATTTTAAGAAAAGTCACCAGTTGTCATTTGATGTGTTACCCATAAAACGTTAATTTACCCAAATCAATGTTGTTCATTTATGTTTTATAAATGTTTAACTTTTGTGAAAAGTGAATTCCTTTTCAAACTGAGTATTGCATGTTAGATTATGAACTTTAAATTCAGTCATATTATAGACAATAGATCTGATATATGAGAATTCATCTCATGTTACCGGAAAGAAAAAATAAACAGATCCTGTTCAAATCTCATAGACAGTGCTTTGCAAAAAGCATTCACAACTCTTGAACGTGTTTACCGTTTTTCACATAATAACCACAAGCTTCAGTGGCATTTTAATGTAACAGACCAACAAAAAGAGGACAAGAAATTAAACTGGTTTTAAGGGCATTTTTAACTTAACATCAAAAAAAGTGTGCCAAAAATTTGTATTTAACCTCCTTTATTACCCTTAGTGTCATTGCATTTGTTAATGTGACCCTGCCGCAGGCTACAACTACGGACAACAGAGAAAGGTTTAAATTAATTATCGAGTGTTTTTTACAGGCTCAGGAATGGGTTCCAGGATGGCACTGAGTTACAACATTTCATTTTCCTTTGGGATTAATAATTTATTACTGAATTGAATTGCATTAAATTATAGTATTCTATAGAGCAGTAGCGTAAGAGCAAAGATACCTTCCTAAAAATGCTGCAAAACACACTGTTAGCGGTAATAGCGGCATTTGTCAACCTCTGAATGTTCCAGTTAGCAGTGTTGGAGCCATAATTTGTAAATGAAAATAACATAATTTCACAATTTCCCAGCTATGGTCTGGTGCCTATCATGATACTTTTGAAAAAGGAGTCAAAAGAAGAATCAAATGAGTTACCAAGAGTCAAGGAGCACTTCCAAATAACTTCAAAAAGAGAAAAGAGATGGCAGACGTATGGTCCATTTTCCCATGAAAACAGTATGTAGTGGATTCAACCACAATTCACACTCACTGCATAAGACTGAAATGGTAAAGAAAATGCTTGTTAATGAGCGGTGGGGGCAGGTGCTACATTTTTTTGGGGTTGCACACTAGAGGCCAGAGAGTAACACACGAGGAACTGTACCTGAACATGATTGTTCTCATTAGATGCCATTACACACACTCCCAAAACACCAAGTAAAGTTTGTGGGTGGAATCACCATGGTGTGAGCGGACAACATATGTTTGAAGAAAGGGTGAATGGAGAGATTTACCAAGACATTTTTAATAGAGATCTAACAACAGAACTTCACTGGTTTCACAGATA
Organism: Fundulus diaphanus; assembly: GCA_037039145.1. Classification (NCBI taxonomy): domain Eukaryota; kingdom Metazoa; phylum Chordata; class Actinopteri; order Cyprinodontiformes; family Fundulidae; genus Fundulus; species Fundulus diaphanus. Next base: position 9,943,771 of record CM073126.1, read on the forward strand.
GAAAGTAAAACTCCTAGAATGGTCCAGTCAATTCTTGGACTTGTTTCACGTGAAGATGAGAGCGCACAGAAAGGACCCGCAGAACCTTCCTGATTTGAAGAGAGTTTGTGTGGAAGAATGGGTCAAAGTCACAGCTGAGTAGAGCAGGGGATCAGTTTCTCCATACAGACGTCTTAAAGTTGTCATTAGCCAAGAAAAAAAAGGCATCTAATATTTAGTACATTTAGTTTGTCATGTACTTATTCCTTGTGTCGATTCATTTTTGGACCTACAGTATAACTTCCTTTGTGCAATTCAATTCAATTGAGTTAATTCACTGTATTCAGCACCAATTTAAAACGAACAAAAAGTCGGAGCACATTTTCACTTTTACTTCATCTACATGTGCGGGTTGGGTTGCGGCCTACATCTGGTGTCCATGTCCAGCAAATAGAAATATATTGACTGAAAAAAATCGTTTCCACATTTAATACCTTTTTCAACCCGCTGTATAATTTTTCTTCCAATTCACACTATGCAGTACTTTAGAGGTCAGTTATATAAAATCCTCTAAAAAAGTGCATTGAAGTTTGTGGTTAAATGTGGGAAAATATGGAAAAGTTTAGAAATATGAAAAAGGGGTATGAATCCAAGGCAGTGTATAATGATGTATCAGCGTTAACAGTGAAACTTTTAGTAAGGAGACACACTATTTGCTATCAGACTTCTTTTCCATCATGAGTTTTAACTCTCATAGGTTATGCTTTTTTAGCTGTAAAGTAAACTGAATGTTTTGAGTGTCCAAATGTGTTCCTATTCTAAATAACACAGCAGAAATATCAACGTTTGGAATTGGATTTCACATCACTGCAGAAAAAAAAACAACCTATAAAACCAGAACAGTGGCATGTTAAAGACACCTTTATTATTATTTTATACAACAAATATGACAAGAAGGGATCAAGGGTATTTGAGCAGAACTACAGTCTTTTCTGGCGTTACTTCAGAGGTTGACTTATTCCTTTAATGGATATAAAAATAGCCCTTTATGTCTTCCCCCTTCCTCGCCCCCGCCTGCTTCCTGTTTTACTTGGAGAGCTTAGTGATGACACGGATTAAAGCCCCGTTCTCATCCTTCAGCCTCTGGTTCTCCAGTTTCAGCTCAGCTTTCACCTACGAAAAAAAAAAAAGCACAGAAAAGCCTAAACCAACGCAAAGTTCAAATTTAAATTAGACAGAAGAGGTCAGTTTTCTTGCTGGAATTTTTGCTGTGACTGGTTATATTTCCAGGGTTTACCCCGACTCTTGTCCAGTGACTGCTGGAGATTGGCACCAGCCCCCTCCACGACCCTGCAGTGGGTCTAGACACTAGATGGACGAATAGTGATTATGATGAGGGTTATGTAACTAAAGCAGCTTTTCAAATGTCTTTTTCCATCATTTGATAAAAATTGTTTTGCTCTAAGCATGACCGCAATGAAAGCTAAAAAAGTTGTTCCTCTTTTTAATAAACGCTTAGCCTGTTTAACTTTTCATCCACATAATTTTTTTTAACCAAATTTAAGCCAGTATTTACTAAGCAAATTATTATTATCTGAAAATGCTGTGAAACTACAGTCTTATTTGTGTCCCTTTGTTGTGCACAAAAAGGACACGTTATGCCAAGAACGTAAATTATATTTCTCAACAGTTTAATTAACTGCTTTGGAGAGATTATTACAGAAATAGTTTCAAACCTGACCAGCATGAACAAAAATCCTGTCTTTAATTATTATGTATAAAAGCAAAACAGAGGAGCTACAAGTAGTTCCCCAGTGTGAAAGTAGATCAGCGGGGTACAATGCAGACATTGCTGACGCTAAAATAATTAGTCTCTTTACTTCTGTCTCTGTAATCTTTGATAACCAGCATTTGATTTGACATTAGATCTGGTAGCTTTGTTAAAAGCTGCCCACATGAGCTGTATTTGAAAATGTAGCTGAAGATTCCACAATAGTTCATTTCTCAGATTTGTTAATTCCCTCGCTCACATACTAGGAGCTATATTTAAGGTTGTTAACCAGAATCAGAACCAGCCAACAAACCTGAAATGGTTCATATACTTAAGGATTTGCTCACATAATCATACAGTAGCAGATAACAGGTATAGTTAGTATATTACTGCGTATGACTCAGCACTGAAGGTGAAAAGCATCACAAGCTTGGAACCTTGATTTTTAATAGTGACAAAAAACACAGGCCACACTGATCTGTAAGTACCGGGGTGATTTATTACGGTAAAACAATCATGCATCTTCTGTGTACACCCCCCCCCCCCCACACACACACACACACACACACACACACACACACACACACACACACACACACACACACACAGTGTGCCACTTGTGTGAGGGTTCATTTTCATCCTATATCTGTTTAGACGTCATTGACAGAACACAAAAAGCTTTTGTTAGGATCTTCTTGGACAGCATAGAGCAGACCGTTGTGGTGCCATAGTGAACGATTACGGCTCACTATAGCTGGGGTGTTGATGTACTCACGGCTTCTAAAGCCAACACAGCAGAATGGTGACAAGTGATACCACCTAAGACCATCATCCAAAAAACATCTCAATATTTATGCAGTTTGTGCGTGTTTAGTAAGGCTAAGAATATTAATCATTAATACTCTTAATAAAAATTACCTTTAATTGTTCTTCCATATCTGATATCCTCTTTTTAAGGCTCCAACTTTCCTGTGAAGATCATATATTAAATATGATTAAGATAGCTTCACAAAAACAAACACACTAAAAGGCTGAAGCGTGTGTACCTTTTTCTCTGCTTCAAGCATTTTCGAGCTACAATCATCTTGTTTCCCTTGCTGTGACAATGAGATTATTATTATTATTATTATTATTATTATTATTATTATTATTATTATTATTATTATTATTATTATTATTATTATTATTATTATTATTATTATGCCCAAAATAAACTGAATGTGTATACCTGTGTTCTCTGCAGCTGGTCCTGAACCATAGCCAGGTCTTGTTTACTGGTCTCCAGTCGGGACTTGAGCCTTTGATTTGTTGCCAGGGCTTTTTCGTACATCTGTAAGATTTACATACATTTTGATCTCCACAGATTCATGTTCACAGACCACAAAAATTATGCAAATAAAATTACAAAAACAGAGCAAGGAAAAATTATTATTAAAGAAAACAATAAGTGAGAATGCTGTAATTCTCACTGATTATTGAATATTTAAAGTACAATAAAATTAAATACATATAGGTCACTGATATCAACTCAATTAATGGTTTTGTTTGTGGTAGTTTAATTTCTTTATTTCTTTCATTTATGATCATAATAAAATATTATTTCCAATACGGTCAGATTCAAGGTACTAATTTTAATTACTTTTTTATTATGCCTTTATTTAACCATGGAAATCACCATTGAGATCAACAATCTCTTTTTCAAGGGAGACCTGGTACCAGTCTAGATTGCTTTTGAACCAATTAAAATATATTCTGTACTGACAACATACATTTGGTGCCAATATAAAAATCTCCATCATGACATTTGGTGATATTTCACTGACTGGCTGGGTTAGCATGCAACCAACTGCCTATGATGGGTCAACAGGGACGTTTAGGTGTTCTATTTGGATAAACGTGCTTTTATTGTTTGGATTTCATGCAAATTTACTCAGAAATGGTTCACTCTTAGCAAAGCATAACTGCACTTCAAATTTTCTATTTCTCCATCGTTGGTTCAAATGTAGAGGATGAATGCTTCCAGCATATTTATTGACTGGATGCTTTAAAATTACAAATCAATTAGTTGTGACATTTTCAATGGTTTGTTGGTAGTGTAAAAAATTATTTCTCGATAGTAAAAATGGCAGGACTTAAGTTTAAAAATTCGAATTCACTTCATATAGGGTTTTTTGGCTCCTTGTCATAGTTTTTTTGGGTGCACAACCTTTTTATAAGCATAATATAACATGTAATTATGTATCACATAGGGTGCGAGCCACCACAGTTGAGAAAGACTCCTGGATAGGTGTCGAAACATTTTCAGAAAGAACCAAGCCAAAGTCTGGTCGCCTTTAATTTAAGCTGTTGCGATGACCCGGATAACTGAGAATTTGCACAGGTATGTATCACGTAATTATTATTATTGAACTGTATTAAAATCAAATAATTGACACAAGGTGTGTTTTCTTTTCACCATGACTATAGAAGAACAGCACATGAAATAAAATCAACAGTTAAATTGCATTATTTGCCTTTTTATAGTCACTGTTCAGTTTCTCTTCTTCTGCCTTTTTCTTTGCCGACAGCCTGTTTTCCCTTCGTAAAAAGTAGGACTCTGCATGGTTTGTTGACGTGTCGTTGGAGACGTCGGATGAGCTGGAGGACTCCAATCTAAAGAAACAAGAGCTTCTCATTATCAGTTACTCTCCATCGTTAGCAAATCATCCTTGCAACGTTATTAGATATTAGATATTACTAGATTTGATATAGATATTACTTGTGTTTCAGTAGTAAACATCATAGAAAGCTTACCTAGACAGCCTTTCATGCTGGAATAGAGAAAATACGTTTTAGAACATGGCGTCATATGTTTTGAAAAATTGCAATTTAAAAGCATGTCAGTGCTTTTTCTTTGCTGTAAACACATTTCTGTTTGTTTTTACAATCACTTCAGCTGCAGTGAAGGCCAACCTAGCCTCACCTTTCATAATAAAAGCAGACCTTTTAACAATATTAGTCAGTTAACATTTCATTCATATCTGCCCACAGTTTCTGCTGCAGTAATGTCACTTTACCCATAATCTAAAGCATTTTTATGAGTTCCAGTTAAACATGTATGACAGGCAGACATACCACAGCAAGTTAAAGGAGAAGAGAGGAAATGATCCCTTAAATAAGCTGACAAGCAGAGATAGCTAAACATATCCAAAAAAGGTAATAACTCCGGCAGTGACTCTCACATTTTGTTCACTATTCCCTGCTTAGTAAGGAAAGGTTGTGTGGTGTATGTCCTCAGAGAATTTCAAGCAATAACAATTGTCAAAGCAATGACACCATTTAAATAAGTTAAAAGTGAAAACGAACTGGCCGCAGATTCTTTTATTAAACACCCATTAGATACAAAAAGGGAGGAAATAAAAGTAATTTGTGTTGGAGATAATGCCATCAAGAGACATAAGTGTATATTGCAAACATATGAATGGATTGAAGATATTTAAAAAAATAGAGTACACAATATTTCATAAATACAATACAAAAATAGTAATAAATATGGCAATAAGCAGCAACAGTAGTATCCAGCCAGCTATATCATGCACAACCTTTGTGTACAAATGTCTACATGTGGGTACAATACATGTGGAATGTATTTTGCACATGTTTCATGTGTTAATACAGCCTAATTTTCAAATGGAAAACACATGGTAAAAATTGTATATTTGTAGATTTTTCCCATGAGTGTTGCACATGTTACTACCCAACATAACTCACACTGTGAAAAACGTCTTCATGTCACAACCATTATTACATCCAAACATGAAACACATACTGGAAAAGTTTTATCCACATTTGTTTCAAACATTAGAAGATAGCGTTTCTAAATGTGAAATACCTTTGAAAAGCTGCTCTGATCTCTGCTTGCGTGAATTTCTGCTTATTTCTGGATGCCTGGTTGTTTTCCCCGCATCTCTGTGTCTCTCTGGGACAGAAAGATTCTGTGACAGGCCTGTCCAAGTGTGTTTCCTGCATAGTACTAAACATTTTTATTTTAACATGGAAAATATGTGTTTGTACGTCATGAACAATAAAATTTCCACATGTGGAAGTTGTGAAAAGAACATTTTCACTGTGGAGTGTTTTGCCAGTTGTGTCACATGTTGCTAAACTGTATAATGAGAAAATGTTTCACATGAGAAAATCTAAAATATTTCTTGATGAATTCCTTGTTAAAATTACATTAAATACTTGAGAAAGATGTGCATTCCTCTGTTAAAAAAAGAAAAAGGAGTCCATCCCGGTTCATTTACAGTGTATTACTAAAGGTTGACAAAGGACGCTGGTCTGTGCAGAATCCACTGATCCAGAGAGATTCAGGTGAATATCATCCCTTGGGATTTATGTAGGGTTAACTGTGGCTCAGTGTAAAGAATAGTCGTTATAGTAAGTTTGATCCCATCTTCCCTCAGAGCATATTCCAAATGGCCTTGGGCAAAACACTGAACTGTGTGTTCAGTGCTACTACCATTATCTCTGCATGAATGCATTAATCTGTTCACATTACTGAGTATGGCTGGGAGAAGAAGACACAAAGTAAAAGTGCTTTGCATCTTGTACATTACTTCATCCAAATATTCCAAAACCATCTTTCCTATGTGCAAAACGTTTTATTCATTTTATTGGGGATGTCGTCTAGTTATTCGCATGTGATCACATGTGATTTTGAAAATGTGAAATACATTTATTTCTGTAAAGGTGAGCTTAGCTACAATAAATACATTGTTTTTTTAACCATCTGACTGATAATTATTGTATGTTCAGTGGTTTTCAGTATTTGTACATTATGTCATTACTAGTGAATTACAGATACCATAAAATAGCTTGTTCAGTTATAAGTGTTATGCTGCTGCTGTTACCCCGTGGTAAACATGACCTCCTGCTCAAATGTGCTGCATAAAGACATAATTGTATGGCCACCAACATTGGTATTCCTTGTAAACTTGATTTTATTCTAATTCAGCTAAGGATAAGCTGTGCAGATAAAGTCTAACCAAACGACTCAACTGGCTGAAAGGTATTTATTCGTGTTACTTTTGAGGCATACAAAATCTCTTAATCCTTGAACGCCCTGTCATCACACTTATTCTAACAGAAACATAATCTGATAACATAATTTAATTCACAGTGTGAATTGCTACCTTCGGGAAAACGGTGCAAACTTAATAGAAATAAATACTCATTCATCCCTACCTCCATCAGCTTAGTAACTAAGGTAGGCATATAGTGAGTGGATGTATGAAGGCTATTTTGATGATTTGGTTTGCCGTGTTGGTTGTTGTTGTTGGAATATATGTGGTCTGGTGTATTTTATGTTTTTACAGAGCAATACGTGTTTTTGTTGTGTATTGGATGTTTATTTATTGTATTTTTATGGTAGCTGTTTTATTTTATCTTTTTTTAGCAGAGAAAGTCCAAGACAAATTCCCCCTATGGGGACAATAAAGTATAATCTAATCTCCTCTACCAGTGTTTTTACAGACACATACAGATCTTATTTTGAGTTATAAAAGCTAACATTTGAGTTATGGCTTCATTTGAATAAATGTGAATGCAACTTAATAAATATCCTAGGATAACTTCATTTACAGAGTAAGGGTTCTCTCTATTTCAAAAGATGCACCTTAAAAACCTCAACATAAAAACAAACTAGAATCCAATTCTGCTTTATTGGCTAAGATTGTGTGCACAAAGGATACCAACTTCAGTTTTAAGCATTCACAGCGTACAGAAAAACAAAAGTACGAGCAAGCATTGGCCATCTGTGGCGCCATTTTGAAATGAGGTCAGCCGTGCTTAAAGAGATTTATGTCAAGCAGAATTAACTGGAAGTTAAAATAGAAAGAAGAAACACAACTTCATGTTACAGACACTTTGTGTAAACACTGCAGTGCCTTTGCTTAGACGTTTGCAGAACCTCTGGATCTTCACCACGCGGTAAAATCATCCCCTTAAAGGGTGTCTCAGGATATATGGCTATGGCTGGTAAAAAGCTTTTAATTAAAGAGCAAAACACTTTGGTTTGAACTGTGGGGCGTCACTTAACAGCTACTGACAAATTTGTCCAATTAACTATCATCCCTGCTTTAAAGTGTTTCCCTGTCTCTGAGTTTTCCTCTGGACCTCCTACATCCCTTGAGAGACTTTTTTATTCCAGCTGACCAGTGGAAAATATTAGCTTCCCTTAGGATTAGCTGAGACATAAACATCTATAAATACTTTCAGTTCCCACCATCACAGTCCTCTGAACCTTTTGTCCCGCTCTTGCTCTTTTTCTTGTCATCCTGCCTTCACAACTGTTTGTTTTTCACTGTTCTTTTCTTCTCTTATTTTTTCTTACATGCTGATATAATCTGCATCCCTCCGTCTTTTGCGTCAAGTGTGTTTTACACAAATAGATAAGACCAAAATATTTCCACCATGTCTGTGCAGAGTCATTAGGATATCGGCTAACGAATCATATCACATCGCAGGTCAATCACTTTGGTCTTTAAAGTTTTTGAGATAATAATAAAAAGTAACCCGCTTTGAACTTCTGTGCTGGGTATTTTAAACACATGCTAAACATATAGGTCAGCTCTGTCTCTGTACAATGATAAACATATGGTATTGATCTTAAAGAACACCTCATAATCTAACTCATTAACAGTTTTCTATTGTGAAAGAAAGTTATAAATTGTAAAATCGCCACCTTAGTCATATAGGAACAAAAATGTAAGAACGTATAGTATAACCGTGTCACATTGAAACTCAAGGAGCTATTAAATCACATTTACAGAGCCTCTATCTTACCATCCCTTTGCTTGAGTCATCATATTTAAAGCATAAGGTGAAAAATACCACAGCAGAAAAAGTCCCACAATTCAAGTATTTTTGTTTTTCTAAATCATGTGGTTTTATTTTCTTTTAAAAGCAGTAAAGATACACTTTTGTTCAGTTATTTATGAACTGCCATTCATAAAAAAGTGTATTTGGATTAACTCTGTTGAGGCATTTCCTCCAACTAAACAGACAAAGAAAAGATAAAAGCAGGCCTTACCCTCAGGCTCCTGGTGTTGGCAGCAGACGAAGCCGGAAAAGAGTCAGAGAGGGATTTTCTGATAAGTGGCTCATCTTTGTTTTGAGAAAGTAGAGATGACATTGCTCCTGCACTGCTGGACCCACTGCATACAGATGCACTGTGACACAAAATGCCAAACGGAGAAAAAAAAAAGGTACAAGTTTTTATAAAGTAAGACCGCCCAGTCTGAGATGGGATTCAGGTAAGATTGTCTCAGTTTGAAGAAAGCCAGCGTGATCTTCATGAGATGGAGACGCATATCAGATGCGAGTGAAAGAACACGAGTTTGAGAACGTGGGGGAGTGGAGGGAGTAGGCGGGCTTTAGTCTGTGCCTGTGAGTGTGTTTATACGTGTGTACACATGGGTTTAAAGGAAGTTGTTCACAATGTTTCTGATGCGGTTTGACAAATTTTATAGAAATAAGTGATATAAATGTTTATAAAATTTTATATGCTGGTGAAGATTCTCAGTCATCCATCATGGTCATTCCAAAAAAGTTAAAAAAACAAAACAACTGGATTTTTTTCCCGAAGTTTGAAGACGTTTTGCTTCCTATTCCGGAAAGCTTTCTCAATTCAAAATGTCTGGAGTACTGTGGTATTGCAAGCTTTATAGTACTGCCCAACAAAGGCCTTGTAATGGCTTAGATAACATGCAAATTGAACAGAAACAGGTCCACCCCCTTAGTAATGGGGAGTCGTTAAGGTCATTTTAGGCCTGCAAATTAAACCGAAACTGGTCCACGCCTCTGCAATGGGGAGTCGTTGTTGGCCTGGCTTATAAGAGCGATGTTTTATACCGTACTTAGTTTGTAGTAATGCTCTTCTTGCCAGTCAGTTTAGGCGGCACGCCATGCCACCTGTAGGTCCGCAGTTGTGGTATCCCCCATTCTGTTTTCAGATGATGGATTGCATGGTATTCTGTGAGGTGTTCATAGCCTGGAATGTTGTTTTAGAACTCAACAATCCTGTTTCGAACATCTCCATAGTTTTATCTCTGGCATCTCCGCTGGGTTCCTTGGTCCCAAATGATTATTTGTTCGGTTACGGCCCCCACCAACGGAAGGAGGGAGGGTAACACGACAACCACAGTTATGAGACAGGATCCTTGTGAATGTGTAAAGATAAGAGGATTTATTGATCTTCGCAAAAATCCCAGAAAGGTTGTACAAACTGGGGGAGAAAAGAGACAGTTAGGCTGTACCGAATCAAGGAAATAAATAAAACAAAACATGGCCTACCTGTCATCTAATCTAAGTAAAAATAAAGGAAAAGAAAATCCTACTATCCTAGTCTAACAAAAGGGTCACAAAACTTTACATAGGTGGCACCAGCCTACTTACCTAGTGTATATAACGAAAAAAGAAATCAACCTACATGGTAGAAATGTATCAGGTACCCCAAACATGCCTAGTCCCCAAACTCCCACCACAACCTTCGACACAAGGAAAACTGAGCGGCACAACAAGTGTTCATTAGGCCACATCCCCTCTCCAGCTGGCCTCAGATGAACACCTCATATAGGGCTGTCTTGAGTCTTGATTGGCTCCTCTCAGTCCATGCGCCAATTAGGGCGATTGGCACCAGCCCACACACCGAACCTGTGGGGAAACAGGAAACAGGAGGAGGAAGAAAAACACCACAAACATGTCCTGCAGACATGTAAGAGTTCACAGATGTTCTGTCACAAATAACTAAGGCCTGCGGGAAACAAGTGGATTTGTACTGAGATTAAATTATGCACAAGCAGACTCTACTTACTAATTAGGCGACTTCTGAGGGCAGGTGGCTGATTTGAATTTATTTATGGGTGTCACAGTAAAGTGTGTGTAAAATACAAATAAATGGCAAGATTGTTAGATGCTTTTTCATTCTTTCAATTTGTTGTCTCCAAACAAAGTTTCATTTTACTTTTGCTTCACCAGTATTGTTACCATGACCACTGCCACTTTCTGTTTGTATTTCACCTAAAAAAAACATATAATACATTAAAGGTTGGGGTTGCAATGTGAAAAAGTTCAAGGAGTCAGAACACTTGCAAGACACTTTAGATTATTGGACCTAAAAAATGTAGATTTGGTATTAGCTGATTTTTTTTTTTCTGGTTGTTTGAGTAGACAAAATAATACAACAAGAGCAACATTATGCATTGTATTGGTATCTAAACCCACCAATCAGACTCTGGGAGAATAGAGGTGCCACTCTTGCCCTTTTCAGACACTCTTGTCTTTCACGTTTTCTTACCGTTCATTTTCACAGCTGCATACAAGCGCCATCTGCTGGTATGCAGATGGCGCTTGTACTTACAACAACCAGCAGAATCAGAATGAGCTTCAGTGCCAAGCAGTGTTTTACACGTACGAGGAATTTGCTGTGGTGACGAAGATACAATTAACATACGTATATATATATATATATATATATATATATATATATATATATATATATATATATATATATATAGTATGCAATAAGCAAAACAAATACAAGTTGTATAAGAGTAGTAGAGGAACATACAAGGACACAACTGTTTCCAGAGGAAGACAACAATAAGAGGGCACAAGGAATCAAGACAACTAAGTATTCCGTTGAGTTTTATGGAAAAGTACAGTTTTGATTACATGCAAATTACTTCTCAAAAATTAGATACTTTAGATTTTATTATATTTTCAGATAGAAACTGCAACCTCTAAACATTTCTTTCTGTACTTTGATGCTATGAATTACTTTTTGGGTTCACTCTTTTTATTTCCCTTCAACCCTCTTAAAATAGCAGTAACATACCTTTAGAATTAATACATTTTCAGATACAGAGGCCTTTTAATCATACAAACAACTTCAACAATAGGCAGATGTTAAAAAAAACATTTCTGGATAGACATAGACAGAGAATTCCAATTGAAAGACGTCTATTGAAATAATTGTTTAAAATCTGTATTAATTTTACTAACTAAAAATTGACTCAAATGTTGCTTTCACGTATCGGACATATTTTCGCTCATCCTTATTATTCTTCTTCTTTTCTATTATGTCGGATCCTAAGCAATTTTGAGGTGCATACCAGCACCTACTGTACATGAGTGTGTAGCAACATTACTTTACATCTGTCAAATTCTATTTTTTTAATTTTGTATTCTGAAGATAAATAAATAATGCTTTCCTTAATCTGTAAATATTCCTTTAAGACTCCATTCTTGACCTGTCCTTCCAACTATTCTTCTCAATTTCTCCCTTTCAGGTTCATATGTTTTACAGTTCATCAATACATGGTTAAAAAATACTCCAGGACTTCAGCACTAGTTGTGTGTCTGAAAAGTTGAAAACCTCTTTTAGAAGCATTTTCTTTGACTTGTGGCTCCCGGCAGTGGGGGTAAAAGGACTGGAGCAGAATATGTGTGGCTCCGGGAAGCATGTGTCCCCGGAGAGAAAGCAACTGGCCGGGGTGGCAAATGGTATGTTTCCCTTCTGTTAGACCTGCTAGCCCTGTAATCAGACCCATGTGATATAATAGAGCTGCACACAAAAAAGTTGGAATATTAAATAAAATGTGCCGGTAATTAGCAGGAAAACAGAGTCACAGTGTTTAAGCCACACTGAGGTCATAAAAGTCAAAGTTAAAGCCAATTAATGGCAATCTTCAGCATTTATTTGCTGACGTTTTATTATTATTTTACCATTTTACAATTTGATTTAAACTACATATTTTTTAAAATACCAAATCCCTAAAAAGCTTCATAACATCAGTTATGCATCTGCCATGCTTGGATGTGTGCCCTCTTGCAGTCATCAAGGAGATTTAGGTCTTTTTTTTTGTAACATGTTTTTAAATTTGGAGTCAAAATACTAATAATAATTTAGATATGATTTCAGAGATTAGGATTAAAGTAATGGCTGCACATTGGCACAGTTTGTAGCACTGTTGCCTTGCAGAAGCAGGGTCCTGGGTTAAATTACCCGTTAATCTGTCAGTCAGTCTAACTAAATACAGTTACATCATATAAGCATACTTAGGGCCTTTATGGCATGGTCTTTACAAAATACGTAGCTATGTTGCTTAGTCATTCATCACACTCCAGATTGATCTGAAAGATCTGCGTGGTCTTTTTTTTTCTGTAGCAAATTCATTCTAGAGTGGCAAATACCTTGATATAAATGCATAATTTGCACACACACTATCAGTGTGCTTAAGTCCTTTTCAGAAAAAAACATCTTTTATGTGTATTAAACAGATCAGACATGTACAATGTGTGTATTTGGCTGAAGATTGAGGTTTAAAATGTGCATGATAAAATGAATATCAAACCAAAGAACAAATATAATGTCACTTAGTACATTTTTATTATGATTTCCAAACTTTGATAGATTAGAAGATTCATAGGAGTTTGTTTGTAGGGCTTAAATACTGATGGACTGCGTTATTGATGAGAAGAGTAGCAGTTTAAAACTCCTATAAGTTTCCATCATTGATTTGAAGCGCAGTGAGGAATCTCACGGTTCAGGCTGATTCTTGATGTTACCGATCCGCTTCATTCTGCAAAGAAACACGTTTATATATTCGAGTAGTCAAATGTGTATCCCCCACACTCGAATGTTTCATCATGCCGGCTTGCCACGTTTCTCCATTTCATGATTTCTGACCTGTTTTTGATAGCTTACCTCTAACACTCAGTGTCATAGTGGACTCTGCGCTCCCCAGTTTGTTCTCAGTGATGACTTTGTATTCCCCGTCGTCTTGGGGTGCCACTCGTAGGATGAGCAAGGAGCAGACTCCGCATACATTTGTTATGTGGTAGTTTGTGTTTGTGTTGAGGCTGATGTTGTTGTGGTACCATGTAACACGTGGAGCTGGATTCCCTTTTACTGCGCAGCTCATTTCGCATTCGTAGCCTTTAGGTGCCGTGCGTCTCTTTAGGGGAATAATGAACGATGGAGGTGATTCAAAATCCAGGGCTTTGATCTGAGGCATGTCAACTTTGAACTTTCCTGAAACATAAATTCATTAGGGTTATCGTCAGAACCACCTTGAAATTTGACTTCAGTTACTGCGCTCAATGCGTATAGATATGGTACACATGTATAAACACCTTGGATGTTTCTTCTTTATATGTAAAAAAAGAAAACGAAAAAAAAAAAAAAAGAAAACGGGAGGTTCTGAGTTGTAAAAGTGCAATTTACTTATTTGACAGAAGTGTAGCTGACTACTCAGACTGTGTATCTCAGAGTGACAGCCTGGGGAAAGAAACTGTCTCTGTGGTGGCTGGTTTTTGCATAATACCACTATAGCGCTGACCTGAAGGTAGAAGTCTAGAAAGTTTGTGTGCAGGATGTGTGGGGTCTGCAGATATGTTAGTAGCCCTTTCCCTGACGTACGGGGATAACATTTCTAGATAGTGTGATATTGACACTGAAATGAGAGTCAGGGCCCCCACATATATTTTTATTGTATCTGTATAACTGAAATTCATAAAAGTCCTTTGTTGTAGATTTTGTTTTGTTTCCAAATATATTTTACAAATTAAACCTAGTTTGCCTGTGACAAGGAGCCACAGTTATTGATGAACATTTGAATCATGATATAAAAACAAAATTAAATAGTATGAAACAGAATGAGTATTGTCTGTGTTTGTCTCACTGTTCTCAAGTCAAACAACTAAGCAGATTATTTTATCATTATTAATATTTTCTAGAAGTCTTGCTCTTCCTTTGTGGATATTCAAAGTGCTTTTACCTGTGTAAGTAGGATATCAGTCCATTATGGACTCAAGCTACTGCTCTTCTCTCAGCCAACATCTCTACAGACTTCCTCGCTCGACAAATTATCATATAAATCTTTTTTTTTAATATGAGCTAGACATTTCACTATCACTGCTTTCCTCTCGGGTTGCCTATGTATTTATGCATTAACATGTTAGTATGGAATGAATATATGTATTGTTTTTAGTTACTATTGTGATTTTCATTACATTTGTAATGAAATCCCTGTATATGTAAAATGAGTAAAAACCTCAATATTTAGACTTTTCCCAGCTTTGGTGAAAGAAAATCAAACCAGGGTGAAAAAATTAAACATCCTAAACTATGACAGATGTGTACATTTACATTGCTGCCAAATGTTTGTACAATTATGTAATAAAAATATATATGTCAGAGTAAGTCTTCTGGCAGTTCCTCATTTTAGACCAGGACACATTTGTCCCAGAGGGTGCATTCACGAAAAGCAAATATCATATGCAAATGTGGCTAGAGTGATCAACACGTTCTCTTTTAACCCAGCCTTAGGCCTTTGAAGGGATTCTTACATTTATCACCTGCTTCTAAATATGTTCTGTTTTAAAAGTAACAACTGGATGTAGACGATACCTTCCGTTATTTAAGATGAATATGTTTGTGTATTTGTTGTAATAAAATAACATTTTGGGCTTCGTAATTTAGTATTGGAAGGATGCTGGGTGTCAGTTTCCTCTAAAAGGACACGTAGAAATTGACACAAACCTTTTTCCTTTTTTAAAGCAAAGATGGGGGAATCAGATGGTGGTGACAGGCCCATGTCGTTTTTCGCAAACACCCTGAAGTAGTACTCCCGTCCAGGCATAATGTTGACAACCGTGAACTTGTTGTTGAACAGGTTGTCAGCTACTGTCCTCCAAGTGCGTTTGAAGGAGTCCCTCTTGGATACCATGTAGTGTAGTCTGTCATCTCTTTTCTCATCTGGAGAGGGGGTCCAGCAGAGGGTCACCGTTCCTGGAATGTTTTGATCCAGCTCTATGGGACCTGGAGGCTTAGGATCATCTAAAAAAGATCAGTGTGCAGAAATACTGGTTAATGCTTGAATTTGGGAATAGAATGTTTTAGAAACTGCATCTGCCAAAATGCTCCAGTCGTAACTCGACTCGATAAAAAGGTTTTGAAAAATGTATTTCCAGATCACTCTTGGATGGTTAGTGACTGTAGATTTTTCTATTTGTATGGAGCACAGAGTAACACAGCATAGCCCCTCCCCCACTTGGTGCTACACACACACACACGAGCTAGCTAGCTGAATAAAGGTAGCTAATAAGAAAGACAAACTGCTCTGTTTTGGAACTATTTGGGATTTCAAAAAACAAATAGTCATAGTTTGACATCTAAAGTAGCATAAATCATCCCTTTTTATTAAGTTTACTCTGTTTTTAAAACTACAGTTGGCAAGCTACATGCTACAGCTAGCATGGCAATTAAACAGGATGGCTACACAAGTACCTAACCTTTGTGTTACTGAGAGCTATGTACTACTAATGTAGTACTATGTGGTACACAATGGGAAAAAAATATTTGGCACAAAAGGCAGAAAAGTTCTACTAAATTTAGTTTATGTTCATACATTAACTCTGCCAAAGTCTGTAGATCCAAATGAAAACAACAAATGTATATTATAGTTAATGTTATACATGTAATAATCAATGTTATATTACTTTAGAAGCAGAAGGAATAATTGTTGCTTTCGCTCACATTATGATGCCATGAAATCATGGCATTTTTAGCTCAAGGGGAATTCTATACTGGCCCATGCCTAGTCCAGACTAAATGTCCACTTTTCTGGCAAGTTTAAATGCTTTTTACCAGCATACAATGTTTCAGTTGTGATACAGGTATTATATAACTGTATTGGATGTCTGGCGACTCATACATTTGAAATTTATTTGATATGACGCATTGCTATCGTTTCCGGGCTGATGCAGGGGGTCATGCATTTTACCCCATGTTTGATGATGACACGGCCTGTTCTTGACTTTATTACTTTGTGACAATGATATTCGTGGGTATAGTATAGCTCGGTGCTTACTATATAACCTCAGTTATTTAATTTGAAAGATTTGACAATTACAGCTAAAACACCACATTAGAGATATCTGTAAAAAACACATTTGTAACTATGTACAAATTATTTAACTCCGGCATAGTACTTAGCCATAACATGAAACCATCCAAATCCCCACATATTTTAAGTTCTAATCTGTGGACATAGAAGTTTTGAGGATGTCTTTTGATTTCTGAAAGTTTTGGTTGCAGGGTGGGATCCTTTTTTCAGGCATTTATTTGGCTATATAGAATTGGTCGGCATTTCTATCCCTATGTAGAACCAATGCTTAAACAGATGAGCTTGATAAGAGATTGAGTGAGTGAATTTTCTTCAAATCTACAAGTGAATCTTGTGGTTAATTTCTTTGTATATATTTCTCTCTATATTTAGATGTGCTAAACCTAAAGAGTGCTGTCCCAACAATACTAATTGGTTTTGATAAATGCTGACATTTTACCTGTAACTCTGATTTCCACACTGAAGCTTTCCTGACCAACAATGTTCTTCACTGTGATTGTGTAGATGCCACTATCTGACCTCTCAGATGTGGGAATTAACAACTGAGATCCTCGATCTGAGTTGGTTATGGTCACATGTTTGAGTAAAGGAATTCCATCCTTTACCCAAGAGATATCAGGCATCGGGGAAGCCTATAGATGTGACAAACACAATAAAAATATTGGATGAGGCCCATTACTACATGAACAGAAGCTATTGTAGAATATGTTATACCTCAAAATTGATGTTGAGTCGAACAGTATTTCCAGATTTTACCACCATCAAAGTCTTCATGTTGCGGTCCTTAAACCTTGGCCTCACTGTACGTTGAATTTAAAAATATAATACAGATTTCTTACTTTACAAGCAGAGTATGATTAATATTGTAGATTGTTTATTTAGTATTCTCAGAGCTGTAGAATAGGGAACAATAATTTGTGTGAAGGCTGGGACAAAGACATTCATAAACCAGATATATTTCCAGGCCTTTGTTTATCATTTTGCTGTCCTATCATTTACGACTAAGCCTCACAGACTGTGCAGATTGTGTATAAAAAAAAAAAATCATGCAGGACCCGAAACAAGACTTTGGTTTAGCCACTAGCTTAGCCGACTAGGGTTAGATCAGGAGTGAGAGATAGGCTAACACATCACGAAATGTCCCGATGGTACTTAAACCCTCTTTTATTAATCTATATCAGTTTAGAAATGTCAGCTTCAAGGTCAGAAACCAACACACTGTGATACAATAATGCAGCTTGAGCTGTTAAAAATAAATTGACAACATAGTGATCTTTATAGCACGGTAGGTTTACCTGTCAACACTATAATTACACTGTTCCCACATTGCTTATGGATTTATCTTTAAGAAGAGTACATATGTTTAAGTATCATAACATGAGCAATTTTCTTCTCTTTAATATGCTTATTTCACATTAGAACAGCATGGTTTTGTAGATTAAATTCAATGCAGCAATGGCGCCTGTGTGTGCACTTCACTAGCAATAGTGGTTAAAAAGGCATGTCCTTTTCAGTAATATAAATCTGTTTTTTTATATGGTGGACCTGGATTAAAATCCTGGTTGCATGAGAAAGGGTTTCTGGGGAAAAACTCTGCAAAGACTGTATGCCAGTTGTAATGACCTGGTGTGACAGGCGCTACATTAGGGAGCAACCAAAAGCACCATCAACATTTTATTCTCAGACATTTTCCATTGTTTGTTGCCACTATTCCAACTTTGAAACTCCAAACTTAAAATATTCAGTAAAACTGATTCGGTGACTGTACATGATGCGTTATTGTACTAATTTAAAAAAGACGCAACAATTTAAGCATTTTCAAAGGACATATAGACAACTAAATATACACTTTGAATAAAAAGTTACCTGAATTAAAAAAGGGGGGAAAAAAGATCCTGCAGTGTTAATAAACTTTTAACAAATCAAATGTCTTACCAGGAGGTGGCATTGCAATGAGGTAATTATCAAAGCCTTGAGGTTCTCCATCCCCTCCATAATTTGTGGCAATTACTCTCACCCAGTATGCAGCCATGGCTTTGAGGCCCAGCACAGTGTAGGAAGTTAAACTAATTGGAGTGGCATTACAGCGCGTCCATTCAAGGCTCTCTATTGGTCTGATCTCCACATAATAACCCTGGGCTTCATCTTCTATGCCTTTCACTTCCTTGGGTTTAGTCCAAGACAATGAAAATGTTGTGTAGCTGGAGGATGTTAATTTAAGGTCTGTCACTTTCCCCGGAGGTTCTGAAAGCACACCATAGAGAGGTAAAGCAGAAAGCAACAAAATAACTCAATTTCCTTTTTGGTATGCTGTTTTGATTTCTATTTTCCTGGTGTAAAACTTTTGACAAAATTCAGAGGCAATGCGTGTGACCGGCTTACTCTTGGGATCTCTTGCAATAACTGCCTCACATGGGATACTGGGTTCTCCAGCACCAGATAGATTGATGGCAGACACTCTGAATCGATATGCAGCACCCTCAAAGACATCTTTCACTGCAAACTTTGTATCTTGGAAGAAAGGAAAAAGTTGCTGTTATATCACTCACTGTCTTTATTTGAGTAGACAGATGCCATACACTGCTCTGTAAACTCTTGTAAATTGCTTCCTACCTGTAATTGGCCCTTTTTGGTTTACAAGACTCCAGTAATTTGTGCCTATCTTGTTCTTCTCTAAATTGTATCCCAATATTTTTGTTCCCCCTGTATCACGCGGTGGACACCATGACAGGTTGATGCAGTCTCTGAAGGCACTCACCACTTTGGGTGTTGTTGGTGGTCCAGGATAAGCTGTAGCAAACATTGTAGATTATTTTATTTACTGTTTACTGAAAGTCTGGGTTCAAGTATAAAAGGTAATATGCACAGAAGTCATCCCAATGATTATACAGTCCATATTTGGTATTCTATTAAAATCAGCTTTTTTTTCCAATGTAAAGCTGTTTGCAATCTTTAAAGATTTTTTTGCAATTGTTTTGTCACTGATTCAATGTCTAAACTTATATTTGTCTTCATCAACAATGCAAATTAGCAGATTGCACTTTTAGCCACAATATACCACACTTAGCCCACACATAAATTAGGCTTTGTTTAATGATTTACATAATACACCAGCTGGTATGTCCGCTGTCTGCAGGTATTCACTGATGCCCTCAGCGTTCTTGGCCCTGATCCTGTAGCAGTATCTTCTGCCAGGGTCCACATCAGTGTCTTTGTAGCCAGGGCTGCCAGGGATCTCTCCAAGGTTTGACCACTTATTTCTACCAACTTGTTGCCGTTCTATGATATAATTCGTAATCGGACAACCACCGTTGTCTTTTGGTGGTTTCCATTTGAATTCAACAGAAGTTACAGCACTTTCTACTATCTCTACAGGGCCTTGTGGGGGTGTTGGTTTGTCTGTTGGCAAAAAGAGTAGAGATGATAGTTTTCTAAGGATAATATAAGATTGATCTATTCTCAAAACAAAACTCAGATTGAATTTTGTCACCATGAACTTACCAAGTACTATAAGCTTTGACACTGCTTCTATGACGCCAAACTCGTTCTTTATTTTGATCTTGACTTCTCCAGTGTCTTTCCTTTGACACTTGGTAAGGCGCAGCTGGCTCTCATTATCAGATTTGTCAATTTTTACATTGATGGCAGGTAGAAGCTCGTCATCATTCTTGTACCACTGTATGTTCATTGGTGCTCCACCAGTGAATGGCAGCTTCCATTCGGCATTCTCTCCTACCCTAACAATGACTGGATTTGTGAATTTGCCTAGTGCATCAGGATCAATTCGTGGTGGGTCTGTAGGGTAAAAGGAAGAAAAAAAATGTTTGATGATCTTCCCATTTGAAATATTTTTTCAAAGATCCCCTTATCACTCTGACCTTGAACATTCAGTGTTGCCTCTGATTTGCGCCCTTCGGCTTCAAAGCGGTACACAGCAGTGTCATCTTCTTTACAGCATTCAATCACCAATATGTGACAGGCTCCATCTTTGATTATCTTTACACCATCCTCCTCTGTCAGCTTATCACATAAAAATTATACCAAGGTATCAGGTAATGAGAAAAAAACAATTTAAAACAATTTTTTTCTATACTGCACAACTCTGTTGTTGTCTTACCAGCTTTCCATTTTTATACCAGCGTCCTTCAGAAGTCTCATTGTTTAGTTTGCAGGACAGCTCTGCTCGTTCCCCAACTTTGGCATTCATATCTGACAGTCCTTGGACAAACTGAGCTCTGCGATCTGCATTTTGACCATGTAAAAACATGAAATAGTTTTCAGAAAAGTTGTGCTGCTTTTATTGTCATCTGAAGATTTGTCATTCACCATCCTAAAGTTGTCATCGCAAAATATTTATGCCCACTTTTTACCTGTCTTCGCTGGTAGGTGTAGCTGCCCTAAGTAGAGATGCACTGATCCGATACCCAAATCGAATATCGGCTCTGATATTGACTAATTAGCTGGATCGGATATCAGCTGAATGGTGCCGATCCAGTATTCTGATCTAGTCACTTCTTTTTAAAATGAATATCATACACAGCAATATAGTTACAGGGATCTCATCGCTTCAATTCTACATTTGCAACAGGGGTTACGTCATCATGCAGAGCACGCACAGCAGCTAGTGATGAGCAAACAGAGCAACATGGAGCAAGCTCCGGACAGAGCTAAATTGTTTTTCAAAATTTCAAACGTGATACGCCAACAAGTCCAACTTCAACATGCAATATATGCAATTCAAAAGTTGCAAGGGATGATGATAAAGTTGATAAATTCAGCACCAGAAACTTAAATAAGCACCTCCAAAAGCACCACGCCAACAAACACGTAGCCATTTCTTTTTTTATGTTTCTGTCAAGCCTCATGCAAGGTGTTTGGTTCATTCATTCAACTGTAGTATCGGATCAGTATTGGGGTATTGGCCGATATGCTCAGTCCAGGTTATCGGTATCGGATTGGATCGGTGCATCTCTAGTCCTAGGCCAAATTATTTGCTTACGGATAATTTTGTAGCAAATTTGACCACTGACTTTCAGACAGTAATGAATCATTTAATCTTATAATTAAGTTATTGGAATATAAAATTTAACTGAGATATGCACTCTGAACATATTAAAATATGTAAAATAGTTTACTATTTTTCCATCCAAATTGTTTAGATATTCAATTCAATTTAATTCAATTCAATTTTATTTATATAGCGCCAATTCATGAAACATGTCATCTCAAGGCACTTTCCAAAGTCAAATTCAACCAGATTATACAGATTGGGTCATATTATACAAATTGGTCAAAACATTTCCTATATAAGGGAACCCAGTTGATTGCATCAAAGTCCCGACAAGCAGCATTCACTCCTCCTGAAGAAGCGTAGAGCCACAGGGACAGTTTTTTGTTTTTGTTTTACTAAATAGGCTGTAACCATCGCACATACACTCACCGGCCACTTTATTAGGTACACCTGTCCAACTGCTCGTTAACACTTAATTTCTAAGCAGCCAATCACATGGCGGCAACTCAGTGCATTTAGGCATGTAGACATGGTCAAGAGAATCTCCTGCAGTTCAAACCGAGCATCAGTATGGGGAAGAAAGGTGATTTGAGTGACTTTGAACGTGGCATGATTGTTGGTGCCAGAAGGGCTGGTCTGAGTATTTCAGAAACTGCTAATCTACTGGGATTTTCACCACAACCATCTCTAGGGTTTACAGAGAATGGTCCGAAAAAGAAAAAACATCCAGTGAGCGGCAGTTCTGTGGGCGGAAATGCCTTGTTGATGCCAGAGGTCAGAGGAGAATGGCCAGACTGGTTCGAGCTGATAGAAGGGCAACAGTGACTCAAATAACCACCCGTTACAACCAAGGTGGGCAGAAGAGCATCTCTGAACGCACAGTACGTCGAACTTTGAGGCAGATGGGCTACAGCAGCAGAAGACCACATCGGGTGCCACTCCTTTCAGCTAAGAACAGGAAACTGAGGCTACAATTTGCACAAGCTCATCGAAATTGGACAATAGAAGATTGGAAAAACGTTGCCTGGTCTGATGAGTCTCGATTTCTGCTGCGACAGTCGGATGGTAGGGTCAGAATTTGGCGTCTACAACATGAAAGCATGGATCCATCCTGCATCAACGGTTCAGGCTGGTGGTGGTGGTGTCATGGTGTGGGGAATATTTTCTTGGCACTCTTGGGGCCCCTTGGTACCAATTGAGCATCGTTGCAACGCCACAGCCTACCTGAGTATTGTTGCTGACCATGTCCATCCTTTTATGACCACAATGTACCCAACCCATGATGGCTACTTTTACCAGGATAATGCGCCATGTCATAAAGCTGGAATCATCTCAGACTGGTTTCTTGAACATGACAATGAGTTCGCTGTACTCAAATGGCCTCCACAGTCACCAGATCTCAATCCAATAGAGCATCTTTGGGATGTGGTGGAACGGGAGATTCGCATCATGGATGTGCAGCCGACAAATCTGCGGCAACTGTGTGATGCCATCATGTCAATATGGACCAAACTCCCTGAGGAATGCTTCCAGCACCTTGTTGAATCTATGCCACGAAGAATTGAGGCAGTACTGAAGGCAAAAGGGGGTCCAACCCGTTACTAGCATGGGGTACCTAATAAAGTGGCCGGTGAGTGTATATCACTGTTAGTATGAGTCAGTCTGTTTTAATATTCAGTTTCAGGATATTTACAGCTAGCAACACATGCATAACTTTAACCTATGAATGATTTTCAATATTCAGTGTTTACAAAGTTTTACCTAACATAGAGTCGTCACCCAAAAGAGCTGCTCTGGATTTTTTCTTGTTTTTATCACTGCCATCATCTGTTGCGCTATTATCTTCATCACCCTTGTCTCCATCATTTCCTTTGCCTGTTCCGTCATCAATTCCTTCACCATTACCATCATCCCCATCCCCTCCATCTCGTCCTTTGCCATCATCTATGTTTCCCTGTGCAACTTTGTCTGATTTATCTGAATAATCATTCTCAGTTCTTTCTTCTGGAAACTTCAGCTGCTCCTCTGACACCTGTTTAGTCTTGTCACTTGCGTTGGTGCTCTTACATCCACTTGAATCAGCTGAATGACAATTGGGACACAAGATCAGAAATAATAATAATAAACGATTGAACATTAAACCTTTTTTGCAGATTCTGTAGACAGAAGATTAGATCAGCCTTATATTCTATTAATATAGCAATATTCCAGTATTTTGAAAAAGGCCAGTATTCTCTACCTTGGACTGCAAGTGAGGCACTGCTGGAGGTAATGCCAGCAATGGCATAGTATGTTCCTTTATCTGCCAACTGGCAATCCTTTATCCGCAGTGTGTGAGTAAGTTTGTCCTCTGAGATGGTGATCTCATATTTACCACCAGGTTCAAGTGATGCGTCCTCCTTTGACCAAGTAATTTTGTTGAGTGGTGTTGACAAAACACACTGGAAGATGGCATCCTCATTTAGAGTGACCTTAGTATCCTTAAGTTTTGCTTCAAACCCCACATCCGGTACTAGGAGAGATGAAAAGAATTTTGTTATACGTATCTCCTACCAACCTTTATCTGTATCTGTACAGATAACCTTTATCTATATGTATATCTATATCTATTGATCAATCGGGTAGATATATAGATATACATAGATGGATATTAAGAGAAATAATCAGGGTTTACCTTGAAAGTCAGTTGTAAGAACATTGGTCTCTTCAACATCAACCTGATAAAATCCAGCATCCTCTTGCTGAGGGTCTTTGATGCTGAAAAGATAGTTTGTTCCTGTTTTCTGAAGGCTGTGCTTTGAGTTTTTGTCATCATCATATTGAATCATTGTCCCATCCTGGTCAGATGAAAATATATATGTTGTTTATTAAATATTATTTGTTCATTCAGATATTGTTTTAAGGCTCAAATAAGACATATCATTTCACCTTGTATAAATTAACAGCACTGTTGGGATCTCGTAGTTTCATGTCGAAGCTAAATTCAGCTCTTCCAGTTGATTTCATTTCAATTTGTTTCACATTTTCCAGCTTTTCTACAACCTACAATAGAAAATATAACGCATATTTTAATGTGACTCTTTTACTATTTGCAGCCCTTGGCATTGCATCTTTCCCTAAGATGTTATAGGCTGGTTTAGCTGCAGGGCAAAGAAGTCTTCCTGTAAAGGAAAGAAAAATCTAAAATTAAGCAAATCTGTCTTGGTTTTCTGGCAAATGGTGCATCTGAAAATACAAATCAATTTCTGCGCTTGCTTAAAGATTTATTTTGCTGGTTGAAAAATAGTTATCAATAATATTAGTCATTACCTTTGATTGCTCATCTTCCCTCTCCTTTTTCATCTGCTTGAGTTTCTTCAGCAACCAGCGAAAGTCGGTAAATCCAAACTCCAAACAGATTCTTTCATAATCTTTCTTAGGTGCACTCAAAAGCAGTTCCAAGAGTTTAGGATCAATTTCTCCCTCTTTTTGTACAGGGAGTTGTTTTTTTCTGGTGACTACAGTTCTGAAAAGAGATGAACATTTATATCATCCTGTTGGTTTTATTCTATTTAATTGGTGAATATGCCTGACCTAAAGATGGACTTACGTTTTCTTAAGCATTGCTCTGAAATTTTGTGTGGCCGGCTCCTTTGACCCCTGTGCTGAAAAGTAAAATGTTCCGTATGGGGGAAAAATATGTTATAATCATATTTTATTTTATTTAAATCACTGTAAGGCCTTTTAATTTTGGTAGCTTCAAGACTTTCAACGTTAGTGAGTGAAAAATAAACCATTCACAAATGATTGCTTGACAGTTGAAAAAGATACATCTCGATAGTATTTACATTTCATACCGTTTTGGGTTTTCTTGTTGAAGCCTGGAAGAACACAAAACGCCAACAACACATGAAAATGACAAAAACAAATAACAGCAGTATAATAAAATAATTGACTATAAAGATGTGAAATTATGAAATCTCACCTTCAATGACGTTCAGTGTGACGGCACAGACTGCTTGTCCATACTCATTGGTTGCGAAGCACTTGTAACTGTCTGCTTCGTCACGTTTTACACGGAGTATCTGTTAAAGCAACATTAACATGTAGAATGTTCAGCTGAGGTACAAAAAAATACTTTCCTCCCCCAAAAAATATGTTATACTGTTCTTATATGCTTGGAGCCAAAGCCTTACTAACTGGGTGTTCTTTTTTTTTCTTCAAACAATCAATTTTAAATTAAATCTGTTTTAAGGATGTCATGTAATGCCGCTTTTTTCTGTTTATAATGACATATATTTCAGATACTCAGGTGGCTGCTGACTTCAAAACACAATACTGCTTCTCCGTGTTCTCAGCCTAGGTTAGAAAATATGAGCATTTCAGAAACGCAATTTTCTTTTTAGTGACTAGTTGAACTTTAAGCCATCCTTTCTTTCTCTTTTCCCAGATTTTACTTCACTGCTTCTAGAAAATCTGATGTTGCTACTTTTTTGATATTGTTTTTCATTTGCTTGGCTGAATGCTAATTGGCAGCCCCATGGCAAACGGGCGAATCAAATATCAGATAACGCCACCTATTGGATTTTATGACGTGTTGAGAGAAGCAGACATGGGGCATTTTTTCACCCGCTTTCTTCACTTACCTCAAGAACATGTTCCCGAGATCTTTCATCATATCTGGTGCTGTACTTTTCCGGGTCATTCATTTCACCTTTGGTGCGGCCCCATGTAACGGCTGGTGGTGGCTCTCCACTCACCATAGCTTTAAAAAAGGCTTTTTTACCTGGGAAAAAAAGGTTTAAAAAAAGACAGCTGTGAAACAGGGATACTGTAACTTGTAGCATTTGATATTTTTGTTGTTTAAATATACTTTGCACTACTTTGCTTTACCCTCTTGAACAGTTGTAGTCATTGGTTTTCGGGCAAAGTCTGGTGTGGATTTTGTCGGTGGAAGTTGCTCTACAAACTGAGTTATCATTACACCAGGGACTCGGGACCTTTTCTTGATAGCCACTGTAGAGATTTAAAAAAAAATATATTTGTTGTGGCAGAAGCTTAGCTGTACATTTGACTGGGAACTTAAAAGAAACTGAAAGAAGCGTACATATATCTCTAAAATGTGAGCTTTTCCTGAGCGAGATAAGCAACATACTTAAACCGGGTCATGTACTTTATGTGTACAACTAAACATTTCTAAACAAAACTACGTACAATTGACTTAAAATAAGCATATTTGGGGCGTGGCGGTGGTGCAGGGGTAGCATGCACGACCCATATCCGGAGGCCTCAGTTCTCGATGTAGCCATGGGTTCAAGTCTCGGCCCCTGGACCGTTGCCACATGTCTTTCCCCTCTCTCTCAACCCCCATTTCTGTCAGCTTACTGTCAAATAAAATATATATAGCTATATATCTGCAAGATCTGTCTTCTACATTTCATGAAGCCAACCATAAACTGAAAACTTAGTTTCATGAATTTAGTTTAACAGTAAAATTAATGTCAATATTGTTTTTGGAGTAAACCCCATAGTGAGAATATTGACCTATTTTATGCTTTGGAGTGCCTTGCAAACAGTATTAGTTTTTTTTTTCCACCTTATGTTTTGTTGCAGCCACAAACTTCAATATGTTTTAACTGGATTTTGTATAATAGAACAACAAAAGCAGCATGCAATTTTAAAGTGAAAGGAAGATAGATATACTTAGTGAGATCTGTGAACATCAATTTTAAACTTTTTCCCCAACATTCTTGAAAAGATTTAGTTCTCAGCTATTGTTACACGTGGATGTGCTGTATCCTGACGGTGTCTTCCCTCCTGGAAGATCGACCCCGTCCCCAGTCTCAAATCCTTTTTCACCTATAACAGATTTTCCTCCAGGTTTGCCCTATATTTAGCTCCAACCATCTTCCCACTAACTTTGAACAACTTATATTTACGCACTTAAAAAAAGGGTTCCCACGGCACCATGTTGTGGGAACCTGCCACTCTTCATTCTCCAAATATTATTTTACAAGCTGTAGTTGTAGAGTAATGTACAGATAATAAGTTAGACACAGCAGTTGGCTGCAAAAGATACACAGGCTACAGACATATTAGTAATTGTGAAAATTACATAAAAATGTCTTTCTCCATCACAGTTTATGCACTACATTGTGTTTGTCTAACAAATAAAATCTCAATAAAATGCATTGAAGCTTGCAGTTTTTACTGGAGAAAATTCAAAGACATTCAACAGATATGAATACATTTGCAATGCTCTGTATGTGCTTTCTGCAGTTTAACATCAGAGTAACACTAGGGGTCACTCTTGCCTTTCCTTTTGCCAATAATTACAGTTGCATCAGACTGATGGATTATGTTGATTAACTTGATGAGTTAAACTGCCTTTCAATTTAGCAGTACCTGAAAGCCATTTATTTATTGATAAAGTGGCTGAAAATGTGCAGAAAGGTAGAATATGTTTCCCAAATAAAGTTATTAAGAGGAAGGAAAAGATGTGATCATGAATTTCTGGTTTCACATGGCTTAGTAGACAATAATTTTACCCAACAGCTACTGAACAAACACCAGCAGACCATCTGTTTCAGTGCATCACCTCTGAACTGCTCCTGTTACCCTGTAGCGTGCCCAATTACGTATGACTTTACTGCCGCTGTATATGAATAGGTCAAAGATCTACTCACCCTGCAGAACTGCTGTGTGAAACATCAAACCTCTGGTGAACTACGTCTCCTCTTTCACTAAAAGGTATCTCATTTCTTTACCTAAGAACATCACATGCTAACTTGTTGGGAGCCTTTTGGGGTCATGGCAAATACATATTAAGAGCATACATTTTATGGGAAGTCATTCAAATTAGTCTAAGCAACTGTTTAGTTTGTGTAAATATGCAGTTAAGTCCAGGGCTTATTCATTATTGCACTTTGTCCTCTGTGAGTCATTTTTAGACTATCCATTTGGCATAATTATTTTCCCAGCTGCCGTACTGCGGCTTTAGGGCATGCATTGAATATTCATCAAATTGTGTGTGTCATCTCTCCAGGGGGCTGGTTTATGTTCTTATATCATCTGAATGCAGGGAGGATTCTTGTAACCTTGTTCCTTAAGCATTGATTCTCTCAAAATCCAAGTCTGTTCTGATAGCAGTCTGTCGTTTCCTTCTGCATACCAATTGCTCCCGGAAAAACCGTTGGATTTGGACAGCAGAAAGCCGGAGAATATCTTCCATTAAAAAAAAAAAACGTGTTGGCTGTACAAGCACATATTCTTGTCATAAAGCATTTTGAGCCACCACCGTTTGCCTTAAGAACGACTGTGAATTGCTTTCAGACACTTTGAAGTATTGTTTCTTGGAGGTAGGAAATGAAATGGTCCATTTCATTAACAACATAAAATGGATACGGTTGCACCTTTTCTTTTTCTTTCAGCTTCATAAAACATTTTTTTAAATAATTCGTTGTTGATTGTTTCCATAAAATTTATTGTTGCCAGTTGTTAAGAAATAAATAGTCCTTATTGTTTAGTAATGGAAAAACTGTAGTTTAGCTTTTCATAATTGCATTGGAAATAATGACGTTTCCTCTGTTTTACACACTTGTTTACATTCCGTTCAGTTTATTATTTTATTATTAGGTATCAAACCAAAAAAAAAGAAATCCTGTTGTGAATGATACTTTTGCTTTTAAGCTTAAAGAAAAAGACAAACAAACTTGGAAATGTTCTTTTTCTTCCATTCATTATACAATGGTTAACTTAAGTATTATCACTAGTAATTTTGTACCAATGTGCACCTATATAGATTAAAACTGCATTTTTTTATTCTCCGTGCTTTTCAGAGGGGCTGTGATCTTGGCAACTCAAATCACGCCAGAATATTCAGAATTGTAACGTACCAACTGCACCAGGCTGTCGTTGTCGCTGTCACTTGAGTCCCCGTTTTTGAACCCTGACTCCCCAGATGCATATTTGGGCTCGAACATATAAGGTTGGAGGCCATTTGAAGACATTTCTGCCATTTTGCACACATAATTTACTGACTTTGTGAAATTAACGCTTGTGAAAAATGCCGACTGACAACCTTCAGTAGGATGGGAAGGTGCGTTTATTGACACTCTCCTGGGTGCAGTTCATACAACACTTCCAGGCTTCCGGTTCAGTTAATGGTTGTATACTTTTTTTGTCTTTATTGCTTTAATTCCTCTGACAGGACAGCACAGGAGTTAGGAGTTTGTCATGGGTTGGCGATTCAATCCCCTGCACCAATCATCTCTGTCATTGTGTCCTTGGGCAAGGCCTGCCTGCTGACAAAGCTGAAGGGCTTGGTGGTACTGATTGTATGCAGTGCCGCTTCTGTTTACCCCAGGGCAGCTGTGGTTACCATGTAGCTCACCACCACCTGTGGGTGAATGACTGAATGTAGTGTGAAGCACCTTGGGGTCCTCAGCACTATTTAAGTGCAAGTCATTTACCATTTTACCAGTTACTACAGTGTGAGCACACTGGGTATTATGTACATAAAACCTGTGTTCTTACTTTTAGATCATATTTTATGCATATTTGAACCCTGTGTAACTTTATGCCAGTAACATCTGCGAAAATGGCAGCGAAGGCCACGCTTATCATTAGCTGTGTTTCACACAACAGTTCCTTATCAGCTTAAAAGCAAACGTCCTTGTGAAGCTACTGATGTTCCACTTTAATAAACATACAGAGTCACTGGTGCAGCTCAGTGAGCTCATAAAAATGGTTTTTGGGATGAGGTGGAAAAGAACAACAACATAGTTTGGCGAGGGGAATTACTCTCACTGCTCACCTATTCTGCTCATACATACAAGTTGAGCTTTATGGCTGCCTCCGTTGTCAGGACAGAGGTCTAATACTGATGGATCATCTTCAAACTCTCCATCTTTGTTTTTTTCAAGCATGATACCAATGGAGTGAGAAGGCTCTCAGACTCGTATTCAGAGAGGGGTTAGAGGGACCGGTGTGTTGCATTTCCAGGCATTTTTTAAAGGTCTGGTGTGCATAATGTAGTGATATTTAGCACATTTTTATCAAACAAATATCCTGGGTCAAACTCCAAACTCTGGTTACCAGAAAACTCATAAATAAACCTGTAAATGTCCAAACTGTGGACATTTAGTATCCAAGAATGCCAGTTGCTGACTCTTTCCTATAAATAGGACATCATGTATCCGTTGTCTCATAACGTTTCAAATGTCCTAGTATCAAGTTTGAAGGTTAGCGGGCCAGGACTTATGGAGCCTTGCTGTCATAGAGATGTAAAAATGTTACAAATTCTAAATAACTTTACCATGGCAGATATTTACCTCAAACTATGGAGAGACAAATGCAGTATATATGGAGGTCTTAAAATGTTATTAAATTATTCCTGCATAGGTATCCTTCCATCCATCCATCCAGCCACCCTTTATGGCCGTTAATACTTGCAGAGTCGCGGGAGCGGTTGGCGCCCATGTCCAATGGTCATCAGGCGAGATACAGGGTACACCCTGGACAGATCGCCAGGGCAACAAAGAGACACACAGAACAAACAACCACATATGCTCACACCCACTCCAAAGGGCAATTTAGAGACTGATTAATCTAATATTTATGAGATTGGGAGGAAGCTGCAGGACCCCACATGGATGCGGGAAAATACGTAAAATCCTTGGAGAAAGACATTTTACCAGGAATTGAACCCAGGACCCTCATGCTACAAGGCATTAGTGCTAATAACTGCTCCATAGCACCATTCAGAGAACAAAACACATGCATAAGAAAAGAAACAAAATGGCAACATAAATACTTAATTCAACGTACCTGTTTTTGGCTCGTTTTTAGGAATTTTAGAACTCATTGTAGCTGTTGTTTGTTGATTTAAGTGAGTAAAGACTCGTTACCGCTTTTCGGCTAAACCTGAAAAAAAGAGATGGGGGGAAAAATGGAATTGCAGCTGTGATATGTTTTACTACAGTATATATATATATATATATATATATATATATATATATATATATATATATATATATATATATATATATATATAATTCTTATGTCTATACTTTATACATTTCTTTGTTCCATTTTGTTCTTGTTAATTCATTATTTATTGTATATTTTTAAGGATTTCCGTCCAATTGAATTTATTTTAAATAAAATCAGATTGGGAAAGGTTAAATGACTCAAATGTGGGTTTTTGCTTTGTTTAATTTATAATAATGTGTAAAAGGCATGACACTTTAATCCTGGGTATGCCACTACAAAAAATGTGAATACATTAAAATACAAACAAGAAATTCTCTGCCTTTACAAGGTTGATAATATATTCTAGTACATTTTAAAACATTACTGCTAAGTACCACCTTTATTCCCCTATTGTTCAAGAAAATTATGTATTCCAACTTGAAAGAAATATGTCATCTATATTTATTGTAGTCAGATTGGATCTTTGGACAATTAAGCTGAATTCAAGACCAACAATTGTAAATAATAAATAGAAACAATTGGCATTGACCAACTGTGATATTTTTAACATAGATAACAGAGCATCAAATATACATTAATTTCATCCGACTTGATATGTTGTTGTTTTTTTAAATAATTTGTGAGCCTTGATTTCAAATTTGCTAAGATGGTTCTTATTATTTTATGTTTGTTAAACCTGAAAATGACAAAACGGCAATAAACTGGATAATAAATGAATAGTTTAGCCCTCACAATTATAATAATTCTCATAAAAATTTAACTATTTCCCCACAGCTTTAAATGAAGTACTGATGTAATGTTACGATAACCTGGAACACCTAAAAACAGAGTCATGCCACAGGAAAGGTTAAGAAACACTGTGTTAAAGCTTCCCATGAAGCACATGCTGCCATATGACATCAGTCTCTCAACTGGGATGCCTTGAGTGCTGCGTGACTTGTGGAGACAGTTGGAGACAAACTGGGAAACTGTAAATGAGGAATGTGAAATCCCACCTTGTGCCTCACTTGCCAGCAATTTAACTGCTTCAGGTCCAAACATAGAAAGTGAAGGCATGTCTCAGCATCCAGACAAATAAGAGGCACATTTTAAGTCACCATTAAGCATTTTCATGCCTATGTTCTATGCTTTAACTTTAAAATGGAAAGTTGTTGCAAACAATCTTTTAATATACAAAAATTAAAGTTAAATCCGATTTTGTTTTGTACTGTAATATATTTACAAACTATAGTCTTTGGATAGAAATTTGACAAGCCATGCAATTCCGTACCACAGGTTTCAGTGAGTCAGAGAATGATTTGCATAGGGATTTATTTATTTATTTAGCTGAATGATTCTAATATAAGCAGAGTGTAAAGGCTTTTAATTAAAAGAACAAAAGAGAAGCGAGCTTTGTGTAAAAATTATCGCCATGAGCATTTTCATTCAGTGTTTTAACTTTTGAGATATAAAGAGACAAAGTGTAATTTTTCAAAAGGCATATCTGTCCTTCAACATCTATGGCCTTGGAAAAGTATATTAAGACTTTGATGTGTCACACATTCTGTTTGACAAAATGATCACAGACTCCTGCTCATTCGTAAAGGTCACATTCCTCTGTCACTTTCCTTTTTTTCAATCTTTGATCAGAAGTAAGGCTATTTTCAGGAAGTTCAAACTATGAATTTTATAGGCCTGCCCATAACAGGTAAGGCTTTATTTTATTAGTTCTTTTTTCCTTAAAAGCACAAATGTATTAAAAGTTTAACAGTGGACCATGCCTCTGCCACGTTTACTGGCATTTGATATTACGACTCCTTGTTTACCCTGGCCACTACACCTTTCGTGTATCTGAAGTAACATGTAAATATAATATTTGATTTGTCAATTAAATATACATTTACCAATCTACCTAATTACAAATACAGTATTCAGTCTGACAAAGACACGTTGGTCAAGCATTTTTCATCAGACTATGAATTTATAACTTGTTCTGTCTATGTAATTTTTAGACAATCCAAATTTCTTATTAAAGAAGTAATTAAAACATTATTTACTAAAGATTCTATCGCTAGTAATTACCGATTGTAGAACTTTTCCCTGTAAATATATGTATATAAAAAAAAATCCCACTTACTTTCAATTCTCCGCTGGTTTTGCTCAGCTACGCGTTTAGTTTCTGCGCCTCTCACTGGGCGATGCTGCAGATATGGCTCCCCTTTTTGTTTGGTGATTAAGGTTTGGAATGCTTAATAACTCCCTACATGGGTAGTTGGTGAAATCCCTTTTTTATCGCCGCGTGAAAGGATATCTCTTTGAAAGCGATCACTTTGCAGCTGGCACCGGAAAGATGTTATGACTGTACATTCAATCTGATATTAGACATATCAAGTCAACATTTTTTCTTCCATTTATGTTAACATTGTAAAAGAAAACACTGGCAATTTATATTATTATCAGGAATATACAACTATTATAATTTCTTATGCATCACTATTAGCACCTGTACTACACTGTTAAGAATCTAATATATAACTCTGCATTATGTACGTGTTTTAGTTTTTGTCATAAAGCACACAAAACAGCCAACCAAAAGCTTTACACTGGCAACGTCATAAGCTTTTTAGTAATATGACCACTTAAGTGTGGACTTTATTGGTCTATTAAGAATAACGTGAGACATTTTATTTAGTAAAATGATCCCATTTTTGGTATTAATGGATCCACTGTTCCAGTTATCCTTCCTATAAATCTCACAGCAGGCCTGTGGTGTTTCATGGGTCACACTGGACCTACTGTTGCATTATAAAAAGATTGTTAATCACTGAGTTCTGGATGCTCTGGACGCTGTGCACTGAGTGGGTTTTTCAGTTTATATTGTCATAGGTTAAAGATGCATGAAGTTTCCAGACAGTGTGAGAAGTAACACCAAGCTTGTTAAAGAAGGTGACATTTGTGCAGATTAACAGAAATGCTACCCCTGACCTGGTTGAGGAAATGAGATAAGCTCTCATATAGGGCCGGCAGACATTTGCTCGTCAGAAAGTCTGAAACTATCAGATATGAACTTTCTTCTCGTGGCTTGGTGATGTGTGAAACAGGTCACAGATAGCTATGCTGCTTGGGATGGATGTTGGAAAATGAACTGAGTAGCATGTCAGCTTGTTAGCTTAGTTTGTAGTAAACATTTTAGATTTAGTCTGCACATGACTAACAATCTCTTTAGCTGCTGACTTTGAAAGAAGTAAAAGGTTCAGAGAAATGTTTGCATGTGGATATAGAACTGAAATTCCAGTATGTACTTGGAGCAAATAATTTCTGGCATTAGTGTTTGACGAGCTGCTCAAAAACCATGTTAAAATATGTAATGCTGTTAATAGATCTATTGAGGATTTTATATCCGCGAATGATCACTAAATAACTGAGGAACAGTAATTTTAAAAAAATGCAATAATTGTATTTTTAGGACTTAATTCTGTTAAAGAGACGTTTAAACCTGCAAAGATTTCTTTGTTACAGTCCTACTCTTTGGCTTTTCTGAAGAGTTGACCAAAACATTATTTCTCTCCCAAGGAGATAAAAAATAGAAATTTGTAGGTATCCGTGGATACCTACAAATATTAGACTTAGACTTAAACTTTATTGTCATTTTGTATGTACAGAGTGCATACAAAACGGAATTTCGTTGCATACAGCTTCCGACAATGTAATGAAATTGCAATTGAAATAAAATAACATTACAATATAAAGTGCAGCAGTGATACGAATGTAACAGAGCAGGAGAAAAACGGTTTTAAAAAAAGTGTGCAGAAGAATGTTCCACTGTGTTTATAGTGCAAAATAATAATGGTGCAAAAATGCAGTAAACGTTCAGCAATGTTGGCAGTGCAAAATAATGATGCAAAATGGCCATAAAGTTCAGAGAAACATTTATAGAAATACTCCATTTCCACTACTTGTTTTGGACCTAGTTATATCTGATAAATCTTCATCAGATACATTTTTTAATTCTTATTTATTCATTTATTTATTGATATTTTCAAACAATATAAAAAAAGATTTTCAGAGACAATGAATGTATCTTCTAACACAATTATAAAAGCATACTATAGTTGCTACTTGATTTTGAGTGACAGACACTAAACAACTGGACATATTCAAGAGTTGGTGTATAAAGCAATATTTTTGGATTTTTACATTGAGATTTTGGTTAAATATTTGATGATAACTTTCATCATTCAGTATAAATCCCAGTTAGTTATTCTCCGACACTAGAGCTAACAGCTCTACTAAGAGGAGCTAAGACTGTAGTAGATTTCACCTTAAACTAACTTGAAACTTTAAACATTTAGCTTAATGCTGTTTAATCAATGCAAATTTCCGAACCTTTAAACCAAAGTTAGGCTTGCATCTTAATTACAGAGGGATACGTATTTTTTCAGACAGAAAATACGTGAGCTTTGCTCCAACAGTGATCTTTCTGTCTGAAGCGTATTGAGAATGCAACAAGTAATCAATTTTCGGTCAGATCAACTTATTTAAAAGTATGGCCGTGTGTAAAGATAAATAACATTAATCTAGAACACAATAGTATTTTTTTCCTGAACCACTACTTTTATATCAGACAGTTACTCTGAATAGAATAGCTTCACATTTCATTTTCAGCACACTGGTGCCACCACCTCCTACCTTTATTTCCTGTGTAAATAATTTTCACCTCTCCATCCAATGCAAACGTGACTTTGGTTTAAAAGTTCATACAAGTGTTTGTATTAACTGCAATTACAACTTTGAGTTTGGAGTTGTGTGAAGGTGGCCCAAGTCTCCTTTGGTCTTGGTCGCCCTCAGGCTTTAGGTCTGACTATTCTGGATTCATACTCAAACAAGATTTTATATGTTATGAACAGGTAGTGATATTTTAACAACTTATAAACTTTTAGTAAAACATCCCATTGAAAGATATCCCTTTACCAGATACATACCACATAAAAGAGGCAAGTAAAGGAGAGCGTGCGTTGGGCATGCCACTCAATCATTGTAACTCAATCATTACCGGCATCGATTGACAACTTTACATTAGGTGCTTTGTGGTGGCGAGAACCAAGACAGGACATGATACTGAACATAAGCCTTGGAGTTTTTATAGTAGTGTCAGTGCTTCTAAATAGAACAGATTAGACATGAATCAAAGGGTGCTGCGCCCTGGAGCGTTGGCCGCCGACCAGACACAGTCGGTGTGGATTGTTTGATAGAAAATAATAGGGTCTATTTTTAGACCCCTATCTGATCCTGCTGATGTATGCTGCGATTAACTCATTGGAGAATATGATGTGGTTTTAATGCTAGGGTAATATTAACATTATGACAATAAGTAGTACGCAAATAAGGTTTGAGATCAATCCATACTTTTTAGATGATTTTCACACATGCAGAATTTCCTGTTATGACAACAATGTTTCATGGGGGATTCAAAGATGGTTCCAGTTAAATGAAAAACACACAAAAACTAAAAAAACAAAGAGATTGTTTCCATTATGGGGTTTGTTTCCACTAGCCCCCAGGTAGGGAAGTGGAATCACAGCTTTTACTGAGTTCCTTCCACAATGTAAGGAACTTTCTCACAGTCAAAGCTTGAGCAGGAGCTGCACACAGTTAACCCTGCCTGCAAACCGAATTCTTGCACTGCTTGTGCGTTCGCAAACACACAAGAACCCATCTTGTGCCACTCCTGACAAAGGTTTAAGGCGGGACATACAGCTGTGATGAAAAAAACAGCTGCCGAGCCCATAGCTGAACTAATATAAACATGGCAGCGCAGCAGGACGCACACCTAGCTGCTGCTATCACGTCCTGCCAGGATCCACAATTTCATCTTGGAAAGAAGAACATCAAGAAGTGCATTGACCAGCTTATCTTGTGGTGGTTGCTGATGACGCCTGCTGCTTACATTTTTCATTTGATACCGTGATTGGCTAAAACCAACCTTTGGTAGATGGGCATTAGGTGTTGCTTCGGCCAATCAGCTCGGAGAATTCAGCTGGATGTCCATCCTTTTCTGGGACGGATTCGATAGAAGCAGTCCCAGATTGATAATGTGTGTAATGGAGAGTGCTACACATTATCAGTCTGGATTGTCAGGTTAGCACACAGTACTGCAGTTGGTGTAGTTACCGCTCAGCTTCGTTTGTTGTAATCGCCCCGTTGAACAATTGAAACAAACACAAGTTGCAGCCATGGTAAATTATAGTGCTGGGAAAGTAAATTCCATTAGGGTTTCAAAACTTGTCTACCAAAGAGGTTCCAGCTCTTTACCAGGGCTGGTGCTAGAGCCCGTTCTTAACTGGTTCTATGAAAGAAAGCTTTTGTTTTTCCATGAATGCAGAGCCACACTGCATCATTAAAAAATCTATTATTTATTGTTACATCCTCCCCCTGTTCTTTCTGTTTTTGTGTGATGGATTGTTGAGCATGGACACAGTCTGACCACAGTTTGTTTTAACTCTTTGAACTCTGGAAGCCACGATGCCTAATGCATAATGACAATAAAGACAATTCTTATTCTGATACATATATGACAGAATTCATGCACCAGATGGAATTAATTTGATTGATTGATTGATTAAAAAGTTGGCAGTAACACAATCAATCACTAAATTCATCCACAACCTGCGTACCAATGCAATTACCGCCATTATCAACGTTTTAAATGTGTTACTACACTTAATAATTTAATCAGGTGCAACCATATCAGTGATCTCCTCTGGATTTTCTGTGTAGATTTGATAATTGCAATTATTTCTGTTCACAAAGTTCCTGTTTCTGAAAGAGGGCTTTTGAGCCAACATATCCCTGCGTTTCCCCAAGAGATTGTGTCCTGTATGCTGCCATTCTATCCCATAGTTGGTAACAGCTGAGCTGTCATCATCAGAAGGGTCACATTCAATTTACCGATGATGTCGTTTTCAATCTTCCCCCGATCCCTCTGGTGGACCGGGTCTATCTCTTAGAAACGCGTGTTGTTATAAATGTGTTTTGTAATTTCAGTAAGATAAAATCTCGTCTAAAAGGGGCTTTGAGTGGTGGAAAAGAAAAATAACTTCTATGTTTTTTTCTTCTCTTTCTTTTTCTCATTAGTTTTCATACCGAAAACGACAAGTTGAGATGTGTCCTCGACAGCACCAAATGGTTTTTTTAGTTTGATCTTTATTTCCCATGTGTCCGTCCGCGGACAGTATTTGAGCAGCAGGCAACTGTAATTAGGCTCCCTCCCAGTCTAAACTCCTCCTTTGTCTGTGTACTCAATGCCATTCTTACACCAAGGACTCCTGAGGCTAAAAGGGCATGAGTTAAAAGCAGCATTCTGGCCCACCCATATAATCGCAGGTTTTGATATCAGCTGAAGGTCATCTTCATCCAACTCAGTCATGTCAATGACACACAAAGCACAGCCAGTCAACACCAGCAAAACTGTAAGTAATCTTGTTATTTCACTTCCGACTGTGACCTTGTGCACTGATTTCAATATCTGCAAATCTAAACCTGACCATAAACCTTAGAGTGGATTTTTTTGTCTTTTACCACATCTCTATTCGCTTAGTAAGAAATGGCAAATGTGTATGAATGGATAAGAAATGACAAAAGCAGAACATGACCTTCTTCCTTTCTTTTGTTCTTAGCCAATATTATTTAATTGCATTAATGTTGGCGGACAGTTACAATCTTACACTCAGTCACTTGACATGTGTTGTCTGATGTATTTCCCTGCACAGGCAGAATAAATCTCTTTATCTACAACCATCCAGCCTTTGACCAGCAGAGAGACTGACTGTCTTCTGAAACCCCTCTGTTACAGTGGAATGTAGTCACCAAACCAGAAAATCCTGGTCAGAAAGTTTGTTTGGACACACTAGTGACAAACAGGGTGTCTATTTTTCTCTTTGACCACCATTGAGACTGAAAGAAAATTAAAATTTCTTATTGTTTGCATGTTTTCACAGTTGAGGGTTTCAGAACATCAACAAATGTGAAAATTGGTCAAAGATAACATGAATAAAGGTTTTTATCATTAAGGGGGAGAAAAAGCCTAGTCTATTGGCCCTGTGTGACAAAGTGACCCCCCTACAGACTACAAAATGCAGCAGTAATTGCTGGAGCTTTCAGATTGATCTAAAGTGGGAGCCCTGGGACGCTGATCCCTGGCTTTTTGACCATCTTTGTAGACATGCAAAATGCTTTGCAATTGGTAAAATGAATGTGGCCAAAGCTGTTACTTTCGTTTCGCAAAGATCTTTAATTACAATGTTGTATATATTTTATTAAAATGTTATTTTTGCTATAAAGAGGACAGGCAAAAGATTAAGAGTGATTGGTGTCATGGTTAATTTTCCACTACAGCTCCCCATACTGTCTTTGCTCAAAGTTATCACAATCTGCCACGGACATGTGATATTCCTGAGTTTCAATGGTATGGGACCACTGGAAGATGAGTAAACTAGTCATATGATATGTCACAGGGTACATTAAACTATGAACCTCTCACCTTAAACATCTGTGTATGCTTAGAAGTCACAGTTGACATCATGACTGTTGCATAATGAAACATGCCATGCAACAAATGCATAACCTTTAGTTAGACGCTTAGATAATTGATACTCTAGCTCCAAATCCTACTGTGTTCACTTACTCCCAATATAACAAGTCATTTTCTCTATGTTTGGTTCCATAAAGCTCATATGTATTATGGTCATAATCAGTTCAGGTATGAAAGATGAACATTTAAATAAATGTTATTATGACTTGCTTGAAATGTAATAATGGTGGTACTAAACGTAAATATATTAACTCGGGGAGCATTTTGAAACCTGAATTTTAATATAATTTCAAGATTTAATATTTGTTTTGAGTAGTTGGGTTCAATGCATACGTTGCCATTGCTTTGAGAGGGCTGTGCATTATGTCTTAAATAAATTTATGTGGCTGTTGCTGGCTGTTGCTGGCTGCTGCTCTTAAGGCCACCAGCTGCTTCTGTGACGAATGCTGCGCCCAGCAGGGGGCTATACTCCCATTTACTCAGACCGAGCACACTGGAATTATTTGATGCAAGGCACAGCTAAAGCCAATTTACAAAAGCTTATGCCTATATTTTAGAGCTTAGGCTGATTAGAGCAATGGAAGTAGTTTAAGTCGTCAATTTTGTATAATTTGTAATAGTAGGTTAAACTATCGTGTATAACTTTGGGGACTGCAAAAGTGCAGACACCGGATAATTGCTACAGCAGAACTACAATCATATTAAGATTTTGACTGAGTAAAAAGAACTAAGAACTTGCCCTTAGCTTATTAATGGTACATTGTATTATTTGATAACTGTGAAAAAAGGGTATGAAATAAAGTATTATTAGTGTTTCTCTGTCTTGCATTGGATTAAATTAAAAACGCCTGAAAGTGAAAGTAATAACGTCTCCAAGGAGGCGATATCTGGACCCTGCAGAGGTGGCACAGGCAGTCCAACTCCACCAGGATGGCAGGCGCATCAATACGTGCCATTGCCAGAAGGTTTGCTGTGTCTCCCAGCACAGTCTCAAGAGCATGGAGGAGATTCCAGGAGACAACTGATCAGGGGAGGCATATCTATGGAGGGGACGCACAGACCTGTACAAGATCAATTATGGCACCCTCGCCGCCATTAGATATGAGAATGGAATTCTTGAACCCATTATTAGACCCTTCGCTAATTCAGTAGGTCCTGGGTTCCTCCTTGTGCAATAAAATGCCCGGCCCCATAAGGCTAGAGTTGACGGGCATCCTCCTGGAGGATGAGGAAATTGCCACTGACTGGCCTCCACGTTCCCCTGAGTTAAATCCAACAGAACACCTCTAGGACATCGTGTTTAGGTCCATCCAACACCAGCAGGTTGCACCTCAGAGGAGCTCAGTGATGCCCTGTTCAGGATCTGGGAGGAGATGACCCGGGATGCCATCTGTTATCTCCTTAGATGCCTGCCTCAGCATTGTCAGGAATGCAAGTAGAGGGGGGGTGAATACAAACTACCAAGTATCTTTTTGAGTTGCTGCAATGTCCTTTGAGAAAATTGGACTAGCTTTCCACATCGGTTTTTCAGTTTCACTTTACTTGGTGACTTCAGATTAAGCCCTCTGTTGTTTGATCATTTTCATTAAATGATGTGGGATCCTCCTGTTCCTCCCACTTCACCCATTCCATCTCAGTATGGATATACAGACACATTTTTTTTTTACAATTGAGATGTGATGTGTTTTCAAAGTATTCCTGCTCAAGTACACTGCTTAATTTATCTATTGAGCAGTGTACTTTATTTTATTTTACCTTTTTATCTCTACTGCTTTTTTATTCTTCTAAAGCTTT
The DNA here is from genome assembly GCA_037039145.1 of Fundulus diaphanus. Lineage (NCBI taxonomy): Eukaryota > Metazoa > Chordata > Actinopteri > Cyprinodontiformes > Fundulidae > Fundulus > Fundulus diaphanus. Next base: position 9,985,818 of record CM073126.1, read on the forward strand.
TTGCTTAACTTAAAAAAAAAGTGCTATAACACTGAAATTGACCTTGAAATTCACATTGATATGTTGGAATGACGTGCTAAAACAGCAGCCATCTCTCAATGTTTAACACCTCCATCAGGGGCTGCATGTTGGATGAATATTGCGCTCAACTAAGCTCCTCTGTGATCCTCCTCTGTGGAGCTTTTCTCCTTGTCTGATATGTGGGTGTTGTCTTCCTGGTCTAAAAAGCCATTAAATCCTTACATGAATACCATATGCTCTTTGACAAGGGCTCACATTGTCAGTCCTCATGTTTGCCAAGAAAAGGGATTTACTTTTATGTTTTTGACATAAACCACAATCTCTTGAAAGGACAAAAGCTATTAAATCCAAAGAGAACTATAGTAGCCACAGAAGGACATGCATTTTATTTTTTGAGAATTTAAATTTGGCAGTCATATCCATGAGTCCTTTTTTCTCTTCATATACTTTATAACAGTCAGATCAAAACTAAAATTTATAAATATATTTATTTAATGTTGGTACAGTGTAAAGTAAATCACTGAATATATATTTGTGCTTCCTTTACTTTTCTTGAATAATGTTAGCCAAGATAAATCTCGTTTGTTCTTACAGAGCTTGGTACTTGAAATGGCTTATAAAAGAAAACTACGTATTTTCTTTGCCCTCTGATAGGGCCACTCCTATTGTTTCAAGAGAAACTAATTTCCTTTTAAAACTAAGGAGTTGATAGCAGACTCTGGGAAATTTGCAATGTATTCATTTGTTGTGAAATTATTGTCATTTTATTATGTTTCTCTCAGTAGACAATCTCCCACCCACTGTTTTTTATTTATTTATTTATTTTTTACAGTTAATGCTTTGTAATGCCTTTGCATGTTCTACTGTTTTGTTAAGATTTAATCTTTGCTCCTAGTAGATTCTTAACAGTTTTAAAATTATTTATAGTGAATTAGTATTGGTAGCTATGCTTACTTTTTGTTTGTCTTCAGTGCAGACCTTTTAATTCTTCTAATCTATTCTCTAGTCTAATCTAATTTAGTAACATTGCTAAAAAATATATATCTTTAAATGTTGCAAATGTATTAGGTTTTTAATCACGTCAATTTTCTAATTATATTTTTGTTGGTTTTCGAATATTGAAATAAACCAAACACTCATAGAACTAGACAATCCACACAAGGTGAATAATAGGGCATGAAATAGTCCCAATTTTTATTGTTTTTAACTCTGAGGCCATGGTACAATGAAGCATGTACAAATTTCAATTAAACTTTTCCAATTATATTTTTTAATTAACAGAGAGCTTTCTCATAAAAGTCAAATTTGAGTCTCGCTGTTGAAATTATGTTTGGAGGACAATCTCTGGGAGCACATACACATTTAATTGCATGGTTAATTTTCTCAGATGTCCATGTTCATACAGCTAGGCCTGGTTATCCATGCAGATTCTTGCAAATTTAGATTTTAAATAATCCTTTAGTTTTCGAGTGTTCTGGCTGTTTCATATTGAAAGGTACTCCTGGGCCAGTGTGTCTTTGCTTGTGTGCGTCTGTCTTTTCCAACCCCCAGTTGGTAGTGGAAGAAAGCGGCTGGCACTGTGCCGGGTTCTGCTAAAAAAATAAAATAAACTGAGTCATTTCATTCCACTGTCGTCACAGGCTTACATAGTATGAGGGATTGGTGCAGAGCTAACAAGTTGAGGAAATGAACCATCCTCTGTCGCCACATTCACAGGGATTGCTGCAAAATCAATAACTCAATGTAAGAGGGATTTCCATAGATGGAAAACTTTGTACTAACTGACATTATTAAATGAATTTGACAGCATTATATCATAATGTAATTAAAATTATTTATACGATTGGATTGAGTTATGTGTTTATGTATATGGGATCACATTTGTTGTGACTTGGTGCTACGTAAATAGTCTGAATTTTTTTTGATGAAAGATGAAATGATGCCAAGGAGGCTTTCCAGCATCAGAGATTTTGAATTCATCATAAAAGATGAATAGTTAAACATAACGGTGGAACCATGCAAATCACTTGGCCACAATTTTACAGAGCGTTTGATTGTTGTAAATCCAAAAAGATTTTTACTTAGTTATTAAAAATGGTATAAATTATTTTCAATTGATTATTTTTTAGTAAAAATAAAAAAAACAGAAATGTTATTTTTTTTATTGTATTTATTTATCTGGGTGAATCCTTCATCAAAGAGGTAAGGCAAGCCAAGGCAAGGCAAGTTTATTTGTATAGCACATTTCAGAACAAGGACAATGCAAAATGCTTCACATGATTAAAACATAGGAAAACAAAAAAAATGAATAAAAGCAAGTAAAAAAACAGTTGGAATAAGATGTATGAAATTTGAAACCAAATAAAAGGAAAAAAGAAACTAAAAGGGGCTGCACAGTGGGCCTTTCTGCATGGAGTTTGCATGTTCTCTCTGTGGGGCTTCCTCCCACAGTCCAAAAAACATGACTGTTGGGTTAATTGGTTTCTCTAAATTCTCTTTGGTGTGAGGGTGTGCGAGAATGGTTGTTTGTCTCTGTGTTGCCCTGGGATAGACTGGCGACCTGTTCAGGGTGTACCCCGCCTCTTGCCCATTGAAATGCTGGAGATAGGCACCAGCACCCCTCGCCCACAAGGGATAGACGTGCTAGAAAATGGACATGGAAAAAATAATGGATGGAAACTAAAAGCAAATATTAATGATTTTAAAAACAGTTGGACTACAAACTTTAACTAATGATGTTTCAGTTAACAGTTTAACTAGAACAGTCAAAGGCAATCCTAAACAAATGTCTTTTTAGCCTTTAAAGGAACTCAGGCTTTCAGCACTTTTACAGTTTTCTGGAAGTTTGTTCCAGATAAGTGGAGCATAGAAACTAAATGCTGCTTCTCCATGTTTGGTTCTGGTTCTAGGAACACAGAGTAGGCCGGAGACAGACGATCTTAGTGATCTGGATGGTTGATACACTGATAACAAGTCTGTGTTGTATTTAGGTGCTAAGCCCTATTTATAGATGTATAGACTTTATAGACTAACAGAAGGATTTTAAAGTCTATTCTCCGAGATACAGGGAGCCAGTGGAAGGACTTTAGAACTGGGCTGATGTGTTCTACTTTCTTAGTGAGGATGCGGGCAGCAGCGTTCTGGATCCGCTGCAGCTGTCTGATCCACTTTTTAGGCAGACCTGTGAAAACACCGTTGCAATCAATTTGAAAAAAATGCATGGATGAGTTTTTCAAGATCCTGCTGAGACATTAGTACTTTAATCTTGGAAATATCCTTCAGGTGATAAAAGGCCAACTTAGGCTACCTTCACACTGCAGGGAAATGCGGTCCAAATCCGATCTTTTTGCCCATACTGTATGTGACCCATATCCGTATTGATGACCGTTTGAAAAACCCAATTCCGATCTTTTCAACATCAAAAAAATCTGATTTGTGGCACTTCCATATGTAGTACTAATTCGGATACAAATCGGATCTTTTTCAAAGCGTCCGCAGTCTGAACTGTCATGTCTCATTTTATCCATCTTTCACGTCACTTTCCTGTCTCCAACTACACATCAACATCCAGTAGCAGCAGTTAGCGCTCCATAAAAGACCATTAATAGCTGTGTTGCTTTCTTCTTTCCTTAATATTGCCAGCTCCCATTGCTCAACAGCTTTCTAATAATAACAAGGAGAGATGTGGGCTGTTATCCGCGTTTTAGTTTTTTTTAATTGAGTTTTTTCAAACAAAACTTTATGGAACACTTCTAGAAAACAAAATTACATTCACCATTACTTCTGTAAACAGTGCGCTGCTGTGTGACATCTGCTTCTGTTATCCATGTGTCACTTTGCGGTCTTGAACAGTTCAGACAGAAGTCTGATGACAGGCGCATTTAATAGTAGTATGAACGGCCACCTCAAAAAAGTCAGATTTCAGCAAAAAATTAGAATTTAGCACCAAGACCTGCATTAAATGGTAAATAAGATAAGATGCTTTTATTTGTCATTATACATACTCGTACCCGGGACCTTCTTGCTGTAAGGCAAGAGTGCTAATCACTGCAGCACCGTGCCGCCCACACACCCGGCTTAGCAGGCCAGTGCTGGACTGAACTTATGTAGTGCATTTCCAGTCATACTGACCACTCAAAGTGCTGTACACTGCAGTGTAAACGTAGGCTTAGTACCGTAACTCTCTTTATGTGCCTCTGAAGGTTCAGGTCTGAGTCACGACACTGTGACTGATCTGTGGTTTCTAGCTGTAGTAACTGAATCCGTGTACTAACTTTTGATTGATCCTCCTTTGGACCAAAAATGATTACTTCAGTTTTGTTTTTATTCAGCTGAAGAAATTATGGCACATCCATGCACTGATTTGTTCTAAGCATCTAGCCTATGCTCTAATAGGTTTATGGTTACCTGGTGACATTGTAATGTATAGCTGTGTGTCGTCCGCATAGTTATGGAGACTGATCTTGTTGTTGGTTGTAATCTAAGCTAAAGGGAGCATGTAGATATTGTATAGGAGGGGCCCCAAAATGGAACATTGTGGGACCCCACATGTAATTTGTGTAGTCTCTGATATAAAGTTACCTACTAACACATAAAAGTCCCTATTCATCACGTAAGAAAGACCAGCCCAGTTTTCCAGGTGCTCTGATAAAATTGAGTGATCAACAGTATCAAAGGCAGCACTGAGGTCCAATCGTACCAGCACTGTGGTTTTTCCACAGTCTGTATTAATATGGATGTCATTGAACACCTTGATCAGGGCCGTCTCAGTACTGCGGTGAGGACGAAAACCTGACTGAAAAACGTCAATGCGGCTGGTCATTATTAAAAAGGTTTTAACTGTTGAAACACTGCTTTTTTAATAATCTTACTGATGAAGGGTGGGTTGAGATAGGCTTGAATCTGCAGTAGCAACTTGTCCAAATTGCTCTTTTTCAACAATGGTTTAATAATTGCTATTTGTTTTTTTCTCTTACATTTGTACCTTACACAGAAAAGTATGGCCTCTTATGCCCTGAGATCCAGCGATCAGCTGTTGCTCACTATTCCTTTTGCCCGCACAGAGCTAGGGAAGATAGCCTTTATCTACGCAGCTCCTTGCGCATGGAATTTTTTACAAAGAGAATGGAAGTTGACTGAGTTTTTATCCTTAAATGCTTTTAAGTTGAAAATTAAATAATTTGAGACAGCCTCAGTTATCTGTAATTGTTTTACTTGATATGTTTTTTTTTTATGTACCTGTCATTTAATCTAATGTATCTCTGTTCAATATGTAACTTGGCATCATTTTCATATTGGCAAGGTTGAATATCAGAAGGTTGAATATCAGACACTCATAAAGCTTTTATGTGATTTAGAACTTTATTTTTAGGTGATTGTATTCGTTTCCTGTATTATACTTTATTTTATCACACTTTATTTAAATACAATACATTATTTCACACACAAGACAAAATCAACACAGATGTCAGCCAGATTTCAAACCGATGAATGCGGCTCAATTCATTTTGATGGATCAGGGATCTTGAAGTTCAGGGCCGCTGCAGCATTCTAATCTAATGGAGTAGAAGAGGAGAAGAATAATGATTTATTTTATTTAGCTGGTATTAACTTTAATGTTTTTAATTTTGTATTAAGTTATTTTATTTTTTTTACCTTTAACAACAAGTTTTGTTGAGCACTCCGTTCTGCCCAAAGAATTTTCTGCAACAACAGTGTAATCCCCGCTGTCCTTGGGCCCAACATTGAGTATTAGCATGGAGCAGACTCCACAGGTGTTGGTGATGTAGTAGTTGGTGTTGGTGTTTAGGCTGATGTTATCTTTGTACCAGGTAACATGGGGTCTGGGGTTCCCTGTCACGGCACAACTAATGTGGCACTCGTAGCTCTCGGGGCTTTGGTGCATTTTTAGAGGAACAGAAAACGATGGAGGCGTCTCAAAGTTGCAGCTCTTGGAAGCTGGAAGTTTCAAAGAAAACTTCTCTGGAAGTAAAGAAGAAAAACAGCTGTAAGACATAATGAATGTACTTGTGACAATTCAGTTTGTTTTCTCTGCTAATGACGTTAACAAAATTAGGCATATGCTGATGAGTAATTATTTGTGAGGCAAAACACAAGTATTGCAGCCTCTTACTTTCTCAGAATATATCCAGAAATTGTCTTTTTTTTAAAGATGGGATGTAGGTTAGTAAAAATTGCCTGTATGCCTGTTTCCAATAAAAGGCCAACACTTTACTGGATGAGTGAAACAAATTCATCCATTCTTTTTTTTCTCCAGAGCAACTTCAAGTCATGTACATATAAAGTACATGACTCAAAGTTAAAACAAATCATTAATAAAACACCTCTTCAATGGGGTACCAAACTGCAACAAAAAATATTGATTTACAGTCTTTGTGATAACATTTTGTACATTTTAATGTGGAGATTTGGTTATCTTCCTAGAGTTCACTAAATGGCTAAATCTTTATTTATACCTTAAGTCATTTGTAAAGTTTTCATCTGTAATTGCAGCAAATTGTGTAATTATTAACATTAACATTAATGGGATAGCAAGTACAGGCTTTTACACTCTAACCTTTAATGTTGCATTCAGACTGAACGCGTGTCATGCTTCAAAAAGCCATCAAACGCCTCAATTTGGACACGTGCACTTTGAAGTCAGATGCCATCTAGAGCATTTCTAGAGCATTTTTGATGCTCTAGACGCAACTATCTGACATTTTAGGAGGAGCTACTCCGTTCTTTGTCTTTGCCAATCTCGTGTACAGTTGCAATCAAGAATACAGGAAGAGAACGTCTTCGTTTGGCAATTCTGAACCGTGTCTGAATTCACCAGAGTTTGGTGAATTTCACTATTTGCTCCAGGAGCTGTGTCAAGATGAGGGATTTCCCGGATTCTTCCTGGTCCTTTCGTCCCATGATAAAATTCAGCACTACGTCACAAAGCTGACCTCCTCTGATCGGTTCGACGCACAAAACACATCAAAACGAGCTGCACCAGACACGTAGAACACGCCGCAGGACATCTCAATGCCCATAGACACCACCACCATAGACTTTGCATGAAAACCAGACGCCATTGAAACTGAAATCATGTTCGGGCTGAACGCACCATAGCACTTGGAATAGTTTTACAGAGGAAAATCCAAATACCTGTTACAGACATAAAATGAACTTTTATCGAAGGACATTTGAGGTATGTCAAAATTTTTAAAAATCGTTGTGTTTTTCATATTTGATTTGTTTAGCCTCTGCACAGGTCATTAAAAAAAATCAATTTTTTTAAATCAGTTCTTAAAGGACTGTATAAGTTTACTGCATTGTGGTAAAAACTTGCCTTTCTTTTTTTTCACCTCCCAGACCGGTGACTCAGATGCTGCAGAAAGTCCCATATCATTCTTCGCATAGATCCTGAACTTGTACTGCCTTCCTGGCATAATATTGACAGCAGTGAACCTGTTGTTGAAGAGATGATCAGCCACAGTGTGCCAAGTGCGTTTAACAGAGTCGTGCTTGGTGACCACATAGTGCAGTCTGTCGTCTTTCTTCTCGTCCGGAGATGGAGTCCACAAAACGGTCACAGTTCCCACCACATTCTCTTCCAGTTCCACAGGGCCTGGAGGCTTAGGATCATCTACAGAAATGTAAACAAATGCTTCCAATTTTTACCCTAATGATGACCAAAATGAGGAATAACAAATACAGGAAATTATTTCTGGTTATAGAAGTGAACACTTTTGAATAAAACAAATGTTGCTCAGCAGCTATTGGGGAACAAAAATCTACTGAACCATTTCATTGTCATTTATTGATTGTTTTGATAGATATAAAAGCAGTTTCTATGTACCTGTGACTCTTATTTCAACACTGGAGGTCTCCTGACCAACAAGGTTCTTGACGATGATTGTGTAGATCCCAGTATCATGGCGCTCTGATGAGGGTATCATTAGCTGTGATGATGTGTCTGTGTTGCTCACTGTCACATATTTGGGGAGAGGCAAGCCATCCTTTAGCCATGTGATCACTGGCATTGGAGAAGCCTGTTAAAAAAAACCAAGAGATACAGTGAAGGATGGGAGTAGCGAAGTATTGCTGTAAGCCACCACTTTTTCATCTCAGATTGGTTTCCTGTGTTCATTCACGCAATTATCAGAATGTAAATGAGTGGAGATGCATTTAACAACTTGTTAAATGGTTCATCATTAATGCCTGGGCTTCAAACAGGATGTAAAAGATAGAGTAGCCATGCAGGCATGCATGTCCACATGACTGCATACATACAAGTAGCTATTGGCAGTTGCCTGTTGTTGGCTATCGTTAGCTGTCAATGATGGCTATTACCTGCTATCTCATTTGCAGTACACTGTTGTTAGCTATAAAGCAAAATCTGTTGCTTTATAGGTTTTTCTCAAAAAAATTTTCACTTTGTTGTGTGCATTAAAAACTTTTAAATTCACTCCCAAACACACACAATGTTGTGTCCCAGTTAAAAAGCAAATCATCTTTATGGAATAGAAAAGCGGTAACTCATTCAATATAAACAGCGTAAAAAAACGAACACTGATTTTGTTTTACCATTTGCATTACGTGTTACTCTCTCCGTTCTCAGGCTGTTGTCTTGTTTTCTGTCCCACGTGTCAGTACTGAGCTGGGTAAAAAGGCCTTTGCTTACTCTGCTCCCTCTACATGGAATTTGCTGCAAAACAACTTGAAACTTAGTAAATTGGTTCCTTTGAGTATTTTTAAAGGAGAAGTCCGGTCAAAATCAGAATTCAAACTGCTGAAAGTACTTTAAATATAAAACTACTACATACTGTGCAAAAAATATAAGTTTTTTTAATTAAGAATAATTCTCATTTAATCATGTTTATGTGGAGGAATCCATCTTGGTCAAGAATAGTACTGTCACCTCCCATTTTTTGACGTCACTCGGCGGACCCGCTGTTGAGCAAGTTTCAACGCTCTGTTTGTCACGGAGCACTATTTTCCAAGATGGCGACGACTGGTGCTCTGTACGAAGCAGAGAGTGATGAAGTACTTAGTGACAGTGATGAGAGTTCCGTGGAGCTATCATCATCTGATAGCGATATGGATGTTTTAGAAGAGTTTCTTGACAGAAACCGGACTTTTGACGGAATCCAGCGTACCTATTTCCATTGCAAACTCAGTCGGGTCCTACAGTATATATATATATATATATATATATATACGCGCGTGTGTGTGTGTGTGTGTGCGCGCGCGCTGAGAATGAGATGCTTTGAGTTGGACTCCCTCACATGTCAATGTTTTAAATGAGATTTTTTTGTAAGTGCATATTTGGCTTTCTTGTGTGTGTCTTCGTACGTATGTAATGATGTGATGTAATTTTGATGCCTATCTTGGCCAGGTCTCCCTTGCAAAAGAGATTTTTAATCTCAATGGGTATAACCTGGTTAAAAAAAGGATAAATAAAAAAATAAAAATAAAAAATTAGGAAAAGAACCTATGATACCCATCCTTAAATAGCTATTTAGACTTATCAACACAGTAAGTAAATGTTACTTTTATTAAGACAATGGTACCTTAAAGTTGAAGTTGATTCGAACAGAGTTCCCTGCCCTCACTACCATAAAGTTCTTCATTTTTCTGTCAGTGAATTGGGGTCTAACTGTAAAGATGAGAAAAGACTTTTAGACAGTGATTGTTTGAAAAGGTATAAAACAGTTTTGTAACGTTTAGTGACTCACCTGGTGGAGGCATTGCTATGATGTAGTTGTCTAACTCTTGAGGCTCACCGTCTCCACCGTCATTGGTGGCTAAAACTCTTACCCAGTACATTGCCATGGACTTGAGACCCACAATAGTATAGGTGGTCATAACGATGGGGCTGGTGTTACAGCGACCCCATTCAGGGTTTTCAGCTGGTCGTAGTTCCACAAAGTATCCTTTGGCCTCATCTTGGACACCCTCTTCTTCTATTGGTTTGGTCCAGCTCAGCGACAAGGTGGTGTACGTGGAGTCTGTCACCTTCAGGTCAGTAACTTTACCAGGAGGTTCTGAAAGTGTTATCAGGTGTACGTTGAGAGGAAAGTGATCACAGAAGTCTTGAAACATTTTTTGTTGTTTTTGCTAAATACTTACTTTTCGGATCTCTTGCAATAACAAATTCAGAGGGTACACTTGGCTCCCCAACTCCAGACATATTAATAGCTGACACTCTGAACTCATACTCAATACCTTCAACAACATCCTTTACTGCATATTGCTTTGCTGTTGAGATGAAAAACTTCAATGCATTAAAATGGAATACATGTACTTTTAGAGTAACATAAATAATCAGTAATATTAGAGTGGCTTAACCTTTGATGGGCTCATCTGGTGCGTTGACCATGCCCCACAGATTACTCCCATTCTTGCGTTTTTCCACATTGTATCCCAAAATATTTGTTCCCCCTGTATTTGCTGGTGCAGTCCAAGCAAGATTGATACAGTCCTTGAAAGCACTGACAATTCTTGGTGATGAAGGAGGTCCGGGGTATGCTAAGGAAATTAACAAGTAGATGTCATTTTTACAAATGTAAAAAGTTTCTCTGAACTGCCGGTGTTTTCACTCGAGAGAAAACTCACCCTTTGTCCCAGCCTGGATGTCATCTGTCTCTATCATTTCACTGATGCCATGATCGGTTTCAGCCCTGATGTGGTAGCAGTATTTCCTGCCATGATCTACATCTGTGTCCCTGTACTTGGGCTCCAAGCCAATCTTGCCCAGTTTTTGCCAGCTGTTACGTCCAATTTGCTGTCGCTCCAGAATGTAGCTGGCTACAGGGCAACCACCACTATCTTTGGGAGGTCTCCATTTGAACTCGATGCAAGTGGACGAACTTTCAATGATATCCACAGGCCCCTGTGGTGGTGTTGGCTTGTCTGTATTAAGACATAGACTGTATGTAATCTGATATTTTAACTCTGAAGCGATTACAACATGCAATTTTCAAAGTGTGGTGGTACAACCATACCTAGGACATTAAGTTGCGTGATGGCTTCAACCGTTCCACATTCATTTTTAATTTTAATCTTAATTTCTCCAGTGGTTCTGCGTTGGCACTTGATTAACCAGAGGCGGCTATGTGAGGAAGACTTCTCGATCTTAACATTAGTCTCCTCCATCAGCTCTTCCCCGTCATTGTACCATTGGATTTTCATGGGCTCACGGCCAACGAACGTTAGCTTGAAGGACGCATCTTTTCCTGCTTTGATTGTTACAGGTTTCATAAACTCAGCAAGGTCCTCGGGGTTGATTCTTGGAGGATCTATTTGAGGGAAAAACAATGAACTTAATATTTTTTTTAAATAAAGTCAGCTGAGCTGAACTTAGAATTTTAACTGGCTCATTTTAGCTGAGTAGTCTTTCCACAAACCTTGAGCAGATTACTTCAGAGAGATTATATTACCTGAGACATTTATCATGGCTTCTGTTTTACGCCCGTCAGCTTCACATTTATACATCCCGGCATCCTCTTCTGTACAGTTTTTAATAACTAGTTTACGACAAGTGCCTTCTTTAATGATATTAACGTCCTCTGTGGCTGTTATCTGAAATTGATGCACACAAATGTAAAGAGTTCTGCATCACATACGATTAAGGCGATGTTGGTACTCCATCACTTTGAAGGAGCTTTACCTCTTTTCCATCTTTGTACCAGATTACATCGCAGTCCTCCCTGCTGAGCTTACAAAGCAGTTCTGCATCAGTACCAATAACCACAGTCACATCTAAGAGTCCACTAGTGAAATGAACTCCCGGGTCTGAAGGAAAAACAGTCAAACCATTGGATATAGAGTACAATATGTCCAACTGTACTTGAATACATTTTGCTTTCTAAAGCATCTCACCAATAACAGTTTCTGGGATAAGTGGGCCGGTTCTCACTCTTTGTCTTTTCCCTTGAACGGATTCTTCTTCTTCAAGAACATCCTCTTCCTCTTTTGCTGGTGCCGGTTCTTCGGGTTTTGACACTTCCTCTTCTACAACTGCTGGCTCTGCTTTTGTCTCTGGCTTCACCTTCGCCCGTGTCTTTGGTTGGGGTTCAGGTTTGGCTTCTACCTCTGTTCTAGCTGCTGCCTCTTCCTCTGCCCTTTCCTTTGCTTTTGCAATCAACTCATCTCGCTCTTTTTGTAACTTCTCCTGCTGCTCCTGAGCAACCTTGAGAAGGTCCTCTCCACCACCCCCTGCACGGGTTGTCTTGCGAGCTTTCTTCTTTCCAACCATATTTGGATCCTTGTTACCTAAGAGAGAATACACAGTTGTAGGAAAATGTTATATAATATTTACATGAAGCCTAGTATCTTTTTGCATATGGATTTATTTTCACCATTACTGCAGTATAACTCATTAAGAAGCTAACAGTCGAACCAAAATGGAGTCATGAATATTTTTTGTATTCAAGGAAAAGCCATACGCTAACTTTGAAAGTACATAAACAGGTCTGTTGTGTGTGTATATATATATATATATATATATATAATGTGTACACTTTGTACAGTTGCTTTCTAATATGTAAAAGCTACAATAGCCATCTAAACATCTTAGTTGTAAACCATAATTGGCCAATGTTACTGCTTTGAAACAATTATCTTTTTGCCAATCAAATGACCAGTTCTTTTGCAATGACCGTTTTTGTGTCAGTTGGCTATTTACAAAATAGGAATTCAAATGTAAAACAGCGTTAACCTCATAAACCTGCTTGAAACTTCAAATGCATCATTTAACGTAATTAATCCTCACCCTCCACTATGAGCCAGGCACTGCAGGATTTAATTCCAGCCACAGCTGAATAGATTCCTTTGTCCAGTAGCAGACAATCTTTCACCACTAAAGTGTGAATCAGCAGGTCGTCCGATGTGGTAATATCATATTTTTCTCCCTGCTCCACTGGGTTACTTTTCCCCATCCAAGTGATTTTTTTCATTGGATGTGAGAGCACACACTGGAACACTGCATCCTCCCTTTCCTCTGCTTTCACATCTTGAATCTTAACCAAGAAGTCCACATCTGGAACTAGACGAAGCAAAAATGAACGTTATTTAGCACATGACATTTAACATATTTTGTCAAATTATGCAAGAATGGTTATGCACAACTTCTTGAATGAACAGTGTTCTGTAAAATAAATAAAAAAATAAGTATTCAGTTGTGTATGCTCTTACTTTTTAATTCAGTTGAGAATATTTTAACTCCATCAATTTCCAGTTGGTATAATCCTGCATCTTCAGGATTAACTCCATTGATGCTAAACACAAACTTCTTTCCTACTCTCTTAAGTCCGTGTTTCACCTCGGTGTCTGCATCAAAAGGAATCATAACTCCATCCTGTTGTAACAAGACAGGCCATGAAGATGAAACGATATAAAAATAGGATTTTCCGTTGTTATTGGGGGTATATTAGAACAAATTCAGAAATTTTACTTTTACCACTTTCTATAATTAGTGATAAATAGTCACCTTGAATAAAAAGATTTTGCTGGTTGGGTCTTTCAGTGACATCTCAAGTTCAAACTCTGCAGCACCAGTAGGTTTCAGTTCAATAGGCTTCAGGTTACAGAGTTTTTCCACAACCTAAAGTTATTTTAATAACGAAAACAATATATTGTACAAAAATTTTATTATTCAGTATTATAAACCTTTGGTTGCATATTTGGTTTCTGCGGACAGTGTGAAAACAAACCTTCTCCTGCTCCTGCTCTCTCTGTATCTTCTTCTCATTTAGCTTCTTGAGCATCCAACGGAAATTGGTGACCCCATATTCAGCACAAATGCTCTCATATTCTTTCTTGTCTGCACTCATCAACAGTTCCCAGAACTGGTCATCAACTTCCCGCTTTTTCTCTTCCTTGGGTTCTATGTCCGCCCTCAAAAGGGAAACAAACAAACAATTCAATGCAATTTAAGTCAGTTTATTTAATTAGCTCCGGTTCATAACAGGTCGTCTCAAGAAACCTTACAAGAAAGGAAATTCAAAAGAATCATATATATTACAATTCCAGCGCAGTCAACTTAAGTATATTCTTCAGATTGGTCAAAACGTTTTCCATTTAAGGAATCCCAGCGGATTCCGTCGACTTGCAGCATTCACTCGTCATGGACAAGCCTGTAGCGACAGTGGAATATCGCTTGCATTGTGTCCTTAATAAATAATCAAACAACGGATCCATAAAACACCAGTTTGCTTTGGAAAAAGCAAAAACACAGATTCAAGGACGAAATATGAAGTTGCCCACTTACGTGCTTCTCAAGTTCTTTTTGAAGTCTTCGGGTAACTCTCGGATTGCTAAAATTACCACAATTAAACAAAATAAAAAAACAAACCGAACAGCTGAGTTATGAATATTTTTATTCAAAATGTTTATTATTTTTAACAAATGATTAAATTAAATAATACATTTGTTTTAAAAAAATGCAGTTTGTATACCTGTTCTGGATTCTTTCATCGCTTTGCTCTTCTTATAGCCAACTAAATAAAGCAAAATTGATTCGTGTTAGAATAGTTATTTTAAAGAAAATAAAAGTGCATTAAACACAAAGCATCTTACTTTCAATGACATTGAGAGTAACGGTTACAAGTGCTTTTCCAAACTGATTTCTAGCATAGCATTTGTAGGTATCCGCTTGATCTGCGCATACATTGGGCATCTGTTAAGAAATTTAAAAAAATTAGTTTTTACAAAAAGAGAACTGTGTCGTCATTCATACCTTAAACAATAATGAGAAATAGTGATTATACCTGTAGCTGATGTTCACCAGAAACTGAATCAAATGCAAACTTGTATCTCTCCTCATCTATTTCCCCATTATTTCTCACCCACGTGACAGTTGGTGTTGGATTACCGGTAACTATAGCTCTGAAAAAGGCCATTTTTCCTGCAGACATACCAGAAACAATTTAAAACGGGTATTGTGGATCTTATCACAGTTAAAGAAAATGTCACTCCAAACAGATTTTACCTTCTTGAATCGTGAGAGCGATAGGTTTCCGAGTGAAATCTGGAGTGGTCATGCCATCGGGTAATTCTTCCACATACTGAGTGATCATAACTCCAGGCACCCGGGACTTCTTTTTAATTTTCACTGTCATTAGATAAAAGACAGGATGATATTTCATAAATTTATGAAGAAAAAGATTCCAGCATAGCATTGATACATTTCATACTGTCAGTTCTTTTTCAAAGAACTCCAGTCTGAACTGCCTGTTTACAGATTTAATCAAGGCATATAACTTTTAATTTAGCTACACATTCAGAAATATACAGTCTTTTCATAATTGTTTGTGGTTTATTTTGCTTACCCTGCCCAGGAGCAGTTGGCTGCTCATCCTTTGCTTTGCGAATCTTAAACATCTTCACTCCAGTTTTTCTGTTTATGCAAAAATATTACAAGAAACTTTTAAAACTATATATGCCACTGTCATGTTTCCCCCATTACAATTTGTATAACAATTTGTCTTCATTATCTTGAGTAAATGCCGGGGCCATTTGCTCCCAATTCTGTGCACGCCATATTACTGAATTCCAGCGAGTTCTGAAGCTGACCACTGTCTTCAAAATAATTTATGTGTTCCAGATGGTCTAAATATGTTCTGGGTATCACTTATCATCATGGAATCTGGAGGTTTATGGTTGGATGTGTTTTTAGAAAATGGCGTGTTGGAGGGAGCTATTTTTTTTCACTAGGTTTGCAAAAAATGTAAAGTAAATTCAAGTTGTACACGGTAATGTATAAAGCAATGGTTTTATGCACTTATGCCTTGACAACCTTTAATTCTGTTAGGGAATCATTATTTTTATGTAAATAAAAACGTGTCTGGGTAAATACTTCATCAAACTATATTTACAGTTTTACTTATAAAAGCCTCCTGTTTTATAACCTTTAGCTACTGAACATAAAAAAATCATTACAGTATTGCTGTATGTACTTTAAAAGTTATGTTTTTATATGCAGTTATGTCAGGTGTTTTAAATTTATTTTGACCTCTAGACATCACAATAAGTCCCTGAAATATTTGGTAAATTATATTGTCCGATGTCTGCGATGACTAAAACTATTATTGTATATTATTTCTTTGTATTATAACAAATTTGTTAAATAATTTGCATAAACACAAAGCTACATGACATATACAGTAAACTAATTTATTCTAATCAGAACTTCACATTAATAACTTTTTTTTAGAAAAGAAACACTTTTCATTGCAATAATTTACAGGTATTAATGTGACTGATGGCATATTCTATCATGCTCTCCTTATTTTAATTGCTCAGTTCTGACCTCATTTACTTTTTCTTGATTTTTTTTTTCAGTCCATTTGGAATCCAGTCCTAGAGGAACATCTTTCTAATTAATTAAGTATACATAATAGCAGTTTAAATTATTACAAGTAAATTTAGATTGAAAGGATCAAGCAGAGCTCTCATGTGACTGAAGTAGCTACATATTTTCCAATTTAGTACACATGCTGGGCTGCCTTGAAGCCACATTTTCTGAGAGAGAAAATACCTTTGCCAAGGGTGTTATGAGTGAAGTGATTTGTGAATGCCAGCTTTCTACCGTTACTTTCAGAGCTCCCTCTTAAAACGGAGCAGGCATTTTATTAGTTTTTTTGCAGGATTAAAATGTGTCTTGTAGCATGACCCACTGGTGAAGTATCATTTTAATTTGTAGCTAATGCTGTTCACAACAATGTGGAATCAGAGCATGTTTTGTTGTCAATAATCAATAATTAGGCTTTCAATAACTATCCTCTTTTCCCCCCAACAAGGAACATAAATACACAGCTATGGAGCCATTTTTGACATTTCATGATAGAACCTTAAGGCTATTCTAACAAACTGATAGACTTCGCTGCATTTGCTTACATTATGCATGAAGTTAATTTACATTCAACATACAGAACATGAAATACACACATGAAATCCCAAAATATGCTACAAATAACAGATCCTTCCATAAATGTACTTACTGTTTTTTAACGTTAGCCGCTTTGCTTTGCAGTCTTGTGCCAGCCTGGATCTGGAGTGTGGTCTCTTCCTTTTAAGAGGCCATAAAGGCTTTTATGACACTCCGAGCAACCCAACCCACTGCTTCTTTCCAGTTGCACATGGAGATAGGCTTACTAGTAAATGCACCCTCACCCTAAAGTGCTATAGGTTGATGAAAGAGGAACGCCAGTGGAACAGCAGCAGAGAATATCTGTAAGTCTCCTTTTCTCAAAACTGGGAATCATAGCTGTGGGATGGCAGCAGGATGCTTTGGGATATTGTAGAAAGAATTCTCATGGGTAGCTTTTTTGTTCTCATGGGTAGAAACACATAAAGGCTCTGCCATATTTCTTTCTACATTACACAAGAGGTAAGAGTTTTATTTTTTATTTTACTCGTACACCTCACTGGATTTTGATGTTAAAAATGCCCGCATTGGACTATAGGTAGGCTGCTGAAAGACTATCCCAAACTTTGAGCTATGAGCATTTCCTATGAAAAGTAAACTCTACGAACCAACCTGAGCTCTCTTTTAACCTGTTTGTTGATTGGACAGTTTCTAGAAGTCTCACCCAGACGTTATTCGTGTTTTTGTTGCTCAGAGGGTTCACCCTCTCTTCCATCACTCTAAAAAAGGGACGTCTGACAGTTCAAAAACATTCTGGTAGTCAACACTTGAGAATGGTATATTTTAATGTAGCTTGACACATGGTATGAATTTTGAGACATTTTACATAAAGACATGTTACAAGGGGGTCATGCATGTAATTTTTAGTGAATCAATTTGAAGAAACCATTGTGTATACTGGGCTTTGTATGAGTCTGAAGTACTTGAATAACTTAGATTAGTTTTCTAAAGTTTCATCAAAATGGAACATTCAACTTTTAACTTAAACTGAATATTTATTCAAACGTTTCCCACAAATTAGAACATTAATAACATACTAACCATGAAAAGTTTCATTTTCTTTCAAATGATCATAAAAATGTAGCATTGCATGCACTAACATGAAGATTTTAAAAAGGGGTTAAGCTCTTGTCGGCATGTGGGAGCCCTATAAAGGCCTGAGAGTAGCCTAACAAATTTACCATATGTGTGACTGGATTCTGATAAAAATGCAACAACAAAAAAACAACTTCCTCTATCAACTCGTTCTTGATTGTCATTATAGTTGTTTTGTCTTTACACAATATCTCATGAGTCAATATAATACTTGTGTAACCTGCTAACAGAAACAAATGCAAACAAAAAGCAACAAGAGCAAAACTTGTAAGAGATTAAAATGATGGCAGCCAGTTATGTTGTAAAAGAGCCTGATGGAAAACAGCCAGAAATCACATTGTCTTTATGTTAAGATCGTAAAAGTCTTTTATAACACCAGGAATTGTCATTTTGACAAAATTCATTTGGTTAAGTACAACAGATCAGATATATTTTTTAGAGAATATGTGGAAACCTTGTCGTTTTGACTTTACACATTTTTCAAGGTTTAAAAAAATCAAATGTTTAAGGTTAAAAAGGTTTCACCAGTAATAATGAATTTACGTTTTACACAATATAAATTGGAATTTGCTTGGCTCTGTAAGACACACACACGTCAGTTTCCAGCTACTTGGCTTCTGTGGATCCATTTATTCTGCAAAGAAAGATGTCATTAGTGTCTTTTATTTAACTTCCAGGTAAATAAGAATATCATTAATATAAAAATGTATTTCAGTACTTCAACACACAATGGAAAACTCATGATTATATAGATTTATTACACAATGTGAAAAATAGCAAATGTTTATTTGTTAATTCTGATTAATTTTGCTTGCAGCTAATAAAAACCCAGGATTCAGTTTCTCAGAAAATGTGAATGCTGCATAAGATGAATAAATACATTTTTAATACTGTATAGTACATGGGCATGTCCATGTACTATACAGCATGCTGCATGCTCTCAGTGTTTGATTGGTGCTCCTGTTGCATTAATCACTGCAGCAGTACAGCACAGCATTGAGGTGATCCCCCTTGAGGCACTAATTAAGCTAACTTTGCTGTAAAAGCAGAATTCAACACGTCTGGATTGTTGGGTCCAGTTTGTGTCATCTTTCTCCTTGTAAATTCTCTGTAGGGTTTAAGTCCGGTCAGTCTGCTGGCCAAAAGCACAGTGATACCCTGGTCTTTAAAGCAGGTATTGGTATTTCTGGCTGTTTGGTCAGGTGCCAAGTCCTCCCTTAAAATGCAATCAGCATTTCAATAAAGCTTGGCAGCAGGGAGAAGCATGAGGTTCTCTAAAATGTCTCGGTAGACGGCTGTGCTGAAATAAGACGTATGAAAACACTGTGTCTACACCAACAGATGGCACGCTTCCCCTTGTCATCACTGTAGAGACTTCACACTGGACCCCATGCAACATTTTTTCCTCATCCAGTTTCCAGGAACTGAATTCCCAAACAAAATGCTAAATTGACTGATTTGAAAAGGGGGACTTTGGAGGACTGAACGAAACTTGTTTTCCGCTTCACACTGTTAAAAGAAGTGACTTTACAAAAAAATAAAAAACGCATCTCAGAGGATGCTGTTATCCTGTTTGTGCAGGTTTCTTTTACCCCATGTTTTCCTTCCACTTAACTTTATTGTAATATTCTGGGCTACAGACCCTCTGTAAGCAGCTTGCTTCTTTTGCTGTTAACATTTTTGTTTTAATCTACTTTTAGAGGGCGTCAATGCCTGCCTGCTTGACCACTGTCATGCCAACAGTCCTAGACCAGGTAAGCCGTAACTAAACATTTTTGTGTTTAACTTTATTTTATTATGCTATTTCTCCTTCTACTTATGAAATATTCTACTTTCCAAAGAAACTGAACTTTGAGTTTGCATTAGCTGAGAGCCATAATCTTTAGGACAAACCGAAATAAACATTTGAAAATGTTATTTTGCATTACATCTGTCACTTTTTACTTAAAATTACAACAGCACCAACCATGTTTAGCTCTTCAAAGCATTCTAAGAACTTACCTCTGACAGTGAGTTTAGTTGAACTCTCTGCTCTCCCCAAACCATTTTCTGCAACCACCTTGTACTCCCCCGTGTCTTTTGGTCCAACCCTCAATATTAGCATAGAACAGACCCCACAGGTGTTGGAGATTAAGTAGTTGGTGTTGGTATTCAGACTGATGTTATTACGGAGCCATGTCACGTGAGGCGTTGGGTCTCCTTTCACGGCACAGCTCATGTAGCATTCATAGCCTTGAGGGGCGGTGTGCATTTTCAGTGGGACGAGGAATTTGGGAGGACACTGCAGGTCACAGGCCTTGGACTCTGGCATCTTCACAGTGAATTTCTCTGCAGGGAAAATATATGAAGACTGCTTTGAAACATGACAATAGAAGAAGTAATTCTTCAAACTATTAATGTTCATTATGCTTATTATGACAGACATGATGTATAGAAAAGTCTTTATAAGTTATATGTCATTACCTATTATTTGAACACAAGTAAAAGTTAACATATTGCATTTACATTGAGATTGGTAACGCTTATACAGTATTGACACAAGTGCATTAAGCAACTTTAAACTCTTAAGCAAACCTAAAAAAAGCTGTTGTTTTGTCACCTTTTTTGGCAGGAATCAGCCACTTTGCTGATTCTGATGGTTTGGAGGAGCCCATGTCGTTCTTTGCATAGACTCTAAACTGGTATTCTCGCCCTGGCAAGATGTTGCAGGCCGTAAATTTATTGTTGAAGATTCGATCTGCTATGGTGTGCCAGCTTCTCTTGACCGAATCCCGCTTTGTCACCATGTAGTGCAGCCTGTCATCGCGCTTCTCATCAGGAGAAGCCGCCCATGAGATGGTTACTGTGCCAGGCACGTTTTCATCGAGCTCCACAGGGCCTGGCGGCTTTGGCTCATCTGGAGTGAGAGATTTTTAAAAAAAATTTAACTCGCTCTATTGAATTCTACATCAATGGAAAATAGTAAATCACTATATTTCACTCACCTGTGACTCTAATTTCAATGCTGAATGTTTCCTGTCCTACAATGTTTTTGACAAGGATGGTATAAATGCCAGTATCCGTCCGCTCCGATGAAGGGATCAGAAGCTGGGATGCCCCCTCAGCATTGCTGATAGTCACCTTTTTAGACACTGCCACTCCATCCTTTAGCCAGGTTACCTCTGGCCAGGGTGAAGCCTTAAAAATATGAGAACGTGACTTATTTCAGATTTGCAAGAACATTAAATTAGGTTAGAGCTACGTGCAGCCATGTTTAATAATGTAGAATACTATTGAAAGGTTAATTTATTTCAGTAAATCAATTCATAAAGGGAAACACATTATATAGATTAACACAGAGTGATGATGTTTAAAGTCTTTATTTCTGTTAATTATGATTTTTTTTCCACCTCCAGCTAATAAAAATGTAGCACTTAAGATAACAGTATTGCATCAGACCAATAAAAAAAGCAACATTTTTCATGCAGAAATGGGAACTTGATGAAAAGTATGTTTAATACCAGCTTAAAGGTTGCTTTATTTTTTCAAAAGGCACTTTTAATCTGACAAACAAGTTTCTTAGAAATGCATATTCTAATTTATTGAATATGACTGCATTTTCACTTGATTAATTACCTGAAAATTAATGTTGAATCGTGCAGAATTTCCCGCTCTCACAATCATGAAACTTTTGATTTTGGCGTCAGTGAATCGTGGTCTCACTATGTTGGACAAAAAAACAAGTTTATATGAATATGTTTATAGAGCCATAGTCATTTTTTTTAGCAAGAACACTTTTCACATGTGATGATAAAAAGCAGAAGAAAAAGTTTTACAAAACATCTATCATTGAGAAAAAGATCCAAGCATACAGTGTGTTGACTGATTTAAAGATGGTCTCAGGATCATCTAATTAAATTAGATTTCTTAAATTTAGTTTTTGATTTTTACAAAGGAAATGTTTATTTACACATCTTTTATTTATTTGTTTATTTATGGTATGGGGGAAAAAACACTGCCAGACCACCATTACATTTTTCATGTCGCACACTCTCTATTGGCAGTTTTGGGAATCTCTGCCCTGAGAAATTGAAAATGGATTAGAAAAAATATATATTTTCTTATGTTCAACGTTTTTGTGTGTTAACTAACATAACATATACTATCTGTATATATATGTATGTATGTATGTATGTATGTATGTATGTATGTATGTATGTATGTATGTATGTATCAATCAATACAACTGACTGCATAGTTTTGCCTGCTGTTTCTTTAAATGTATTTTTAGAGGTTGATTTAGGTGCAAATGTACTTACCAGGAGGGGGCATAGCGAGAATGTAATTGTCCAGCTCCTGAGGCTCTCCCTCACCTCCATCATTAGTAGCAATAACTCTTACCCAGTACATGGCCAGTGACTTCATGCCCTTTGCTGTATATGAAGTCATGGTTATTGCATTGGAATTGCATCGATCCCAGTCTGTATTTTCTGCAGGCCTGATCTCCACAAAATATCCCTTCGCTTCATCCTCAACCCCCTTAATGTCCTTGGGCTTGTTCCAAGACAGGGATAGGGTTGTGTAGGTGGAATCTGTCACTTTCAAATCAAGCACTTTACCAGGCGGCTCTGAAACAGATGATTCGGTGTCACTTTTGATGTCACACAAATATCTTATGTAGATTAACAATGACAGCTCTGTCATAATATTTGTAATCATCCACCTACTTTTAGGGTCTCTGGCAAAAACAAACTCGGATGGATTGCCGAATTCACCAGCTCCGGAGCCATTGATTGCAGACACACGGAACTCGTACTCCATGCCTTCAACCACCTCTTTAACAGCAAATCCTTTACCTGAACAGGAAAATTGATATCTACACCTCATTAGTTTATCCCCAAAAACTATTTTTATTGCCAGAGTTAACCGAACGCGTAGATAAGTGGTGAAGTAACCTTTAATAATCTCATTGGGAGGGTTTACCGGGCCCCAGAGATTGCTTCCCTTCTTGCGTTTCTCCAGGTTGTAACCCAAAATGTTGGTTCCTCCAGTGTCGGCAGGAGGGGACCATGTGAGGTTGATGCAGTCCTTGAAGGCACTGGCAACCTTTGGTGCTGATGGAGGTCCAGGATATGCTGTACACACAACAAGCATGCATTTGTTTCAAGTTTGTTTTTAAATGAGTTGGTATGCCATTGGCACAGCATTGCTTTAATTCCCTGATTTAACCCCATCTCAGATTCCTCTGTCGCATTTTAAATTCTGGTGTTATTGGGCAATAACTAATGAGGTGTGGGGAGAGAAGCATCTATACAATATAAATAACCTGACATTTAAATTAAATGAAAACATAAAACAAATAAATAAGGTTTATTTGCTCCAAAAAGTGATTGTCATTTCCTTTAACAAGAGTGTTATTCAAGAGGGGAAATAAGCAATATCAATAGAGGGATTAACCTAGAAATAAAATAAATTGCCTCAATGATTGTTGATGCCAGTGGAATATGTTTTGTTCAATATATTTACGTTGATAACCTTATTTTTCCTTGTTTTGTGACCTGGTTGTGTAAGTTCCATGATATTACAGAATAGGGATTTACTAGATAATGTGACACATGTTAAAAGAAAGTATGTCATTTGTTTATGTCAAAGAGTTTGAGAGGTAGTCATTATTGTTTTTTCACTAAGTTGTCCATTTTGTGTTTTTGCTTCGCAACAAATAACATGGTCAGATCTCTGGTGTGTGGTTTGGGGTACTTGGGATTAGATTTTAATTATTTTAGAGAGTGAGTCCAGATCATTCATGCATTAAAACAATATTTAACGCATGGGGACATGTTCTTTTTACCATCATTGTGTCTGTAACTATGTACCAGTCAACTGGTCAGTGAAAGCCTGATTGGCTCGTCTCTAACTACCATAACCAGTGAAGTGCCATGTAAAAAAAATTATATTTCTATTTTTTTTTGTGGAGCATGTCAAACCTGGAGAGGAATTACACAAACGTCAGTATGGTCAGGTTGCTTTTAAGGTTAAAGGTGTCTTCTTTTTTATTTAATTTATCATCTGAATAAACACAGCTGATTGTTTCAACTTCCATCAGCCTTCACCAAACACTGACTGCCTCACATTATTAAGGAAAACCTGATACTTTTAACTGGATGTTACCTTTTGTTCCTGCTTGAATGTCTTCTGTTTCCATCAGCTCGCTGGTTCCCATTTCGGTCTCCACTCTGATGCGATAGCAGTACCTCCTCCCATGGTCCACGTCGGAATCTCTGTATTTTGCCGCGGGACCAATAGGCCCGATCTTTTTCCAGGTGTTCCGGCCAACCTGCTGCCGTTCAACAATGTAGTTTTGTATCTTGCAGCCACCACTGTCCTTTGGGGGTCTCCACTTGAAATCAATTACAGAGGAGGAGGCCTCAACAATCTCCAGAGGTCCCATTGGAGGTGTGGGTTTATCTGTCAGAATCCAGTATAGTATGTAACACAATCGTTTCAGCTGAACAGATCATTCTATACTAAAATGTCACATCTGTCAAATACATACCCAGTACATTTAGCTGGCTTACAGCCTCAATCGTGCCAAACTCATTTTTGAGTTTTATCTTGACTTCACCGCTGTCCTTTCGCTGCAGCTTCATCAGAAGCAAACGGCTGCCTCCGTCTGAAGTGTCAATATTTATATTGCCTTCACTTGAAAGCTCTTCTCCCTCGAGGTACCACTGGACTTTTATTGGTTCCCTGCCAATGTAGGACAGTTTATAAGTAGCTTTGTGCCCTTTCTTTACAGTCACTGCGGTTTTAAATGCTTCAAGCTCCTCCGTATCAAATCGTGGGGGATCTGAAATCAAGAAAATGCACATAGGTGTTTACATTTGAGATTAAAGACCTGCATTCACACTCTGATCAATTATGCCAACTTTTACCCTCAACAACAATTTCAGACTCAGTCTTCCGGCCATCAGCTTCAAATTTATATTTCCCAGCATATTCCTCTGTGACTTTGAGAATTTTCAGCCTATGGAAACATCCGTCTTTTGAAATTGCTAAATTCTCAGATGACTGAATCTGGGAGGAAAAAAATATTGTGCTTTATTGGTTCAGTATCATTCAAGAACACAATCCTGAAGATGACTGCTTTAGGACTTTGAGATTACCTCAGATCCGTCTTTGTACCATGTCCCTACACACTCTTCGCTGCTTACTTTACACTCCAGCTCTGCGGCTTCTCCCATAATGGCTTTGCAGTCAGAAAGACCAGCGTGAAAGTGAACTCCTGGGTCTGAGAAACAAGCAATGTATTAAATGCACATACTGCCGTCATTGCACATTCCTGTTTTGTTAATTTGTCTCTTCTTTGTGCAGGTGTGAACTAACATCCACAATAAATTAACATATGACTGTAGTTAAAACCAGAAAAAGATCATATATTTGTCACTGTCTGACAGAATACAATTCAGTTTTAGGTCAGTTAGGGTCACCAATATTATATATATTTGCTAAATACCACAATAATGAGAGAGGTTTTATTAGAAAAAAAATCCAAATTCAAGAGCCCACAAAAAATCTTAAATTTGTCAGTCTTGCTTTATTTCTGTGCTTATATAGAATTTGACAAACCCATGACATCTTCTAGATGATGACTTCACCTGTTTGCTTTTTAAGCTAACAGCTCAAGCATACTACTCCCATGGGTGACATCAGAGAAAAATGTCCCCAACCTACAGAGGCTGAATGGCCACTCAGAGGGAAAGAAGCATTACTGCAGGAAGAAAAATGCCTTAATCTTTGAAGACACATTGAGTGGCCTGATACCAGTAAACATTTGCCTCAAATGCACCTGTTACAGTTAGAGAAAAAAATAAAGTTTTTTTCTGCAGTGACGACTGATGGATTTTACAAAACAGATAGCATTACGGTGAAATAACATTATTTGGAAATACTGAAGCTTGGGCACAAATAGGTCTTTCAAATGCACATTGACCCTATGCATTGTCCAACATGGTTCAAAGTCAGTTAAGGCCAAGAGAGTCAATGCTTTGGAGAGACCATCACCCTGATCTCAGTCCCATAGAAGATGTGTTGGCAGAGCTGAAAAGGTGTGTGAGCAAATTGGCCTACAACCCTGACTCGTTTACGCCGTTCCTGTCAGCAGGAATAGACAGCATTCTACAACTATTGTGAAAAGCTAACTGAAGGTTACCTTTTTGACCCAAGTCAATTTAAAATGAAGTTATACTAAATGCTAAGGAAATGTATGTCAACTTCAGAATTTTAAGAAAGTAAAAAAAAAATCACCGTTTTGGCATTTAGCAAGTAGAAATAAGCATTTGTAATCCTAAATGACCTTAAAATGAAAAAAAAGCCTGATTTCATGCCAGACAGTTAAATATTCTCATAGTGTATGTAAATATCTGGTTTTAACTGTATTTGAATAAATGAATGTATTCCTTCCCTGTATGCTGACTTACCTGCCAAAATATAGTATTTAAAGTAATATAGTTTTTGTCATTTCACAGGACGGAGTGATGTATGAAGTTAGAAAAATAACATTTCAGTGTGTTTTGGCCATCATTTGAATTGATGAAGTCTTCGTGAATATAAAACTTAAGTGGCCTGCTATCTAGAAGCTTTCTTCAGTTTGATAAGTTGAAATTTCTAAGCTTAAAATAAAGTCTTCGGCGCCATTCATTTTCCTCTGTTCATGTTGTCTTGACAGAAAGACAAGCTGTTAAGAAATGAAATCTTCCTCTCAGTACTGACAGTTCCTTCTTTATTTGAAGAATTTATATATATATATATATATATATATATATATATATATATATATATATACTAATGGCAAATTACTGTTCAGTAAATTTCCAAAAGTAGAAAAATGTAGTTCTGGCATTTCTATTCTCCAAATTTAGCACGTCTCTTCCTTGATTTTTCCTTTATGTAAAACCCCATGTATGCACTTACTGTTTCAGTAGTATTATCCTTTTTTTGTTCTGTGTTAAAATAATTTAGCTCAATAGAGCCTGAATTAATGTCATAAACACCAAGCAGGAATATAAACACAGAGGCACAAACAGCACAAAAGCATCCCAATTTTCCATAAAACGGCACATGTTGAGACAAACAGAAGATTTTTCTGCTGATGTCCAACCTGCAGGTCAAAGAAACACAGTTAATAACTAATCAGTCTCTAATATTCACAAGCATGAGTGATACATATTTCGGCAAACATTTCAAAAATTATTTAGAATTGGATATATTTAGCATTCCTCTCAGGCATGACCATGGTTTAATTAAGTGTCTAATATTATAAGTTTAATGTTGAATGGTGAGAAACAACTAACAATTTTCCTTGGTGTTTGCAAACCTATTCTTTCAACCTGCAATTATGTGTAAATATCACCACTGCATTAAATTATTTGTGCAGTGATGATACCTCCCCCATGCAGCAATTAATGCATTGTCCAGCAGTGTTACCACAAACTTTCTGCTTGATAAATGGGACGTGCCGTGCACGGCCTGAACATTTGCCAGCTGCTGTTGGCTCACCTCCTTCTGCACCCTCACCATCCCAGCTTGCTGCTTGTCCAATGCAACTCCCACCTCGGCCACATCTTCTACTGTTACTGACTTTTCATTTTAGTGGATATGATTGTAAATAACATCAAGCCAACATTGTTCATTTACTGTGAAGTTAGCCCGACAAATAACATTAGTAAAAAAAACATAAAAGTAAAAACCAATAGCGAGACGGTAAACAGTAGCAACAGTTGTACAAAAGCTGAACCCTTGCATTTCTCTTGTATCTTTCTTTGAATACAATTTGCTGGGTCAAACTATTTCCTTTAATATATCTAAGTGCATATCTAGGTTTGTTTTTTTCTTCTTCCTCTTTTCTCTTTACATCCTGGTTAACTGTACACAATCTTCATGAACCAAACAAGACGTCTATAAAAGGAATAAAGACAAACATTTTTACAGACATAAAAGCACACTTATTACACAGAAAATGCAAATATATAAAATGTTTATATTAATGTAAAAGGTTAAAAAAGAAATGAAGTATAGAATACATAATTTTCTGCAGAGATGGCACCTGTGTGGTGTGAATTGTAAATGTTGCACTCAAAGTCAATTACTTTTTTAGTAGATTTGATCTTCTCCGTTCCCTGTACCAACTTGATATAATAAAATGACCCACTAACATATCTTGTGGCTATTTGTACAAGTGGCCATGACACCAATGTGTCTGTTTTTTTTTTCATTTTGCCTGTCCAAAAAAAAAAAGTTATACATGAAAATCTGATAGTGATGTTATACACGGGCTGCACAGTGGCGCAGTAGGTAGCACTGTTGTCTTGCAGCAAAAGGGCCTTAACTTTTTTTATGTTTTCTCTTTTTTCCAGATTTCCATGTTTTGGATTTTTCATTTTCCCCCTTTTTTAGCTCCTATAAGTCATAGTAACGTGCCTTTTCATACAGAAGCATCTTAAGTCAACATAAAACATAACAATAAACATTGTTTGAAATACAAAACTCCATAATAATTTTAAAATGTAAAGTAGTTATATGTTGATTATAGACTGACAAGAAGTCAATATTTTTTTAATAAAATGTCCAAGATGTTGTAAAACTAGAAAAGAAAAACAATTAACTTTTAAAAATTTATTAAAAAAAAATCATGTTCTATATTTATAAACTTTATGCTGGATCATAACAAACCTAAAGGAAAACCAAGTTTAAATGGAGATGAATGTGAATTATACACTTTAAGGGTTATTTTCTTACCTGTAACTGTATCAGGAACCAGTGGGCCAGCTCTTACTCGTTTCCTCCGTTTCCCTCCTTTTTCCCCTCCTCCTCCTCCTTCCTCTCCTTCCTCTTCTTCTTCTCCTTCACCTCCCACACCTTTCTTTCCTCTTTTCCCTCCTTTTCCTTGTCCCTCAATGTCTTCATCTGAATCCTCAAATGAATCGTCATCATATTCTTCATCAGAATATTCTTCCAAATCTTCACCCTCAATGCCTCCAGTCCCAGCTCTAGTGCCACTTTTAACCCCTGCTAATGCTCCAGCAGCAGCTCCACCTGCACCATGGGCACCAGCAGAAGCTCCACCTGTAGCATCAGCAGCGCCTCCTGCAACACCAAGTAGAGCACCAGCAGCTGCGCCACCTGCAGCCCCACCTGCAGCCCCACCTGCAGCCCCACCTGCAGCTCCACCTGCAGCCCCACCTGCAGCCCCACCTGCAGCCCCACCTGCAACTCCACCTGCAGCTCCACCTGCAGCCCCACCTGCAACTCCACCTGCAGCCCCACCTGCCCCACCAGGACCAACACCCAGAGCTCCTCCTGTGGCTCCACTGGCCCCATCTAAGGCGGATCCTGCTCCAGCAGCACCACTTCCTTTTTTCTTAGTTTTCCTAACAGCTCCATCTTTGCCAGCTGCTGCTCTCTTTGCCTTTGCTGCAGCTTTGGCCGCTGCCTTTGCTGCAGCTTTGGCCTCAGCCTCTTCCCCTTCCTTTACCCGGGCAGCTGCATCTGCCACTTCCTTCTCCGCTTGAGCTTTTTTGGCAAGTTCTATTTTTTCTTCCAATTCTTTCTGATATCTTTCTTGCTGTTCCTTTGCTATTTTCATCAGTTCGTCATCATTGCCAGCTCCAGCAATGGTGGTTTTGCGTGCTGCCTTTTTTGCCTTTTTGGCTGGATCTTTTTCCACTGTAAAAAATATGAAGAATAAAAATAAACAATAATCTGTTATCATGCCGTTTTATGAAGTATCTTTAACCTCTGAGCAGCATATTTAATTGGAAGCCTTCATTGTTTCTTGTCTTAACTCTTCAAACCTGGGAAATGGACAGTAAAAGTTTTCTCACCTTCAACCACAAGCCAGGCATTGCAAGACTTGATTCCTGCCACAGCAGCATAGATACCACCATCCAAAGGCATACAGTCCCGCACAATCAACTTGTGGATGAGTTTATCTTCAGATACAATTATCTCATGCTTCTCATCATTTGTCAGAAGAGCGCTTTTGCCATACCATTTGATCTCATTCATTGGTGCAGAGAGGACACATTGAAAGAGAGCATCCTCTCGTTCTTCGGCTTTGACCTCTTGAATTTTGACAGCAAAGTCAACTTCAGGCACTGCAGAATTTAAAGAGAAAAAAAAAACACAAAAGAAGACAAATAGCTTTCATTACTTCTATACATTTTCATAAAGCCCTATTTGGTTCAGTCACTTATTGATGGACACTTTCTTTGTGTACATTTGATTACATTTCAAACATCCTTTTGATGTCAGTTAAATCCTTTAACTATTTCAAAAGCAAAATTATTTTATTGCAGTTTTTTTTTTTACCATTTCATAGAAGCTAAATCTGTCTTGGCCCAGGAAAGGGGGCATCCACTGAAATATTGCTACCAACAACTTTGTCTTCTCTCTAGAGATGATACACTTGACCTTGTCTTTCAGTTATTAACCCTTTTTTTCTCCTTGAAAAAGCAATTAAAGGAACTGTTACTTCCACTAAGTTGTGGTACTCTGCCTTTCATCCCATGGATTTTACTACTGGTTAACAGCTTATCTGTTTCCCTCTTATCAGAAAGCGCAAAAGGAGCTATTACTGGCACTAACTATATTTTCTTTGACAAAGCAAGTCCACCTGCACCAGTTCCCTGTTTTTGTATGTCTGGTCTGTCTTCTCAATCTCTCAGTTGGTTGCAGCAGATGGCTAATCAGACGAAGCCAGGTGTGTTTTCCTTTCCACTGTCGTCATATGCATGATCAGTATGAGGGAATGCTGAAAAGTTAAGTACTCAGCTGCTATCAATAGACCACTGTTGTCACGTTTTCATACGGCAGGATAAAAATGTTCTTACCAGATTGGAATCTCTTACCAATCTGTTCTTACCCTGTATCTCAGAATCAGAATCAGAATCAGACATACTTTAATAATCCCAGAGGGAAATTGTTGTTTCAGTACCATCAACATTACATAAACATCACAAACATTTCAGGGGGGAAACGGTTTACTGAGGCCTTGCTGCCAATGACAAATTCTTTCTGTCCAACAGGCGCTGCCCTTTATCTGTAGAAGGAAGATTGCAACACATGGGGGAAAAAGGAGGGAGAAAAAAAAGGCAGAAGTTTGACTATTTATGCTCTCACTAATAAAGAGTCAAACAACCGACAAAAAATCTCAGAGAATAGACTTCAAAATACTTCTGCTAGTCTATAAATCCCTGAATGGCTTAGCACCTAAATACATCACAGACTTATCAGTGCATCAACCCTCCAGACCACTCAGGTCTTCTGCCTCTGCATACCCAGAACCAGAACCAAACACGGAGAAGCAGCATTTAGTGTCTATGCTCCACTTATCTGGAACAAACTTCCAGAAAACTGTAAAAGTGCGGAAAGCCTGAGTTCCTTTAAATCAAGATTAAAACCCCATTTGTTTAGGATTGCCTTCGACTGTTCTAGTTAAACTGTTTTACTGAAACATCATTAGTTGAAGTTTGTAGTCCAACTGTTTTTAATATTTGCTTTTAGTTTCTATTCTCCCATGTTCTATTTTGTTTCTACATTTTATTCCTACTTGCTTTTATTCAGTTTATTTTCCTATATTTTAATCATGTAAAGCACTTTGCATTTTCTCTGTACTGAAATGTGCTATGCAAATAAATTTGCCTTGCCTCGCCGTACCTTTAAAATCTGTGGAAAATACATTGATTCCCTCAACATCCACTGAGTAGAGCCCAGCATCTTCTTTACTTAGGTTTTTAATTGTGAACACGTATTTTTTGCCAACTTGTCTTAAGTTGTGCTTAACGCCTTCAGTCTCTTCCTTTGTGAATGGCACCATGACACCATCCTGCAGAGATTTTCAGACATATGATATATTTTTATGCTGATTGGAAAACTTCAAAACAACCAATTCTGAATAAAATGTGTGTACCTCACCTTATATAGAAAGATTTTGCTGCCAGAATCTACGAGGTCCATATCCAACTCAATTGTTGCACAGTCATCGTCTTTGACTTCAACAGGTTTGAGTGTCCTAATATGTGAGATGAACTTTCGCAAAAATGAAAAGGTGAAAACTTATTAAAATGATAAAAAAAAAATATTCAAGAATATGTTTCGCTGTTGGAGAGCAACATATGTAATTAAATGAAGATGCTCCAGACATTGTACCTGTGCAATCTCCTCTTCTCGTTCTTTTTTCATTTCAGTGAGTTTCTTCAGCATGCCACGGAAGTCTGTGAGGCCATACTCGGAACAGATTTTCTCGTAATCTTTCTTTTCTGCACTAAGCAGGATTTCCCAGACCTTTTCATGATCATCCATGGCCTTCTCCTCACGTGTTCCATCTGGATTACTGCAGAGTGAGGTGTTTTTTTGTGTGTGTGTTTTTTTTTTTTTTTTTGTGAAGCTCCACTAAAACGTTTTATCTTATGCTACAAAAGAAACTCTTGAAAAGGCTGCCTTGAATGATACGTTTTACTTACCGTTTTTTAAGTCTTTTTCTGAGCTCTGTTGCATCTAAGGAAACATGACAAAAAACAAACTGCTGAGTATATTCGCAGTTCTAGTTAAACATTTGCTTTATTGCTCTGACCGTAGATATGGGACAGTTTGGTAAAGAGAATCTGGGTGAATTATAAAACGGTGTCTCACCAAAATTTCATAACGATAAAGATTCCTGAAGAAATATTTTCTTGTCACTATTTCCTAAGTCATCACATGTCTGCCTGGAAGAATTGCATGTTCTCCTGACTTTACCATTCTAAACAGTTGCTAACAGAAATCTGTTTGCTAGTACTTATATTTAAACATACTACAGGAAAGCTAAGAGTCATAGATTACTTATCAGAAATTCCTAGATTAAGTAAAAAGAACAAAATTATTCAGTCACATTACTTTTATAGGATTTGCAATAGGTGCCAGAATGTGTGGCCCTAGTGTTACAAAAACAAAAGAAAACACATATTATCTCTAAATGTGAGAATATTTTCCTCACGGAATAAAATTAGTGAAATCAAATGGTTGATTTGATTAAAAACCAAAATTTGTTGTGATAAAATATTTATTTATTGTAAGACTTTTACACATCTTTATTAGGGATGCCAAAATTCTAGAATGTAATGAATATGTATATCAATACACTAACAAGAGCAAATAAAGTACCATTATGATTTCATGCTGTCAAAATGTAGGTCTCTATCTGATACTGTACCTTCTGTTTGTACCTTCTGAAGTTCCTTTGCTTTAGAAAATCCAACTGTGGACAATGATACAAAACTTGTAATTGTGCTTCCCAATGTGTCAACATTTTTATACATATGTGTGTGTGTGTGTGTGTGTATGTATGTATATATATATGTATGTATATATATATGTATGTATGTATGTATGTATGTATGTATGTATATACGCATATATATATATATATATATATATATATATATATATATATATATATATATATATATATATGTGTGTGTGTGTGTGTGTGTATATGTATATCTGTGTGTGTGTCAGACTGAAAGACTGCAGTCTAACACAGTGATTAATCAATCATACCCTCAATAATGTTCAGAACAACAGTGCAAACCGCTCTCCCATATTCATTAGTTGCATAACACTTGTAGGTGTCAGCATCCTCCGGAGCTACCTTAGGGAACTAACAGAGGGAAATAAAGGGTCTGACACATTACTTATTTATAGTTTATATTGTCAATAATTCAATATTGCATTTTAATGTTTTATATTTATTTCAGATGACTGTAATTTGCAGGTTATGTTGTTTTCTAAACTTACCTCAAGGGTATGTTCATTGGATGCCTCATCGTATTTTTGCTGGCACACATCAGGGTGAAAAACGAGTTCTCCTTTCGCTCTTCCCCATGTTACAGTAGGTGTTGGTTCACCCACCACAATGGCTTTAAAGAATGCAAATTTGCCTGTAATCACAAAGTCTTCATTAACAACAAATAAGTTTAGCGCTCCTTTGTGTTTCATATTGTATTTAGATGAAAAATGAAAAGAAACAAAAAAAAACTAACTTCACAATAAGCTGAGCAGCAACTAAAAGTAAAACTGGACTTTTCTTATCAAAGTGGCTAAATATATCTATTAATCCTTTGGATTGTTTTTTTTTTTTACTTTTTAGGATTCAATTTTAGTCATTCTGTCAGTTTGGTCTGGCAGATAGCAGATCCTGGTCTCTAACAACAATAGTTGTATCTATACGTATTGTGCAAGTTGATTTTTTTTTAAATACGATTGTAACGCACATTATGCCTGTCACATGATTATATTTCAATTGTAGTTTCTTGTTTAATAGGACTGCTGGGTGTTATGTTTAAGACTCTAAAGCACCAAAGTGTGGGTGTCTTGCAAAATGTCCAACATGTAATAAAATTAAATGTCTAACGTTAAATAAATTAAAACGAATTTGCAAGAAAATTAAAATATTGCAAAAAGTTAAATAAAAATCCCATCTTTTTATAATGAAACAGTCAGTAATGCAGATTGTTTTTAATTGCCTTTAACAATATTGATTGTGAAATTGTTTAATATACTGTATTTATTTGAATTATGAAAAGAGAAAGAAAACATGAAAATATCCTTTAGTTTTTTTAGACAATGTTAGAAACAAATTAGATTTATTTATTTTTTATTGTAGTCAGAGAACATCTGTTTTAACTACAAACATCTGGTGCTTTTAGCCTAAGAGCCTTTCTGTTGAAATACAGATGAGAGAAGAAAAAAAAAATCCTGGAAAGATCAAACGGCTTGTTATTCTATTATATTTAGCGTAGCTCGTCTGTGTGAGCAGTCGGTTTGAACAACAGGAAACAAACTTTAAAAGCTTTAAAAAAGAAATCACATCCACTTTTGCCTGAGTCATACCCCTCGGCAAGGTGCAACCTTCCTATAGGGAAGCTGAGCTTTTGTAGTTTCCGTTTGATTTTTTATTTCTGACAGTGCAAATAATGCTTTGGAAAAAAAAACATTTTACTTTGCCACAACTTATTCTGCTTCATTCTACTGTGATATAATGAATAGCAGTGCTTTAAATAAAACATGGATATGAATAAGTTACTCTGGTGGGTTTGTCAAGGTTTTGACCGCAAACACTGCCCTAAAGACCTATGGAAAACTGAAAGAGAACAGTAAAATATAAACACTGAGAATACAAGAAACTTAAATATTGGATGGTGAAAATCATACATTGGGGAAATTATTGTTAAATGTTACAATTATACCAAATGTATTAAATCGTCATTTCTCTCGCTACCTTCTTGTCATTACAATGCTTTTTTAAGTCTAAATGTAATCGTTATAATTTTGATCATTATGAGTGAGGATCTATGGCATCCGTCCAACAGGCAGTATATAGTATTTGCAAACTATAAATTCCTGACACTTGGGATATAATAACCATTATTTTATTACAAGCAGCCCTTTATAGTATTGGCACTGCACAAATAGATATTGCAATGACAAAATACTCACAATATATTACTTTGTGGTGTTTTGGAGTACTTTATCCTTGCTTAGAGTATTGATTTTCTAGCTGTGCCTTGTGGTGGGAATGCAGTTCATTGGACAAAAGGCTGTCCAAAATCCCCTCGAAGGTGCAAGTTATCTGAGTTGTCTGATATGGGTAAATTTGGTTCTTGAACCTAAACTAACCCAAATTCAAGCTTTTGAGCTCTTGTTATCTGTCCTCAACCATTTTGCCCCTTTCCAGGTAATTATTGTGATAAAGAACACACCATATCTGCAGAGCATCTTACCCTCCTGAATAGTAAGGGCTATGGGTTTTCGGGTGAAATCTGGAGTTGTTTTTCCTTCTGGGAGTTCCTCCAGAAACTGGGTAATCATGACACCAGGCACTTTTGATTTCTTCTTGATGCCTAAATTAATCAAACAGGATTAGCGTTAGATAAACAGTATTTCTAAGATGCCAGTTAAAGCTCATAAACAGGTTGTAGCAAAACCAAGTGTAAGTGCACAGTTAAATGTAAGCAGAAATTACTTCAAATATGATTGTTTTAATCATGGCAGATATTATGCATTATTTTTTTTTATCCATTCAGGTACATAACTTAAAAAAAGTAATTGGACTACCTTCACATTTATTTCATATTGAAAGCAAACAACAGTTAACAACAGGATATACGTTTGTCTTTGTAAGGCCCACTCACACCAGGTTATGACCGCTGTGTGGTCTCAAAGACCTGCACGAGAGTTCAAACATGACTGCGTTGCAGATTATTTGGAAAACCTTTTAGTTTAAAGTTAGCCATACCTCTGTTTTTTTCCTTGTCCTGGCCTAATTTTATTTTCTCTTCTGCTTTGCTGGTCATCCTACCAAAGTAGCAATTCCCTGAGATTCACATCTTCATCCCAACTGTCCACTTTCCCTTTATACGTGCATATTTTCTGGACCTCCACCACCTGTTTCAGCCTTACTTTGAGGGATGAAACATGTATTGTTTTCAGTGTCCTAAAAGCATGGGAGGATACAGCAGTTTATACTGCTGTGCACCATGCCATCTGGAGCACAAATCGTACTCTCCATGAGGACACCTCGATGGCGCAGTCAGACGAACCATGTACACAAACTCTTATATACTATTTTACTAATCATGGTGGACCAATCAAGCGAAGCCGCTAAAGCCTAGGTTGAGACCTCAGAAAGTATTGTCAAATTATACTGTACAGCTTTAAAATGATGTTGGGGTTTTACATTTGACACACTGTACATTTTAAATTTAAAGTACAGCCTGAAAAACCCAAGTCTTCCCTCAATCTCCCAATAATTAACACAGCCTGGGGAGAATTTGTAGGGGTATGATCTAGTCCCCAACTGTGTGCCCTTCTGCAGAGGGAGCCCAGCACAGATTTATTTGTGCAAGGGATCTGAATACGGTGTTCTAGCATCGACATAATAATATCCTTTTGGCTAAAGAAGTGGCATGATGCACTGTACATGGCAGCCACAGTGCCCTGACATGAGTGCTAAAGTAGCCTTCATATGGGGTCCGTGTGGGTAGTGCAGCTTCTTATTGTCTGTGGAACAAGCCTCACAGGTGTGTCCGCTCCACAGAATGAATATATTGCTACTGCTGCCACTACATTCTCCCATGCCTCCCCAAGGACTTACAATATGCTGGCATTACAATATACCTTTGGCACAACTTCCTCACAAAACTTGTGTCGAAGTTCAAAACAGTCAGGGAACCCTCATGCCCTATAATGCATGAAGGAAAGTTCACTGCACTCTTAATATTCAACAGCAGAACTCCCCTGGACCCTGCAAGTTTTTTTTATGCTAGTGTGCAGTTTTAATCTGGTGTGAAGGGGACCTAAATATCAGACGTACATGTTTATCTGAAGAGAAAGTATGATCCTTATGGGAAAATGCCACTATAGCAGATCAAACTGTGCCCCAGACATGTTATTTTAAAACCCCACAAAAGAGTTTTTACACTATTTTGCTTTGTAGTAATACCATAGTGCCAAGCTAACCAATACTTCTCTCTAAGCCAGCTCCAATATGAAGTGAATGGATATTGTTTGACCCAGTATATATATATTTTTTTAGCTTGCTGTCATAGTTTTCATCAGCCTCACAGCTCTTTTCATGAGAATAAAATATAATACAGTTCTGTTTATTTTTATATAACGGCAGTTTACAGCACATGTCATTTCAAGGCACCTTATAAAGTCAATTCAATTGAATCATACAGACAGACTGGTTTATAAAAAATATATCTAAGGAAACCCAGCAGATTGCATTGAGTCAATGACTTGCAGCGTTCACTCCTCCTGGATAAGCATGTAGCGAGAGTGGACAGTCGCTTTCATTGTGTCATTGACCTTGCAGCAATCCCTCATGCCGAGGATGCACGTAGCTACAGTGGAGAGGAAAACTCCCTTTTAACTGAACCTCCAGCAGAACCAGGCTCAATGTGGGCAGCCATCTGCTACGACCTACTCGGGGTATGAGTAGACAGAGTATACGTACAAAAACGTAACGGAAGCACTAGTAAAGAATTACAATAGTCCAGCCTTTAAATAACAAATGCATGGACTAGTTTTTCAACATCACTCCTGGACAGGATCTTTATAATTCTGCCAATATTCTGGAGGTGAAAGAAGGAAACTCTAGAAACCTGTTTAATATGGGATTTAAACGCCATTTGCTTGTCAAAAATCACGCCAAAGTTATTTACTTCCTTACCAGAGGGCTGTTTCATGCCAACTAGATTAAGTAATTGACTAAGCAGTTT
Source organism: Fundulus diaphanus (assembly GCA_037039145.1). Lineage (NCBI taxonomy): Eukaryota > Metazoa > Chordata > Actinopteri > Cyprinodontiformes > Fundulidae > Fundulus > Fundulus diaphanus. The sequence continues at coordinate 10,024,152 of CM073126.1, forward strand.
CTTTTTTGTCATGTCTGAATTTGAAAGCAGAACATTAAAAGATCCCCAGGTTTTCACGTATTCAAGAAATGCCTGCAGTCTGTTTAGATTCATCAGGATTTATGATTTTAACTTATGGTTTAATTTGTAATAGAATCAATTGTATTCATAAAGAATCTAATAAAGTAATTGCTGCTGAGAGCTAAGGGAGAGGATGGCTCAACAGACCTGTGTAAGTTTGGCAAATGTACGAACAAAAACCCTAGGATGATTCTTATTCTCCACTAATGATGATAAAAAATATGCCCTTTCTGTCCTGTGCTGTGGTTTTCTGTGATACTGAGAACATTATAAATAAAATACGTTCTTTAAAATTGTATACACCATTATTTGATAATGAGCTACAATAAGTACATTTTCTTTCAGGGCAAACAGTCAGAAAGGGCAGGGTTATGAGGAAATATTTCTTAACAATCAATGCCATATGTCAGGACAAGGTCAAAGTATGAATACAAAAGTCAGTAGGTGAGCGGATATTTTGAACAAGGCCTTAACGACTACATTTAGGTTATCACTTTCAGGGTTGAATGAATGTTAAAATCCCCCCCTATAATGAGCTTAATTAACACTAAATCAGATAAGAGCTGATCTAGAAACTGAGAGTAAAGGCCTGGTGGACAATGTAAAGCATCAGACTGAAGTGGTTTTAATGCTTTGCAATTTGGATGAGGGGAACTTAGGGTTAACTGTTCAAAGGAATTGTAGCTATTAATGGACTAATTAATAAATCAGACTAAAACATGGTTTTCTCTTTTCATTTCCTCATCTAGCCAGTACATGCAAAAATGCACGATAAAGTGCAGTTTTGTGTCAAAGTTTTGTCTGGATGAAAACATTAACACTGTTTTTTTTTTTATCGACTTCAGAGACGATGTATTAGGCATGAACATTTCCTAATAGATGTACTAAGACTTCCAAGTTTTCTATGTTACCAGGTTAAAGAAAACCGGTAATCAAGATGTGTCACATTTTAAAAACACCACATGTTTAAACCCGAGGAGGAAGTTCTGATAAAATGTAAAAAACATAGATAATATATTTCCCATTTTAACTTCTTACCATTGGCTCTCAGTTAAATCCAGAATATAAATAAATGTCATTTGTGTATAAAAATCCTTAAATAATGAAGCTGCATTGTATATCAAAGATCTATATGTTCCAAATGGAGCACTTTGCTGCCTGACTGCAGGATACTGGTGATGTTTTAACTTTCAGAATATCAGATGGAAGGCTTATCTTTTAGTAATCAAGCTCCTCTCTGTGAGGCAGACAACCTTTCCCAGTATTAGTATAAGCTACAGAGCAATACTTTTTGATAAAGCTTTATACTTATGTTCTTTTCATGGACGTTACAACAGGCATGGCATCTTTTTTAGCTGTGACACCTTCCTGAAGCGGTTTACCAGTTGAACAATTTATGCACTTGACACTTTTTTCTCAATGTTTAACCCTCTTTAAAACAGCAATTGTGAGAGCTACATACATGTTCAGGAGGGGGGATTGCTGCAAGGTCAGAGACTTGATCCAGTCGTATGGGTTTCCTCGTACACAACATTTTATTGCCAATTGAAATAAAACAAATTTGACAGCATTTTTATGACTAGGATCAAACCAGAATGTATCTAATATATTTGAAGTCTGTATGTACGATTTGATTGAGTTGACTATATTTCTTTGTATCTCTTTTTTACACTATATATTGGATTTGTTATTTTTTTATTTTGTAAAGTGCCTTGAGATGATGTTTGGGGGCTAAATTATTAAACTGAATTATAACTTTTTTTTAATTATGTGATATGTTTAAACTCCTTTTAATCTAATCACACACAAAAGCACAAAGTGCTCCCCTTTCTTATCTGTTGCTACAAGCTTTTAGCTTATGATTAGTGAATTTACCTTGATATTTCCCCATTGTTAAATAAAGACAATGTTAGCTGTTTTTTTTTCCATAGAAAAAAAATCAAAAACATAGTTTAGCTACAACAGGAATACCTCCAATCACTTTTTAGGACATCACTGTTACTAAGTGACCTTTGCAGGAAGCTATGAGATGTACCATGTCTTTTCAGTAGAAAGATAAATTATCTTTTTAATATTCTAGTTTCCAGCATTACTTTACTAATAGGAGAATTATAAAAAAAATGCTAATACTCTGCTCAATACACCCATTTATTTTAGAACTACTATTAGGTTGTTGTTGTTCAGATCATTTGGTTTTGTATGTTTTAAGTGCAACATCTGATTCTGAGAATCTCTAATCCCAACTTTTTAGCACAATTCCTGGCAAAAGTACCCATACCTGTTGAATTTTTTCACATTTTTTTAACATTCCAAACATTTCAATGTACTGTATCGTATCAGTATTTGCTATGATAGACCAACTGGCTGTGTGCTGTGGGTTTATTGTCCTGGTGGATGTTGGACCTTACCACTCAGTCTCTGCAGCCTCTAACAGGTTTTCTAGTGTCACAGCCCTGCATTTAGTTTCATTCATTTCCCATCAATTCTGAGCAGCATCCCTCTTTTTGCTAGATAAATGCATCCCCCATTGCATGATAATACCACCAGTTAGGTCTCATGTGTACAGACACAGCAAACATCTTCAACATATGTGCTGTTTCCCAACATGTTGGCTTTGTCCCTGCCACTCTTACATAAAAGTCTGATTTGTGGTGTGCAAGGGTTGTTGTGTCAACTGAATCTTACCACCTGAGCTGCTGATCTCAGGCAGCGCTTCCAGAGTTAACATGAACCTCTTGGTTGCTTCTCCAATATATCCTCCCCTTGCCCAGCCTGTTCGTTCAGGTGGATAGCTTTTCTTGATAGACTTGGAATTGTGCAAATCCTTTTCATTTTTGAAATATCCAATGCTGGAGACATGGTTTTAAAGCCTAACCCTACTTTAACCTCTCCACAACTTAATCTTTGACCTGTCCAGTGTGTCCCTTGGGTGTGAGGAGGCTGTTTGTTCACGAATGTTCTCAAAACCCTGCGGCCTTCACAGAAATCTGTATTTATACTAAGGTTAATTTACCCACGGATGTACCTTATTCGTTGCCTTTTTAAAGTACTTTGCTCGTCTGGATGTTAGAGGTATCAGAGTAAATGGGGCTCAACACAAATGAAAACCACATCACAAATTTACCCTATTGCTTTTTGACCTGTCATGAATCCAAATAACATTCATTGACGGCTGTAACATGAAATAATGTGAAAATATCAATTATTTTACAAGGTATCATAAATGAGGCTTCAGAGCTTGTGTGTGTATATTTATATATATATATATATATATATATATATATATATATATAACTGTCCTTTCAGCTTTTTTAATCATAAACCTTCAATGTTTGAAGATGACTGCATCTGGTAACTATGTGACAGCTACATGTCAAAAAGCATGAACACGTCAAATGATTGGGAAATTGATATTTAAATATATTTTGTATTTTTCTCTAAGAAACAGCCATCATATGGTTAACTTTCCTTGTATCAAATTTAACGTGGGTGAACTTTCCTTATAAAAATCCAAAATTTAGATCTATCATCATTGTCAGTTTAAATGGAATAACAATGGCTTATTGGATCCGTTATTTTTCTGCAAAGTAAGTCCATGTATTGAGATTGAGCTGTGACCACATCTTTTACAGGGCTGATCTAGATTCAAACATGTCGACATAATAAAAGTGGCATTTTCCCATTGACTCACAAGCTAAGGTACAGACATGACAATCATTCACAGCGCCCTCTTGCAACAGCATGTCGCAAGTTTTCACACAGTATGGAGGTTGATGGAAAAAGTCACAATGAAATGCATCCATTGTGCCACAGAAAGGTGTGTCATCCATTGTTGGAAAACACCTTTCAAGGATGGTGAAGGTGACAATGAGGATGATGAAGATGTCATTGTTCATGCAACTAAGCCGAACATGGCATCATGCATGCGGAACATGAATCATTTGGAATTTGATTTCCTTTTTTTTTCTTGCGTACCTTTGTCGTCCTGGTGAACTCCCTCAGAACCGTCGATTTAACACGCAACATGACAGAAGGAGAGGGCACAGGACAGGTAAATATAAATCCTGACAGAAGCACCATGGCAGGTTGGAACTTTGACAGGATTATGGGACACGTAAGAAACACAAGAGACCACAGAATATACAATCTATAACCCAAGACTGGGGCAGACAAACACAACACACAATATCCGCAGACCAAAATATGCAGAGACTGACAACACAACAAAAACCGTTAGTGACAGATGAAAGGTAATACAGCGTGTTAGCGGGTGGCGTTTCCCGCAGCATGGAAACAAACAGTTGTGCCGTGCAACTGTTGATAAGACTCAACACGAAGCTCGCTTACATAGTTTCACATGGCAGACTTCTCAGTGCGATTCCTGCATGGTGCTTGACATAAATTCAGGTAATACTTGGAAAAAAGAAGCTGTAAGAAAATTAATTTTTTTATTAATTTTGTTTCATTTCTGTGCATATTTGAAAGGGTCCCGAGTGTGGTGCATTGACTCCCATGTGGCCATCAGGTCCCGTGTTGTACCTTCAGGAATCCTTTGTTTTCACATTTCATCAGGGACAGAGGTTTTTTTTTTACGTCTTTCTTTGGTGATACCAGCTTGCTTCCATTTCATCTTCTCGGACGCTTTGGTGGTTTCTGTTCTCTGGGGAGAGAAGCATCCTCACCCGTGTAACTTGATAGTTGCTTCTTTGGGAAATAGGCATTGAACGGTCTCATCCCCGTTTCTGTCCGTATAAAAAGGTCTTCTTTGACAAGATTTCTTAGCGTCAAAGATAGACGAGCACACAAGTTGCCATTGATACTCGGGGTGCCTCCATTTGTTGCTCTGTGTTGTTCTCGGGTTTTATCTCATCAGATCAGCTTTCCGCAGCATTAACCAAAAATGTTGTGTTCCTCGTAAGATTACGCAACACTGACACACTGTCTTCTTTGTTGTGGCTGTTTTGTTGTGTCTTTTCCATATGTTGTACAATTTGTTTTTTATTCCTGGTTGTAACCTTTAATGAATTTATACATTTTCCTTGAAACGTGTAGCTCAGTTGAATCTTGTTGATCACCATCTCTGGGACAAAAGAAAATACAGGGGAGAGGTAGCTAGAATACCAACCTTTGACCGACTTCTGCACTTACCTGCCTGCCCAGCGGCAGTTTCATCGGCCACCTTTGTCTTCTTCCACATCTTTAGTTCTCCTTGAGATCAGCAGAATCAGGGGGCTCTGAACAAAAGACAGAGAGATAAAACACAAAAATCCTTAGCGTCTCATACATTTGTGTATTCTCTTCAGATGTTGAGGAGATGGCCTTATCTTTGAGATGGCTTATATTTTATTATTGATGATTCACTCTCAAAATATAGGCACATACAAGTAAAAGATTCTCACAGAAATAGCAACCATTTTCTGTGATTTTTTTTTTTTTAAATTAATGCTCAGAAAGCCTTTTGGTCACACCACTCCTCCACACTGGGTGCAGTTACCGAAACCTGTCAGTTAGAGGCAGCAGCCGGTGCTATTTACAGTAACCACTGGTCATAACATGCTTTGAATTCCTTTTTCATGATGTCTTCGTAGGCAGCTGTAAATTAAGCCCAGAGCTCAGAGAAGCCTTAAAAAAAAACAGCAAGAAGAATCAAGCTTTGCTTTCAAATACGGCACAAAGTGGCATTGTCTGGGCGACCATTTTATCTAAAGCTTGGTGTGAAAAATGTACAGCAGAAGTTAAAAAAGCATGCCGAGAAGGCGGACAAAAGTAACATTTACAGGTGCCGTGCCTCGGGAGCTTCGCAGAACTTTGTAGAGGTATTTGAACTGAAGCAACAATGTGTTCTTTGTCTTTATGCAACCCCAAACTAACTGCAAGGGTCATACTTCTCATCACAGGAATCTATAGCCTCTTTTACACAGACCCTACACTATTCCATATATTCCTTTATGAGGAGGCTTTTGCCTCAGCCATGGCTAGAACGACGAGAGGGACTTCAAAGGGCAAAACTGCGGACTTTTGACCACAGTGAATTTTTTTTTTCTTAGGTTGAATATCGGATATTCACACTGTGCTGATTCTTCTCTGCCTTGCTCTGCTTTCTCCACTGCTGAGTACAGGGAGCTGGTGGACTGCTTTGTGGCACGAGGTGGAAGCAATCATCTCATTCTGAATGTGGATAAAACAAAGGAGAGGATTGTAGACTTCAGGAGTAACAGGAATAGGTTCAGCTCTATCACCATCCTGGGAGAAGAAGTAGAGGTGGTGGTGGAGTATAAATACCTCGGTGTTCACCTGGACAACAAGCTGGACTGGAGACGCAACTGGGAAGCTGTCCACAAGAAGGGACGGAGCAGACTTTAATTTCTGAGGAAGCTTAGGTCCTTCAGTGTAGCAAGGTGCTGCAGATCTTCTATAAGTCTGTTGTGGAGAGTGTGATGTCCTCTGCCATCATCTGTTGGGGAAGCTGCATCAGAACAATTCACCTAAAGAAGCTCAATGAGCTTTTGAAGTAGGCAGGCTCTGTTTTGGGTACTCCTCTGGAACCTCTGCAGATTATTTTACAAAGAAGTATTCTTCATAAAATGAAGAACATTAGAGACAACCCCGAGCATCCTCTTCATCAGTCTGTTGTTCAACAACAGTGTCTTCAGTCAGAGGCTTCTTCAGATGTGCTGTAAGACAGACCACTGTAGGAGATTCTTCCTGCTTCCGTATCTACAATAACTCGTTGAAGAAACCCCATAACATAAGTTGCAACAGCATTTAATCTGCATTTGGGACTAATGCAGTATATTTGAACTGAATTTAATAGAATTGAAATTATGTTTTTTTTTTCAATGCTCTCCCGTTATTTCTTCCCTGTTTATTTTTGCACAGTTGTTTAAATGAAAAATTTATTGGGACACATGAACATGCAACAAACACGTGTAAGCAAATCATGGGAGTCTTGGTCAATCTCATGTAACCATTAGGCCACTTTGTGACCAAACTGTGGTTGTGGTTGTTTTATGATGGCCTGACAAACGCTGCATGCTGTTTTTCCCGTGTCGCTCTCAGGGACAGCCCTTTTGAATAGATGAACAAATGATAGAGAGTAGTTGTGTTGACTCTACATTTTTAGATACTCTTTCATGCTCCTCTCTGTTACTCAGCAAATTAAAGGTAAAATCCACTCTGGTTTATCACAACGGCAGAGTACACACTTAAGACCAACTGTTGGAACATTTTTGCATTTAATAAGAATATAATTATCAAATATAATTATACCTTTCTTAATAATTTGTGGAAATATCTTTGTTTCCCTTACAGGAATTGCGCCCCCATTGCTGACCAGCTATTTGTATGTTTCCCCTGGCATTTGACAATTTCTCTTTTTCAGTGAGCTCCAAAGGCCTCCTTACCATCACCCTAATCTCTGGCACCCTGCAAAGATTATATTTCAGGTTTAAATCAGTACGCTGGTTCATTATTCAAAATAAAAATGTAACATTGTGTTGCTGTTTTGTGACAGTTTACCCACAATTTTAAACCCTACTATCTCATTATCTGTCATCTGTGACTCTCCTGAACACTAAATAAATAAATAAATAGATGTATCCCTTGTTCGTTGCCTGTTTGTGTGTCAGTTCTTACCTCATTATGTATAATGTGAACTGGAGTGGCCAAAGAGACATTTTGCCGCGGTAACACATGGTGACAATAAAATAGTCTTGATTCTTGATTCTTATTTATTTATTTTTGGGATAACTTAGTCATTATGTAGATCTCCATTGCTTTTTCACTGGTATGTATGCTAAATTAAAATTTTAAAACCAAACTGAAATAAATGACAATTGCACAATTCTTTTTACATTCACTAATTTGGTTAAATCCTTAAATGGTAAATGGCTTGTACTTGTACAGCACTTTAACTAGTCTGACAACCCCAAAGCACTTTACGCTACATTCACCCATTTACACCCTGATGGTGGTGAGCTATGTTAAAATACCTTTTGAGAATAATTACTTGGCTTTGATTTTTTATTTAGATATTATGTGGACTGCACAATTTTTTTAAAGCTTAAATTTAAATGGTTAGTTTTTCTGTTTCTTTTTTTCATATTTTATTAGAACAGTCATCCTAAATGAAAAATCTGTACTATTTTTTCTGTTTACTTTTAAAAATTATTTTTAACAATTCTATTTTTTACACATTTGCTGCATGTTTTTTACTAGATGTGCTTTTGCATTGGTAATAAAAAGTCTCTCACAGCAACGTTGGCTTTTTGAAATGTTATATTTATATAAACCACATATGGTAAAAGCAAAAGTTCTGTGCAGTGAAAGAAATCCACCCTTCATTTCCATTTCCAGCTTTGCTGCTTTAGCTCATTGCATGTAGAGTGTACCGTTAGGCATTTTCTATCTGCTTTAACACATTCTGACTTGTAGAGGAGGAGTGTTCAAGACAAAATAGTTTTCAATCCACCCTGAACATCACTCTCCTTGATTTGTGCTGCAGGCTACATTTCAGCAGATACTTATATGGTTTTGAGAGAGGGGAAAAATACATGCCTGTTAACATCATTACATATACCCAGCCTACCACAAGTCAGGTTGTCACTGATGATTACCTGAAAAGTTGTTGGGATTATAATAAGATAAAGACTTTCTGAAATGTTGAACTTCTGCAGAGAGAAACCATATTTCTGCACTTCTGCTGCAATTTCCCTTCACTGCTGAAAATCTGTTTTCAGGATATTACATTAAACCGCTCCTTATTTACTACGCTTGTTCAAGCAAGTAGGAATCAGGTATGATAATATATTGTGCCATAGGAGCATTAAGTATGTATACAGTATGTATAGGGAAAAAAGAGATCTGTATGATGCTGAAAAGTTTTAGTGAATATTTTCACTTTTCTCTTTAAAATAACCAGAACGTTCGATGCAGTTGGCTGGGTTTACTTAGAAAACCTTTCATCAATCGGCATGATAAACCAAACTTGACTGCAATGTTTTGTAACTAGGGTTGAATTGGTATGTATTTAATTGACTTTAATCAACCTCCATTACTAAATTGGTTAAATATTTCTGGATATGTAATATCTGTTTTTGCAAAGTGCCTGGTGGCATGTGTTGAGTTGGTACATAAACAAGCTCAGTTGATTTGAACTGAAATGAAATTTACAGAGACACAAACCTTCTTTCAGTGACTGCCCGTCTTCATTTGGATCATTCTCATGCTGTTGTGTATCAGACCCTTTTCTGAAAGTGTTGCACATTAGGAACCTAATCAACAATTCTTTGCTAAGTTGTTCCTACATTTGTGATTGAATCAGTTTTGACTGCAATGGCTTAAATGCTTACACCAAACCATGCCACTAACAGTTGGACTTATATTTGATCTGCTGTGTACATATTCAAAACCTTATTAGCCAACAGATTTGAACTATTCAAAAAAGACTTTTGCTACAAAATCTCATTTCAGCGTTTGAGTAATATTGACATATCCCAGCCTTGTCTTGCTGTTTCTCTTTCCAGGCGGCCCACTCCTTCAAAGACAGTCCCCATACACTTCATCAGCATACTTAAACAGTGTCTTCACATTTGTGATGCTACTTTGCACTCCGCGTCTTGATAATTCAGTTCAAACTCTTTAAACTCTTTGCCTTGATGCATCTGGTCCAGAAGAGTTTTGTAGTTTCAGGTCATCTCACAACCTTTGAGGTATAAAACTCTATCATTTTTCTGCTGACATTTTGTAGGTATGGATTGCAAACTTTTTATTTTAATCTAAGTTTTTTCCCCCCTGTGGGTAATTTTGTATGCATTTTGATAGCATTTGACCTAAAGTAATCACAAATAGAAAAGATTAACATTTGCATAAACAACAGGTTAATTATCTTGGATCATTTTACTGTCTTTATAACTTGCCTTTGGCTCTGCTATACCACTTCCTATAACAAGAGAAAGCTCCATCTTAAACTAAATAAAAGTGTCTGAACTCCTCGCACACACAAAGTCAGAACATGCTTAATATATTAGCAGTAGGTGACATCAGGCTTCCACCCACTTCAGCTGACTGCACCACTGACCATGTACTCTGGAAATGGCATTTAGTAGCTTCTCAAATGTCACTTCATGCTTTTTTTCCCAACATGTCAGTGATCGCAGCAGAGTGAACCAGACAGAAAGCTGCTTCAGCAATGTATCGAACACAAACGTTGTCTTGATGGGAAGATCTTTGGTGACAAATGAGCACCAGCGGTGCTAAATGAACATCCCTTTGCTCTTGTGTTCAAAAGTAAATAAAGAAAAAAGAATGTTGTGCCTGTTTGCATTTTTCTCCCTTTAGAATTGTGCATTTGTTTTAATTATTTACATGTAATATTTGTGCCTTTTTATGCTGCTTACAACAGTCTTGGCACGCACACTTTTTAAAGTGCAGAGCCTAAAGATGTATGGAGAAGACAACATGAACCGCGGCTCTGCAGATTCTTTAATGTAAAAAGAAATTGATCATCTGCCAAACTGCAGCCGACTCCTTCCTTGCAGGTCCCTAAATCTCAGGTTACATATTGATTTGATACCTCTGTCTAAAATTAGTTATCACCAAACAGCTTCACATTTCTGACCATACTGCTTGGATCCAACTTCCCAGATTTAATAAAGTGAAATTTAAACGTAGATGCAAGCATGTCGTGCTAAGGTCATTTCATGCATCAGCAATAAATATCTAACATTTAATCTATAGCTTAATGATTAATGTTTTGAAACAGCCTGCAATGTAATTCCAAATAAAAATGTTATTTTCCAAGTGTGCAATGTATTGAGTTTAAAACAGCAAGCTTTATTCTTTGATGAGATTACCAAAACATGCTTTCCTACACTTTTGTTGCATCTGCTTAGAATAATGCACTTATCTGTTTAAGTCATAGTAATTTGACATATAGCATTTATCTGGATATTAGCATGTGGGAACATACACGACTTTTATAAATATATTTTTCTCCCTAGCTCAGTAAAATGTCTGATTAAGCCTTCGTTTTCCGGACCACCTACCTGCTCTCTTCTCTTTCAGACAGAACTCTGGTCACGCTGTGCCTTCGCCTATTTTTTTAAACCGTAATAGATCCTTCTTGCAGCGTGCAAGCCGGTGCTTGATGCTTCACTTCTGCTCAGACCCAGCGACTGCCAAAAGCCATTTAGGCTTTTTTTTTCATGTCTGTGATGACTCCAAAGGCAATGGAGGTCAAGTGGGCAGTGAAGCAGGGTGGGAGGTATTAAGGGTGGGTCAAAGATCACGTTAAATGCTTCTTAAAGGATCATTTGTTCTTATGGAGCAGATAAAGTGACACAAATGAGGAGGTTGTTTTTTGTAGGCTCAAAGTCTGGGCATAATGCGAGTTCTTAAGTTCGGGTCTAAAGCAGAGGTGAAAACATGCCCTGCGGGATACAAACAGTGAATGCTTAAAGTCTGACATTATTATTCTTAAGTTGTTATTGAATAAATTTTAAATAATTATGTTTCTGTGATTTATTCAGAGAAATTACAAAATACATTCAGCATACAAGACAGCAGGCTTCACTAGAGAAACAACATTCATGATGAGACGTACGATGCTTCGGTACAATCACTTTGCTGGCTTAATAAGCCTCCAGGAGCACAAACATAAACAGGAGTATTTGCTCAGTGCTGCCTCATGCATTTATGAATTCACAGAGTGATTTGGACATTCATTAAAAGTAATCGATCCTTGATGACTTGAATATAGTGATTACAATCCTGACAACTTAAACTGACAAAATAAGCTGTCTCTAAATGGTTGATATATATTTGACAAATTGGGGTAAAAGTAATGATAAAAATGTTCATTGGGTGAAATTTGATATGAAGGGGAAAGCGCTCTTTTTAACATTTTTTTGCTGCAGACTCTTTAGAACTGAGCTAGTTATCGTGTAATAATATTAAGACAACAGCAAGTTTAAAACGTCTTTAAAAAACACTTCCTCCAAATCAAACTTGAGGGTTGCAGTAGGAAACATGTTTGTGTCTCGTGCTGTATCAGAGCTTCTGATACTACATTTAGTCAATGTCAGTCGCTGAATTATTTTAAGAGAAGAGAGTTGTCGGTTGCTGTCCAGAAAGGCTTAAATAAAGAGGCAAAGGGCTTGTCTCACATTGTTCCACTCATCGCAGGTGCTGCTTCTACCGGAGCCAGGAAGGTTATGTTGTTTCTATTAACATCTGAAATTTGATCTAAAGCATTTACAAGCACGGGTTGCTCAGACAACTAAACATCCACCTTCACAAATGCACATAGAGTGGACGATGCTATTAAAAGACCCTTTTGACAGACAGGGCAATTTGATACTTACCGTTTAACAGTCAATGACCAAGATACTCACAATATCTAATTCTTTTTATACTGCTCCTACAGTATGTAGTCTTATTAACTAAATAATTTTTAAAGTGTACCTTACCAGTTGTATCAGCATAATCATATTTTACATTCAAGTGTGTTTTGGTTTAATGTTCATATAGAAGATAGTAAAGCCACCCACAAGTATTTCCAAACACCCTTAAGCAAACAGACACAGTATAGCATAAGCCCTTTAAATGTGTTTTTTTAAGAACATGCCAGTCTTACTGCATTCCCACAACCTTTATGGCTTTAGCTGTAAAGTTTGACTTCAGTACACAACTGCCATAAATCTGAAACACGGTACGTAAAGAACTCTACTTCCAAGTGTCATTTTTCAGGGGCCGCTCTGATAGAAATGTCTGTTTAGGCTCAGAAACATGACTAGTAAATGATTATAGGGTTAGTGTTACACTTCATACCCAATTACCAGAAAGCACAGTTTTTGTGCTTTTTTAACCTGCTTGATAATTATTTATTGACCGTCAAAACACATCTGACATGATATGTTGCTGTTTGATACATTGACTCGGTCAGGTTTTTCAGTTTCTTATGTTTAGGGATATACAATTTTTAACCTAATGACATGGGTTAATTCCCCGTGTTTTTTTGCAGGGTAAGGTCCTTGGGTTAGAAATGAGTTTAAAAGCCAAAGGCCTATTGTTTTTACTGGCTTTGATCACAAGAAAACATTCACACAATGTGCAAGCAAAATATGGACATGAGAAAAAACAAATATTAATACACACAGTTACATAGTTAATAAGTCAACATGATTTCTAGTGTTCTTTTTTTCAAACTGCATGAAATCACGATCATAACAGTATTTATCAGAAACTGTTACCTTTGCTGGTAGTACATTTTCAGTTTTTATGAAGTACTTTGGTAGCTCAGTCAAGTCAGTAGAGAAGTAATTATTTGGATAAGAGTCGATGTAAAACATTTATTTTAATTTTAAATTTTTTTAAACAAAATAAAAATCGTTATGAAGGTAACTGTAACCCGGATAGTAATAATATAAGAGATGGCAAGGATAAGTTTGTTTATTATATCCTTTTATTTCAATTAACATTTCAAAGGTCATACAAAGTTATCAAAAATGTTTGCATTGTTTAATATAAGTTTTGTATTTTGTGGTGAATTGCCAGTGAAAATTGTATTTTCCTACAGGAGTACGGTCAGTGAAGGTAGCACAGGGGAGGAGAAAAGAACCAGAGGAGAGGGCGGAGAGAGACAGGTGAGAGCAGAGGGTGGAGGAGGAAGCAATTGAGGAAATAGCCAAGGAGAAGCAGTTAGTGGAGATAAAAAGTGAGTAAGCTCAGAACTTGTCGACAGGAGAAGTTTTAATAAACAGCATGCAAGGTAGCAGGACCCTGTAGAGTTTCAACAAGAAGCTGTGGTGGGGTGGGCCTGTTTTTTCTTGGTTGCTGTACTTACCTGAGAGTAAGAGCGAAGCTAACCTAGCTGTTCGCTAACTTGGACTGCTGTAAGCTGGTGTTTCGCTGCTAAAGTGGAACAAAAGGGCTGCAGAGGACTGTTACCGGCTTGGATAACACAAAACGGACTCCAGATAGTCACTCTGAGTGCCCACGTCGCTCAGAGTACCTCTGGCACCGTGGGAACTGAGGACCAGGAGATGTGGAGCCCGTAGAGAGCACCTGGAATCCCAACTGCATCATTCCTGAGCTGCTGTTTCATCTGATCGCTTTGGAGGTCCATTTGGGCACAGGACACAGGTACTGAGTTGCTTTAATATTTTTGCTCTTTGAGTGAAGAGGATCGGGACTGTGGAGTTGGTGGGACTCTTCCATTTTTTTTGAGTAGCTGCTCAGGCCTGCAACGTAGGGGTAGTTTCTGCCGGCATTAGGTTTAGGTGTACCATACTGGTTATATGATTGGTGTTTACACTGTATGTGCATTCATTGATTCATGGTACGGGTGACAATATTGTGTTTTTTCTGTTTTGTTTGCATTCCAAAAACTTGCCATCTTTTTATATTATTAATTGTGTCTAATTAAAGGAGGGTTACTATGTTCTATTTACATAGTGTGTAGTGTAATTTACTTCAGTAGTGTTCAATGCTGCTTGATCCAAAAGCTTTAGAGATATTTAAACTAAATAGTAAGAGGGTATATGGAGATTTAAGAACCCAAACCTCACTTATCTATTATATACCTTAAGTGAGGGCTACATAAATGGAGGCACTGCTGGGATCTTTTGGGTTTTTTGAAGCGTTGAATGACCAACACACTTAAAAAGAAAAAAGAAAAAAAAAAGTTGACTTAAAGTAGCTAGTTCACATATTTTATTATTGTGGTTTGTTTGAAGTATGGCAGATCGCTCGGGGCTAACTGCAGAACTGAAAAGGTGGTGTAGGGGTGAAGGGTTGGAAGAAGCTAATGCTCTCTTGGTAATGGTTCCAGAAGAAGTGGAGATAGCCAAGATAGAAGAAACATTAGAGACTATTAAATGTTTGGGGCGAGTAAGAGTTAGGGGCCGTCAGTTTCACACCTCCCTGAGCTGCCGTATGGTGCTCTGTGAATGCAGAGAACATATACCCCGAGAGCATGCACCAACAGAAGTGCTGGAGCCGGACAGTGGTCAAAGATGGCCGATAGTCACTCTTGGTGAAAGTGCAGCTCCTAATGATTTCGCTGAGAAGGTGAGGAGTCTCCTGGACACTGAGGGAAAGACTATGGAAGATGTGCAAAACTTATTTTCCAGCCCTTCTCAAGCACAGCATAAATCTGATCCCCCCATAAATTCTACTGAGTCTATATTGCAAGCAGTGGGTGATCTATTGGAGAAGACACGTAAACCACAAACGGAAGGTGGTTATCGGCGTCTGAGGCTGTTCTCAGGGAATCTGCCAGTTCCTCCCAGTGAGGAGCCATTTGACCACTGGTTGGAACAGGCATGGCTCATGGTGGAAGAAAGTGACTGCACTGACAAGGAAAAAAGGTGCAGGCTGATGGAAAGCTTAAAGGGACCAGCCTTAGAGATTGCTAAATCTGTTCGTGAGTCGAACCCTGAAACAGGTCCCGATGAATATTTGGAGGCGTTGGAAAGTGCATTTGGGAGTGCTGAATCAGGAGACGATCTTTATTTTGCATTTCGTCTAATGCAGCAACAGCCAGGGGAAAAGCTGTCTGATTTTCTGAGGCGCTTGGAGAGGGCCCTCACTAAAGTTGTTCAGAGAGGAGGATTAACGAATTATAGCAAAGACGAGGCACGCCTAGAGCAACTGCTAAGAGGGGCTGTTGTTTCTGACCTAATGTTAATTCAACTGCGTCTGAGAGAAAAAAAGTCCTCCCCCCCAACTTTCCTTCAGCTCTTAAGTGAGATCCGCATAGAGGAAGAGTATGAGGCCTCAAGGAGAAAAATTAATTCATCTGTCCATCGTGTGCAAACAAAATCTTCTGAAATACAACAAACAGAAATACAAAATCTCAAAGCTGAAATTAAAGAGCTCAAGACTAAGTTGGCCACCTGCATATCTAAGTCCCCTGAAAATAAAGAGAAGAGGGTGCCCCCAGTGCAGTCCAGTGAATGCAGTGACACTTACGAACTGGCTGCATTGAGGAAACAAGTCAGAAGATTGCAGCACAAGGTAGACCAAAAGGTTACTGCTCCAGAACCCTCAATACAACTTCCTGCGGTGGCAGCCGTAGAGGCTACATCAACAACAAGAACCCACAATCGCAACAGGAACATGTTGGATGAATACTTCTGTTACCGTTGTGGAGAGAAGGGACATTTTGTGGCAAAGTGTCAAAATCCTGAAAATCAGAACAAGGTAATTAGAAAGCTCATTCAGACTAATCGAACAATGAAAGAAAATCCAGCTGCTTCATCCAATTATACCACTGACACTAATTGTAATGTTAAGCAGGGTCTTCTGACTTCTCCCACTCCGGTTGGAATCCCCGAAGGACTGATTGGACCACCCAGCCTAGTACCACTCAAGGTGAATGGACAGCCCTGTGAGGCTTTATTCGACAGTGGATCACAGGTCACCATAATATTTGAGTCCTGGTACAACACCCATTTGTCCTCTGTCCCAGTGCACCCAGTCACTGGCCTTGATCTTTGGGGTCTAAGTGAGTCCAATGCCAGTTACCCCTACCTAGGGTATGCTGTGGTGGACATTGAGTATCCCGCTGAAATAACAGGTGTCAGACATACATTGCCGGTTCTTGCCCTCATCTGTCCAAGCCCAAAAGAAGAGCAGATTCCTGTCATTGTTGGTACCAACACCAGCCATGTTCGCAATTTGGTACAGGAATGCAAGAAAGAGGGGCGGGACATCACTAAAACGCTGGGCATCCAAGTTTACGGTGAAACGTCAAATGTTCTCACACATTCTACCATCCTTGGTTCTCAAGATGACCATGTTGGATGTGTGAGTTGGCAGGGGTCCAGTCCATTGTCCCTACCCCCAGGAAAAGAGGTGCAGATAACCTGCAAGGTTAATCTTCAGCAGGCACTGGGCCAGGAGATTCTGATGGTTGATTCCTCTCAATTAGCTCCTTTGCCAGGTGATGTCTTGTTGCAACCTATGGTGGTGCCTTCACATGCTGTACAAGTTAGCAACTTTAGGATTTTGGTTGAAAATCAGTCTGCCAGGGAGACCCTTATTCCTATCGGAACCATCATGGGTCACATTTACCGCGTTGAAAGTGTCATCTCTGTGCCCTGCCAGAAACAAGAAAGAGCCGTATTTGACAGCAGCCAGATTGACTTTGGTGAATCGCCTGTGCCTGAGGAATGGAAAGACCGGCTGAAGAAGAAATTAGCGGAACGCCCCCATGTGTTCTCTGTCAATGAATGGGATGTGGGCCTTGCAAAGAACGTTGAGCATACCATCCGTCTGGGCGACACAAGGCCGTTTCGCCAAAGATCTCGTCGACTTGCACCTGCTGACATTGAGGATGTAAGGAAACATCTGCAAGAGTTACTCTGTGCTGGTATTATTAGAGAGTCACGAAGCCCCTATGCTTCACCGATTGTTATAGTTAGAAAGAAAAATGGAACAATACGGATGTGCATAGATTACAGACTTCTTAATAGTCGGACAGTCCCGGACCAATATACAACTCCTTGCATTGATGAAGCCCTAGATTCTCTGTCTGGCAGTAAATGGTTTTCAGTGCTCGACCTGCGTAGTGGATATTACCAGATTCCCATGGCAGAAGAGGATAAGGAGAAGACAGCCTTTATCTGTCCATTGGGTTTTTACCAATTCGAGAGAATGCCGCAGGGAATAACAGGAGCGCCTGCGACTTTCCAGCGACTAATGGAAAAAACAGTGGGCGATATGAACCTCCTTCAAGTCCTTGTATATTTGGATGACTTGATTGTTTTTGGAAAGTCCCTGGAGGAGCATGAGGAGCGACTCCTTAAAGTCTTGGATCGTCTTGGGGAAGCCGGATTAAAGCTCTCCCTGGACAAATGCCAATTTTGTCAACCCCAGGTGAAGTACCTTGGGCACATTGTGTCTGCTGAAGGTGTCTCTCCAGATCCACAGAAGATTGAGGCAGTGACCACCTGGCCTCAGCCCCATGACCTAAAGTCTCTAAGATCCTTTTTAGGCTTCTGTGGATACTATAGGAGATTTATTGCTAACTATGCAGCAATTATGAGACCCCTCACTGAACTGACGAAGGGTTATGCTCCCACACAGAAGAGCAAGAAAAAGAGTCCAGATCTCAATAGGACCTACCTAAAAGAGTCAGAACCCTTTGGGGAACGGTGGGATGACTGCTGCCGACAAGCTTTTCATCAGATTATTCACTGCCTAACACATGCACCAGTACTAGCTTTCGCTGATCCTACAAAGCCCTATGAGCTACATGTGGATGCTAGCTTCAAGGGACTGGGTGCTGTACTATATCAGCTACAAGAAGGGGAACTAAGGCCAGTTGCATTTGCCAGCAGGAAACTTAGTCAGTCTGAAAAGAAGTACCCTATACATCAGCTTGAGTTTCTGTCCTTAAAGTGGGCGGTGGTGGATCGTTTCCATGATTACCTCTATGGGGCACGCTTTTCAGTACGTACTGACAATAACCCTTTGACTTATGTTCTGTCCACTGCCAAACTCAATGCAGTGGGACATAGATGGTTGGCTGCTCTGTCTATGTACGATTTTGATGTTTATTATCGTCCAGGCAAGCACAACATAGATGCGGACATCCTCTCAAGAAATTTTGTTGATGACACTGCATGGGAGACTATACCTGAGGCAGCTGTTAAATCCATTTGTGGGAGACTGCGAGTATCAGAAAACCCAGAGTGTTCCACAAGATGTGTAGACCAAACTGGAGCTTTACCAGAATGCATACCAGATATATATGCATTCCCACTGAGAATGGAGTTGCAGTCTCTGGAACATGTATCAAAAGCTGATCTTGTTCAAGCGCAAAAAGATGACTCAGTCATTGGTCCAGCTGTCCGGGCAGTTAAGCTTAATCAGTGGTCCGGCACCAGTCCAGAGCTGTCGCTTCTGAAGAGAGAGAAAGACAAATTGACCATATTGAAAGATGGTCTGCTTTATCGCATCACCAAGCGTCACTCAGGTGGAGAGGTCCATCAGTTAGTCCTGCCAAAGATTTTCCATGATGGTGTATTAAGATCAGTACACAATGACTCGGGACACCTAGGCATAGAGAGAACTCTGGACTTACTCCGTCAGAGGTTCTACTGGCCAAGAATGAGTCAAGACATTGAGCAACATATTAAAAGTTGTGGTGAATGCATAACACGCAAGACTCCTGCCAAGAAAGCTGCACTACTTCACCAGATCTCCAGTAGTGGTCCGTTGGATCTTGTGTGTATTGATTTTCTCTCGATGGAGATGGATTCCAGAGGCATGAGCAATGTTTTGGTGGTGACCGATCACTTTACACGTTATGCTCAGGCATTCCCAACCAAGAATCAAACATCTCATACCGTGGCCAAAACATTAGTGGACAAGTTTTTCGTCCACTATGGTTTACCAGCTCGTATCCATTCTGATCAGGGACGAGACTTTGAGAGTCGCCTTATTAAAGACTTACTGAAAGCTATGGGGATAAGAAAATCACGGACTACACCATACCATCCACAAGGAGACCCTCAACCAGAACGGTTCAATCGAACACTGCTTTCGATGTTGGGTACTCTAAGCACAGAAAAGAAACGTCAGTGGAGTCAGCATGTTCCTTATTTGGTCCATGCGTACAACAGTACCAGGTGTGATGCAACTGGATTTTCACCCTATTTTTTAATGTTTGGTCGTGAAGCCAGATTGCCAGTAGACTTGTGCTTTGAGACAACAACTGACAAAGCTGATGAGAGTCACTCGCACTATGTGGCAAAGTTAAAGGAAGACCTCCATCAAGCCTATAAGCTTGCATCCGAGACAGCAGACAAAGTCCATCAAAAGAACAAAGCGAGTTATGACCGAAAAGTTGGTTTCCAGTCTTTGGAAGTAGGAGACAGAGTCCTGATAAAGAACTGGGGTCTGAAAGGGAAGCATAAGTTGCAAACTAGATGGAGTCCCATACCTTATAAGGTTGTTGGAAAAATGCCCAATCTTCCTGTTTATCAACTGAAGAAAGAGAACGGAAGTGGTCATCTGAAAACAATTCACAGAGATCACATCCTGCCTATTGACCAACAAGTGAGATTGCCTACCACTGCAGAGAGCCAGCCTCGTTTTAATGGACAAAAAACAAAAAACAAGACACCAAAGCAGGCTACAGTTGTGTCTGAACCTCAACCAGCCCTGGATTCTGATTTGGACTCGGACGAGGAGTACTTGTACTATGAGCCTCCAAAACGTTACTACACTCGGAATAGAGTGAAAGAAGGATTGAAGCACATCTTCAATTCTGAGACAGCTGCACAAGAGGCCACTGTGAATGAACAGGACAATGTTGCTGCGGAACAAGATTCTACTGATGGCAGTGATGGGGAATTGCGGTTGGAGGATAGGGAATCCCTTCAGGGCAGTGAGTCTGAGGCAAACTCAGTGGTGGATATACCTGAAGAGGCTGAACAATCTGAAGAAGATGAACAAGATTCTTCCCCACAACGTGATATGAATCCTAGAGATGGCTCATCGGTCAAAATTCCAAAATCACAAACTCGTAAACAGTTGTACGACACTCCTAGTTTAAGGCCTAAGAGACAAATTAAACCAGTGGTTCGCTTAACCTATGATGAACCAGGGAAACCCAAAGATCAGCCTATTACTATTATCCATCAAAGGGTTGTCATTACTATAGGTAAAGATTAACATCCATAGGGTGTTCTTATAAGATTCATCCTATCCCTGAAGTTCTTGTAGTTCTTTGCTAGTCTGTCGAGGACACCAGACATTTAGTGGGGGGAGGGTGTAACCCGGATAGTAATAATATAAGAGATGGCAAGGATAAGTTTGTTTATTATATCCTTTTATTTCAATTAACATTTCAAAGGTCATACAAAGTTATCAAAAATGTTTGCATTGTTTAATATAAGTTCTGTATTTTGTGGTGAATTGCCAGTGAAAATTGTATTTTCCTACAGGAGTACGGTCAGTGAAAGTAGCACAGGGGAGGAGAAACAACCAGAGGAGAGGGCGGAGAGAGACAGGTGAGAGCAGAGGGTGGAGGAGGAAGCAATTGAGGAAATAGCCAAGGAGAAGCAGTTAGTGGAGATAAAAAGTGAGTAAGCTCAGAACTTGTCGACAGGAGAAGTTTTAATAAACAGCATGCAAGGTAGCAGGACCCTGTAGAGTTTCAACAAGAAGCTGTGGTGGGGTGGGCCTGTTTTTTCTTGGTTGCTGTACTTACCTGAGAGTAAGAGCGAAGCTAACCTAGCTGTTCGCTAACTTGGACTGCTGTAAGCTGGTGTTTCGCTGCTAAAGTGGAACAAAAGGGCTGCAGAGGACTGTTACCGGCTTGGATAACACAAAACGGACTCCAGATAGTCACTCTGAGTGCCCACGTCGCTCAGAGTACCTCTGGCACCGTGGGAACTGAGGACCAGGAGATGTGGAGCCCGTAGAGAGCACCTGGAATCCCAACTGCATCATTCCTGAGCTGCTGTTTCATCTGATCGCTTTGGAGGTCCATTTGGGCACAGGACACAGGTACTGAGTTGCTTTAATATTTTTGCTCTTTGAGTGAAGAGGATCGGGACTGTGGAGTTGGTGGGACTCTTCCATTTTTTTTGAGTAGCTGCTCAGGCCTGCAACGTAGGGGTAGTTTCTGCCGGCATTAGGTTTAGGTGTACCATACTGGTTATATGATTGGTGTTTACACTGTATGTGCATTCATTGATTCATGGTACGGGTGACAATATTGTGTTTTTTCTGTTTTGTTTGCATTCCAAAAACTTGCCATCTTTTTATATTATTAATTGTGTCTAATTAAAGGAGGGTTACTATGTTCTATTTACATGGTGTGTAGTGTAATTTACTTTAGTAGTGTTCAATGCTGCTTGATCCAAAAGCTTTAGAGATATTTAAACTAAATAGTAAGAGGGTATATGGAGATTTAAGAACCCAAACCTCACTTATCTATTATATACCTTAAGTGAGGGCTACATAACATTTTGAAATTCCTTTAGCATTATATTAGCCCCCGGAGGAGCGGAAGAGCAGGTAAGACGGTGGGCAATTATTCAAAAAGGGACTTGAAGAAACTTCTGGAAAAATTGGCAGCTTTACCTTTTAAAGCACAAATGGATCAAACCAAGCACATATTCTGTACTCAGTTAAGGACTTCAGGACTTCTATCAAAAATCTTACGTTATTAATCTCTCTTTTTTTCCTTTTCATTTACAGTTTTCTGTTGAGTTGCTTCTTATCTGTGTGCTTTCTCTGACTTTAATATTTAAACACTTTGCTGAAGCTGAAAATAGTTACCTTTGACTCTTCTTTTCTCAGTAACAGTTTCTACACTGAGGAGTGTGTATCACAAGCAGTAAATGCAGTATGTTTGTAACATGATTTAGATTTTTATCTCTGTAATGTCCCTTTACTTGAGATATATTTGCTGTCTCCAGAACAATTACTTGTAAGTACAATTACAAATGACTTATGTTATGGCATTTTCTTCTTATTCAGAAATATATTTATTTAATGGTGTATACCTCACCAAATCTCAAGTGAAGTCACTCTTTACTGGCAGCTAATGGTGTTTCTCAGAGTTCTCACTTTCATTTCTCCATCCAGCTTTAAACCTTTTAAAATATCATGCCAGTCCTTCATGCAGTCTGCTCCCCCCATCACCACCTGCTCTTTCAATTAATCAGTTTGGGTCACAACAGTATTTCACAGCTTTATTACTACCTGTTAAAGATTTTTATTTTAGAATGTTTTCATTTTTTTTCCTACGCTTCTTTTGGTTGATCAAAAATTACAAATTAAAGAATATCAGAGTTCATTCATTAAGATCAGCTCAACATGAATCGTTTTTTCTTCCAGGCATCTGTACAGGTCACTAGCTCTCCTTTTCTGGGTGACTGCACCGTATCTTTTTATCTAGATAATTTTAATAGTCTCATAATCAGTGAGACATTTTTATCAGCCTCTCATAATGTTTTAAAGCATTGGGGAATGCACCATGCGATCAGGGAAATTGATGCCTCCAGTCCTTGTAAGCGGGCAGTGTCTGATGAGGTCCCAACATGAGTTTGATTTACTGCTCCGCTAGCTTTACAGTACTAACACACACACAGCCTGGGACTCGGACCACAGCAGCATATAGATAAATCAGGAAGCATTTTATATTCCTTAGTCTTAGATATACCAAATTTTATATATGTTTTATAGATCAGTTCTTATTTTATCTTTGGAGTGCACGTAATGTCCCTGTGCTATTTACAAGTTTAAAGGCAGTAAGGTAAAAATGTTTTGTGTCTGGCTACAGCTGGCCTCCTTTTGACCCCTGAACTCCTCTTTTCAAGCCGTCACATATTCATCCACTGTGGAATAAGAAGCTGCTAAACCTCTTACTTTAGATCTAGAATAATTTAATGTTTGCTCTTCACACTTCTCTGATCTTTAAGTGGTGCTCATCATGTCCCTGTCACGGACTCAACAGCATGGAAAGCTCAAATTGGGGTGAATTACATTTTTAAAATATTGCTTCACTGCATAACCACAAGACACTAATCAAAGACACCTGTCTGTGTAAAAGTCTTATCACACCAAAATACCATTTTTTTCCCCCCTCTTTGTAGAGTATGTGGTGTTAGCTCTGTCTAACTTGCTTAAAATGTGCTTAGGAAGTATTTCTAAAAAGATTCTCACAACAAAAGCAGCACCAGTGACATTTTCATCGCATGCCCTTGAACTCCAGTCTTGTGCTGCATCAAGCACAGTGTGGCGTTTAGCAAACCATGTGCTGTCTGTGGTGAAAGTTGAAATTTATTGAACTTTGAATGTGGTGCACTGTGATGTATAGTCAAGCTGAAATTAACCAGTCTCTCGGTCAATGTCTTTACAAACCCCCACTGCTGGAGTGGGAGGCTTGGCGTTTTTTTACAGAGCAGTGTATCATTACTGATATCACTGCAACTTTACACATAAAACATACTCATTATCTGCTTGTTAATTTGAAAAACTCCATCCCGTTTTACTCTGTACTACCCAAAACATGTAAAAAAAAAAAAAAAAAACAGGGCTCACAGCTGGCTTCTGCAGTAAGCTGAACACATGCTGCTTCTGATATGAAAGTCAGACAAGTGCAGTTATTAACATTTTGTACATTAAACATGAACCCAAAATCACAAAAGGCCTGAGAAAACCGCTCTGATGACTATTTTCTCCCACAGAAGTCTCTGTTCCTGAACTAAAACCTAAAATGACTTTTTGTAAAGCAGGCTTATATTCCTATATTTAAAAATTTCACCATGAAAAACATTTGTATAAAATAGGACACTGCACTGGCAAACATTAAAAAAGGAAAAGTATGGGGAACAACATTATCTTGAAGATGAGTAAAGCTATTCTACATCAACATTAAAATGTATGTGTAAGGTTGGAATTGCCACACGTAGGCAGAAATATTACCAGACCTGTACAATCAATAAATCATTGAAATAGAACCTGCATGACAACATGAGGTAGGCTAACAAGCTCAAAAACACATCAAGCTCCAATCTATAGAAATTTAAGAACAGATATCAAACAAAGTCATTGACTTATCAGATTGCAAGAGGTTACATAGCTATATCTAATCCTTTTGGACTTTTGTGGACCATAGGGAGAGCCAACAGCCACAAATAGAGAAAACATGGAACGGCGGTTAACCCTCAAAGGATTACCAAACCACCATAATTATTGCTAGAGAGCCTTGAAGACCCATCCGAGAGGTCCTAAAACAATCCACAACAATATCTAAAGTACCCCAGGTCTCTCTTTCCCCAGTTAAGGTCAGTATTAATGTTTCAACAAAAGGCGAGACGAGTTCCCAGGTGAAAACCACTGTGGATCTAAAAGATTAAAAAGCCCCATCTTCACGTTTTCATCTCGATAATTACCAAGACTTTTGGAAAAGTATGCTGTGAACTGATAAGACAAAAGTGAAATGTTTGAGAAAGTGTGCATTCTGTTACATATGGCATGAAACTAACAAAGAATTTCAGAAAAAAGCATCATACTGTACCGATACTGAAACTTGGTGTTTGTAGGGAGAGGTAGAGGAGGGAAAAGAGGGTAAATAGAGGAAAGCTCATTTTACACATTGGGCAATTGTAAGGGAATGTATGTTCCCATACAGAAAATAAATAATATTTAACTTTGAAATTTGTGCTATGCACATATAAGTTCTAACACAGAAGAGAAAAAAATTATCAGGGGAAACAATATTGCAATAAATAACAGATAATACGGCATATTCACATAAAATAGAAGAAACACAGCAGTTGCTTTAGATAATGATATAAGAAAACTGAAATATGCATAATTGTACAAACGAACACTCCCAGAGACGCTAAGATTTGTGTAAATGGACATTAGTATCTAAGAAACAGTGTAAATATTTATTTTATCAGATCAGGAACTTGTGGAACCAGTAGCATGTTTTAGAGTCTTTATTGAGTTTGCTGGGAGCAGCATAGATTTTAAAGTCCCACAGCAGCTGGGAGGAAAGCTCTGCAGAAGCACTCCTTTGAGCTGTCTGTCACTATAAGAGCTCCCCAGCATTCAACAGGTCCATGCACGGTGTAGGAGACACTTTCCATCATGATGTTATTTCTCTTACAGTCCTTCTGTGTCCCACAACCTGCACTGGGTCCAGGGGGCATCCCAGGAGAGAGCTGGCCCTTCTAATGAGTTTACCCAGGTGGTTCCTCTCAGCTACAGATAAGCTGCTGCTCCAACCAACCAAACCATGGAAGATGGCTGATGCCACCACAGAGTTAAATAAGGTATTTACGAGTGCCCCATGTACTCCAAAATACCTCAGTCTCCCTAGCAGGTATAGTCTGCTCTGACTCTCTCAACATTAGTTCTCTGGATGTTCACTGGTGACCGTGAGGTTGGTCTGTGCCTTTGAAAGTCCACCAACATCATCTATGATGAGGCTGACTATGACAAAGTCCTCAGAGAACTTTTGTATATGGCAGCCTGGGGAGCTGATGAAGAAGTCTGCAGTGTAGAAGGTGAACAGAAACGATGTCGTCACAGTTCCCTGCGGTGCGCCCGTACTGCAGACCACCCTGTCAGAGACACAGCTCTGTATCCTCACACACTGCGGTCAACCAGTGAAGTAATCCACTATCCACTACGACAGGTGGCGGTCCACTCCTGACCTCTGCAACTTGTCCTTCAGAAGCTGTGGTTAGATGGTGTTGGATCCTCACGGTTCTCCTAGGCTTCTCCAGGTGGGCCACAGCTCAGTGTAGCACAAAGATGATGGCATCATCCATCCTCATGCCAGGCTGGTAGGCAAACAGCCGTGGATCCAATGAGGACCTCACAAAGGGGCGAAGATGGTTGAGGATCAAACTCTCGATGTGATGTTACTACTGGTCTGTAGCTGTTGAGGTCCTTTGGGTGTGCAGTCTTAGGCACCGGTACCACACAGGAGGTCTTCTACATCTGGTACTTTTCTGAGCTTCAGACTGATGATGAAGATGTGTCCCATGATGCCCCACAGCTGATCTGAGCAGCACGTTGGGAACCTGCAGCTGATGCCATCCGGACCTGCGCTAACTTTGCTCTTTCACGGTACATTCCTCACCTGGAGTGCTGAGAAAGACAGAGTGGTAGAAAGGTGCTGATTCATGGAGTCATGTGAAGCAGAGGGGGTGCTGAGCAATGCCCAGTTCTGGGTAGAAGAACAGGCAGTTGTCAGAGATGAGGGTGTCTGCAGCATGTTAGACTGGGTTGAGGGAGGAAGGTGTGGCTGCTCAACCCTCAGAAAGTACTGATTCAGTTCATTCACATAGCCCAAGTCACCTAATGTCTGGGTGTTCTGATTGTGACCTGAAATTGTTTTCAGGCTCTTCTGATGTTGTTTTACTGCAGCAGATCCTCCATTTTCTTCCCATAGCTGTATATTCCTTCTCTGATCTTTTTCCTCAGCTCCCTCTGCAAAACGTTCAGTTTTTCTTTCTTTCCTGACCTGAGAGCCCTCTTTTTTTCCTTGAGCAAAGCTTTCATGTCAGGGTCTGTCCATGAATTGTTGTCGGAGAAACGGCTGACTTTCACGAGGGGCACAGTAGGGTCCACACAGAAATTGATATAGTCCGTGATGCATTCTGTAATTCCATTGATGTCCTCCCCGCGAGGATAGCAGAGTTCATCTCACGCAGTGGAGCTGATGCAGTCTCTCAGGGCTTCTTTGACCTCCTCAGACCATTTCCTCACTATGCGTGTTACAGCTGGTTCTCTGTGTACTCTGTATACACAGGCTGGATGAGGTGCACCAGGTTATGATCTTAGCCTCCAGGGGAGGGAGGGGTCATGAACTGTATGCCTCTTTGAAATTTACATACAGTAAGTCTAGTGTTTTATGATCTCTACTGTTGCAGGTAACATAGTGATTTGAGGTGGTGAGGGTGGGGGGCAGGGATGCATGGTGGAAGTCCCCTGAAATTAGTAAAAGGGCTTTAGGGTGTTCTGTTTGTACTTTGCTGCTAACACTGTGGATGATGTCAAAGGCTGCTTCCACATTTTGCAGACTTGGGAGCATACACTATTATCGCAAGAACGTGTGTATAATCCCAAGGAAGCTGATAAGGTTGCATCCCAACAGTTAGCGAAGCATCTCTTTAATTGTAACACGACCAGAAAGACCCCCTCCTCTCTTCTTAACAATCCCTTTCGCTCTGTCTGCAATCTAAAAGATTGCAAGACAAGCTACTTCTGGTTTTCCACTGCCACATGTCGATGTGCTCTTGGGCAAGGCACTAAACCTCAAGTGGCCTACTGATCTGTGTTTATTTGTATGGCTGTGTATATGTTTGTGGGTGCGGTTGTTCAGAGTAAGCACTTTTAGTGCTCGGTATGGATAGAAAAGTGAAACAAATTCCTTCAGTTTACATTTGCCATTTTTCATGGATCAGGATTGATTTGTAGTTAATATATGGTTTCTCTTTAGTCATTACATTTTAAATGTATTATTACTGCTTTGGTTTATGCAGGCTGGTTACACATTATATCTGGCTAATTAATAATTTTATTGACATTGACAAGAAGTCTGTTTTGCTTGAATATTTTCTATTTTATTTTTATGTCTTTTTTTTGCACAAGTCACAACCTGAATCTGTTTTAGCTTCAAGGGTCCCTGAGGTCGAGGATAGTATCCCTTGCCTGGAATTCATTACAGGTCACGTCGAAAGAAGTTTGGAATGACTGTAAGAACTCATTTTCAGCCTAGAAGCAACATACTCATTGCACCATATAATAAATCAGAAAAAAGGAAAACATTTTTTCCTGTATGTGTATTATACTCTGTGCTCACTGTTTACTTGGTAACAGTTTTTGCTTATCTTCCACTAGCATTAGCTTTCTCTTCCCTCCTTCTCTCCCCTCATGGCAATAAACCCATAGCTGTTTATGTCATGCAACACTTGGAGCACTCATAACGGCGCCACCTGTTTCTGGTGCATGCCGCAACACTTAACTTGGGATATTGCAAACTTGGCACCAGTAATCTACTCCTTCCACAACAGTATCCTTTTACCGGTGACATGAGTCCAATTATTGCTACTAAATCCACTGCTAACAGATGGGAGATTTAACATGAACACTTTAGATCAGAAGCTGAAAAGCTTTTGTCTCAGCTCCTGCTTTTCCTACACATACAGTATTTTTAAAATGTTTTAAGAGAATCTAATGACACATAATGTTTTTATTATTACAAAAATCATAATGGATCAAATTCAAAACTGGCCCAACAACGATCATTCTCTATCCCCTGCTTTGCATCACGCCAGGACTGGCTTTGTTTTACCCCAATCGTCATTTACGTAGTGAAGATGGATAGATAGATGGATAAACTTTCCAATTCCCACAATGTCTGCAGTTTCTTTTGCACAATAATTTGAAATTTGTGTTTTGTAGATACCTATAGTATGACAAATGATGAGTGAAGTCGATAAAATTAAAAGAACTTGCATTTGGCAGCTTAGGTTGATGTGTTTTCATAAAATCACACAAAAACTTCTGCTTATATTTAGAAAGTTCACAAAATATGTTCACAAATTAAACTTGATGAAATAGCCCTAATTGGTTTGAAACAATAAAGTGAAGCAACACATGAGCTATTAAACTTTGAATCTTAAATTCCTGACACTTCAGTTGCTGTCATTAGATGTCACAGTGGAAACTGATCCCAGCTTAAAGACTTTTCTTATCGTTATCGGGACCCTGTGAGATCAAGCTGTCTTATCCTTATTCATAATCACAATTGTTTCGTTTACCTCCTCCTAAAAACTATAAAAGTAATAGAAAGCTCCAAAAATGTATAAAACATTATAACCATTAGCAGGGGAACTAACCCCCTTTCCTGAATGCTGAATGCTATAGCAACTTAGCTTTACTAAATAAAATATGGATGTATTATATGTCAAATATTTTTTTTAAATAATATAGCTAAACCCAACTAAGTTGGTTCCCTGTTACGTTCAAGCTAACAATTATTACAGGAAATTACTGTTTAAAACTGCCGTGAGTAATTTTTTCAAAAACAGAAAGATATTTTATGATGTCTGTTTTGTTTTGTTTTTTTGTGGGGGGGGGGGTTGAAAACTGCTTTGATAATTATAGCGATGAACATGTTCTGTAGTTTTAAACATTTCAATATTTCTGTTGCTGGGGATTTAATTTAATATTTTACATTAATTGTAACTATAACTTTTTTTTTCTCTAGCAATCATCCTTATATTGCTTGTGTCTGAATTGATGAAGCAATAGTTTACTGCTGCAGTATAGCTATAGTGAGTGAATTATGGTAGTTTTTAACAAGTAGCACATGAATTCCTAATATCTCCAGCTCACCCAACAAAATGCCTCCACACTTCACTGTATAAAATGCAAAGAAACCAGAGCAAAATCCAATTAATGGTAGATTATATCAAGGTACTTCTGTATATTGTAACATCTATGCCGTTTTAATGAGAAACCTATCAGTGAAAAACAACAATTGCATCATTTTGACATCATAACACTGTCGCTTCATGCTTGCTCAGTATGAGGGATTGCAGCAAAGCCGTGTACAATGCAGACGACTCTCCCTGTGGCTCTACGGTTCCCCAGGAGTGAATGCTGCTTGTCGGGACTTTGATGCAATCAACTGGTTTCCTTATATAGGACATTTTGACCAATCTGTATAATCTGACCCAATCTGTATAATATGATTGAACTTGATTTTGTAAAGTGCCTTGAGATGACATGTTTCATGATTTGGCGCTATATAAATAAAATTGAATTGAATTGAACTTTCAAAAGTAATTTAATGATTGCCAAATCATCCAGTTTTGTTAGATGGTCAGTTTTTATAAATTACCCATCCCTAACCTGCAGTTTCTAAACATGTTATGGAGTGATTAATCTCTCAGCATCTTCTTAATTTTTTATCATTAGCTTGAATAGCCTGAGTGTCACCAGTTTCCCCTTGTCCTATTCTGCCCAGATGATGGATGATACTCTGCTCCAGAGCTTCTGACCTATTTCAACTTAATTCCTGTGTAACAGTAAACACAGGCACCTTTGACATTTGAGCTGCCTGCACACCTTCATATAGACAGCCTTTCCATTTTTTACAGTTTCACTCTTTTTATAAGATTCCGTTCCAGAGTTTCCTGTATATTTTTACAGCTAAAGATATAATCCTGAATATATTGTTTTGAATTAAAGACCAGTGGTATATGTAACGTGATGTTTATGTAGTTGTTTACAGTGAACTTATTAGTAAAGTAGACAATCAAGGTCATCTGATTAAAAATAAAACTGTGAAGCATAGATAGCAGCATTATTTGCACATTAGTGTTATACTTTCAGAAAAACTGTGTAAAACAGTGTTTTGTTTTTTTTGCGGCTTCTAGTGACTTGCTTTTTATTGACAGTAGACAGACAGGAAAGGGGCGAGACATGCGGCAAAGGACCAGGGGTCGGATTCGAACCCGGGTCGTCCGCGTCGAGGACTAAAGGCCTCCAAACATGGGTCGTGCTACCCGCTATGCCACGAGCGTGGCAAAACAGTGTTCTGATCTCTGATCTCCTTTATATTGGTACATTGTGGTAGGAATTATAGGCCGACTGTAGATACTGTCGGTTGACATTGGCTACATTTACGTGGACTAAAGTAACTGGAATAAAGGGCTGATCGGAATAAAAATGCGTAAAAATGTGTAAACAAGCCAATCTGAATATTGTTATTGGATTAAGTTCAATTGGAATCAACGTGTAATCCGAATGAGAGGGATGGTTTATGCATATTGATAATCCGATCAATGTGCATATAAACGCTTGTCAGGACCAAGTTATTCCGATTGTAGCAAACTGACCCGAGTGCACATGTGCGCCCGACGTAAACGTGACGTAGTTCCGCGTTGTTGTGTAGCGGAAATACATCGGTAAACAAAACTGTTGGGTTGCCGATACAACCTTTCTACTTGAAACATTGAAAGAGCTCCAATTATTATTTATTCAGTAACGTCTTAACCATAATAAGAAGCTGGTGCAAGTCCATCCTGGGCTCTCGGAAGAAAAACAAACTCGTTCAATACTGTTTTGTTTTCTATTTTTTGTTGTTCAGCAAAGACGGTAGTTCTGTGTTTTTGTTTTTAGGGGAATTTGATAACTGCGCATGTCAGAGTGGTTCTATTCTGAATAAAGCCAGGTGCATATACATGCACATTATGATCGGATTAATTGCTTGTGTGCCCATATAAACGGTACAATTGGATTGTTTTTGTTTTTTAATCCAAATACATTTTAATCTGATTGGGAAATTATGTGCATATAAACATAGCTACTGACTTAGTGACCAGGACAGAGAGGAAGTGCATTATAATCTATCACAAGTACTATCCCACAGGTAAACTGTTAAATACTTGATTACATCTACCACCACCGCATAGTAGCACAAGTGTATATTAACATTATTATACATGTGGTTAAAACTGCACAAAAAGCATTAGACCTTTCAGGTCAGATATTGATCAAAACCTTAGGAGCATTATTTATTTACTTAAGTGAAACATGCCTTCTGTCTTGAACCTTTATGGTTGCACTGTCAGAGCGAGATGAAGGTTTGGTTCCCATGTATGTAGTCTATGTTTGGCCACTGAGGTTTAAAATAGTTCTTCGAAAACTGATAGTGCTGAGCAGCAGCAAAAAAACACATATCCAATTTCCACAGAGTGCCTAGATGAGGACAAGTCATACAGGACCTTGTCAGCATTATGGAACCACATTATGGATGAATGATTGAAAAACTAATTTGAACTGAGAAACTTGCGTTACTTTCAGAGAGGAAGGATTAGGGGTCAGAGGCACAAGTTTATGGCTAAACTCATTAATATTATGGGGGTTGCCACTAGATGGCATTGTTACACTTTAATGTATTATATTACCCTCCAGTGATAGGCATCCTGCAAAGAAACTAATGAGTTATATACTAAAAAGAAATCTCAGTTTGAGAAGTCCTCAGAAAAACATGGAGAAGATTTTAGTCTGGGTCTCAACTGGAGACCCCCAGGTCAAAATGGGAATCACCTCCCAAGGTGGTGGAGAATGACAGAACTAAGATCCTGTGGGACTTCCAGATACAAACAGACAAAACTATAGTCTGAACCACCTTGGTTGTATTACTGTTTGTTTGTTTTTTTGAAATAATGTATATAATATATCCACCCAGTTTCTATTCCTACACAATCCTGTCCAGGGTTACTGGGGTGGCAGGGTGGGTGTGTGCCCATTATCTCCAGTCAAAGGTGTACAACTGGAGAGGCCACAACTTCATCACAGGGCCTATATAAAGGGTATTTCAAAAGGAAAATATATTCAATAGGATGCATCTTAGAAAAGCCAAAAGCATTATAAAATACTTCTATATTTAAATGATCACCAAGTGCTTATGAGATGCAGAGCAATGTGGTTTGATGAGTCAAGTGTGTACAAAATAGTGGACGAGTCAGAATTTTAACAAACTTGTTTCATAGATGACAGGAGTCTCTGTTGTTGGTCCCTAAAATGGCAGGTTAAAATCCAGAACTATTTTAGTTTGAAAGTGATAGGTCGATTGAAGTCTGCCACATAAATAAGATTTGCAAAAATAAATAAATAAGGCTCGCTAAAATAAGAACTTGGAAAAAAATTATTCTACTTTCCTTTTCTGTCCTGTTACCAAGAAATAAGATAATAAAACAGATTTTATGCAAGAGTATTACAAGGAAGAAAGCAAAGGAAATGTAAAACTGATAAACTAAACAACAATGTTTACATGTTGGCATTTATTGTAGTGAAATAAAAATATTCTAAATTTTTCCTTAATCCACTACCTTTTTGCATGTTTTTTTCTTTCTTATAACCCCTCATAGTAGAGTGCATATAGTGGATGGATGTATGGATTGATTTGTGGACTGGTAATTATGAAAGAAAAACATATCTAAAATGTTCATCGTGAAATGGCAAAAATGGAAAAAAATTTTTTTTTCAAAAATAAGTAGGTTATGTTGTAGCTCAAACATTCCAAAAATCTATAAAATGTTTTTACAAAACATTAACAGAATTCAACTCAGGATTAGAAAACTACCCCATGTATTTGTTTACTTTTTTATAAAGACCGTGTTAATACAGTTGACCTAAAGTTTTTGTTGCTTTTTCTCAATTTTGTTTTTTGGAATAGTTTGTTTGATTCCATCAGGGTTGCAATATTATTTGAATATTTTAATATTTGGCTTGTTTTATTCTTGAAGCACAAATCCAAGCAGTAAACTGCAAAAAGGAGAAAAAGCAGAGGACATTATAAAGCGACTTTGTAAAGATGGTTATAAAAGTGGCTTTGCTGAATTCATGCCTTCACCTTAATGTGTAATCTAACAAAAGGCTGCATTGTGAATTACCCCACAGGGCACTTTTAAGATAATTTGCATATTATTATTTTTGAGAAAATAATTTCAAGCATCAGAGTTAGAAGTGTTCTTTCAACACCAGTGATTGAACAGGATTATTAAGAAAATAACTTCCATCATTTCAGACTGATTTTTGTTAGCCTTTGGCCTGACCATACACAACATGCCAATGTACTAGTGTATATATAAAGATCATGTGTGCCTGAATGGTAACCACTCTCTTAATAAATACATATGGAAAATGTAATGACATTAACTACCCTTAAAATATTTTCATTGCATTTAACATGTTCTACTACAAATATGGCCAGCAAATCATTTGAATGATTTGGTTTTTTAAAAATCCATTTCAGTATAATTATGATATTTTGTCACAAAATGAGTTTGAAATACAAATTTGTTAAACTTTACATCATTGATAAACAATAACTTCATTGATAAACAATAACTTCTTTTTTTTCAGGTGTCAGCCCAAGACCTTTAGGAAAAGCCAAGTGAATAACATGATCATGTTCCCTGGATTTGGAGTTATTAGACTAAATTATCAAAATGAGCTAGATTCTAGATGTAGCAGAACACCAGGCCACCAATCCTAGAATAGAGCTTCACTGACCATTGCTACACTTGGCAAAAGTTTTGCTAGATGTTTTTAAATCAAAGATACATCGAATGTTTTAAAAGACATAATCAAAGTTTTTAGTCACAAATAGGTTGTGTGGGCAAATGGGAAAACACTGGACTGTTTGCCTCCTGTCTCTTCTTAACAGCCGTTAATCTATGTTATATATAGATTTATAACATAGATTATAAATAACCTATTTAATAGTAAAAAACACACAAAATAGATAAATAAGTAAATAAATCTCTTCATTATGTTCTGTCTTCTTCCTCTGAGTTTAATGGCCTGTATGTTAACTGACCTGATAGACAATCCGCCTTTGTACTGGGCCACAGCTTTTGGTATATATCACAGACAGCCCTAAGTACCAACAAAATCAGCCCAGGCAAAGCGGTGATCCATCATGTGATGCCTGGCTGTAATATATCTCTCCGTCTTGGTCACCATAACTCATCCTTATAGGAGTTGTTGAGTACTGCAGTGTTAGTAGGGACAGGAACAATAACTCTTGTACAATAATGGACCCCTGCACAGCAGTAATGACAGACTAGCCTTTGTGGTAGGAATATATTCCTTATATAGAAATATTTCTTAAGTAAAGGACCTTTCTCTTGGAAGTCTCATGTGAAAAAGAAATCCATAGGACTGAATTCTCCACACTGTGGAGGAATTTCATTCACCAGTAGTAGGTACATCTGAGCCTGACTATTGCATGTGCCAACTTTATGAACATCACATGAGGTGTGATGGTGTTGGTTAGTGACCTATTTTAATTCAAAACCATTTATCAATAAAAGTCGCATGAATACAAAGTGGGTTTTAGTAAAGATCTTTTTATGCTGATGATATTCAGTGGTATTGCACCTTCAAAAATGTGGAGTTCTTCAAGCAGGCTAATCTACTTGAGTACAAGGGATCCCAAAGTGGGGGATGGGACCCCCTGGAGGGGCCGCGAGACACCTCTTCGGGATCGCAAGTTGATTTAATGCCGATGTGCTAAAAGATTTCCGTATTTGTGAAACTGATATCACGTTACAAGATGCTCCACATTTCTCATTTTATCGCAGGGGGAAGGCATCACTTTTTTGTAAGGGTTCTTACAAAAATATCACTTTATTGCAGCCTATATAGATATATATAGGTTACATCAGAAATTGGATATGTTTACAACAAAACTTTATAAGATTATCTATATTCCGATCCCAGCCAATATTCTATATTTGAAGCTTATGAGCAAATTATGGATTGAATTACTTCGAATGGACTCATTCTCTCCCTCAGAAACTATGCCCATTGCCAAGACCATTCAATTAAATTTTATCTATGTAGCACCAATTCATGAAACATGCCATCTCAAGGCACTTTCCAAAGTCAAATTCAATCAGATTCTCCAGATTGGTCAAAAATAATTTCCTATCTAAGGAAACCCAGTAGATTGCATCAAGTCTTGACAAGCAGCATTCACTCCTCCTGAAGAAGTGGTTCATGGAGAGAAGTCAGCTTCTTCAGCCAGTAGGAATAGATCATATCCTGACCTGGTGCTGTCCAGTTCTTCATACCTGATAGTTTTTGTTGGATACATATATATATATATATACATACATATATATATATATATATATATATATATATATATATATATATATATATATATATATATATATATATATATATATATATATATATATATATATATATGTATGTGTGTGTGTGTGATATTATTGTAATGGGTATTATTGTGTGATATATTGATATTATATTCTCTGCTGTATGAGATGTTTAATTGGAAGAAACCAAGAAAATAAATATCTCTGTTATTTATATCTCTCACCATCCATCATGCCAACCATTTCTGATCAACAACTGCTTGTCCAACCTCAAAACCTTGGTAAAATATGTTTGGAAAAGTAACCAATTTTATATGCTTTTCAGCTGTTAAGCCTTTTAATCTACATATTTTAAGTGAAGGTATCTGAGAATGACAACTACAGCCTCCAGGTCAGGGGTAAGAAATTGTTATATTTTTGTAGATTTCTCTGCTATGTAATCTCTCCAGGCTCCACACTTGTCAAACAGTGCAAAGAGCTCCACTTCACCTATTCTTACCTCCTCCAGCAAGTAAAGACAAGAAAAAAAGATAATTTTAATAAAGAAAATCCCCTAAAACAGCAATTTCTGTAGCTGATATACCCTCAGAAATATAACCATAACTTTCTGAATGACTGTCAGATTTGCTGCATAGTTAAGATAAACTAGCAGAAAGTTAAACCACCTTTGTGTTGACTCACTCACCAACACTCATTTCCTCAGCATTACATTGAGGGGGATTGACATCGTGTGTTAAGACTTACAGCTGCCATTATTATTTCTCTTTTGCTTTTTGCCATAATCAGAGAAAAAACATTTTTAAAATTCATATTTTTACATGTGAATGTTTTGGAACTTCCGTTTTTTAAAACCTAGGCATTCATAACATGTAATTTTGTACTGAAGAGCTAACCTAAATATTTGGATTGAAATCCTCAATCTTTTTAATATTCTCAATTGTCCACTTGTCTATATTTTGAGAAAAACCAAGTGTTTTTTTCCCCCCCACATCTGGTGTCAGCAAAATGTTTTCAGCCTCTGAGGCATGTGGTGAAATGGAGCTTGTGCTGGGATGCAAACACCAGCTAGAGCAAAAAAAGGAGAACCCCCTCCCTGAATAAAAAAGTTAACAGACTAAAATGAATTGTGGGGGCTGCCTTGTCAGGACTTTAAACTTTCCCACTCTGGGAGAAGGTTTCAAATGTTGTTTCGTGGCCACTTTGTCTGGACGGGTTCTCCTATCTGTTCAAGAAGCTTGTCGGATACAGCTAAACCCGTCTTTGTGTGGGGACGAGTCCTATGTGTCTTCTGTAACAATTTGACATGTCATGATTTGACGTTTTTGTTTGCTTTGTTTGGACTTTTCTGGTCTTATTAGTCTCCTCAGCCAACTGCCATCTGTCACCATCCAATAAGCTCAGTCCACTCCTCAGTCACCAGTCATTCAGCTCCTGATCAGCTCCACCTGCTGCAATCAATTAGTGTCAACTCTACTCACCTGTTCCCCTGCCTACTTATGCCTGCCTCATTCTTTCACTCACTGCCAGATCATCTCATGTTGCCTCATGTGCACTGCTGCCGTTCTCTACCAGTTCCTGTGTGCTCAGCCAGCTGGACTCTTCTGTTCATGTTTAGACCTCACTGATGTATGTTGCCAGTGTCCGCGTGCTGCACAAGGCTGCTTAGTTTCCCTGTCAGTTCCAACTGCTTGCCCTACCCATTCTGGTGGTTCCTCAGGCCACATTGCCTGCTCTGGTCGGCTCCTGCCTTCATCACTGTCATCTCCAGAGAATCCCATAGATTCTGGCCACCACTGTGCCACAAACCAAGATCTCAAGGAAGTTGGGGTCAATGAAAAGTGTACTTTTAAAAGAGAATTTAACTCCAACTTAAATGAATTGCTTCAACTACTAAGTAATTGAATTAAACTGATCCGACTTTATTTATTTCAGAAGTTGTCACGTTAAACGCCCATAAATAAAGTTGGATAAACTTAATTCAATTACTTGTTACCATGTGAAGTAATTTATTTAGGTTTGAGATACATTCTCTTTTTAGAGTGGAAAAGAAACTCTTAGAAATGACAGTCTGATGTTTCGGAGTTCTTCTCTGATGAAAGTGACCACAGAATAGGAGCAGGGAGCAGTATACCACAAAATATACTCTCTTATATATGTAATATAAGAGAGTGAATTACAGAAGCAGCCATTCTCAAAAAGGAAGGGGCTAATCTGGGATTTCGTCATGTGTAGGATCTCTGAGGTGCCAGGCTTGCTCAGTATGTTTGTTTGCATAGACTATAAAATCTGAATTTTCAATTGCCATTTTCAAGCAAACTGTAAATAAAACATGGTGACACATCTCTGCATTCTGTACACCAGAGTTATGCTAGATGTGGCAGGCAGAGTGAAAAGCTCATGACATTATTATATTTCAGTAGTGTTTTTTTAGTTTTAGTCAGTGTAATTGTTTACCATAAATATGAACGTAATAATCTAAAGAAATATTCATGAACAGAATTTGCCTCCATATTTACAGATAAATCCAGTCAAAATAAAAGGGATAATAATCTCAGCATTAGGGCACAGAACACACTGGTATCTCCTTTACTGCTGTTAAATGGTAAATGGACTGAATTTATATAACGCTTTTCTAGTCATCCTGACCATTCAAAGCGCTTTACACTATAGCCACATTCACCCAATCACACTCACTAACACACTGTGTCCTGAAATGCTCTGTTGGTTTGAAAGCTATCTAGCAGACAGAACACGGTCTGTTCAAGCAGAAGGTTTTACTTCTGACAACCTCACAAAAGAGGTGCCTCAGGGTTCAGTGTTAGGGCCACTTCTTTTTATCTATTTTATCAGTAACATCCACAAAATTGTGCCCAAAGCAAAATTTTATTTATATGCTGATGATAATTTTATGTACTGTACCTCCCCCACCACCATCCAGACATTCACCCAGTTACAATTGGCTTTTAACATAGTTCAGAAAAACCTTTATGATTTAAAACTTCTGGTAAATGCAGATAAAACCAAAGTCATGCTTCTCGCAACTACAAAGGTTAAATCGCAGAACCTGCCCCCAATTGTCACTTTGCAGGGTTCTCACATTGAATTTGTGTCATGCTACATATATCATATATGAGCCTCTTTATTTTACTCTGCATAGTTGGCAGCAAGTAAAAAGGTTGAAGCTGAAGTTAGGTTTTTATTTTAGGATAAAATTATGTCTTTCCTTTGAATCTAAAAAAAACCGTCTGGTTCCTCCTATCTTCACGTCAGTTTTAGATTACGGAGATATCCTGTACATGCATGCCTCCCCCCAGAGTCTTCGTATTCTGGATGCTGCCTATCATGGAGTGCTGAGGTTAATCACAAACACAAGATCAGTAACTCACCATTGTTTGTTCTACAAACATTTTGGTTGGTCCTCATTGTCCTTAAGAAGGCGGAGACACTGGCATGTCTACTTCTGGTCTACTTTCCTCATACCTTTCAACGGGGTCGTACAGTCTCCAATCTCAGGAATTTTTATTATTTTCAGGCCCGAGGGTGAGAACTGAAATGGGAAAGGGGCTTTTTCATATGCAGCCACCTTTGCCTGGAACCAGCTGCAGGAACACCTGAAGCTTCATGACCTGGTTTCTCTAGATGTTTTTAAGAAAATGCTGGATGACTTGGACACAGCTACAACTGACTGTAAATGTGTTGCTTTATTTGGGGATTTTATTTGGGGATCTATTGTATTTTTAACTTATATTTTGAATTTATGGTTTTGAACTTTAAATTTAAAGTTTTACATTAAAATTTAGTTGTTGGGTTGTTTGAAACTTGTTTGCTTTGCTGCTGTCTTGGACATTCTTGAAAAAGAGATTTCAATCTCAGTGATACTTTCCTGGGGAAATAAAGGTTAAATAAAAAAACTGATTCACACAAATACAATTACAAAGATCAGTAGGCAACTTGGGGTTGAATGCCTTGCCCAGGGGCACATCAACATGTGACAGAGGGAAGCTGGAATCAAACCCACACTCTTCAAATTGCTTACTCTAACCTCTAAACTACAGTTTACCCCATTTAAAGGTTCCCTGCATTATACTTTTGACTGCCCTCAGACTTCAGTTTATGTAATTAAATTATTTCATGTTTAAAACCTTGAGATAAAAAAAAGAAAAACAAATCATGCTCTGGTCAGGAGAGGAACAGATTTTATTTTCATTCTTCTCTCTCCCTTCTCTGAAAAACGGCCAGGATAAGTAGTGGAATTCATTTTCCTATTGGTTGTCTAGTGTTACATGGTACATTGGATAGCCAATACATCTTTCTTTAATTGACCGGAGAGACCTTCATTACAATATTTCCTTCGGAAGCTTAAGCAGCCAAGAGCTGAAAGTGCTGTCAGACAACCAGAACCAGCTAAAAGTGTTGTCTTACAGAGTCAATGAGAAACCTGATTAACTTGTCAGATTTGGTTGCAATACATGTTTTTAGTTGCATCTCGCAATTTTGCAAAGTCAGGAATTTCTCAGCGTAGTTTTGTTTTTCCACCACAAAACCGAAGTGCTCAGGGTCTGTAAAAGTGCTTTTATTTTCAGATTACATGATTCTAGATCTAAATTGGGGGGTAACTAAAACATTCAAACAAACTGAACCAGAACCAAAAGCCTTCCAGTCTCTGAGTGACCTGTCAGCCAGAACACAGCTGTTGTTAGGAGATTTTGCTGTCAGCCGAGCTGCAAACAGTAACTATGGATCCACATGAACCAAAATCCATGTCACTAGCATAGATGAGCCAACA
Source organism: Fundulus diaphanus (assembly GCA_037039145.1). Classification (NCBI taxonomy): domain Eukaryota; kingdom Metazoa; phylum Chordata; class Actinopteri; order Cyprinodontiformes; family Fundulidae; genus Fundulus; species Fundulus diaphanus. The sequence continues at coordinate 10,065,189 of CM073126.1, forward strand.
CCCTTACTCTGGAGCCCAAAACAAGCCCTCTAATTTACTCTATGATAAACTGACAGATAAAAAGTGGCTACAAAATCTCCTTCTATTTCTTTTCCCTTCTCCACCCTCAGATTAACATTAGGTATTACATTTGATTTTTGAACTCCTGACAGACTTTTATATTATGATTGGCATAGATATGTTAACATTTGCTTTCTTTTGCATTTTCTTTGTTGCAATAGAGACACATTTTTGTACGTTTTTAATAAACGAGATGTTATCAGTCAAATATTCTTTATAGAGAATTTCTTTACTACCAAAATAACATATTGTGTTATTACAGAGGTTGAAAACATTTAAAACAGCGGTATTAAATGGTAGACATTAGGTTGATTAATTATGATTTAATTACTGATTTTGTTATTTAGTCAGCAGTTTTTTCCCTTCTAATTCCAAATTAAAGTATAATGAATTTGTTTTTTAAATTAAATCTTAATCTGAGAAGTATATAGACTTTAATGTATGACAGCCATTTACTGGAAGGGAAATGATTTATACTTCAGAGAGACTTTTGATAGATCTATGAAATAATTATACTGCAAAAAGGCTTAAATCGGAGTCAACTGGACTTCCGCTCAGTGTTTTCTGCAAAACATGTCTGCCAGGTACACAGTGTGGAGGTTTGTGGTTCTCTCTGCTGGTTTTAGTCAGGAACAATTAAGAGGAGCATAATCCCGGGCTCACATTGAATATGGTGCAGATGCGGCGCAGTTGCGGCGCCGCAAGGATCCCCGGATCAAGATGCACAATTTCAAAAGCCAAACAGGAAACATCAGGCACTAAACAGGATAAAGTTCTGCTGAATTTCAAAATTAAATCGCCCCATCAACTTACGTTAGCTTGACTCTTGTAAACGAAATGGCAACACAAGGAAACTGAGGGAATTTTGGAAGATGAAATAGAACATTTAAGTGCACAAATAATGTCTTTTGCCCTAAACATGTAACCATTTGTCCGTCATCTTTAAAACCTTGAAATAAAAAAAAGAAAAACAAATCATGCTCTGGTCAGGACAAGAACAGATTTTTTTTTATCTTCACTGCCATGCTACTTCAACCACTCACTTCAAAACTAACCCGTGACGCTGATATTGGGAAAGACCAAGCTCTTCCCAAAGAGAAGGGCGAAAATATCGTCCCGGAAGGGCCCGGAAGAGGGAACGGGAAAAGTGAGCGGGGTGGTGCCGTGTGTGGCCAATAAAAGTCAGTGGAACTGCGCCTTATGTTTTCTCCCCACAGAAAGCCTTGGCTATGGTACTGGAGCCTACAACCCTGCTACAACTGTGTGCCTGCACTCTTGAGAGAAACCAAGTAAACCTGCCTAGCTTTGTGTTTATGAACCTTCCCAGAACTCCTGTTCTCTCTCACGCTCACACTCACGCTCCTGGACTGACTAGAACTCACCCAGGTGCTCCACCAAACCATCGCCTGTCCATCCACCAACCTTCATCCACCACCAGCGACAGCTAGCCATGCAGCATTTCACAAACCGCCGCTCAGACTGCCAACCACAGCCCTCTGTGTGCTGATTCACAACCTCCCTGAACTCACCACAGAACCAACACCGTAAGCCACCTGCTGAACAGTTAAAATCTGCTCGCTGTCTGTTTAATCTTGTTTACTTTCTTTTTGCAGTTTATGACCAGAGCCTTGCCTTAGGCCTTTTCCACCAACACGGCTCAGAGCCCATTCAGGTTCCTGACCATGTTATCAAACCGCAGTGGTGTCTTTTGTGGAATGTATTAACTTTGATCCGTTTCTTACACTTTTATGAAGGTTTAACATGTTTTTATATGCTTTAATATGCTTTTAAGATAGCTAGCAGAAAGCTTCAAAACCGCGCCTGTTGGTAAGAGAAATGGAATTCTCTTACCAACAGGTAAGAGAATTTGGAATTCTTGGAATTTGCAAGACGGGTTTCTGTCTTGCACAACCTTTTGTTGGTAGCACAAGGTTCGGGTTGCGGTCCGCGGCTTGCAGGCGATGACCGTAAGAACTAGTGCAGCGGAGCAGCTTTCAAGCAATGACCGGAAGAACCAGTGCAGAGGGCAGCCAAAGAAGCAACCCCATATAGGGTAGAAGTATTGTTAAGGTGTAGGACTGATTGGGCAACAGTGTCTGTCATTCGCTCGTGTAACTCTGTGAGACCCTCCCCTTTGAAGTGAATAAAAAGAGCCTGCACAAGCAAGACGGCAGAGTTGTTGCTCGCAGACGTTGGCTGGTGCAACTTCTCTCCTTTTGCAAAGGTGAAACTCGAATTCTGTTTCCTTGGCTGAGTTTTTGTTGCAATCTTAGACTAAGTCCTGCACATGACTCAACGGACCCAGGGAAGCAAGACGGCTTCAACACTTTCCACTGAAAAAAAGACGTACTGGCACGGGACATGTAGTTAGCGTCAGGCACGGCATCTGTGGGATGGTCCAGTGTGAATTACCAGACATTTGATATGAGGATGCCACAGGTCAAAGAAACAACTAGCATGTCAGCACCCATGAAGATCATGTAGTGGTCTGCTCAGGTAACCCAACAGTTCTTTGTTTCTTGGGGTTGTCTGGACTTCTGGAAAAGAGTCGTGCTCCCACAAGGACAAATTTAATGCAGAGTTTGCCATGCAGATGGAAAGTGCAACATTTTTCCTCACCAAAGGACAGATTATAAATAAGATGACGAAGCTGAAAAAAATTGTACATAGACATGAGGAAGGATTTATCCTGTAGTGAAGCTGGAAGAGGTGATTTACCACCCTTCTTCTGTCATGGTTTTCAGATGTTTCGCCCACATGCAGATACGAACGGGACACGACAGTCAGTTTAAGATGTTTATTAAGAGCGTGTGAACAACAAGGACAATGGTGCAAAGAAAGAGACGAGACCTGAACGTCGAAGCGGGAAGACTGCCGAGAGAGAGGGGAGAATATTACTCAAGGGCAAGAACCAGGAAATAGCCAGAACGTGCGCCGCTTACCTTTAGCCGGACGGACCTAACCGGGGAGGGGTGTGCCAAGGTAACTCTGTGAGCCTACTCTAGTTGGTGGCTTGTCACTGTCCAAAACAGGCTTAATTTGCGAGACATGGAAGGTAGGGTGTACTCTAGAGTGGGGTGGCAGACGAAGACGAACAGTGGAAGGATTGATGATGGCGTCTATCTCGTAGGGTCCAGAGAATCGAACCAAACCCTCTGACCGGGGTGGTACTGGGGAGCAGGTCTCCGGCGTCGGTCGGCGAACCTCTTGCTCTGCTCCGCGGCGCGCGTCAGAGCGGTAATGGTAGTCTTCCAGATATCCTGACAGCGGTTGATGTATTCGTTGACTGAGGAGAAGGGAATCTTGAGTTCATCGGTAGGCAGGAGTGGGGGTTGATAACCAAGGGATACTTCAAAAGGAGAGTGACCTGTGGATGTGGAGACGTGTGAATTCAAGGCGTATTCTACCCAGGGCAAACTTGGAATCGTGGCACCATTGTAGGACGTCAGGGCGGACAGACTGGGGAACATACTTAAGACCCGCAGGACCGGTACCGTGGTCTGGGTCTAATCGCAGAGCCTGGTTGATCCTATCTTCAAGGTCCCAATGAAGTGCTCCGACAGAGCATGAGGGGGGAAGAATCCGTTCCGGCTCCGTCTCCTGTTCAGGAGGAGCGAACTGACGAGAAAGGGCATCAGGCTTACTGTTTCTTGAACCGGGTCTGTAGGTTATTGAGAGCTTGAATCGTGAGAAGAATAATGACCAACGGGCTTGTCGAGAATTGAGGCGACGAGCTGACTGTAGGTACGAGAGGTTCTTATGGTCCGTCCATATAATTATGGGTTGCTCGGATCCCTCAAGCCAGTGCCGCCACTCCTCTAAAGCCAACTTAATCGCTAGTAGTTCACGATCACCAACATCGTAGTTACGCTCGGCTGGGGATAAACGTCGCGAAAAGAAGGCACAGGGATAGAGTTTATTATCTGTATCTGAACGTTGTGACAAGACTGCGCCTACCCCAGTGTTAGAGGCATCTATCTCTAAGGTAAATTGCTTAAGTGGGTTCGGATGAACAAGGATGGGCGCTTGAGAGAACTGTGACTTGAGCTGGCTAAAAGCTGTTTCTGCCTCTGGCCCCCAGATGAACGGAACCTTAGTAGAGGTCAGAGCGTGTAGGGGAGAGGCTACTTGGCTGTAGTTCCTGATAAACCTACGATAAAAGTTGGCACAGCCAAGGAAACGCTGAAGCTGTTTCCGAGATTCAGGGACGGGCCACTCCACTACCGCCCTTATCTTTTCTGGGTCGGATCTGACCTGTCCACCCTCTAAAACTAGACCAAGAAAAGAAACTGAGGACTGATGGAAATCGCATTTCTCAACTTTGACATATAAACGATTCTCCAATAGTCGTTGCAGGACAAGGCGGACATGTTGTTTATGCTGCTTGAGGTTACTAGAATAAATGAGAATGTCATCTAAGTAGACAAAAACAAAGTCGTTCAAAAAATCCCGAAGGACATCGTTAACTAAAGATTGGAAAACAGCTGGAGCATTACATAAACCAAAGGGCATAACTAAGTACTCAAAGTGTCCTAACGGCGTCTTAAAAGCTGTCTTCCATTCATCCCCCTTTCTGACCCGAACTAAATGACAAGCGTTGCGCAAATCTAGCTTAGTGAAACTGACGGCGTTCTGGACTGGTTCGAGGGCTGAGGAAAGTAAGGGAAGTGGGTACTTATTCTTGATGGTAATTTGATTGAGGCCACGATAATCGATGCAGGGTCTAAGAGAACCGTCCTTTTTGCCAACGAAAAAAAAGCCGGCACCTAAAGGGGAGGATGATGGACGGATCAACCCCGCAGAGAGCGATTCATTTATGTACTTCTCGAGCGCTTGACGTTCAGACCTCGAGATGTTATAGAGGCGACTGTTCGGTAATGGTGCTCCAGGTAGTAAGTCAATAGCGCAGTCATGCGGGCGATGAGGTGGTAGAGAAGTAGCCTGACTCTTACTAAAAACTAACCGAAGATCATGGTACTCCTGCGGAACGCGAGAAAGATCTGTCATTATTAGGTTGTGTGGAGGTGAACGAAGGAGGAAAAACCGGGCGAGCTGATTGCAAACAGCGTGAATAACAAGCTGGAGACCATGACTCGAGCCCAACTACTTTGGGCTGGACATGAGTTTAGGTTGCTCATCAGCTGACTGGATTGCTGGAAAATGGGGAAACAGTGCCAACCCAGTTAATTCATACAAAATGTTGTATTTGTTGGTGTTCTAGTTTTTCCATCGGTTATATGTTCCTTGACTTTCCGCAATGTATTGATAATCAGTTTTCTCTAATGGGTGGCTATTGTGATGTTGTGATATGGAGTGCTAATGTTGGTAGCCAGAAGCTCCAGCTTTCGTGTTCCCACGTATCGTGTTCTGATCAGCTCTAGATTATGGTCTTTACGGCTTGGGCTCTTCTAATGTGCAATTCAGTGTTTTAAAGCATGTGTGGTATTTTACAAAGAAGCTAACTTCAGCATCTTCTACTGTTTTCATGAATCCACATACCATGTTTTAATCGGCTCTAGATTACAGTCTTTACGGCTTGGGCTCTTCTAATGTGCAATTCAGTGTTTTAAAGCATGTGTGATATTTTACAAAGAAGCTAACTTCAGCATCTTCTACTGTTTTCATGAATCCACATACCATGTTTTAATCGGCTCTAGATTACAGTCTTTGCTGCATGGGCTCTTTTAAGGTGGAATACAGCATGTTAAACAGAACGCAAAATAAATTTTTAGTATGGAAGGTTACAACTGCTTCCCCAGTGTCCTTACTCCACTTCCTTAAAAATCCTTTTTTTAATCACGTCTGTGTTTGCTGTCCCGTTTAGAGTGTAAATGAAAAAAAAAAAAACATGAAAATTTTGTGACCTATCTAGGAGCCTTTATCAATTCTGGCGGCTCACATGACTAAATATTAAACATTTATTACCATTTATCTGCACAACACACATACGACAAATCATCCTTGGATGATAGTTTTACAAAGATTACTAGCACTGTGTTTTTTATGTTGCCCATATTTATCAGATGTTAACATGGGAACTCAATAGTGATTAGATCTGATTAGATGTAGAAAAAATAGTCTGTAGTGCATAATTTTATTTTTAACGATCAAGCCAATATATTAAACTTTCCCAACTAACTGCAATATATGCTGCTATCTATACTAATCTACTACCAAATCTGCAACACTTCTAAGTTCATAAGCAAACACAAGTGAAGTTAGCCACTACAGCTAGCTCCTTTCCCAAACCAGTTACTCAGCAGCTACTTCCTGCAGGCTTGACCTCAACCAATGGGTGAGAAGCTGAGGCAGTGACGCTGTTCCAAAGACCGCTCCCTCTGTTTTTACATTGCGAGATGGCCAGTCAGACCAAGTGCAAATAAAAGGACTGGGGGGAGAATTTGGTGTGGACGAAAATCACAGGGAATTATTAGAGGCAGAAATATATCAGTTTCGGAATTAAAAGGACGTTAAAATAATTTGAGAAAATATTTTTGAGGGAAAAAACATGTTTTGAACATATCTGGGTGCAAATAATTATGAAATAATAAAAGAGGTGGGGGGAAATCGCTTGTAATAAATACACAAAGAGAAAATAAGGAGTTTAATAAAATGGATGATTAAAATTGAGTGGTTTCAATTTAAAAAAGCATTAAAGCAAAGAGGAGAAAATATGCAAGTTAAATATTGAAATAGAAGCATTTGTGGCTGATTAATTGAGCAATTATTGAATATGTCTTAATTTGTTGCATATAATGGCACACAACTTTATATATTTAGCTACTTTTTTGTATGTAGCTAAAAGTGTGTGTGTAAATACAGGGTTTAACCGTGTATTCATTTTCTTGAGTCATTTATTTCTGTATGTACTCTTAGTGATGGCAGGATTGGTCCTCCAGTGACGTAAATGGTCGATTAATATCTTGCAGGTTATTATCTTTACTGGTATTTAAACCTCATAAAGTGGAGGCTTACTGGTTCGGAGTAAGTTTCTAAACTTATTGTGAACGACAATGCGATGAACAAAAAGTTAGTTCCGCAGTTATCTGCTTGTCGTTTCTCACAAAGATGCCAACCACAGTTCAGGCTGTACAAGTATGTGACTTGCCGCCATTTCTGGTACAGTACTACTTGGTGAATCACTCTGTGTCCGGTAGGTTCGCAAATCTTGACTCAGTGACACAGCGAACAAAACACATACTGATTCATGCATTACAAGACTGACTCCACCATTTCCGGTATAGACAGAATGCTCATGCTGACTGTAAAGGAGCAATAAATTAAATTTCATCACTACGTGGGCTGTTGAGCACTTTCTGTAGAACAAAAAAGGTTTTGCAACCCGCCCCCCTCCTTTTTCTCATGCCCTACTCACCCGTCACCTCGTATGCACATATATGCAAAGGATACAAAACAGCATCACCTTTCGGTGGAACATGTCTAGTGAGGAAGTAAGTAAAGCATAATTTAATAATGCTGTTAGGAAGAGAACTTTCCGATTCTCTGGACGTGCTCTCCGCCATTTTGCTCCTAAGCTACACTGCTCTGACGGTTGCATTTTAACTGTCTATGACTTTAATATGGGGGAGCTGGTTTTGAATCCTGGTTTTGTCAGGAATGGCATCTCTGGACAGAATATTTGTCAACTCTGTGTTACAATTTGTAACGACTTGATGTGGTAACCCCTAGATATGGGAGCAACCAACATGACTCTCTCTCATCTGATTAAAATATGAAAGAAACAAACAATATATAACCTGACATTAATTGTGGTCTTGTCCCCTTATAATGCAAAATAAACTGCACAGTGTGCATTACTTAATGTTTTGACTTAGCACTGGTCAGACACCACCAAGCCCTAAATTAGGCCTACTGAGATAATGTTGGAAAAGTGGTGATTCAGATTATCTTTACTACTGTGTGCTTCCTATGTACAGTATGCCCTGTTATTGTATCTAATAAAATGGAAACAACATTGTGCAGAGGTGTTCATGTGTGGTTTAAAGTGTAGTTGGCATGAATAAAATCACAAAAAAGGTCTTATTTCTGTCATTTACTGCTCTGTTTGTTGTGGCATGAGTCATATAGCTCCCACTGTGAATGATGTATTTAAACTCAGTCACTGCTAGACTCCAAAGAGAGGAGGACTGGCTTCTGTGTTGTTTACAAGCAAATGGAGAAAACTGGAGCGTTGCATCTTTTAAGCCAAAGGACAGAGTAAGTACAAATGTTGTTGAAGATATTGAAGGCAAGGTCACAATATTCACAGAGTTTATAGTGTGTGCCAAAGAGCTGCAGTCCTCTTTAGATGTTCTGTCAACAAGGAATAAAAATTATCTGATACATAGAATGTCACTGGATACATGAGTCAGGTATGTCTTTGAAGATAAGCAATAATGAAGTGTGCAGAGAGGACACATTACCTTCAGAAATGTGACTAAACACATTAAACTATGATGGTAATAAAGAGCAAAAAACGAAACAAAAATTAACAATAAAGTGTCCCTCCCCTGCCTGAGTGTCTTTGCTGACCAGCTAGCCCTCATCTTTACTTAGATTGTTAACAAGTATCTGAAATTGTGTGAGGACCCCTTGTGCTTCAATTGCTACACCATCATCCTGGCTTCCAAGAAACCACTGTCACAGGATTACACAACTACAGGTCAGTCACCCTGACGCCTGTGGTCATGAAATGCCTTAAAGGGACTGGTTTCACATCACCTGAAGGACACCACAGGCCCTCTGCTTGATCCCCTGTTTTACCAGGCAAAATAGGTTGGGGGGATCACTTCGGGTTCTTGGAACAACCCTTTCTCTGAACGTGTGATAAACCGACACCTAGGTTCATCTAGCTCCTGTTCCTTGCCTATGATTTTGTTGCAATTCCATAGGCAAGGAACTATGCTGCCTATGCAGTTGTTGCAAATGCTTGATCGGAACAACTGCAACCAAGTATTTGCGAAGACTTGCAATTAGTCTTTTAGAAGAATATTTTCCCAAATGTTTTTGGGATCATCAGAGTAATGCTCTAGTCTAGAATAATTGGGACGGGCATTGATGTTCTTTTCGCTCAACAGTGGTTTTCGTCTTGAAACGCTACCATGCAGAATATGTTTGCCCTTTCTTATGGTGGAGGCATGAACACTGACCTTAACTGAGTTAGGTGAGATTTTCTGGATGTTGTTGTAGGGTCTTTTGTGAACTCTTGGATGAGTTGTCGCTGAACTCTTGGGGTAATTTTGGTTAGCTGGCCACTCCTGGGACAGTTCATGACTGTTCCATGTTTTTGCCATTTGTGGATAATGGCTCTCACTGTGGTTTGCTGGTGTCCCAAAGCTTTAGAAATTCCTTTGTAACCCTTTCCAGATTGATACATCTCAACTTTCTTTCTCATTTGTTCCTGGATTTCTTTGGATCTCTGCATGACGTATAGCTTTTGATGATCTTGTGGTGTGCTTCGCTTTGTCAGGCAGGTCTTATTTAAGTGATTTCCTGATTAAGAACATGTGTGGCAGTAATAAGGCCTGGGTATGACTAGAGAAGGTTAACCCAGGTGTGCTCCACCATGACCACATCTGTCGTCATGAAATCCTTTGAGCGCCTGGTGCTGAAACACCTAAAAGACATCACAGTGACCCATGCTGGAACCTCAGCAGTTTGCTTACCGGGCAAACAGATCGAGAAAAGAGGCTGTCAACCTGGGCCTTCATTTCATCCTGCGCCATCTCGACCAACCGGAGACATACGTCAGGATCCTGTTTGTAGACTTCAGCCCGGCCTATGACACAATCAACCCTGACATTCTCCACCAACCTAACCCAGCTGACACTGCCACTGGAGCTAAACCCGTGACTGTGGAGATGACAGTGAACTTAAGTAGATCCAACTCATCCTGGTCACAGTTTATTCAGACTTTTACCCTCATGTTGGCTCTAAAATAACCAAGCAAACCAGGTTGATAATCTGTAGCACTCTCCGTTCTACACATTATCAATCTGGATCCGCTCCCATCAAATTTGTTGGGGAAAAAGAGGGACAGTCAGCAGAACTTTTTGAGCTGATTGGGCCAAGCAACACCTAGTGCTTGCCTACCAACGGTTGGTTTTAGCCAATCATGGTTTGAAATGAAAATGTTGTAAACTGCTGCTGCTGCCATATGAAACCACAATAAGTAAGGCTAGTAAAGGCTCAATTATTTGGATTATGACATTCATGACAATTGGGTATTCTGACAAAACAGACATGATAGGAGCAGCTACGCGTGCCTCCTCTCGCGCTGCCATGTTTATTTTCGTTTGGGGCGTGGTCTTGGCCCCTTGCTTCTTGCTTTCGTCACAGCTGGATTAAACCATAACACTACAATGTGATTGGCCTGACCCATTTTGATTCGGTTCCGAATGGTTAAGTCAGGAGCAGGAACAGATGGATTGTTGTGTGTTTGTGAACGCACAAATACCGCGAGAAATCAGCTTGCAGGCAAGGCTATCGTTTAAGAGCCCTGATGGTAAAAATTAACCGACACAAAACCAGTTTCTACCCCCATGTGGTGTCTCATGAACACTTTACAGTCAGGGCAGCCAGTTATTCTGCTGGGGGTGGTAATTTCCTCTACAATCTGCTCCTGTTCTTACTTTTCCCCCCTAATTAATGTATTACTGTCACTTTTTTTTTTGTTTTTGTTTTTTTTTGTTTGCGCTTTCACATGATGTCAGCGTTGGAATCTGATGTCAGATTTCTTGGCGAATAAAGGTCATTCTGATTCTGATAAACCACAGTTAAGTTATGTATTATTGGGGGAGGAGGGTCACTTTTTCACACAAGGCTATGTAGGTTTGGATTTGTTATAGCTTTATAGCATAATGTGTCTGCTAAATATATAAATCAGAAAGAGAATTAAAAAAATAGATTAGATGTGTGACCTCAACCTCTGCATAATCATTCAGATTATTTCCGCTTCAATGTTTTTCTGCATGCTGGCCTTTAAAATAGTTATTTACTGGAACTAATTCACATTTTTATGAATATATATAGCGTCGTGGTGTTGCAAAAAATTAGCAGTAAAATATCATTATAACCCAGGAAAATATTTAGTAATTCATTCTAGGATGGAGTGGATTTATTAAATTGGATTTTCTTGTTTTTTTCACATCGTCATTAGTAGCTGTGAAATAACCGTTTACACTTGAGCCCTATTTTTAACAATTAACTCATGCTCTACACAACTAATTATCACCACAAGCGTACCAAAAACAAAACAAACAAGTCAAATAAACAAAAAAAGAAATTGTTGCACTGAATAGTATTTTTTTTGTTAACTTCATTCAGCAAATACAATATTTTCAGGAATCTTGCCTCTTGTCGGTTGTGTACAGAAGCACTGTTGCGCAAAGCAAACTTCTTAGTCCTCATGAAGGGTGATTATTTTTTATAGACAGCATTTTTCTTTTTGTTTATCCACCTATGTCAACTAATTATAATTCAAGAGTCCGTGTGATGAAGTGTATTTATTTTACGGGGAACAAACTAGGAACGTGCACCTTTCTCTTGTTTGTTCCTTGTCAGTGTCTTCAGTCATTACAGCAGGATGAAAGCAGTTAGTCAGCTTCAAGGACTTGTGATTGAGCTAAAACAAAAGCAGCAGGGAGGCTCTCCATAGAGCTGACAGACACTCAGACTCTGCAGTGATTCATCTGAGCACCTGCGAGCTATGTAGCATATCCAGTCCTGCCGAAATCTAAGGCCTTTCTGTCACTCAACCTATTTAGGCATTTGATACTACAATTTACTTGTGCATAAGCAAAGAATAAAACATGAGTTCGAAAAAAAAACTTTAAAGGAAGAAACTCTGAACATACATCCAATATTTCTTATGCTGTGTTTAGCATGTCTGCTCTGCTCATGAGCCTCTACTCCATTTAATATTCTGTTTCTTTTGAAAAAAGCTAAATTCAAAGAAGTTTTAATATTGCCAAGGCGTTCTGCTCATCAGCTATTTTGGTAACTCTCGCAAAAAGGTCAGCGTTCTCCTTTGAAAACACCTGAAACAATTCTCTAAAGAGGTAGTCAAAGCACACCATGAAGGCTTTTCCCCCAAAATATGACTTTGCATTAGAGTTGGGCAAATAATCCATTTTGCAACATTTCTATATACCGGGCTTTACTGTATTATTGTATCACTAGGCAGGCTTGTGATCAGCGTTGAAGGATCTTGCGAGATAAACAAGTGACTAGCTCTATGAAAACAAGCCGAAAAGAAGCCCAACAAGCGACCCACCCCACTGTAAAGAAGAGGCTGCTTCTAATCAGTATAAATGTATGAATTTTATTAAGGCATTTCCTGCTTGTAAAACTTTTGTCAACAGTGATGGGGTATTTCAGCCGGCTCACTCTTTCTGTGACACAGAGACGCGAGCAAGTCACAGAAGAGCATGTTTTCTGCAGTGCAATAACAAGGAAAACGGGGTCTGTCTGAAAAAAAAGCCAAGCCCAAATAAGCAAATTCACGTTCAAAAATAAGCTTAAAAAACCTCAACCCGTGACTCACAAAAGTTGCAAGCGAATTTAGGGAAAAATAAGCCTAAAGTCGCTTATGATGTGTAGATTTAGCAACACTGGTTTTATAGCAACTTAATTGAGTTTAAATTCAATTCAATTCAATTCAATTTTATTTATATAGCGCCAATTCATGAAACATGTCATCTCAAGGCACTTTACAAAGTTAAGTTCAATCATATTATATGTCATGGTTTAAGTTTTGTCTGGCTTCTTTGTTAGTTTGTAGTTCACTTAGCTCTCCCTTGCTCAGCTTTAGTCACTCCTCTGGACACTAATTAGTTTTCATTCCCGTCACCTGTCAGGCAGCAATTACCCCTGATCTGTTGCCACCTGTGTTCACCTCTTTATAAGACTCACCTCATTCTGTTCTCGTCGCCGGTCCATAGCGTTCACTCCCGCTCAGTCTCTGCCAGTATTCTTGTCAGCTCCGTTTTTGTTACCGTCAGCCGTAAGACTCCTTTCAACCTGGTTTTTGTTACAGTCAGCCTTTAGACTTTTTCCGTCAGCTTTGTTCTCTCCAGTGCTCGTCTCAGATGTTCTGCTCTCCAGTATTCGGCTCAGAAGATCTGCTCTCAGGTCCACGGCGCAGACGCTCCGGTCTCAAGTCATCGGCTCTGACGCTCCGGTCTCAAGCCCTGACGCTCCGGTCTCAAGCTCTGACGCTCCGGTCTCAAGCTCTGACGCTCCGGTCTCAAGCTCTGACGCTCCGGTCTCAAGCTCTGACGCTCTGGTCTCAAGTCATCGGCTCTGACGCTCTGGTCTCAAGTCATCGGCTCTGACGCTCCGGTCTCAAGCTCTGACGCTCCGGTCTCAAGCTCTGACGCTCCGGTCTCAAGCTCTGACGCTCTGGTCTCAAGTCATCGGCTCTGACGCTCTGGTCTCAAGTCATCGGCTCTGACGCTCTGGTCTCAAGTCATCGGCTCTGACGCTCTGGTCTCAAGTCATCGGCTCTGACGCTCTGGTCTCAAGTCATCAGCTCTGACGCTCCGGTCTCAAGTCTTCGGCTCCAGAGTTCCTCCGGGTCAGTCTCTCCACTCGCATCCTGCCGGCCAACTTCTGCACCCTGCACCTCCGTCTGTTGAAAGACTCTGGTCCCATCATCATCCATCTTCCACACTATTCAATAAAACTCACTCCTAAGAACTTGCTCTGTGTGTGCGTGCTGTGTCCGGGTTCATCCTCGAAAAATATATCATAACATTATGGACCGGCCAAGGGATGAACCCGAGCACGCACAGAGCCCGGTGCAGAAGTTGGTAGGATCTGTCCCGCCTCCGGTTCATCTTGCCTGGGTCGCCGTGTGGCGACGCCTTGCTTCTGTTTTGGTCTCGCCATGGTCACTGGATTGCGACGTCATGCTTCCGTTTCGTCTGCCGGGGTCGCATCCGCGACGCCCCGCCTCTGACTTTGTTTCCTGGTTCCGCCTCCTACGCTGCGCAGCCGTTAAGGACGGCGCTCCTCGTCGTCGCTGCCCAGCGTTAACTTTTACTGCTGCCCAGCATATTAAGACTTTGCTGCCCAGCGCCTTCTGGTTTCTGTTTTGAGTTATTTTTTGGGTCCTCATGTTTTGAGTTAATTAACGTTCCTTAGTTTTTCAGTGTTTTTTGATTTCTTAGAGTTTTTTAGGTTTGGTTTGTTGTATTCTAGTCATTCGGGTTCTTCTTTAGTATTCTAGTTTTTGGTTTTCTTAGTCAGCTAGTTTGGTTTTTGTGTCTTTTCTAGCTTTATTTACTTAGTTGCAGTAGTTAATATTTTACTAGAGTGTTTTTGGTTTCTTTTAATTCTTTTGGTTTTGTTTTTTCTAGTTCGGGCTTGTCCTCCGTCTTCTTGTTTTAGCCATAGCCCTGATTTATTGTTCTAGGTTCGCCTTTAGTCTTCTGAGTTTTGTTTTTGAGCTCCAGTTTCTTTACCTTAGACTCCCTGTTCTGTTCCGTTTCATAGTTTTGCTTTAGCGTTTGGTTCTTTTCCTAGTCGTTAGTCTTGTTTTAATTTGTCAGTAGATCCGGTTTTAGCCCTGTAATTTCGTCAGCCCTGTAGCTTCGTCAGCCCTGTAGCTTCGTCAGCCCTGTAGCTTCGTCAGCCCTGTAGCTTCGTCAGCCCTGTAGTTTCTGTCCTAGCCCTGTAGTTTCTGTCCTAGCCCTGTAGTTTCTGTCCTAGCCCTGTAGTTTCTGTCCTAGCCCTGTAGTTTTAGTCTTGTTCTGAATTTGTTTTGTCTTTAAGTTTTGTTCGTCTTTATTTTTTCCCCTTAGTATTTTTGGTTCTGGGATCCTGTGCTTTCTAGGTCCCTACGCCCTTCATCTCCTGTTTTCTTTGTTTGTTTTTGCCCTGTCTAGGTTAGTTTAGTTCCCCTCAGTAGTTGTTTGGTTCTGTCTTGCCCTAGTGTCTCTGATCTGTTCCCCTAGCCCTCTTGTTCTTGTGGTTCCCCTGTTTAGGCGCATGCAGGTCGCCGCCAGAGCCCTCCGGCGCTCCCATGTCGCCGGCTGAGCCCTCTGGTGCGCCAGACTGTCGCTGCCCTGCGCATGCAGGTCGCCGCCAGAGCCCTCCGGCGCTCCCATGTCGCCGGCTGAGCCCTCTGGTGCGCCAACCTGTCGCTACCCAGTGCACGCAGGTCGCCGCCAGAGCCCTCCGGTGCTAAAGTCGCTGTGTGTGCCCTCTGGCGCGCCTGGCCTGTTGCTGCCTAGCTCACCCTCTTGTTCTGATTGTTCCCCTGTTTAGGCGCATGCAGGTCGCCGCCAGAGCCCTCCGGCACTCCCATGTCGCCGGCTGAGCCCTCTGGTGCGCCAGACTGCCGCTGCCCTGCGCATGCAGGTCGCCGCCAGAGCCCTACGGCGCTCCTGTCGCCGGCTGAGCCCTCTGGTGCGCCAACCTGTCGCTACCCAGTGCACGCAGGTCGCCGCTAGAGCCCTCCGGTGCCTAGTTGCTGTCTGTGCCCTCTGGTGTGCCTGGTCTGTTGCTGCCTAGCTCACCCTCTGGTTCTTGGTGTTTGCCTTTGTTCTTGGTTCCCCGGCGTGTATAGACGCCCTCTGTTCTCGGTTCCCCGGCGTGTATGGACGCCCTCTGTTCTCGGTTCCCCGGCGTGTTTGGACGCCCTGTCTCGGTTCCCCGGCGTGTTTGGACGCCCTCTGTTCTCGGTTCCCCGGCGTGTTTGGACGCCCTCTGTTCTCGGTTCCCCGGTGTGTTTAGACACCCTCTGTTCTCGGTTCCCCGGTGTGTTTAGACACCCTCAGTTCCCTGGTGTTTAGATTCCTGGCGTTTTAGAAGTTCCTGTTTTTCCTTGTGTTCCTATTTCTAGCTGTAGTTTTTCATCAGTTTAGTTGAACCTGCCCACGCCTCCTTGTTTTGCTTGGTTTTATAGTTTAGCTCTAAGTTTCGGTCCCTCTCCTAGTTTTCTGGTTTGTTTTGGTTTTCCTGTCTAGCCCCTGTAGTTCCTCTCGAGTCCTGTCTTAGTCTTGTAGCCTCCGTCTTAGTCTAGTAGTCCCTGTCTTAGTGTTGTAGCCCATTGTAATCCCTGGCCTAGTCCTCCTGTCTTGTCTTCCTCCGTGTTTAGGCGCTGCCAGAGCCCTCCAGCGCTTCTAGTCGCCGGCTGAGCCCTCTGGTGCGCCTGCCTGTCGCTGCTTAGCACACGTAGGCCGCCACCAGAGCCCTCCGGCGCTCCCATGTCGCCGGCTGAGCCCTCTGGTGCGCCAGCTTGTCGCTGCCCAGCACACGTAGGCCGCCGCCAGAGCCCTCCGGCGCTCCCATGTCGCCGGCTGAGCCATCTGGTGCGCCCGGCCTGTTGCTGCCCGCCGCACTCCCCGTTTCCTGGCGTGTTAGGACGCCTTCTGTTCTTGTTCCTAGAGTTTTTGGATGTTCCCGTTACCCGCACGCCCCGGCGGATTCCTGCCGCTTCTGCACGCCAGGTGTGTTCCAGCGGGTGCTGTAGAACCCTGGTGTTGGCAGAACGCTAGTTCTTTCCCCCTGGCGTTGTCGCACACCAATCCTTTCTTCATGCCCCGGCGTTTACTTCACGCCCCGGCAGTCTCTTCCCTTGCGCCCCGGCCTTTCCCTCACGCCCCGGCGAGTTACTTCCCTTGCGTCCCGCCGTTTTTCTTCACGCCCCGGCGATCCTTCTTTCCTCGCGCCCCGGCGTTTCCCCACGCCCCGGCGTTCTCTTCCCCAAGCCCCGGCGTTACCCTCACGCCCCGGCGGGTATCCCCTGGCGTTTCTGTATGCCAGTCGTGCTCCAGCGTTTGTTGTTGAGCCCTGGTGTTTTAAGTATGCCTGTTCTTCCCTCTGGCATTGTCGTACGCTTGTTCTTCCCTCTGGCGTTGTCGTACGCCTGTTCTACCCTTTGGCGTTAGGTACGCCCGTTCCTTCCCTTTGGCGTTAAGTACGCCCGTTCCTTCCCTTTGGCGTTAAGTACGCCCGTTCCTTCCCTTTGGCGTTGTCGTGCGCCCGTTCCTTCCCTTTGGCGTTGTCGTGCGCCCGTTCCTTCCCTTTGGCGTTGTCGTACGCCCGTTCCTTCCCTTTGGCGTTGTCGTACGCCCGTTCCTTCCCTTTGGCGTTGTCGTACGCCCGTTCCTTCCCTCTGGTGCTTGTGCACGCCTGTCTTGTCTCCCTGGTGTTTCCTTTCGCCTGTTTCCCAGAGTTCTCTGGACTTTCGGTTCCCCAGAGTTTTCTAGCCTCTTTGGTTCCGCCGTGCTTTTGACCCCTGGTTTCCCTGTGTTCTCTAGCCCCTTTAGTTCCCTAGTGTTCTCTAGCCCCTTTGGTTCCCTGTGTTCTCTAGCCTTTGGTCCTCCGTGTTCGTGACCTTTTGGTTTCCCGTTTTCTCTAGTTTCGTTGGTTCCCCAGTGTTTCTCCTAGGCTTTTGGTTCCCCTGTGTTTTGTTTTTTGTTTGACTCTTGCCCGCCTTCCTGGGACCCCCTCCACCCACCCAGGGTAGAGGTTCTAGGCCGTCCGGGGTCCGGCCTTGAGGGGGGGGTAGTGTCATGGTTTAAGTTTTGTCTGGCTTCTTTGTTAGTTTGTAGTTCACTTAGCTCTCCCTTGCTCAGCTTTAGTCACTCCTCTGGACACTAATTAGTTTTCATTCCCGTCACCTGTCAGGCAGCAATTACCCCTGATCTGTTGCCACCTGTGTTCACCTCTTTATAAGACTCACCTCATTCTGTTCTCGTCGCCGGTCCATAGCGTTCACTCCCGCTCAGTCTCTGCCAGTATTCTTGTCAGCTCCGTTTTTGTTACCGTCAGCCGTAAGACTCCTTTCAACCTGGTTTTTGTTACAGTCAGCCTTTAGACTTTTTCCGTCAGCTTTGTTCTCTCCAGTGCTCGTCTCAGATGTTCTGCTCTCCAGTATTCGGCTCAGAAGATCTGCTCTCAGGTCCACGGCGCAGACGCTCCGGTCTCAAGTCATCGGCTCTGACGCTCCGGTCTCAAGCCCTGACGCTCCGGTCTCAAGCTCTGACGCTCCGGTCTCAAGCTCTGACGCTCCGGTCTCAAGCTCTGACGCTCCGGTCTCAAGCTCTGACGCTCTGGTCTCAAGTCATCGGCTCTGACGCTCTGGTCTCAAGTCATCGGCTCTGACGCTCTGGTCTCAAGTCATCGGCTCTGACGCTCTGGTCTCAAGTCATCGGCTCTGACGCTCTGGTCTCAAGTCATCGGCTCTGACGCTCTGGTCTCAAGTCATCGGCTCTGACGCTCTGGTCTCAAGTCATCAGCTCTGACGCTCCGGTCTCAAGTCTTCGGCTCCAGAGTTCCTCCGGGTCAGTCTCTCCACTCGCATCCTGCCGGCCAACTTCTGCACCCTGCACCTCCGTCTGTTGAAAGACTCTGGTCCCATCATAATCCATCTTCCACACTATTCAATAAAACTCACTCCTAAGAACTTGCTCTGTGTGTGCGTGCTGTGTCCGGGTTCATCCTCGAAAAATATATCATAACATTATACAGATTGGGTCAGATTATACAGATTGGTCAAAAATGTTCCTATATAAGGAAACCAGTTGATTGCATCAAAGTCCCGACAAGCAGCATTCACTCCTGGAGAAGCGTAGAGCCACAGGGAGAGTCGTCTGCATTGTACATGGCTTTGCTGCAATCCCTCATACTGAGCAAGCATGAAGCGACAGTGGAAAGAAAAAACACCCGTTGGCGGGAAGGAAAAACCTCTAGCAGAACCGGGCTCAGTATGAACGGTCATCTGCCTCGACCGACTGGGGGTTACAGAAGACAGAGCAGAGACACAACAAGACAGACAAAAAGCACAGAAGCACACATTGATCTAGTAATCTGTTCTACATTAGATGGTAATAGTCGGTGATCTGTCCTCCCTGGATGATTTCACAGTCAACAGAACGTCAGACCAGGTGTACCTACTATGAAGAAAAAAGAGAGAGAACAAAAAGTTAAAAGCTGAAATGACAACAGTCATTTCAATGTAATGCAATGCAAATCTGGAGAACAGTAGACTGGAGAACAGTAGAAATCAGTAGAGTGAGAAAAATAGGCCCTGATGTCCTCCAGTAGCCTAAGCCTATAGCAGCAAAACTATAAAGGTAGCTCAGAGTAACATGAGCCACTCTAGTTATAAGCTTTGTCAAAAAGGAAGGTTTTAAGATTAGTCTTAAAAGTAGACAGGGTGTCTGCTTCACGGACCAAAACTGGGAGTTGGTTCCACAGGAGAGGAGCCTGATAGCTAAAGGATCTGCCTCCCATTCTACTTTTAGAGACTCTAGGAACCACCAGCAGACCTTCAGTCTGAGAGCGAAGTGCTCTGTTAGGAACATACGGAGTAATCAGAGCTCTGATATATGATGGAGCTTGATTATTAAGGGCTTTATACGTTAGAAGAAGAATTTTAAAATTCTATTCTTGATTTAACAGGAAGCCAATGAAGGGAAGCTAAAATTGGAGAAATATTATCCCTCTTGTTGATTTTCATCAGAACTCTTGCTGCAGCATTTTGGATAAGCTGAAGACTTTGAATTGCATTTTGTGGACTTCCTGATAGTAAAGAATTACAATAGTCCAGCCTTGAAGTAACAAATGCATGGACTAGTTTTTCAGCATCACTCCTGGACAGAATGTTTCTAATTTTGGCGATATTCCGGAGGTGAAAAAAGGAAACTCTGGAAACCTGTTTAATATGGGATTTAAATGACATGTCTTGGTCAAAAATAACACCAAGGTTTTTTACTTTATTACCAGAGGCCAAGTTAATGTCATCCAGATTAAGTGATTGGTTAAGAAGTTTATTTTTTGAGGACTCTGGCCCAAAGATTACAACTTCGGTCTTGTCAGAATTTAGATGCAGGAAATTTAAAGTCATCCAGCTTTTGATGTCATCAAGACATGACTGCAGTCGAAGTAATTGATTGGATTCATCAGGATTTATGGATAGATATAGCTGAGTGTCATCAGCATAACAGTGGAAATTAATCCCATGCTGTCTGATAATTTTGCCGATCGGAAGCATATATATAGTAAAGAGAATTGGTCCAAGGACTGAACCCTGTGGTACTCCACAGGTGACCCTAGAGTTTGAGGAAGATTTATTATTAACATGAACAAACTGGAATCTGTCCGACAGATAAGATTTAAACCAGCCTAATGCTTTCCCCTTAATCCCTACAGTATGTTCAAGTCTTTGTAGGAGAATATCGTGATCAACTGTATCAAATGCAGCACTAAGATCTAACAGGATCTTAGACCTTTCAAAGTTTTAAAATTATTTTCTAACCATAAAGCTGTAATAAAACAGTTTTTTCACTGAAATTATGGCCTGGAGTAAAGTGATCTTTTCAATAGATAAGCACCTGATCAAAAAGTTTATAACATATTACAGTAGGGTTACAGAATTAACATGTTACTTGTTACCTGCCTAGGCTTATCAGTTGAAGTTACCTTCTCCCATTGAAATCAATGTGCATAAGCTCAATAAGATCATAAGCAAAAGCATTTATAATGCTTGTGTCTTATTTGCCACAGTCGACAGGTTAACAAACATTCTGTGACTGTGGCATCTGAACTCCATTCCACCGGGGCCTGCAAAACATTTGCTAACTTTTTCACTGACAATATCCAAAAGATTAGAGGTGCAGTCTGTACGGCTACATCAAGTTCAGTACTAAAGTTTTCTTCAAGTAGAACTAATTTTGAAAATATTTCTCAATTCAGCAAAAAAAAAAAAAAAAAAACGACAAAAGCTTAGGAGAAATTGTACACCAAATTCCACCTCCTGCTGTATTAATGTCCTACTTACAGCTTTTTTCAAAGAAAATCTTGCCTGTCGTAATGTCTGATTTGACTCAGATAATAAACAGAGACTGTGGGAATACACTATACAGAAGGGACTTAGTTACCTGTATGACAGATGCAAATACATTCAATCTGTCTGTGTCACTGCTGGAACAATGCAGCAGCAACCATCAAGGGCAGTTTTGGTTTGTCAATTTGTGGACTAGCAAGCTAAATATGTAGATGTTTTTATTTTTTTCAAGACAGATGCGTCTTCTTTGACACATAATAAAATAAAACCATGTGGTGGAGGTACTCATCGTAGTAAGACGTAGACGAAGACCCGATTGTGCCAGTCTGAATTGTGAGTCACAGCAGTATGCTGCATTACTCTTAGATAATGATCCTGTTGTGACAGAAGGGATCATCACAAAATTGTGTCATACAGTTCACGTACAAACAAACACAGAAATACCTTCTTTTTCAGGTAGCACTGTTGTGTTATTTGGTCTGAATGCTCCCTAATGTGGCTATTAGGTAATGCTCACCTTCAAGTGTATTCACACTGTGTCCTTCCCTTCAGGAAGTATTCAAAACAATCCTAATGTCCATATGTCCTTCTTTGCCTCCCAACACAGGAAATTGTACTGACATAATGTATGTTTTCTATCAAAAAATTAAGGTTCTCAATTTGGAATTACAGGACAAAACCTTGATATTCAAACAGCTATGACTATATGATGACTCATTGATAAATACAAACTAATGACCAGAGAGGATTTTGGTTTAATCATTCACTCCCAACACCATTAAGTATCCGTATTGTAATCTAATACACAGTTTATCACATTGCCAGTATGCCAGAGATGTCAGATCCCAGCAGATAAATCACAGAAAGAAAGGTGAGACCTCAAGAAAGTTTGAATTCAAAACTTCTTTACTTCTTTGGCTTCAGATGCTTCTGAGCTTCCTTGAGAGTATTCCCTGAACTGAATCCATGGAAGGTAATATACATCAGCACAACAATTTCCAGATAGAAAGCCAGGAAAACACATTGGCACTCATAACTTATATGACTGAGATTCATTAGGTTTCATGCTGTCTGAACGTTTTCCCACTTAATCAGATCATCTCCCTAGACTCATTTCTGGGAGTGCTTGCAACAATTTTGTAAGACTTGTTTGGCTTTTAGAGTGCACACTTTGAAATGCTCCACTTTCTAGACTCCTTGGCATTGCTTTGAGAATTTGCCACAGAATCGTTTGAAAGGATAAAGACTGGCAATGTGAACATATGTTTAGGCTTAATTTAGATTTAACACACAAAGCGGTACGTGTGTTAACTTTTTTTTTCTAGAAAGTAAAAATAGATATTTATCTATAAATACAGGAACTTAGTTCTATAAATACAGGGACTTAGTTCAGGTTTACACACACACACATATATATATATATATATATATATATATATGTGTATATATATATATATATATATATATATATGTGTGTGTATATATATATATGTATATATATATATATATATATAGATATATAGATATATATATATATATATAGATAGATAGATAGATTAACACAAACTGATGATGTAAAGCCTTTTATTTTGATTAATTAGTTTTCTCCTCACCTCCAACTAATTAAAACAAAGTCTTTAAGATTAGATTATTGCATCAGACTAGTGAGAAAGCAGCATTTTTCATGCATAGATGGGGAATTACTTGGCTTTTTCAAAAGTTACTTTTAATACGGTGAACAAGCCTTTTAGATGTTCTTATTCAATTTTTTTGATTTTATACACACACACACACACACATATATATATATATATATATATATATATATATATATATATATATATATATATATATATATATATATACACTATACACTATACACTATATATATACACTACCGTTCAAAAGTTTGGGGTCACCCAAACAATTTTGTGTTTTCCATGAAAAGTCACACTTATTCACCACCATATGTTGTGAAATGAATAGAAAATAGAGTCAAGACATTGCCAAGGTTAGAAATAATGATTTGTATTTGAAATAAGATTTTTTTTACATCAGACTTTGCTTTCGTCAAAGAATCCTCCATTTGCAGCAATTACAGCATTGCAGACCTTTGCATTCTAGCTGTTAATTTGTTGAGGTAATCTGGAGAAATTGCACCCCACGCTTCCAGAAGCAGCTCCCACAAGTTGGATTGGTTGGATGGGCACTTCTAGCGTACCATACGGTCAAGCTGCTCCCACAACAGCTCAATGGGGTTCAGATCTGGTGACTGCGCTGGCCACTCCATTACCGATAGAATACCAGCTGCCTGCTTCTGCTCTAAATAGTTCTTGCACAATTTGGAGGTGTGTTTAGGGTCATTGTCCTGTTGTAGGATGAAATTGGCTCCAATCAAGCGCTGTCCACTGGGTATGGCATGGCGTTGCAAAATGGAGTGATAGCCTTCCTTATTCAGAATCCCTTTTACCCTGTACAAATCTCCCACCTTACCAGCACCAAAGCAACCCCAGACCATCACATTACCTCCACCATGCTTAACAGATGGTGTCAGGCATTATTCCAGCATCTTTTCATTTGTTCTGCGTCTCACAAGCGTTCTTCTTTGTGATCCAAACACCTCAAACTTGGATTCATCCATCCACAACACTTTTTTTCAGTCTTCCTCTGTCCAATGTCTGTGTTCTTTTGCCCATCTTAATCTTTTTCTTTTATTGGCCAGTCTCAGATATGGCTTTTTCTTTGCCACTCTGCCGTGAAGCCCAGAATCCCGCA
Organism: Fundulus diaphanus; assembly: GCA_037039145.1. NCBI lineage: Eukaryota > Metazoa > Chordata > Actinopteri > Cyprinodontiformes > Fundulidae > Fundulus > Fundulus diaphanus. Next base: position 10,088,821 of record CM073126.1, read on the forward strand.
GCCGCCTCTTCACTGTAGATGTTGACACTGGTGTTTTGCGGGTACTATTTAATGAAGATGCCAGTTGGGGACCTGTGAGGCGTCTGTTTCTCAAACTAGAGACTCTAATGTACTTATCTTCTTGCTCAGTTGTGCAACGCGGCCTCCCACTTCTTTTTCTACTCTGGTTAGAACCTGTTTGTGCTGTCCTCTGAAGGGAGTAGTACACACCGTTGTAGGAAATCTTCAATTTCTTAGCAATTTCTCGCACGGAATAGCCTTCATTTCTAAGAACAAGAATAGACTGTCGAGTTTCAGATGAAAGTTCTCTTTTTCTGGCCATTTTGAGCGTTTAATTGACCCCACAAATGTGATGCTCCAGAAACTCAATCTGCTCAAAGAAGGTCAGTTTTGTAGCTTCTGTAACGAGCTAAACTGTTTTCAGATGTGTGAACATGATTGCACAAGGGTTTTCTAATCATCAATTAGCCTTCTGAGCCAATGAGCAAACACATTGTACCATTAGAACACTGGAGTGATAGTTGCTGGAAATGGGCCTCTATACACCTATGTAGATATTGCACCAAAAACCAGACATTTGCAGCTAGAATAGTCATTTACCACATTAGCAATGTATAGAGTGTATTTCTTTAAAGTTAAGACTAGTTTTAAGTTATCTTCATTGAAAAGTACAGTGCTTTTCCTTAAAAAATAAGGACATTTCAATGTGACCCCAAACTTTTGAACGGTAGTTTATATATATATATATACAGTGAGTCCAAGAAGTATTTGATCCCTTGCTGATTTTCTTCGTTTGCCCACTAATAAAGATGTGATCATTCTGCACGTTTAATGGTAGATGTATTCTAACATGGAGAGACAGAATATCACAAAGAAAATCCTGAAAAAAAATCTAAGGAATATATATTAATTATTTTTTATTTCATTGAGGGAAATAAGTATTTGATCCCTCTAGCCAAACACAGTCAATACTTAGTGGCAAAGCCTCTGTTAGCAAGTACAGCAGTGAGACGTTTGTTGTAGTTAACCACAAGTTTAGCACACACACCAGGGGGAATTTTGGCCCACTCTTCTTTGCAGATCCTCTCTAAATCAGGAAGGTTGGTGGGCTGTCGCTTGGCAACTCTGACCTTCAGCTCCCTCCATAGATTCTCAATCGGATTGAGGTCCGGAGACTGGCAGGGCCACTCCATGACCTTCATGTGATGTTTCTTGAGCCAATCCTTTGTTGCCTTTGCTGTGTGTTTCGGGTCGTTATCATGTTGGAAGACCCAACCACGTCCCATTTTCAGCTTCCTGGCAGAGGGGAGGAGGTTGTCCCTCAGGATTGTACGGTACATGGCTCCATCCATCTTCCCAATGATGCGGTGAAGTAGCCCTGTACCCTTGGCAGAGAAACACCCCCAAAACATTATGCCTCCACCTCCATGCTTGACGGTGGGCACAGTGTTCTTGGGGTCATAGGCAGCATTTTTCTTCCTCCACACATGGCGGGTAGAGTTGAGGCCAAAAAGTTCAATTTTGGTCTCGTCTGACCACAGAACCTTCTCCCAATAACTTGGTTCATCTTTCAGGTGATCATTGGCATACTTAAGGCGCGCCTCCACATGTGCCTTCTTGAGCAGGGGTACCTTTCGGGCACTGCAGGATGTTAGTCCATTGTTGCGCAAAGTGTTGCCAATTGTTTCCTTGCACACTGTGGTCCCAGCTGCCTTCAGGTCATTTACCAACTCCTGACGAGTGGTTGCAGGATTATTTCTGACCGTTCTCAGGAGCATTGTCACCCCACAAGGTGAAATCTTCTTTGGAGCACCAGGCCGAGGTCTGTTGATGGTCATGTTATACTCTTTAAATTTTCTAACAATTGCACCAATAGTTGTTACTTTCACATCCAACACCTTGCTAATCTTTTTGTAGCCCATTCCAGCTTTGTGGAGGTCAACAATCCTGACTCTGAGGTCCTGAGACAGCTCTTTGGTCTTACCCATGTTGGAGACTTGAAATCTGTCAGATTGTCTGATTCTGTGAACAGGTGTTTTTCACACAAGTGAGTAGTGAGAACAGGTGGCTTCAGTTCAGCTAACAAGCTGATTGGGAGTGTCTAACTGCTCTGTGAAAGGCAGAACTTCTAATGCATACTGAGGGATCAAATACTTATTTCCCTCAATGAAATAAAAATTAATTAATAGATATTCCTTAGATTTTTTTTCAGGATTTTGTTTGTGATATTCTGTCTCTCCATGTTAGAATACATCTACCATTAAACGTGCAGAATGATCACATCTTTATTAGTGGGCAAATGAAGAAAATCAGCAAGGGATCAAATACTTCTTGGACTCACTGTATATATATATTATATATATATTTTTTTGTATTTAAATATCATAAGGATACAATGTAATGCAGAGGTGTAGCCTACTTACACCCAACATAATTTTTATGTCATGAACAAATCAACCCATTTAGAGTCATAGCGAACAGTGAGGGGATTTTTTTTTTCCTTTTTTGGGTGGGGGATGATTTCTTCTTCCTGGTGGGGGGCGTGACAAAAAATTGAGAAGAGCTTCTTTAAATCACGACAGCCCCAGATCAGTCCCCCTGTATCGGCTCAAACAGGAGGCAGTCACCGCAGAAGCCATGGGGTTTTTCAACCTCAAACTAACTTCACAGCAGTTATTAAAAAGGAATGCTGACATGTCCGAGGGTGCTCAAATATGGATGAAATTTCCACTCACTCCTGAATGGCAAGAGAATCACAGAAGAGTGTCTGAAGTTCATTTATGGGGAACGGGCTTTACTGAAGTTGGATTCCTGTGGGGGAATTCGAGTCAGGGTTTTCGAACAAAAGGATAAAAAACACCTTCTGTACCAACATCAAAGGTGACGACCACAACACTGTCATACAGTTTATTTAATTTCTAAATGCTGTCAAATGTAAGAAAGGTGTGTTTGTAATTTTAACCGCTGCCAGCTGCATGATTTTCCTGTCAGGAGAGCCAGTTCTCCGTACAATCACCGCGGTGAAGTTGGATCCCTGCTGCATAATGGTTCAGTGTCGCAACAGTGCTGCCGCAGCCACATCCCCGTCGCGGCAAGGTCTATGTGGCTTTATATTTCGGTCCCACTGTGTGCAATCGCACCACCAGGTTAAAGCCTTTGGTCAGCTTGGCCTTGCCTGTCTGACATCCTGCAACACAAACACTTCCACTAGACATAAAACCATACTAATGGATTTGTAACGGAGTGTTGCGCCGAGAAGGGAGGTGTGGGTAGAGGGGGGAAGGGGTGTTGGGGCGCGTTTGACCACAATTAGGTAGAGCTGCCCATCATTACTGCACCCAACCCTTTTACTGAGGAGGGACATTTGGCCTGAAAAAACAACATGGTGACATTATTTTTTTTAATGAAATTCTTTATTTATATATGTAGCAATATCAACTACATGAAATGGTTTATACAGTGATGTCATGACACCTTTAATGCGTACAGTAGAGGTTCAAGCAGGCTTGCATGTTGTGTTTCTAGAAATGTATAAATACATTGCTGTAAAGGTTAGTTCAGTTGCCCTAAAGACAAACCGTACACACTTCACTGACTCATGGATCGTCTGCTTACAAATTTTATTGGATTTTTCTGTATTCCATACAATGATTTGTTTTAAAATCATTGTACTTGTTAATAGATATTACCATGCTTAAACAAAAAGCTATGACATAATATATATGGGTACCCTGTCTCAAACTACAAATAGACTAGTATTAACAAAACTCTTTACATAACTTACCAAAATATTTTATCTGAGATCCTACCACTGAACACAAATATATACTTGGCTTTATTTGTGATGTTTGTTTGTCAGAGCTCAATGTTCAGGGTTCCTGTGATGCAGATGGTGGTAGGTAATTAGGAGGCTGAAATATGTCAATTTTACGAGCATAACTTCTGGCTGCGCTTACCACAGAAAGCAGACTGCCCCCTGTTATTCCTCAGGCATAATTGACCATCAGTGAGGACTGGTGTGCTTAAGTTGTTGACAAAAGATGCTGTGTGGTTTCCATAAATGTGCCAATTTTCTCCACAGCAGATTTTTGATTTTGGCTCAGCACCTCAGTTTATAGCCTAATAAGCTGTTTTATTGCCTTTTGATTTTTGCAATATAGATGGTATCACAAACCATTATACTTCATCTACCAATCCTTTAGTTTTTAGTATATCTTCTCTTTTTTGAAATGAAAAAACTGTGGTTTCTCACCTTTTTATGTTTTTGTTGCTGTGATTCCATGAACTGAGACCTTAAGGGGACAAATGAAGTATAGAAAAAGGAGCCACTTTATGGATTGTGCATTTGAATCTGCAAGCTACTGGGTTGGTTAAAATTTGATGAAATGCTATACCGATTCCTGTACATCAGTGGGTTTTTTAAACAAAACAGTTTTTCATAGATATTAAATGTATTTGTATTTTAAACATGAAGACTGTGTTTACACATTAAAAGTTTGTAATTTTACTTTTGTCAAAACACAAAGTCAAGTTTTTCTGCACAAAGAAATACAATGATATATAAACTTTTACTTTTAACTAAATAAACCATGTTTTGTCACTTACAATCAAATCATACTGTCAAGAAATCAAGCCCTGTATTTGAAGAAAGGTAGTAAAGACTATGTAGCTGCAGCTACTGCATATCATCAGCCTTGGTAGAACATTAGGGAAGCGATCAATTGAAGAAATTGTCAAACGACACTAACAACTTATAAAGCTTAGTGTGATACATAAGGTACAAAAAACATGAATTCTACTTGAAACGTGTATATAATTGTAGCAGTACTGTATTTTTCGGACTATAAGGCTCAGTTCAAATCTTTAAATTTTGTCAAAAATTGATTGCGCGCCTTATAATCCGGTACACCTTATATATGATTACCGATGTGCTTACTGACCGATTTTATGTGGTACAGAAATCAGTTAAAATGTGTAAGTACGACTTTGGTTAGCAACAATGCCGCTCCGCTCAATGGATATTCAGAGCATTACGGTGTACTGTGTGACTACCTTATCCGACCCCTGAGCTGTCTACAAGACTGCCTGACTGTAATGTCTAAACTAGAAATGCATTCATGTAAAGACCCCCGCATACTCGGGCGTAGTTCACTCCACGGAGGTCTGCGCTTACAGGTATGTGTAGAGCTAAATTTTTACGACTTCTCAGTGGCAAGAAGTCTTTACATTGAACTGTTCTATATGTGACATCGAGCTTGATACACTGAGCTGCTCCAAGCAGGCGGTCTCCAGGACAGGCAGCATCACATGCCTCTCTGTTTTCAGTGACAGGTGGACGCCTGCTGGAAAAGAAACGGTTCTAGGTGCTCAGCTAGCTTATCACACATTTTACCATCCGTTCCGCCGCTTCGTCCCACTGGCAGAAAGTCTGGGAATTTTAGGAATTTAACACAAGAAATGTAGGCAACAGAATGCTCGTCAATGAAGGGTAAAACGTCAGCAGAGTCAGCGTGGAGTCTGGCAAGCTCACAGTATGTGTACATTACACCGAGCATGCGGGAGCCTTTAGGCAGCCCGCGCCTGGAGTATGCACTAGCAACAATAAACCTAGTAGGTTAATTCAATATAAAAGTTATGTTTATTTTGGCCTTATGTCAGAAACAGGGCAGTGTAGTCCAACTACTCTGTCCTCCTAACAGAGACGGATAGAAAGCTGTGGATGTGAAGGACGGAGTTATATTACACACTTGGGAAGAATATTTAGTGCACCTTATAATCCGGTGTGCCTTATGGTCTGAAAATCATGGAAGATCTTGGCTCCATAAATATATCTGGAGGCATTTTAGATTTGCTCTTATTGTATAAATTGTGTCTTGTATTGGCTCCCACTTAGCGACAAGTGTGTCTAGTTTAACAGATTTGTGATTTAAATACACATTGTGAGCCGCGCTCACAATGTGTATTTAAATCACAATATGTCCCCATTTTTTCCTTTGCAGCTCATTGCACGGTGAATGAAAGGGCTAAGTGGTTACACGGCTTTCTGTTTATTTGTCCTCTGTGTTTTATTCATAATAAAAACATCTTTAAAGTTGACAAAATAGACATGTTCAGTAAATGAAAGGGTGTAAGGGGAAAAAAACAGCAATATTGGGAACACTTTTACATGCTGTTACTTATTTCCTTTGCTTGCTTAATGTAGTATCTCATGTTAAGTAATGAAATGTATATTTAAATAAATTTATTCAACAAAAATTACATTTAATTATTTAAATGTCATTTAAATTTAAAAGATATATTTAAGTATTTAATGGCACATTTAATTTTTTAATTTTGCATTTCATTATTTCACAGTACATTTATTGATACATTTAATAATTTAATGATGTATTAAATAAAGAAATGGTACATTTAATATTTACCAGGACATTTATTGGTGCATTTATCTATTTCATTTTACATTTTATTATTTCATGGTACATTTAGTTATTCCATGATAAATTTATGTATTTAATTTTGTCCCCTTTAACCCTCCACAGTTTTCACCCTGCTTTTCATCTTTCTTCTTCCTTCTTTACTCCTGTGGAAGCATTACCGTACCACTCACAGGCGTGGCATAAGTATTGCAACACCTATTATGGGCCCTTCGGTTTGGTGCAGCTTCATCTTTACGCTCAGACTTTTCTGTGCGGATACAGAGTTTGGCTCCCTGTGGATGTATTTTAACTTGTGATCTACAAATGAAGGACTTTTCCCACCTCTGCTATTATCAAAGCAGCTGTTGACAGCTGTTAATAGATTCCTGAATAAAAGAACTTCAGCGATAGGTCTCAGCTGTTTATAAGAGATTAAAATGCTACAGGATAATGTACTAAAATCTGCAACAAATACCCAATACCAACAGCCAAACACACACCACAACAAAAATATTTAGAAATAATGAAACTTTAACATTCATATTCAGACACTTTTTGTTATGACAAATATTAGCTTTTTTGGACAAATAATAAATAAATGCAATGTTGGCGGATGACTGAAGAAGAAATTGGGTCATGTGAGTCATAAACAGACCAGAGACAAAGATGGAAAGGTTTTTTTATTTATTTAAATATTTTTCCTGAAGAGTGATTCTGCAAAACCTTGTTTAGTAGGTTTTGTTCTTAGTTTATCAGTCTGTGGTTTTAATCTTAATCTCAATAGTGGTTTGCGCTGACAAATCAGTTCTGTGGAGGTATAGTTTGTGCGGTCCAAAGGGGAATCTCAAGGAGATGAACACTCCCTTGTTTCTCATATTAGTTTTGGTGCGAACCTGCCTCAATGATAAAAGAGAGAATATCCTTGTCATTAATTCTAGTTTGTGGGAAGAAGAAAGTCTTTTAAACATAATCAAAGCAAGTGCTGCTCAGAGAGGAGCTCATTTGTTTGACTCTGTGCGGTTATATTAAAAGGCCCAACTCTCTGACCCCATAGAGGAACTCCGGTATATTAGAAATAAGCAGATATTTCCTTCCTTGTCCATTTTGTTTGTCTTACAGTATGAACTTCTATCCTCTCTGTGACCAGACACTCCCTGCTGCTTATAAAACCAGAATGCTTTTTTTAGCCCATATATCAGATTTACCTACAGTGTCATCAACTGTGTCACTGCAGAGAGGGCCTTTGAATGACTCGCAATAAATCATGATTTCCAACAGCTTCGGGGAGCTCACCTCTATCTAGACATGACCTACTTCTTAGCAAAGTCCTCACTAAGTTCTTGTTGAGTCCCCTTGTGGGAAAACGGATAAATGTGGATCTTCCCTCGGTGCTCATTGTCCACTTTGTCACTTCATTAGTTATACACAGACAATTCAGCCCAGCTCACATGACTTGTGTACTGTTTTAACCGCCGTTCTGCTTCATTATTCTTCTGTGCAACAAATTAGTGTGTTTCCTAAGGCACCTCTGCTTATGCAACTACATAGCTGCTCTGCCTGATAAGTGGCAGTCCTAATTTACATATGACTTAAATGTGTCTTGGAATAGAATGTGTTATGCTGACTTCAGGGATTTAAAATATGTTGATGCAAGTGCATAAAATCTTAATAGACCTTCAGTCCATGACAACTTCTTCCAAAGCAACAATCACTAGTGTCCTGAAGTTCTTCTAACACTTTAAAATGTGTAAGTATTTTCTTGCATTTAGAATCAGAGGAGAGGCAAACCATTCTTTCTATTTTAGACACTTGAAATAAGGTACATGTGCCACATTTGGTTATTTTTCTTTTTTAATAACCTATTGATTATGAGGCTGTTTGTGTACACCTGTACAATAAATCTCTGAAATTGATAATTCGAGAATTGTGCCGCTCCAGTTGGCTGCATGTTGGAGTAGCATCATTTTCTTCTGCCCACAGGCAAAACAAACACCCCACCCTCCTTTCACCCAAATGTCCATGTCACCTCTTAGATGTTTTATCTTCCACCTCGGCCATAGACCCTGCTTCTGCGTATATGTCCTCAACCAAATCAGAAGATAGTAATGGCCCCTTTGCCTCTCCCTTCCACTTTAAGTCTCTAAAAGTCAGGTAAAGAGGCAGCTGGAACCAGAATAAGGCTGCAGGTACAGATGGTGTCCACCCCAGGTTCCTAAAGGGCTGTGCAGAGCAGTTCTCTAGGATTCTACAGCACCTCTTCATCTAACCTTGCCTGCAAGCTGAATTCTCGTGGTATTTATGTGTTCACAAACACACAAGAATCCATCTTGTACCGCTCCGGCTTCAGCTGTTTGTGTACGAACCAAAAACGGTTCAGTCCAATCATGTTGCAGTATTGTGATTTAAGGTGGGACATACCAGTGCAACGAAAGCAAGAGCTGCCGAGCCCACAGCTGAACCAACATAAACATGGCGGCGTGGGAGGATTCATGCATAGCTGCTGCTATCACATCTGTTTTGTAAGAATCCACAATTTCTTCTTTGATAACAGAACAGCAAGAAGTGCCTTGACTAGTGGTTTGATCTTTAGAATCAAAACAGAGGGAAATTGTTAAGAAAATATCTTAAGTCAGGCAGAAGGTGTGTCTCCTCTCTGTTGCTGGGTAGAATAACATGGCGTTTTAATAAGAGTTTCTTTGTTCGAAAACAGATTCCCCCTACTCTTGAAAAAAAACATAGGAGGGTCTCACCCTAAAAAGGATGTGTTTAGAGTTGTGAAAGTCAGACAGACTTCTACATTGCGCTGTGAAATCATCTTATAAGGGTAATGTAATACTCTGTCTCCATATTTAATTTTCTAATAAATTAAATATGCATATTACACTGTTTACCTCTTGATAAATGTTTTTATCATTTATGGCCAAATCTGGAACCAGGGTAAGATGGGCCTTCAATATATATGTAGGAGCAGGCCGGTGAACAAAATCTTTAACACTAGCTTTCGTTCTCATAGCGCCTGCAGTTTACGTTTTACTTTGATACAGTGATTGGCTCAAACCAAACTTTGGTAGGAAGGCACTAGGTGTCACTTTGCCCAGTCAGCTCGGAGAGTTCTGCTGAATGTCCCTCCATTTCCCAACAGATTTAATGGGAGCAGTCCCAGATTGATAATGTGCAGAATGTATCAGTCTGGCTGGCCAGGTTACTCTTCATATTTAGTCTGACCAAGGAGAAGGTTCCAGTGTTGAGGAAGGCCTCCCGCCTTGTTCCAGCACCAAAGAGAACTCACCCATCATTACTCAGTGACTTTAGACCTGTTGCCCTGACATCATGAATGTCCTAGAGAGACTCCTGTTGGTCCACCTGAGTAAGGAAACGAGCAGCTATCAGGACCCCCCTCAGTTTGCCTGTTGCCATGGATCTGGAGTTGAAGATGCCATTATACATCTGTTTCAACAAACCTACCGTCATTTAGAAAAGTCCAACAGCACTGTGAGGATCATGTTCTTTTATTTATCCTGTGCAATTAACATAATTCAGCCTGATTTGCTTTGTCAGAAACTCCAGAAGACTCAGAGACTACCTGACAAACAGACCACAGTTTGTGAGACTGAAGGGTTGTGTTTCTAACCAGGTAATCAACAACACAGGAGCACCACAGGGGATTATACTCTCACCATTCCTTTTCATTCTTTACACCTTGGACTTCCAAAACAAGTCAGACACCTGTCCTCTGCAGAAATACTCAGATGACTCTGCAGTCGTTGGGTTCAGGGAGCTAGTAGAACGCTTTGTGGCATGGTGTGGAAACAATAATCCCATCCTGACTGTGGAAAACTAGTGGAGGTGGTGGAGTATAAATACCTCGGTGTTCACCTTGACAACAGACTGGACTGGAGACACCACTGTGAAACTGTTTAGAAGGGACAGTGTAAACTGTACTTTTTGAGGAAGCTTAGGTCCTTTAGGGTTTGCAGCAAGATGCTACATAGCTCCTATACATCTCTTGTGGAGAGTGTGATCTTCTCTACCACCAGCGTTTGGACTTAAAGAAGCTCAACCAGCAGATTAAGAAGACTGGCTCTGTTCTGGGGACCCTTCTAGAACCTCTGTAATAGAATAGAATATTTTATTTGTCACTGAGTGTTGTCCCGGTGAAACTTCTCTTTGGGTACTCCGGTTCACATTACAGTTCACATTACACATAATGAAGGCAAAAACTGACAAACAAACAGGCAATGAACAGGGGATACATCTTTTTTTTAGCATTCAGGAATGTCACAGATAACAGGCAATGAGGTAGTAGGTTGCTTATTGAACAGGCTTTGTTTTCGGAACGCCGAAGCTGGAAGCTCTGCAGAAAAGGGGAGAATAATTAGAGAGGGTCGAACCAGGGAAAAATACCAGAAGCCGCACCGCTTACCGCTTGACCGAGAGAACCTATCCGGGGAGGATGAGTAGTCAGGTGAACGGTTACCGTGGCTCCGAGGTGGAACAAGGTGACTGAGTGACGGGTGACTGGCAGCAGCGACACTGACGGAGGATCCGAGCAACGCCACCGTTGTGGCAGGCAGGAGGAGCGGCAGGAAGAACCAGAGAAGTCCAAGTGACCAGATGTATCCAGGGGAATGGGAACTCTAGCCCGGCTTGGTAACACCAAGAGAGTAAGAGGGGAGACGCCATAGCAGAATATGAGCTGAACTGGATACAGAGCTGGTCTTCGAATCACGGGCAGCACTCGGGTGAGTAATCCAACACAGACACTGAAGAAAACAGGACACAAAAATTAGATCCAAGATGGGTTTTCAAAGACTCACAGGTACGACGGGGTAACACTCTGGCGTCTTCCTGCTCGCTGCGTCTTCCTTAAATGCCAGCCAAGAGAGTGTCTAACGTGCTGCAGGTGTGGACCACGCCCACCCATCAGCTGCAATCACCTGTGAAGCAGAGAAAAAAAACAGAGCACGGCAACCGAATCCTGACACAGTGTAATATTAAAAACTTCATCCATCCATTTTCCAACACGCTTATCCCTATTGGGGTCGTGAGGGGTGCTGGCACCTATCTCCAGCTGTCAATGGGCGAGAGGCGGGGTTCACCCTGGACAGGTCGCCAGTCCATCACAGAATTAAAAACTTTATTTTGTTGATTATATTTTAATTGTACAATTTGACCAGTTGAAATAATTTTACATTAACAGGGATTTTAAAATTGATCATTTTCTTGAAGCCTTTCTGAATACATGGAGTTCAAATGATAGTTATTTTTGGATTGTGATACCCTGCTAGTATAGAGTAGTTCACGCGTGACGTAACGCGTGACGTCCGCGCTACTTCCGGGTCCCGCTGGTAGGCAAAAACAGAGCTGCTCTCGTCTACAACATGACAAAACGGGTGATTTAGAGCGTACTTTTAGTTCGTTTATTTATGGAATCTAAGCAATGCCTACGACTTGTTGCGCTCCCGGTTGCACACAGAGGCATTCCAAATCGTTGGATGTACGTTTCTGTCGTTTTCCAAAGGAGGAAGGACGAAGAAAGAAATGGATATTTTCAATGAAAAGAGCGCAGGCAGACACTCCCAATGGACTGGGGGGGCATCGTACTACGACAGAATTTGCAGTCTACACTTCATCTCCGGTAAATACAACTTAATTCTGCTCTAGTCATTGTTCTACTTAAATAGCGGCGGAGGGTACACAGATCGCTACACGGGCCGGAGAAGCGGTAGCAGCAGCAGCCAAGCAGCAGCGGCGAGCAGGCAGCGGCTGCTCTGCCAGTTCACGGGCTGCGGCAGCAGCCAGCGGCTGCTGCGTAAACACTACACGGGCCGCCGCCCCGGCCCGGCTACACGGGCCGGGGCGGCTAGCAGCAGCTAGCAGCAGGCTACAGCCGCTGCTGCTGCTATTACGCCCCGGTTCACGGGCGCTAGTACTTCTGTGTTTACGCTGCAATGTCGCCGACACCGCCACCCATTTTAACAAGACAAAAACACCTAAATAATCCGTAGTGAAATTTTTTTTTTTTTAACCTACCGGGCCTCTGCTGAGACGCGGCCTGTGTCCGACGCCGCTTTGTGCTGTTGCACAAACATGTGTGAACAACATCCATCCATCCATTTTCTGACCGATTAATCCCTCATGGCGTCGCGGGCGTTGCTGGAGCCTTTTTCCCGATTTAAAATAATTGTAGCCGTCCAGTGGTTTCATGGCTTTCGTGCTCTCTGTCTGTACTGGCCTGCGTGTTTATAAGGCAGCTGTCTATGTCATGGTACGGAGCGCTTGGCCAGCATTTCACAGACTCGCTCCGTCCCTTAAGGCTTTTGCTGTGTGGATCTGGCAATCTGATACCATCAACCATCAACTTACTCTTAAAACGATCTTGTGATACGTCATCTAAAGAAGAAAAATACGCGGAGAACTCGTCAGTTTCTCTGTTTGCGTCCGCCATTGTGTTCGCCTTTTGCCTACCAGTCCGGCGCGCATGCGCGAAAAACCCGCCTCAAAACAATAACAATGAACTGGTCTATACAATTTCAATGCCTGACAAATTATGGTAAACTGTCTACCACCTGTGTAACAACAGGAGAAATACTTTCTCAGAAAATTAACATTATTGCCAATGTCTTCTAACTAAATAACATGCAAAACTCAAAATTGTAATTTTTGTGGGTTGTTACTGCAGCATATTTGCCAATAAAGCCACAATGCTCCTTAAAAGCTCCTTCAAAGAATTATACGGTGGCCCTGAGGTGCAAAGCGCTACAACTTTAAGGAAAGCACTCCAACATTAATGAAAGCGCTACAACAATAAGGAAAGCACTCCAACATTAACAAAAATATTACAACATTAACAAAATCACTTCAACATGCGTAAAGACGCAGCGTGAACGACGCAGCCCTGTATGCTTTAAGGGTTACAGCTGAGGGGAAAATGTTGGACCTTTTAGGCTTGATCAAACTCCGCCTCATTCACAAATGAGACCAACATGGATAGATTAATGATAAGCTGTAGTTTCATTATCAACTACGATAACATACAATCTGCTTCTGGGGGGGTGGGCGTCTTTACGCATGATCCGCAGCTGCTCTATTTTACCCTGGTGCGCTGCGCGCGAGGGATAACAGTGGGGGAAAAGCATAAATAAAGACTGTATAGGGCTCCTTTAGAGGGAAGAGAATGAATATTGGGTCTGAACTGAAGCTCCGATGTTACAAGCTTGTTGAAATGACCCTTAAAAGTGCACACCTAAATTATATGTAACGTAATTTTGCGCACCTGAATTCAAGCCAAGGCAGCACGCCCACCGAAGCGCCACTGGTTCTGTGTCGTTAAAAAGAAAATAGCATGGAACACAGCTACGGACTCTCCTATTGATTTTAATTAGGACATTTTGGTAGGAGTGGAGAGACATTAAACGTAGTGATAAGGCTGCCGCTGATAAAAGCCCCTGGGTCCGAGGGGAGGGAGGGGAGAGGAGCAGACCAGAGCGTTGAGGTACAGAAACACAGCGCACGTAGTAAAAAAAAAAGCATAATTAATAAAAGCGAAACTTATAAACAGACTAAGTGGCGTTTTAGACTGCATATTACGGTTTGGATCACCGAGAACATTCATGGTTTTAAAAAACACAGTAAAGTCAGAATAACTTTCGGTTCAAAAGTAAAAACGAGCTGTAGTCCAATCAGCGATTTCTTAGGTCTCCCACTGGGACGTACCTCTTCCGGTTTGTTAATGTTGTAGCGCTTTCCTAAATGTTGCAGCGCTTTCCTAAATGTTGTAGCGCTTTCGTTATTGTTGGAGTGCTTTCGTTAATGTTGAAGTGCTTTTGTTAATGTTGAAGTGCTTTTGTTAATGTTGAAGTGATTTTGTTAATGTTGGAGTGCTTTCCTTATTGTTGTAGCGCTTTGCACCTCAGGGCCACCGTAGAATTATGTGTGTAACACCAACATTTTGTTGTGATAGAAAATGTTTTTGTAATCATTTCCCGTAGAGTAAATTATTGTGAGTTTTTTCCCATATTGATTTAGTGACAAACCCATGCATCCTGATTGTTATCTAGAAAACCTGATGCAACTGCTGTATTGTTATGTTTGGAAATCTCACTGTTGCTGTGTGAGAAATTGCATCAAGCAAGTACTGAAAGGTTGTTCACCCAATATATCAGACACAAATAAAAACCATCCAACAGCTGCTTTGGTCTGTATATAGTCAAAATAAGCTGAATGTAAAGGCTTACATTAATTTATACATTTCTTAATTAATTTGTGTATTACCGTACTATAAAATTACACTGAAAATGTTAGAATAATCCAACATTTATTATTAGTGAATGATTCAGTGGTACACAAAATGAATAAATTCACACGTATCAACAATATAATAGTTTTTAATACTATATTTTTTAATAAAATGACCAGCGCCACAAACATTGGCACCCCTAACAGTTTTCATAAACTAAATGTAACTGAAATATTTATTTTTTGGAAATGTCTACATTACAACATGGGCCAGACCAGAGAAGATGCTATCCAAGGAAGTCATATGTATAACCTTCAGTATGGAAATAAACATTTTCACTTATTTTCAGAGCAAGTCAGAGCAAAATATTTAAAAAAAACTGAAACTGTAAAAACAAGCCTGAAAGATGTCCCAAGTTTCTCTTTTCGACAAGCACAATGAGAAGGGTGGTAAGAGATGAAATAAGGTTATTTAAAGCTCATTGTCAGAGAACAGCTGAAAAGTATGGCATTTTGTGGTCATCAAGTCCCCATCACAGCCATTTATTTTAAAGGTTTTGTACACACGTTTACCACAGTAGCAAATTATTGTGGAGTGGGCTTTGGTTGTTAAAAAAAATAACTTAGCATTAAACGATTCTAAGGATTTAGCTTGTTATCTACCAAAAGGACAGTGTGTAACTAAGTTGGCTTTTAATTAGCAAAAATCAGGTATTGCTTTCATAAATACATATTCTGCCAAAGTCTAATAATAATCGCCAAAAATATAAGCATTCTCATAGCTTAAAATTAATAGTTTACAAATACATAGATGGCGGTGCACCCAATGGAAGATGCCATATTGTGTCGCCATTTTTGATTACAGTAGCAGAAAGTAGAGATGCACCGATCTGATACTCAGATCACATATCGGCTTCGATATTGATGATTTAGCTGGACTGGATATCGGATGATCCGGCTTTCCAATCCAGTCATTTCTTTTTTTATTAATGTGTGACCCAGCAACACAGATACGCAGATCTAGCCACTTCTATTCTATGTTTACTCTGGTGGTCACGCAGAGCACGCACAGCAGCTAGTGATGAGCAAACACAAAGCAGCATGGAGCAAGTACCAGACTGAGCCAACCCTGCTATTTGGGAACATTTCAAACTTGATATGTCAACAAGTCCAACTTCAAGATGCAACATCTGCAATGTGTAAGTTGCAATGGGGGTGATAAGGTTGGTAAATTCAACACTAACAATTTAAATAAGCACCTCCAAAAGCATCTTGCTAAAGAACATGCAGAACTTTTTTTAACAATGTTTATTTCAAGCCTGATAACTTCACTCACATGGCAAGCAAGGTATACGGTTATTCATTCAACAGTAGTATCGTATTGTATCGGGTATCGGCCAATACGCTTAGCCCAGGTATCAATATCGGATCGGGAAAAATGGATCGGTGCATCTCTAGCAGAAAGAGGACAAACTATTTATCCTTATGCGTTACACCTGTATTTAAAGACGTGTTGTAGGTGGAGGAGGAGTACAAAACAAGCAAAGACAACTGTAGATCATTCTGTGTCTAAACCAGCATCTTCCAAAGGCTGCAAAGCCCCTGATTCTCCTCCTCCACATATCAAGGAACATGTCTGTGCTCAGGACTTTCAGATGACCTCTATGTGATACACACTGCACCCTAGCAGCAACCTTATCAGATGGGATAGTTTCCAGCATCAAGCATCTGCTTGGGCATTTTGTCAGAGATATCTGTGAAATATCTGTGATGATACGTGGCAGAAATAAGAAAACTAAAAGGATAACAAACAGGAATAAACAATCATACTTAAAAGTCAGACATTGTCAGATGCAACCTGCCACTGTTAGTCTATAAATCACTGAATGGCTTAGCACCCAAGTACATCATAGACTGGTTATCAGTGGATCACTCCAGACCACTAACGTCTTCTAACTCAAGCCTACTCTGCATAACCGGAACAAGGAGAAGCAGCATTTAGTTCCTATGCTCCACTTAT
The DNA here is from genome assembly GCA_037039145.1 of Fundulus diaphanus. Lineage (NCBI taxonomy): Eukaryota > Metazoa > Chordata > Actinopteri > Cyprinodontiformes > Fundulidae > Fundulus > Fundulus diaphanus. The sequence goes on from CM073126.1 coordinate 10,105,495, forward strand.
CTAGAATAAACTTCCAGAAAACTGTAAAAGTGCTGAAAGCCTGACTTCTTTTAAATCAAGATTAAAAACCCATTTGTTTAGAATTGCCTTTGACTGTTCTAGTTAAACTGTTAACTGAAACATAATTAGTTTAAGTTTGTAGTCCAACTGTTTTTTAAATCATTAATATTTGCTTATCGTTTCCATTTTCCCATGTTTTATTTTGTTTACATTTTTCTACACTTTATTCCAACAATTTTTTTACTTGCTTTTATTCTGTCTTTATTTTCCCATGTTTTAATTAGATAAAGCATTGCGTTGTCCTTATACTAAATTTGCTATACAAATAAATTTGCCTTACCTTGCCTCTTCCTATTAACTATTAGCATGAGCTTGGTCCCAAATACATGGAGGACAACATTTTTGACCTTGTCACATTTATGATGGTTTATTTGGTGGTTACTATACTCTTAACAGCAAGGTCATTTGTAAGTCATTTAGCACACCACTAGATGGTTGTAAATCTTACACACTGAGGCTTTGAGGCAAAATGTCAAAAGATTTTTCAAGCTGTTGTCACAAGACTCAAAATTAATTTTTAAACCTATTAGTCCAATAAAGAGTCCTGATAGTCTTTGTAGACATTACTCACCTAGGTGGGCAAAAACAGCATGCATTCTAGCATTCCAGATAATGATGAAGAAACATTTCATTAAATTAAATGAAGTTATGCATTTTCTTTCTGTCACACATTCAATATAAATATTTTTAACGTTTTATATGTAAGCTTGTTCTAATAGAACACCACCTCCTCTCCCACTGTTTGACTTGCTTTAGAGAAGGAAGGATGTGTGATCAAAACTGAGAAGCATCTTTAGAGATTTCAGCAATATAGACGAAAAAACTTTGTTCTCTAACCAGTGAAGACAAATATACCTTTTTCCTTACATTTCTTGATTTTTATTGGTTCAACTTTATATTTACTCAGACTAGGTTTTCAAGTAATTTCCACAGCAGAAATTGAACTTTCTTTTTGTGTTAGATAAGATAGACTTTATTGATCTCACAGTGGAGAAATTCACTTGTCACTTGTTAGGTACATTTCAGAGGTTAGTTTTTTTTTTTTGTAAGACAGGTTACAAAGGTTAACATGAATAATAACTCATATTTGTAAGTGATTCATGAAGGAACAATTTAAAGTTTCAGCTGGTTGAAAGATTGGGATTTTTGGATGTACTGTGTTCAAAAAATTAATTTGCATCTTTAGTACTGTCTCTAACATTTTTATGTGACCAATTTTAAGGCATACAGGGCCTTGCAAATCTATTCATACCACTGGTAAGTTTTAAATTTAGTCATGTTTTCACCAAAAACCTTAATGTGTCATGATTTATGGTTTTGTTTGTTTTGGACTTTTCCACCCTGTCCCCCTCAGCCACCATCCTATCAGCTCTGTCCACTTCTCATCCATCAGTTATCATCCAATCAGCTCCCTCTAGGCACCACCTTGCTCTTGATCAGCTCCATCTGCTGCCACTAATTACAGTCAACTCTGCTCACCTGTTCACCTGCCTACATATGCCTGCCTCTTTCGTCCACTCTTTGCCAGAATGTCTCATCTTGCTTCATGTGTTCTGCCGCCGTGTCGCTACCAGTTTCTGTGTGCCCAGCTAGCTGGTAGTGTTGGGTCGATGAGGCGTCATGAAGCGTTTCGACACATTGCCAAACTGTATTGATACTGTGCCGATACTGTGTCACTGAATACTGACACCTGCTGGACCTTAAAAATCCCTACAGGCAACCTAGTTGACAGAGTTAACTAACACTCATTTGATGATCAAATATACACAATACAATTTAAATCATTGTATGTTGCATTGTATTATTTTATATTTTCATTTGAATTAAACATATATTTGATTGTGGACTGACTTTTATTTATTTTTTTTACATCACACCAGTGTTGCAAAATGGTAAAAAATTAACCATTATTAACCGTTATTTTGTTTACAGTTCAGCTTGGATTTTATTTACTGCGCACCATAGCTTTGCTGTGCGCGCTGCTGTGCGCGAATGCACACGCGTGCAGCTTAGAGGGAACAGAAACAGTTTGGCGCGTCAGTCAGTTCCTGTATCGGTCACGTGAATTTCCCGTGTCGATACGCGCATCGAGGTTTTGCTCTATGAGCGCGACACATGCGCCGACGTATCGGTGTTGCCGGACCCATCACTACTAGCTGGACTCACTGTGTTATTTGTGTTCAGCCTTCACTGTTGTATGCTGCCAGTGTCAGCCTGCTGCACAACCCCACCCTGTCTCCCCATGAGTTCCAGTCGCTTGCTCTGCCCGTTCTGGTGGTTCCTCGGTCTGCATCTGCCTTTATCTCCTGTCAATGCCTGCTACACCTGTTGAAGTCTAGTTCTGCCAATCACCCCACCTGCATCCTCTCATCTCCTGCCCATTACTGCTCGCCTGCCTCCTCTGCCATTATTCACATTTTGCAGTAAACCTTTAAAAAACAAAGCTCTGTGTCTGGCTGAATACCTGGTTCTCCAGCAGCATTCTTAACACAATGTATTTCATTTAGATTTTGTGTGACGGAAACACGCAAAGCTCTGCAGAATTTCCACATGAAAAGAAATTGATAAATATTTTTCGAAGGTTCAAAATAAGAATCTAAAAAGTGTCGTATTTTTATTGTGCCTCCTGAGTGAAAACCACCTTTTGTGCAATTGCAGCTTCAAGTCTTTTGGGGTATTTCTCTCCTAGCTCTTTCAAATTAAAATGATTTTTCCCATCCTTCTTTGCAAATTAGCTCAACTTCCGTAAGAGGGAATGAGAAGCTTCTTTAACCATCAATTTCCATGTTTTGCCACAGCTTCCCCATTGTATTTTTGTCTGGACTTTGAATCATTCTGATATGTGAATATGCTTTGATCAAAACAATTCCACTGAATCTCTAGATGTATGTTTAGGGTTGTTTTGCTGCTGGAGTGTGAACCTGTGCCTTAGTTATTTGCTGTGTCTAACAAACTTTCTGTCAGAGCTGCCCTGTATTTAGTCCCATCCATTTCACAAATGAGATGGTGTGCTCACGTTGAAAGTTTTGTGTCACACATAGATATTTGCATGTAGGCCTGAACGTTTTGCTCTAATTTGACCTTAGCACAGAGTCCCCTTCATGGTGTGTGGTAATTGCAAATAGGAAACTTCATTGCTTTATTTCAACAAATCAGCATTCTCTTTGAAAAAGTCCAGATTTGGGAAATACTAATAGTTGAACTAACTAAAGATAATGACAATTGGATCGTTGTAGCTCCCCCAGAGTTACCATGTGCCTCTTGGCTTTTCCTATTGTTTAGGTCTCTTACAGGTCACTCTTGTAAATGAGACACTGAGTCTCAAGGGGCTAACCTGTATAAATAAAGGATTAAAACACCTCTTCTTCTCAAACCAGCCAGTTTAGTTTAATGGATATGTGTTGCCGTTGTGTCATTCTCTTTAATTTTTGGATGATGAATGAAGAGTGCTCTGTGAAAATGTTGTCGGGATATTTCTTTGTGTTATAAATTCCTGTTAAACATCTCCACTATGTACTCCACTAAGTATGCTGTACTGTTTGTACTGATATCCTACCCAGAAATTTAGAGTTCAGCAAAAGTAAATATGTTGCTGAAGAATAGATTTAATAAAACAAAAGTACTTTATTTAAGGAATAATGTCAGTCCTTACATGTAGCACTATTTTGTTAAAAAAAACTTAGTTTCTTGACATAGAGTGTGCAGCTGTGTACAGCCTCTGAACGAGCACTTAAAGTAATGAAATATATTTACCATACAACATAATGTGTTGAAGGTCAACAGAGCCTAAAGCAGAGGGTGAAGTGGTGCATAGCAAACAAGCCAAACGTTGATGGTAAATGTAAGAGCTGGCTGTCGTTTACAAGACTAGATTCTTCTGTCACAGCCGTTCCCTGTCCTTGTTAGGATGGCCTAGTTTCATTGCAGAGGCTTTGCCCACCTCCTCACACTTCGTTTTTTCTCCTTCTTTCCCTCCCGGAGGACAATAAGTGTCTCTCTTAAACCTCAGGATCTCTAAATACAGCATTTGTCTGGCTTCTCATCTTCCCCTGGGCTCAATTAGAAACATTTTTCTATACTTGAGATGATCACTTGCTGTGTTGCAGACAAATGTAATCTCTAAAGCCTCAATTTAAATTCCTTAGGACATTTTTATCTACTGTGCATATTGGTTACATGTGTCCTAACGCCATAGGTATACAACCACTTATGTACCTTTAGTTCATCAAATTAAATGTGAACCAAAATAATGTTAAGAGATAGTTTAGAACTACATGATAAATCCAATGGGACACACTGTACATACAGATATTTGTAATCTACATTGTAGCAGTAATAACTGTTTAATGTCTAATTGTGCAATATGCAGATATTATAAGCTAACCCTTCTGCCAACACACTTTGATTTCCAATGTATTTAGTTGTTTTTAATCAATGTTTGTCTGCATTTGTTTTGTAAATGTTATTGCTAACCCAAAAAAGTCAATCTATTAATAGACATTTCAGTATAAAGTTAGGAACTGTAAGAAGTCAGATAAAAAGTAACTCAAGAATTTTAGTACACTGCTCATTTTTTTCTAAATATTTCATTAAATATTCTCATGGGACAACAGTGAAGATATGGCACTTGTAACAAATGTAACAAAGCCAATTTTTAGCTTGTGTAAATTTTCTTTCCCTTCAAAATAAGTCAACACATAGCCATTAAAGTCTATATGGCTGGTAATAAAAGTGAGTAATAAAAATAAAAATATCCAAATTGTGCTCAATTAGCCATTTTGCCAACCCTGGTGTCATGTGACGCGTTAATGTTACAAATATCTAGGCTTGGCTGGGGAGCTGGTGTGTTAAATTTGCTGTTGTCACTCTCATACTCTCTCATGATCGTCCCTGGAAGTTCAACATAGCACTTCATGCCAAAGAAGTCTCTGAGGATTGTGAAAAATAAGTATTTTTGTTCAACATAAGGGTAGCCTAGGCTGTGAGAAGATTACCAACACCCTGAAACTGAGCTGCAGGATGGTGGCCATGACCAGGCAGCAGTTTATGGTCATGGTCAGCAAAAGGCTGCGTTCACACCATTACTTTCACAAACAGCGCGCTGCTCTGTGACGTCTCCTTCTGTCATCGGCGCATGCGGGTCGCTTTGCGGTCTTGAACCGTTCAGACAGAAGTGTGATGGCGGGCGCATTTAATAGCAGTATGATCAACCACCTAAAAAATAGAATCTGATTACAGCAAAAAATCGGAATTGAGCATCATGACCTTCAGTGTGAACATAACCAAAGAAGTAGAGTTTATATACTCAGTGTCATATCCAGACATTGTCTTCAAATGTGCTGCCAGCGTTAATGCAGAGTTTGAATGAGTTCAGTGCCAGAGAGGTTTTGTTCCTCAGCTCTACCAGATACTCAGCCAAGCTGTCCACTTTGACCAGGCCTGGTATTCCCGACTCATCCACACTCTAAGAAAAACATAACCAACATAACAGATATTAGTTAAACCATATTTTGTTTACAGTTTACTATGTATTCACTCCTCTGACCTAGGGCCAGTTATGACAGGCTGGATGGTGCCTATAAACAGTGAGGTGGCAGCAGAATTGGGTGGAGGGAGCAGGGCGAGTGAAGGCTTTGAGCTGTGAGGTTGCAGAGAAAAGGGCGTCATCTTGAAGCCCTGATACCAGTAAGTCCAAAGCATCGGACACGAAGCCTTCATCTTCCTCTGCTGCACTTGCGTTCACATCTTCCAGAAGCCCATCAGTCTCTTCCGAGTCCGGATGTGGTTTTAGTGGCTTTCCTCTTTGACTTAAAAGGTAGCCAACACCCAGCAACTCACCTATGGCAAAATAACAAGCACACAAAGATACAGTAAAGCTGTTCTTTACACATTGTATATATCAGTGATTCAGTCATACAATAGTTTAACAATTTTGCTGGAGGTGTGAAGTTTGGGACGTATTCTCGTCCAAACACATTCAGGCTGTTTTTGTTAATGCACTGAGTCAAATCCCCAGCGCACGTGAGAAGACACGATGGCTTGCTGCTCACTGCTGCAGCGGCTCAATCCTGGTTCCGCCTGTTAAGGCCTTCCAGGAGATGGAGCTGGAAATTTGTACTGGGTCCATAATAAAACAAGCAAAATAAAATAAAACATGTTCATGCCTTTGAATAAATGCTGGTTGATCCAGTTCTGATGGAAAATATAGCTAAGTGGTGTAATCATGCTAGAGAGTGACTTACCTGGAATAAACCTGTTCAGATGGCATTGAAATGACTCCAGAGATGTTGATCCTCCAGCACAGCGCTACCTGGTGAGCTTGATGCCACTCTGGTTGACGCTGCCAACTTCAGTGTACAACTGAATCCCTGGAACATCCTGGATGCATTTTACGTGTCATTTTTGCACACGCCATTGTGATCCATCCTCACTTCATCCAGCAGTGGGACGCCCATCAAGTCTCTCCCTTTTGGGCCACTCAGCCCCTCCAGCAGCCGTTCTGTTTGTACAAGAGTTGTTTCCTCTCCACGAGTACAGAGAGTACTCAACTCTCTTTTTGTGATTTGGCTGTCCACCATAGAGCTAGTTATACCTAGCTCTATGGTGGACAGTCTCTGTTCTTGCTGGAGCTGCTTTGCTTTTGTTCTCCTGAGTAGGTCAAGGTCCCCTGCATCCCACTCAAAGATACGGAAGGACAGAGCCCTCATGAATGCAGGATGCAGGGGATGAGCATCTGTTGTACATCCTACAGCCAGCCGTCGCATGAAATGCCAAATGTCAAGCCGGATGTGGAGATCTGGCCACTCCCCAAACCTGGCCTGTAGCTTGCTCAGTCTTACAGTAGCCACTGCCCACATAAAGTAATACTGCTCCATCAGGCCAGTAGCCATTCTGTCCAGTCCTGCACAGTCAGGGCGCTATTTAATATTTGGCCCATCTCGTTGCTCACAGAAGACACCCACAGTGCCGTTCCTTTGCTGTGTCCTGCCAGCTTCTTTGTGATCTAAAATAAAAATGTGATGGTAAATCTCACAGTTTGTCTGGCACACACCTGGGAGAAGGCTGGGCCGATTAACAAAGTTAGACTATTGTAACGCACTTCTCATTGGGATCCCTAGAAAGAGTCTGCAGAGGCTTCAGTACATTCAAAACTCTGCAGCTAGGATCCCGATGAGAGTGAGGAAACATGAGCAGATTACCCCCATTCTCCATTCATTACACTGACTTCCCATCTCCACCAGGAGATAGGAGCAGTATTCAAAATAGTGCCCCAACCTATCTAGCCATTCTTCCCCGTGATCTTCCTTCGGCTGTTTCAGCAGTCGACAGAGCTGTTGCCTTGAGTCCGATCCCGCATCAGGCGAATGGCGAGCATGTCACAGGCATACCTGGAATTCAGAATAATAAATGATTTAGTTTATAGTTACATTTACAGGTAATTTAATTTCTTCATGCCTCCAGTTTCCATTTTACTTAATGTTTTACTCACTTTTGGGTCAGGATAAGCCGGAACAGCTTTTGGTGCGGCAAGTTAAGCTGATCCCGGATGGTCTGAGACGTTGGGAAGTATGTGGGATTTCAGCCACTGCCTGCTGGTGTCTCCGTCACCAGCAGGCAAAACCTATCAATGCCGAGTCCTTTTGTGGATTCCAGTCCTAAGCCAGGGATTGTGGGTTTGAGTCCCCTCTTGGTTGAATGGTTCTGGTGGAGGTGATGGCCTGGTGGTTGGAGAGCTGAGCGTTTGCATCTGGAGGGGACCCAAATGTCAGCAATTTGAAACCTAGTCTGTCGCTATGGGTCCCTGAACAAGACTCTTGACCACAGATTGCTCCCTACGGGATGGATTAAGACAAATTTCCCCTCCGTGGGACTCTAAAGGAAAATATTTATTTTTATATTGCACACAGGTAAACTTTCTCTAATTTTGTGACTTATATATATATATATATATATATATATATATATATAATATATATATACTGTATATTCTTTCACTTTTACAAAACTTAGACAACTTTATGCAGATATATCAGGTCGCCAGTCTATCGCAGGGCAACACAGAGACAAACAACCATTCACGCGCACACACCTAAGGAGAATTTAGAGAGGCCATAAATTAACTACTTATTCTCTATTTAAAACTGCTGTACTCAGCAATGACCTTCTCTAGATGTATATGGTCTTACCATAAAAAGGTGTGCCAAATGATGATTTCAATTCAGTGCTCAAACTAACTGTTGCACTATGAAAAGTATTAAATAAATCTGTTTTTTTAACAGTTTAAAAACAATAATGCATATTGACTTATTCTGAGAGTATGATCTGAAAAGTAAAACAATAGGCCTTCCATATTTCACTGTTAAGGCTTGTAGAACAGTGCAGAACCGGACCTGCCATTAAGCAGAATCAGCAGCTGCTTAGGGCCCCCGCGGTCACTAGGGGCTCCCTGGATTGACGCTCTGTAAACTGACTCACTTTTGGTGCACTGCCTGCAACAAAAACCATAAAGCCTATGCTAATTATGTGCAATTTGGATCAAACAGCAGCTACTCAAATATGCGTAAGTGCAACTTTTCAAAAGTAAAACCGATTAAAACATACCTAAGGTCCTCCATTGGGCAACAAATGGTAATTAGTCTGTACTTTTACAGCACTTTATCAAGTCTGAGGACCCCAAAGCACTTTACACTACATTCAGGCATTTACCCGCTGATGGTAGTAAGCTGCATTCTAGCTACAGATGCCCTGGGTTAGATTGACACAAGGAGGGCTGCCAGATCATCACCGGCACCAGGTCCTTTGACCACCGAAAGCAGGTTAAGTTTCTTGCCCAATGACACAGCAACTGAACCAGCTGGAGCAGGGTTTGAACTGGCAACCCACCAGTTGTAGGACCAACTCCTAGCTCCTGTGCTACTGTTGCCCCAAAGAAAGGTGAAGTGGACTGGCCATTGTCAGTATCAACCATGAAGTTGGAAGCCACATTTTGACAGAGTTAGAGGTGAATTTGTTTCCAAAATGCAAGAGGACAAACAATTTAAAGATAATTCCTATCAAAGGAACAGACATAGAAACATGCATTACAGGCAAGTAATTTTGCTGTTTTTATTAATTTATTGTATTTATTTAAGTTCTATATTATATTAAAATAGATTTTTTTTCTTCCTCTGAAGGAAAATTGTCTTTTATTTTTGAAAATACTCATTCATTTTGATGAGCTTGAAACAAACATTTTATGTTTATGCATTTTTTTACTTAATTTGTTTGTAATTGTTTAGCGAAAATGTATTTGTGCAGTTTCTACTTTATTAATGTTGTTGAGATTTGAATGTTTATCCTATTTGTTACAGGTTTAGAGTTTGAAGTTTTGTTTTTAAGCATCCTTTTTAGCATTTAGATTTTTGCCTTACATGGCTTGCTACCTGTTATAGTTATAGGAATACATTTAAAATCATACCATAATATTTTATTCATTCCTTTTTATTCTGTGAGAGAGCCACTATATATTCTGTGTAAAGCTTTGTCTGATGCTGGTCAAATTGAGTTAAGACCATTTAACAAGGTTTAACACAAAGCACTTTTTAGACCAACAAATGGTAAATGTACTTGTATAGCTTCTTTCTAGCCAACCAGGCTATTCAAAGCGCTTCACAACACAATATATTCCCCATATTTACCTGTTCGCACATGAAGTCATACAGCATTTTCAGTGATTGTTCTGAGTTAGCTGTTAACTATATGTCATGGTTATAGAGGTAAAACGATTTGTGTAATGTTTATAATTGGACACACAATTCAGTTTTTAGTCTCTTTAACTCTCTATTGTGGAAAAGTAGGAACCCCAAAAAATATTCTGCTTAGGGCCCCCAAATGTCCAGGTCCAGTCCTGAAACTGTGTGCAGTTGATTAGAGCTTTGATCGGCATATAACATAGGTAATCAGTCATGGCTGACTAGCTGAGATTTTCTTTCTAAGCACATAGGTTGTAGTTCCAAGATGGCCAGCGTGGTAATTAAAATTTTGAGGTAACGTGCCAAACTCACTTTAGGTTTTGTGAGACTTGGCACTGAACTTTTTCGAAGGTCATGCTGCAAACCTTTGAAGACATTCCAGACTGCAGACCCTTTACTAGATGATTGATGTTGTCACATGTATTTAAGACAGATGTAACGTGCAAAGTCATATAGCAGAGACATTCTTAAAAGCCCTAAAATGTTTGCTGAGAGGCTCTTAAGATTACACATCCAGGTCTCCCAGCAGGTAAATTAGGATCTTGAGCCAAAGCGTGAGTAGGATAAAAATAGGAAAACAACAGCAAAAGCTGCAGAATAAGAATCAACTGTTGATTTCAGAGCAACATTAAAAAGCATTCATGTTTAAACATATATATCTAATATGCATGCATGTTACTGCTTTATGTCTATGTCAAAAGCAACAACTGAATAGATGATGCCCATATAATTCTCCTTCCTACAACTTTGAATGAGCTGGTATAACCAGAATAGAATAATTTTTAGTTTTTTTAAGGTCTCTGAGTGAAAGATTGCATAGAGTAGTGGGAAGACAAAAGAGGTCATTACTAGTCATAAGTTAGCATTAAGTTAACGCTACTGAAAAGTGCAGCTGTACAGCGTTACGCTTTAATGTAGTTACTGAGCTGTCAGTGCGCTGCCTCTTTGATTGTGCAATAACAGCAGGATATTCATGAGACACTGTTTCCTAGCAACATAGTGTATGCACTGTGTATAAGCTACAGTAGCATGTCTTCTGGGATCAATCCCCACTAAGACAAAAGATGAAGGAAATGTGTTTATAGGTGGGATGCAAATTTTTGTAATTTCAAAAAATGGTCCCTTTTCAGTTTAACATCACCAACAGTCCATGGAGATGTACATTTGCAGCTTTGTCTGTCGGCATTAAATTGGCCAACTCTCTCTTTCTGACGCAGCCTCCAGATCTTTGCTTTTTACGGCAAAGCAACCCCTGTTTGTCGTAATACACATTGGCATCAGAGCACAGCTGAGAGATCCCACTCACAGGAGCCCAGAGAGAAAACACCACCGCCACGCTTCCCTCAATCCCGCTGTAAATTGATGCTCGATTCCAGACAAATGCACTCCTGCGTTCATTCTGTCACCTGAGGGCACTTGTATTGTTCGGTGTTCAGGTGCTTATGAGAAAAGGTCTGTGCCTAGTGGATAAACATTTCATCTGCTCAGCCACTCATATTTGCACAAGGACTACCTGAGCCATGGTACTCCAGTTTACTTCCAGAGCAGTCCGATACCATTTAAATGATCAATAGAATAAATTGGCTCTCGTGACTCAAACTGAAAGTACAATTTGTTGGATTTTATTCAATGTAAGGGATAGCATGAATAGCTTTGTTAGTAACTTCAGAAAATGTTAGAAGTTGATCTGCAAACTACTTTTGTATGTGTATAAACTCTCCAAAATGTACTTCCCCAAAATTATATAAGTTTACCCTTCATCATGTAGTGATAAAATTAAGTATGAGGAAAATATTTTTCCCAAGATGTTTATTTGTTTGTGGTAATATTTTTTTAAGACATACAGATAAACCTTTCTCCGTCAGTAGAAGTTGTATCCTTCAATCCACAAAAACACAGTTGGGCAGTTTGCACTGACCCATTCAATTGACACTCCTCCATGAAAGCTGTGAGTTTTTACAGCACACAATCTTTCTCTTCTAAAAAAAATAATACACGTGTCCTAAAATCTAAACTCACTGCCTTCCAGACACAAACAGGCTCATTGAAGCACAGAGATGCCAGCTGTTAGCTACTCTGCTGTCAATTCCACATTTGGAAGCAAAGTCCTTACTTTTCAACAGTAACATCCTAGATTAGTTCAGGAATCTTATCTTTTTAACTTAACTCAGTTTTATATTTTGTTTGGTAGCTTGTATAGAATACTTAATACATAGTGAAAACATTTGACAACTTATTTCTCAACAAAATGCATTTTGATCTTAATTGCAAATAAATATACAGACTTACCCATGACCATGAAAATGGATGGATGGATATACAGACTTAAATTGGAGGCAACCGGACTTTCGCTCAGTTCCTTCTGAAAATGTTTTGACACCTATCCAAGAGTCTTTGTCAGTTCTGGTGGCTTGTACTTGAGCAACCCGTAGTTGGAGCGCTGTTGTTTTTAAGGACACAGAGGCCCATCCTCCAAGGTGCATTCTAAGACAGATGCAAATCAATGACCCAACTGCCAGTGTCCTGGGCTGTTATTAGCTATTGCTTGATGTGAGTGGAGTACTTGGCCACCTGAATCATGATGAGACTGCTGATTTAATCTCTTTGGCATGTGTTGGAGGACTGAGCTGTAAACACTGAGGAGTGGGAAGCGCAATCATCCCCCTCTGTTTAGAGATGGCTTTTCTCCATACCTCTCAACTTTTGACGACAGCTGACAGTGAGATTGTGGTCCGCCGGGGGGAGAGGGGGGGGGGGGGGGGGTTGTGGTGTTGGTCGATTCAAGACGGTCACTATTTTAAACGGACTATCTTAATTTCTTACTTCACATCATTCGATAAAGAAGGAAAGTAATGGCGACAGTTTGCTTTCAGAAATTATTAGGCAATTTGAATTATTTCAAACTAATAAAACATGACGACTTACCATTTAATTCGCACGCAACACGGACCGTAGAAGTGTTTCACTTTGGATGAGGGAAACTTGTTTGCGCGGCGGCGGTCCTTGCAGCTGTGTTCCCTCTACTACTGGACGTGCGGAAACCATTCTACCGCAAATTGGTTCCGCCATGACGCGAAGCGTCCGTACGCGTGCGTTTCAAGAGTGAGATTTTGATTGTAAGATTGAGATTTTCAAAGTAATGCGTGTGAGCGTGTGCAATTGATGAAATGCGTGTGTCACACGGTCAATGCGTGAGAGTTGAGAGCTATGCTTTTCTCTGTTGACCAAGATGGCTTCTTTCACCCCTCTCTCCACGTGTTCAAAATCTGTCAAAAAAATGCAATTAAATTTTGTTTATATAGCACCAATTCACAACACATGTCATCTCCAGGCACTTTACAAAGTCAAATTCAATCGAATCATAGATTGGTTAAAATGTTTCCTATCTGAGCAAACTTAGCAGATTGCTTCAAGTCTTGACAAGCAGCATTCACTCCTCCTGAAAGAGTGTAGAACCACAGGAAACAGTCGTCTGCATTGTCGTCTGCTCAGTATGCAATCCCACATACTGAGCATGCATGAATCGAAGGTGGAGAGGAAAACTCCCCTTTAACAGGGAGGAAAAATTTACAGCAAAACCAGGCTCAGTGTGAACGGTCATCTGCCTCGACTGACTGGGGGTTAGAGAAACAGAGCAGAGAAACAAAAGCACAGAAGCACACATTGATCCAGGAATCCTTTCCATGTTATATGGTAATAGTGGATGATCTGATTGATTTAAGAAGTTTATTTTTTTTAGGACTCTGGTCTAAAGATGACAACTTCTGTCTTATCAGAATTTAAAAGCGGGAAATTTAAAGTCATCCAGGTTTTGATGTCATCAAGACATGCCTCTATAGTGGAAGTCATTGATTTGATTTGTCAGGATTTATGGATAAATATAGCAGAGTTTCATCAGCATAAAAGTGGAAATTAATCCCATGGTGTCTGATAATGTTACCAATCAGAAGCATGTATATGTAGTAGGGCTGTCAATCGATTAAAAAAAATAATCTAATTAATTACATACTCTGTAATTAATTAATCTAAATTAATCGCATATAATTTTTGCTGTGAAAGTATTTAAAATATTTAAATTCAAATGTTTCAATGAATAATCAGCATTAGATACATTAAAGTGCTGTTTTCAACAGCAGACAAACTGAACTAAACAGATGCCAATGTCAAACTGAACTCATGTCAACAGGAAACGTCAACTGAAATGATAATAAAAAAAGATAACCTCAATTTAACAGACGTCTACATATTCCATATTCCAATCTACTTTTTAGGCTAATTATACATAATTTAGACCTAGTGCTATTTTAACAAACAAGCATTTTATTAGTTGTTATCTCTTATCTGATGTATGTCTGATGTTTGGTACTTTGTTTTACCCCGTGTTAAAGTGCTCTTTAAATAATAATGACATTCATGATGATTATGATCAGAATAAACTTTTGCATCACCTCCCAGAAGCTGGAAAGAAAAGAGACAAAAACATTTTTCACAGCTCACTTAGTAACTCTAATATTTTAGTCTAAATACTTTAGCCTAAATATTTTAGCCTAAAATATTACACTTTTTACTTGTTTTTCAAGCCATACTCTGATTGAATGGGAAAAAAAACTGTCTGTGATTGGCTTTAACAGCCAAGCGAGTGCACAGCTGGTGTTGAGTGTGAAACGAGCAGGTGTGCGCGAGCAAAGTAGCGCGCGAGCAGAGATGGAACTCACCGCCAGGACAGTGGGTTGAGAAGAGTTTTTCAGACCGTGCCAGACCGGTTTTGATCGTTGAGTTGTTTCACTGTGCGCTTGGATTGGTTCCTGCGCGCTCAAACAGAAGGCACGAATATCGCTACATAGTTTCACAGAGTTGAGCGGCAGCGCTGTCTTCTTCTCTGTCTTCATGCGCCTCCCCTGTGACTCTTTGGCGCCCCCCAGGGGAGGCGCGCCTCACCTATTGAAAACCCCTATACGACATCGATTAATCTGCGTTATTTTTTTTAATCCGTTAATTTTTTTAAATTAATTAATCGAAATTAACGCGCTATTTTGACAGCCCTAATATGTAGTAAACTGAATTGGCCCAACAACTGAACCCTGTGGTACTCAACAAGTGACCCTAGAGTTTGAAGAAACTTAAATCAGCCTAATGATTTTCCCTCAATCCCTAAAGAATGTTCAAATCTTTCTTGGAGAATATTGTGATCAACTGTATCAAATGCAGCACTGAGATCTAACAGGACAAATACAGACACAAGTCCATTATCTGAGGCCATGAGAATATCATTAGTGACCTTCACCAGAGCTGTTTAAGTGCTATGATGAGCTCTGAATCCTGACTGAAACTGTAATATTCTGAGTTATGTTAGTTATTTTTCTCCCCTGTCTTAGGTTTTCTGGCTACTTTGAGTTTTGTCTTGTCCTGTCAGCTTCTTAGTTTAGGTTTGGTTCCTGATTTATTTCTTGTTTTGAGCCTCTGCACTGATGTCTGGTCTAATTACTTACTCTGCACACCTGCCTTACTCCATCCCTGCTGCAATCATCTCTGACCGGTTTCACCTGCTTCCTCCTCCATATAAACTGTTGAGACCAGACATCAGTGCCAGGTCGTCTGTTTGAGTATGGGTGAGTCTCCTCCTGAAAGTTTCTGTTTATTGGTTTGCTTTTGGATTTTTGACCCCTTGTCTCCAGTGATCTGAGTCATCCTGTTCCTGTCTGTTCCTGTCCTGCCTGCCCCGTTAGTCTGTTTATTTTTGTGCCGTTTTTTGGATTGACGGTCCTTTTTGTTTTTTTCCCTGTTTTGCTTTTTGTTAATAAAAGAAGATCTAACTGAACCTCTGCTGGTCTGGCTGAATTCTGGGTCTGCTTTCTCAGTTCATTACAGAAACTCTTCAAATAGGTCACTACTTTGTAAATGTTCACATTGTTGATTAGCAACTACTTTATGAAGAATTTTAAATAGGAAAAGAAGATTAGATATAGGTCTGTAATTTATTAAGTCATCTTGATGAATAAACGGTTTCTTAAGTAAATGTTTAATAACAGCTACTTTAAAAGCATGTGGTACATATCCATTTACTAAGGATAGATTAATCATGTCTAAAATGGGGGCGTTTATCAAAGGGAATACTTCCTTAAATAACTTGGTTGGGATTGGGTCTAACATACAGGTAGAAGGTTTAGATGAAGCTAAAATTTTAGATAGCTCAGAAAGCTCTACTGCGTTTAAACAGTTCAAACACCGATCAGGTTTTAAAGATTCCTCCAACACTGGTTCACTGAGGATGAGGTAATCATGTTTGGGAGGATGCCATTCTATTTTTAATAGAATCAGTTTTATTTAGGAAGAATCCCATAAAGTAATCACTGCTGAGAGCTAAGGGAATGGATGGATCAACAGAGCTATGAGTGAATAAGTTTAGCAACTGTACTAAAGAGAAACCTAGAATTATTTTTATTCTCCTCTATTAGTGATGAAAAATAAGCAACATTATCTGGATCTTCTGTTTCAAAACAATCTTATACGTATTTAGTAAAATTACTGTAAATATATCAAAATATATATATATATTTAAACATTTTAAAAGGACAATAAGTAATAATGACACCTAGTGGTTAAAATCGAAACAACAAATACACAATGCCTTTTACGGCGACCCGCCATTTACTCATTGGTCATGCAGCTGCAGTAAATTTTTACTTCCACGGGATGGGTCTATTCTGTTCTATTTCTGGTCTGCTTCTCATACTGGCTTCCATGTTTGCAGGCTGCTGCTCTTTTGCCAAGATAAAATACTAAATGCTGCGCTCCGTTTTGGGAACCCTGGGAACTCTCATATGATTGGCTCTGGAACCAGGAAGTAAACACGAGCTATAGACTGCACCGAAGTAGTTCCGGACTGAACTTCTAGGTTTGAAAGGAGAAAAACTTGACTAAGACATTGTTGATGGAGAGGACGGATTGTTTATAGCGAATGTTACTTCCATCCAGGGTTACAAATGTGAATGATTTAGGTTGTTTTTACGGTAAATATCTTACTTATAGCTCCTTTAATTGTTAAATTAAATCATTAGAATGTATCTTTCTGTTCCGAGTCATACAATTTTGTTTACGCTTGTAGTATGAAGTAATTATGATAATTTTCACATCAAAATCTGAAAAATATGTTTTAAAAAGTTAACGTTGCAGAGGATCAGTGCCATTACATTTCAAATATTGAACGTGTTCATCAGTGTATAACACAGTGACCACCCAAACTAAAGTAGTGATCAAATTTGAGTTCAAAAAGTGAAATTTTGAAGTAGCAGTTTATATACTGAATTGGAGTAAGTCAGGAGAAATGTGGTCTATGAATGGAAGTGGCTTGGAAACTTGACATACAAGGACCTTAATGGCGGCAGACTCCAAAATTCCATCACAATAGTAAAAATCAGCATGTACCAAAACCGACATAAAAAAACTTGCTGGAGTTATAAAAAAAATAATTTTCAATTCAATTCAATTCAATTCAATTTTATTTATATAGCGCCAAATCATGAAACATGTCATCTCAAGGCACTTTACAAAATCAAGTTCAATCATATTATACAGATTGGGTCAGATTATACAGATTGGTCAAAATGTCCTATATAAGGAAACCAGTTGATTGCATCAAAGTCTTGACAAGCAGCATTCACTCCTGGGGAACCGTAGAGCCACAGGGAGAGTCGTCTGCATTGTACATGGCTTTGCTGCAATCCCTCATACTGAGCAAGCATGAAGCGACAGTGGGAAGAAAAACCACCCATTAACGGGAAAAAAAAACCTCCGGCAGAACCGGGCTCAGTATGAACGGTCATCTGCCTCGACCGACTGGGGTTACAGAAGACAGAGCAGAGACACAACAAGAGAGACAAAAAAGCACAGAAGCACACATTGATCTAGTAATCTGTTCTACATTAGATGGTAGTAACGGGTGAGCCGTCTTCTCTGGATGATGTCAAAGTTAACAGAACGCCAGACCAGGTGTACCTACTATGAAGAAAAAGAGAGAGCAAAAAGTTAAAAGCTGAAATGACGACAGTCATTTCAATGTAATACAATGCAAAACTGGAGAACCGTAGAATGAAGAACAGTAGAAATCAGTAGAGTGAGAAAATTAGACCCTGATGTCCTCCAGTAGCCTAAGCCTATAGCAGCATAACTATAGAGGTAGCTCAGGGTAACATGAGCCACTCTAACTATAAGCTTTGTCAAAAAGGAATGTTTTAAGATTAGTCTTAAAAATAGATAGGGTGTCTGCCTCACGGACCAAAACTGGGAGTTGGTTCCACAGGAGAGGAGCCTGATAGCTAAAGGATCTGCCTCCCATTCTACTTTTAGAGACTCTAGGAACCACCAGCAGACCTGCAGTCTGAGAGCGAAGTGCTCTGTTAGGAACATACGGAGTAATCAGAGCTCTGATATATGATGGAGCTTGATTATTAAGGGCTTTATACGTTAGAAGAAGAATTTTAAATTCTATTCTTGATTTAACAGGAAGCCAATGAAGGGAAGCTAAAATTGGAGAAATATGATCCCTCTTGTTGATTTTCATCAGAACTCTTGCCGCAGCATTTTGGATCAGCTGAAGACTTCGAACTGCATTTTGTGGACTTCCTGATAGTAAAGAATTACAATAGTCCAGCCTTGAAGTAACAAATGCATGGACTAGTTTTTCAGCATCACCCCTGGACAGAATGTTTCTAATTTTGGCGATATTCCGGAGGTGAAAAAAGGAAACTCTGGAAACCTGTTTAATATGGGATTTAAATGACATGTCTTGGTCAAAAATAACACCAAGATTTTTTACTTTATTACCAGAGGCCAAGTTAATGCCATCCAGATTCAGTGATTGATTAAGAAGTTTATTTTTTGAGGACTCTGGCCCAAAGATTACAACTTCTGTCTTGTCAGAATTTAAATGCAGGAAATTTAAAGTCATCCAGCTTTTGATGTCATCAAGACATGACTGCAGTCGAAGTAACTGATTGGATTCATCAGGATTTATGGATAGATATAGCTGAGTGTCATCAGCATAACAGTGGAAATTAATCCCATGCTGTCTGATAATTTTGCCAACCGGAAGCATATATATAGTAAATAGAATTGGTCCAAGGACTGAACCCTGTGGTACTCCACAGGTGACCCTAGAGTTTGAAGAAGATTTATTATTAACATGAACAAACTGGAATCTGTCCGACAGATAAGATTTAAACCAGCCTAATGCTTTTCCCTTAATCCCTACAGTATGCTCAAGTCTTTGTAGGAGAATATTGTGATCAACTGTATCAAATGCAGCACTGAGATCTAACAGGACAAGTATAGACACAAGTCCATTATCTGAGGCCATGAGAATATCATTGGTGACCTTCACCAGAGCTGTTTCAGTGCTATGATGAGCTCTAAAGCCTGACTGAAACTCCTCAAGTAGGTCATTACTTTGTAAATGTTCACAAAGTTGATTAGCAACTACTTTCTCAAGAATTTTAGATAAGAAAAGAAGATTAGATATAGGTCTGTAGTTTACTAGCTCATCTTGATCAAGAGAAGGTTTCTTAAGTAAAGGTTTAATAACAGCTACTTTAAAAGCCTGTGGTACATATCCATTTACTAAGGATAGATTAATCATGTCTAAAATAGGACCACTGATCAGAGGGAATACCTCCTTAAACAACTTGGTTGGGATTGGGTCTAACATACAGGTAGAAGGTTTAGATGAGGTAGGTATCCTAATTTATGTCATAGTTTTGACCAATATGTTTACTCTGTTGTTCACAGGCTTTTATCGTTACATTCCTTTTAACAACTGTCCCTAAAATATCTTACTTTACAGTACAGGAATATAGCTCACTACACCATCTGCCCCACCACTCAAGCTTTATAAATCTGTCTGCAGTATCCCTATAATTATTTGTTTTTAGCCCTCAAAATTATCTTTAGCCTAAGGCTGCAAACATTGTGGTTGAAACAGATGTTAATATACTGATATATATAATAAGATGGCAGGTGTAGTAAAATACCTTTGCCTTCAATTGGCTCAGCCAGCGTGGACAAAAAAAAAAGATTTTCTGGTGCAGATTTTATTCTGGGAAGACATCAGAAGCTACATATTGTGAGAGCAGACACTGATTTTTTTTAATAATATGATGTTTTGACATCAGTAGAGATTTTCTACTGCCATATAAGATGTAAAAACTGCCATAAAAGAAAACATATTCTTATTTGCTATAGGGCTGGGCGATAATTCAATAACAATATCTATCGATCGATAGACGTGTGGCGCGATAGGAAAAAATAGGGTCGATAAAAACTTCGATAGACAGTTTTACTTCCTTGCTACAGTCGGCACGCCGTCACTAAGCGCCGCCCTCTCAAACCACAACACGTGAATATGTCGCAGCAAGTAGCGGCGGAGGAAATTGTCCCAAAACGGGGTTTTACTAGTTCGCCAGCCTGATAGAAATAAACCACAGTGATTTGTAAAACTTGCAAGGAACCGGTAAAAGCAGAGTCTGGTAACGCAACCCACCAGTATTCATCACGTAAGCCGCTCACACCCGCAGCTGTGCGGCCCCGCGAGCTTTAGCTGTGCGGCCCCACGAGCTTTAGCTGTGCGGCCCCGCGAGCTTTAGCTGTGCGGCCCCGCGAGCTTTAGCTGTGCGGCCCCGCGAGCTTTAGCTGTGCGGCCCCGCGTCGTCGTCGTCTGGAACTTCTTCCAAAACAAAGCAGGTACAGCAGCTAAACTGGGCTCCCTTCTTTGTGATAAAATGACAAATTGTCCAAGCGGCATAAGGACATAACGCATGCAGTAGCATGCTTCATAGTGATGGATATGTCTGCTGTTCTCTGCAGCTGAAAAACCTGCCACTCTTTATTTAACCAACCAAAGTTGGTTAAACAAAGATTTAATTGGAATTCTGTGTTTGTGTTCTTTATTTAAATCAAATCATTTAGCAATATCATAAAATGTCCAGGCAGAGCTGCACATAAAATATGGTTTTAAATATTTTCAATAATTATCGATATCAATCAATATGCATTTTTTTTAATCAATAAGCTTTTTTTCTATATCGCCCAGCCCTAATTTGCTACAGTTTTTGCTCACAATACATACTGTCACTTACAGTGGGTGGTCTGGCTGTTTACTCCCTGTTGGAGCTATTTTTGTAGTTGTCGCGTGAACTGTGCGTTGCTCTTTCCCTTAAATCCAAGAATAAATTTATTTTATAATAAGAGGATCTAATTGATCTTGGATTGTTCTTGGAAGAGATCTAATCTGTTTACCAGTTAATTTCCACAGAGCTCACTCATATTGTTTATATTTCTTTTTTGTGTGTTGCCAATAAGTGACCACACATCCGACTGTCCTGTTAGAAACTCCTTTTTTGTTAAGGAAATTTTCTGTTCTGTGAAGATAGCTATTAACAGTGGCAGGTTTCAGAACAATGCAGTAACAACTGGTTTTGATGGTGTCTCAAAAGGCTCTTTTTTGTTAAAGTGTATTTCGAAATTCCTTATTTATAAGGTAAATTTTTATCTATTTATACTTTTTTAAAGATTTTTTGGGGATTTCTGACTAAAACCTGATTATATGATTCTTAAAGTCTTTCAACTTTAGACATATGTGTAAAATGTTGACTACCACAGCAACTGATAGCTATTTTTATTAATGATTACATGTGATGTGTTATTTTATACTGAGAAAGATGGGGACATCAAAGCTATTAAAACTGAATGTTTAAAACATGCAGAAAACAAAAGAGCCGTGATAATATACTAAACAAAACCCTGTAATCTCATGAGGCAACCCTCCTCGGTTTCTCCATTGTGTTGAGAGGATGATGTACACTTCCCCCCATGTATATTGTTGTAATTGTGCACTTTGGACATGCATTTAGCACCTTTGCTATGCAACAGCTGTTATTTTCAAGCCTTTTGTATGGGAAGGAAGGAAGATGATGACGGCTGCAGAAAGCATACTGCCTTCAAAGGTCTCAGATTTAAGCACGGCTAGCACTTGATTTAAAATAATTTCATGTTTCCCTCCACTGAGTCAACATTTTATCAGAGCCCTTGTGATAAAATGATATTCAAGAATTGCAGATATTTTCTTTTTTTTGATTAATGGCAACAATCATTTTGTCCTTATGTTACATTGTTGATCAAATAGACAAAGCACTTTTTTCATAGACACACCCTAAAACTGGACACAGAGGTTTTTAAAACATTTTTAATAGAAATAATACATTTTGTATAAAAAAACTAAACATGCTTCACACACTTCTTAACTTGTCTTGAGGTTTTACAAATACATAGTCATATAGCCAGGCACTGCATCTTTTTTGTACATTTCCTCAATTTTAGGATATGTCAAGACATAAAGCAGACATCATCAATCTATTTAATAACATACATTAACTTGCCATTTAATTTGGTCAGCACTCACATTTTATTCTGCAACACAAATGGTGTTGAAAGTAATAAAGAGGGAGGCATGAGGAGCAGCACTGAATTCACAACACAAATGACCCCACAACGTTTTCCCGAGACATCAGAGGGCTTTTATACTGCACAAAGCCAAATATTAATCTATTCAGCGAGCTCGGAGTGGATTGATAGAGATGTAGCATATCTTTTGCAATTTGATTTTCATTTGTCGAAAAGCTTTACACCTTCCTTACCCCTCCCTTTTATCATGAGAGTGCCTGAAGAGGACATGTACAGTAATGAATTTTCTCTGTAGCGTGCCCATTATGGATATCATCCTCAGGGCGAGCTGTACGATCCCCACAAGGGCGCACTTCATCTTAATTCCCCTGCTAATGGATCTGTACAGCTAAGCTTCAGCCTTACACTTTGCTCACGTTACCAGGGGGGTAGCTGATGGCAGTGATGGAAGGGTCATCCTGGATGACAGCTCACAGTGAGATCTCCGCGGGCTAAAACACTGACCGCGGTCCACCGTTTCAAAGGACATACAAGTATGAGAAGGGCAGTGGTAGCCTTTTAGGCTAGCTGTTAATACAACTCATGACCTCGATTAAGCACAGATAAACAATCACTCACTAGACCTTTTCACCAATTGAGAACAGATTTTTGAACGTACAATAGGCCCGTGCCTAAACAATTTTAACAACGCTGCAACAAAGTTTAAAAGCATTCCAAAGATATTGTATTTTTCTTCTTCTTTTTTTTCCCCTTATTTTATTTGGTAAACAACACAATACAGGATGTTGAAACTGGCATGCTCAAAAACGATCCTCTTATATAAGTGTGGTCCTTCTTAACCCAGTTGGACCCTGAAAGAGGACAGAAAAACACGTGTGGTCTGGAACAGATCTGTTGCATTGTTGAGATGATCCCTGTTCCCAGTCATCTGAGTCATAAGACTGGAATGTATAATGAATAAAAACAAACAAACAGAAGCCCGTTTTAGAAATCCATGGATCACGTCTTCATGCCTTTTTGGTGTTGATTAATCCCTCGCAATGCCTTTAAAGTACTTGAAGATAACACAATTCTTGATTGAGATTCAGTTCCAGTCAGCAATGCGTGAGATGACAGAAATCTTTGAAAGACGGCATAGCTGAAATGTAAACACTCTAAAGAAAAGCTCCATCCTCCAGACTCCAGACCTCTGCCGTGCAAGTATTATTTTTTTTTTTTGAGTGTGTGTACTCTTGTTGGTTGACAGAAGATGGAGCCTTAAAATTGTACAGTTATCTGTTCCCCTCGCCTCTTTTGTCCATCTCCGCCCCTCTTTGTGGTTTCTCCTCAGCGTGTCATGTCTTTGGGCATTGCTTGTGTGATCTCCCCCTGCACAATGACACTTCTTTTTTCAGCTGTGAAATTCCACTGCGTGTATTTTTTTTCTCTCCGCTGGGGTGGAAATCTTGAATTGAGATAAGAACCTTTGTACCTTAGATTGCATGGTTGCTGTAGCTGATGTAGGTTTGCTTTGTAGAGAAGGCTGAAAGAGAAGAAGAGAGGGAACTGAGACTCAAATACAGGAATATCTGACATGTGAAGCGTTTTTGTGGATATATTTCTGATGTAAGAACAATAGCATGAAGCGTCAAATAATGGGTAAAAATGAGAGTGAAATAATGTGTAGATAACAGTGATGAAGTAACACTAGTAATTCCTAAAATTCCTCTTCTCTTTGGTTTTTACTTTTCCGGGAGTGCATACCTGTGTTACCTACAGCGACCCCACCACCTTCTTTTCCTGCAGCTGTCAAAAGTCAGCTATCCAGTTATGTCCCCAGAGCGTGTTAGCTGATTCACTGAGGTGGAGCAGATAAATCCTGACATATTGCAACCAGATCTCGGCTGTTGTGGGAGCTACCCCATGCAGGAATTTTTCAATTTCATCCACACCAGCGTTGACAATGACAAATGGTTCTTATTGAAATAGCCATGCACTGTACAGTCCCTGGAAACGGAAATCCCATCTGGATAAATTGCATCCAGCTATCAATTCTGTGTCTTTTGCGATTTGCAACACTTATTGCCACAAAAAGCCCAATTAAACCCTATCAGAACCTTGAATCTTGAGCAGAATTAATGCTGTTGTGTCTGTTTACATGTACACTTTCAATTGTAAATGCAATAGCCTTACAGCATTGTACTTTTGTTGTATTGCATTGTCATAGATTTTTCATAGATTTATATTTTTCTGATAAAAACAAACAAACAGTGTTAGCTCTTTTGTTGTGTGCACAAGAAGACACACTGCTGGTGTTAAGAGCATAATCAAGACCGAAATTTTAAAATGTACAAAGAAAGAGTGTTGATTCCTGCTTTACACCATGTTTAGACAGCAAAGAGTAAAACAGATATCTGTTAAAGGGGTCAGTGTGAAACTAATGTGGCTTTTTATTGACAAAAAACTTGTATTGCTTTCATGAATACATATTCTGGCAAAGTCTAACAATCACATCAAAAATGAAAGTGTTCTCACAGCTTAGAATGAGTTGTTTATAATACATAGGCGGTGGTGCACCCGGTGGCAGATGGCATATTGTGTCGCTATTTTTGATTACTGTGGCTGAAAGGGGAGAAACTTATTAGCCTTACGTGGTTTACCTATATAAGAACACGTGTTTCGGGGGAGGAGTATAGAACAACCAAAGACGACCTGTAGATTGTTCTACAGAGGGAGGGGAAAATAACCAAGAAAAGAAAGAGAAGTATTAACCGGGAGAAAACGAGAGTCTACATCAGCATGGCGTTTACCAGGTGGAGACAATTCATGAGAGAGCGGTGCTTCACAACAGATGTGGAGGTTGCAGGCTGCCTGCTGGACAGGTAAGTTAATTCAATATAAAGGGAAGTTCATTTTGACGTCATCTTAGAAACAGGGCAGTGTAGTTCAGCTACTACTCTGTCCTCCTGGCAGCAACAGCTAGTTATTTTGTTAGCTAATGTCAAAAGGATGTTAACATTGTCACATTTATGATTCTCTGCAGCTTCCGTAGTAGTTATTATGTACGTAACTGCGAGGCACCAGAGTAAGCTTCTCATCGTTGTAATCCGTTTACCAGCACCACTAGATGACAGTAAATCTTACACACTGGGCCTTTAATAAACAAGTCAGATCAAGATTTCTTCTTGCTAGATTTGTAAAGTAATCAGTTTTATGTTTGCAGTCTTTACAAATAACGGCAGAGCATGTGGGGTGGACTTCTGCAGCTGAGCGTGTCATGCACGGTACATAGACAGAGCCAAAACAAACTTTTTGGTTACTGGTTTTACCTAGTATAACAAAAAGTGTTTCTGAGCAGGATTACCAACTATAGCTTTAAAGCCAAAGTGAGCCCACTCGAGAGGAGTTTTGAGTGCACGCACCTCTTTTCAGTGATTGGCCGAAGGGTGAGGAGAAATTAGAAGGTTTTCTCCGAAGAACTCCAGAAAAGCTGAAGAGTGACAACATTGATATTAAAGACCACTATAAACAGAGTGGTTCAAACCGATTATTATAATTATATAATTGTAATTATTATAATTGTATTATTTTCAAACCTCATCGTTCTATACTAGAACGAGCTGTATCAGATTTGTGGATTTATTGAGGCTTTCTCTCCTTTTACACTGAAAGCTGTTAAGTTTTTTTTCTCTGAAGTGTCCATCCATCTACCTCACAAGGCAGCAACTGTCTGCCTTTCCCTAGTTTTTCTAGGCCCGTTTTTCTCTATAAAGCACCCTGGGGAGCAGCGAGGTGCTTTTGCAGAGGTGCTCGCTGAAAGGAGCTCAAACATGGTCAAGTTTCACCCTCCCTCCAGTGACATGCCAGCCTGCTGCCTTGTAGTAAGCACGCAATCAGGTAGTAAAAAATAATATGAATTGAGTTGCTTTGTTTGTCACCCGGGGGGGAAATTGCATTTGTATACAGCCCATCAAGAAAGACAAACATGGGTAGACATGTAGACAGCTGCCTTTTTGCAGAGTAGAGAAAAGAACACATCGGGATGGTGAAGGGGGAAAAAGTGCATTTCTCAGTCTGTCTCTCAACAGGGACAGTATGAGAATGCAAGAAAAAAGTTCAGCAATAGATGCAACATACAGACAACGTCATAAGCATAAACATGGGTGGATTGTGGGTTCTTGGGTGAGGGGGGGGGGGGTCAAAATACAATACAATCAAAATACAAAATACAATCAAAATCAAATACAAAGATGATCCAAGTAGGTGGGAGCTGAGTAAGGTGGGTGAAAATGTGTGGGACAGTGGAATTGGTGAAGAATGGAAAATGGTCTTTAACTTTTTTCATGCACAATCAACACGCATCCATACTTTTTGGACTTCGTCTGTGCTGTAGTTTGAGCCCACACTGGCATCATACTAAAGAAGCATAGTAATTTATTACCATGCTTCTTTAGAATTTATTGTATAGAATTTATTCATTTTAATTATTTTACTGTAGATGCCCAACTATTTCTGGGTGGCAGCATATGTAATGCAACCAGTGGAGATTTCAAAAGGTCATTGCCTCCAGTCAAAGAATGAGGCTTGTACAAGATAAACTGTCTCGCTTGGAAAGCAGATGAAAGTGGACAAGAGGAGCCAGCAGCAGCAGTCAAAGACAAAAAATGGCTGTAAAGCCAGAGCAGCCCTTAGTCTTTAAGAAACAACCACATTTTTGCTTTATTTAATTTAAAAGGGGCAAGGCACATTAATCAACATAACCAGCTCTCTACATCACATAACTGCGACAAATTCAATTAAATACGAAAATACGTTTTTAGCCACACATAGAACTGAAATGTTGTTGTAACTCATATTTTGCATGGAGTTGGAGATGCTGATGGACGTGGGCAGGAAGGATCTCTGTATCAGTCTGTCTTACAGCAGATCTGAAGAAGCCTCTGACTGAAGACACTCTTGTTCTATTACAGTCTGATGAAGAGGATGCTCAGATACATAGCCTGTAGTAACAAGGACTGCAGAATTCGTAGGGCCAGTAGGGTTGAGGCTGTACCTACATTTGATCATCAAATATGTTAAATAAAATGTTTTTATGTATATATATATATATATATATATATATATATATATACATTTTTTTTTAAATGCACTGTATGGTAGCAGCTGCATCATTCTCCAATGAGAGAGCAATAGATTATTCTATCTGAAAATGTATTGGCTGTTTGTATCAGGTGATGCAAACAAAACCTTCCCCTTAACTTTCACTTACATCAAAGCAAAAACAAATATGTTATTATACCGCATTTCGTTGTCTGTTAAACGTTGACCTTAATGAAGCATGAAGGGATGTTTTTGCCACAGTGGTCAAAACCTTGAGGAGGGATTAAGGCGCCTTTTCGACGTCTCCATGCGCTTTATGCAAGAACCAATGTGGTGAGGGAGTCAACTTCAAGCAAAGTAGTCAGAGACCCACATCAGCTGACCTGTATAGAGTTGCTGGCTTTAAAGGGTTGTGTTGACATCAATGCTGCATGACCTCTGGTTTCTTCCCACACTGCCGGCTGCTTTTTTTTTTATATGAAAACTGTGCAGGGCGACACCCATATATTATGATGCATGAATGGCCAGGAGGAGCTCAGAGCCGACTTGCCTTTGCGGGATATGACTGACGTGTTGTGGAAGAGAATTGTAGTTTAAAAAGGAATAGTAAAGGCATCCTTACTCATTTAGATAACTGAAAACAAGACCATTAGTTACTAAAATTTACAAAAATAATAATATTTGGTAGTAGGCTCTGAAAAAAAAAAGAAACACCGTGTTGGAAGAGTTCCGGTAAGGAGCCTTCCCTGCGGGACTGATTGACCAAGAGGGGAGCGTCGATTTTGACTGAGCTGCAGTCTGCTCTGGAGGAACAGCGGAGGATTCACACACCTGCCACTGCTGTAATCACCGGATGAACGGAGTAAACAACTTCTTGTGTCTTTTACGGAATTTTTTTTTTTTAAATTACTATTAAAAAATCTATTGAACTGAGCACCTGACGGACTACAAACTGGCCGGGTTAGACATTCTTGTCGGCTCACCAGCATCACAGGGAACACTGTGCTGATGCTGGAGGTAGGCCCCCATCTCACCACGTGTTCTGTTAGGTACCCGTTTCTTTTGTTTTCCATTTCCTTTCATACATACACCCACACGCTCGTTACTGCCATACTCCAGTCTGAAAAAAAATTTAAATAAATGAGCCGAGGGACTAGCAGGCACATAATGTCTATAACTAACTGAATCCAGGGTTGTCCTACGCTGCAACATTAAATGTAATGTTAGTAAAATATTTGACTCTTGTGAAGGTTAAACAAACTAGCTTTTATATGGTGAAGACAACTGTTTCCTATCATTCATGGAGTTGTTGGTGGAAAAGTAAGCAAAAGCTGCGACTCTGCAGGGATGCTTGGTCTGAAATACGACTGTTGTGTTCAACTAGTAATCAGGCGATATCATTTTAACAAAGGGAATAATTCATCAATTAAGCATGAGCTCAAACAGTGTAAACAGAAATATGGATGAGACAATGTGTTTGGGAAGTGAAATGTTAAATGGCATGTGCTAACATGTTGTTTCTGAAAATAACAGTGAGGTGTGAGGACATCAGAAAACAACAGATTTCTAGTTGGCAATTGCACCAATCGCAAAACACACTTTAAAACTGTCCAACGTTATTTCTTAACGCTGCTATTTGGCATCAAAATCAAATAGTAAGAGGTGACACATTGATTGGAGTCAGCGAATTTTCACAAAAATATGCTACTCAGCTCTTCAGAAGTAGTCATGTTTGCTCTGATTCATAACATCGCATACTGTATATTTGTTTGATTTGCCTACAGAAGAACAGATCACATTTGAGGAAAAAATGCACAAAACCATGGATATCTTCAGTGGAAGGTTATCTGATTAGCATTTGAACTCTTACATTGTGTTTCCAGGCTTTCACACAGTTCAGTCTTGGCCTCTCCGTTGGGTCTCAGTCCAGCCTTGGGGTTGAACTTGTTGGACATGGTGGCAGCGGTAACCACGGCCTTCAGGCTGCGAGTGCGCTTTGGCACATTTTGTTCTGGGTGTAAAAGAATCACATAGACCTTGGGCATGTAGAGCAACCCGAGGGACACCGATGCACTCAGGCTTACAGAGATGGTTAGTGTGGTTGTTTGGATGTACATCTGCGGAAGACAAAAGCCAGAAAAAGACAGTTTAAACAAACAGATTTCCCCAAATAGCCAGCATAACAGAACAAGCAACATCTGCTTTGAGACATTAGAAGGAAAGCATCCAATGAGCCATGGGTAGGCACGGCTGTTCTTAGAGTAGTTTATGTTTTTTACTTTGTCCAGCAGAGGGTTGAAAACTCTTTAATGCAAGCCATGTGATAAAACACGCTTTAACGCAGCATCTCATCTTCTTTTATGAAATGTGTGCTGAGGAAGTCAAGGCCAGCATGTTTGTTAAATTCCCTACAATGATAGGTTTAATATGACCATCACGTACAGCTGGAAACAGTTTTCATAACTTCAAGTGAATTGGACACTGCTATTATTCATAACAAGCAGGCTCATAAAAAGGAACAAGCTCATGAAAATTTTACGCATGGTCAAATCCGCCGAACCAGGAGGGAGGGTAACAGTGAATATCAGCCGCGCACATTCCATTTTAATTGTCTGCAAAGCTGCAGCGAATTAATGAGTCATGTTAATGGAAGTTTTGAGGAAGAGAAAATTTTGTCATTTCTATACATCAGTTGCATAATAAGGGATTGATTCAGCTTCAAAGTTATTCACTTTTAACTTATGGGAGTCCCAACATTTTATTGACTGTCCATGACAGAGGCATTAGGTACCACTGAGCCACTGAAAGCAGGTGTTTTACCTCATGAAGGTCTATAAAAGAAAAGGCTTCACAATAAAACAGGAAAGGTCCTTCTTAGCCTCTGCAGAGTTGTAATTCTGTGGCAGAGATACGAGGATTATCAACAAAATAACACACTATGCATAATATCAAGGCATGTCACTGTGGTTAAGCAAGATCATAAGATCATATTTAAACCCTAAGGGCTGGTTTAGAATATATAATTTTGTTTGTATGTGGCTTTACACTTGCATTACGCATCAGGTTGCACAACAGATCAATGTAATTCGGCTGTGTGTACAAGATTGCAGCTTATTAGAATTTGGTTGTATTTCTTATTAGTTTTATTCTGCCAACTTGTTATGATGCAGGGATCTTTGACCTGATGTTTTGTTTGGATCTTGCTCTTTCACTATTCAGCCAGGTCTTATAGATGTCCTTAATGAATCATTTTAAGTATTTTCTTAAGAACAGTCAAGTTTAATATAATTGTGGATAAGGTGAAAAAAAATGTGGAGAAGGTGAAAAAAAACGTGTTGAAATTTTAGAAACCCTAACTCTATTGTTGTTCAGTGATATCTGTATTATACGAAAGGCGACTGAACATTAACTAACTGCTAAATGTTTAGACTCCTGTTCTGCTGGAGGCTTCCCATGTTGAAATTAAGCAATTCCTCCCCTATGCCTCCTGCTGCCCATGCTCACTCACTGTAACGCTGTTTTGTTTTTATTACCTATTTCACAAACTGAGATGTTCCGCAGCCTCTGTAGGGTATCTGACAAAGTTTGTTATAAATTGATGTGTGATGTGAAGCAAAAGGGAAAAAAAATCAAATAACTAAGATGTAGCTGCTTCCTCTTGTAGGAATTTATTTTTCTCTTGTCCAACTTCATGGCAAGCGGAATAGGGCTTTTCCTGTCTTAGTTAGTCCAAACATATTTGCTTTACTGAGTGAGCCTTTATGCCTTATAAATTCTCCCTTGAAGCCCAAGCCATAATAATTTATTTCTGATTAGAGAAAATAAAGGCATAATATGAGAAAGAGAGAAAACAGACAGATAAAACATATAGACAAAAACGACAAAACCCCTCAGCCAGCTGCTATATAAAATCTTCCTATTTCCACCATGGAGACACTGGGCAAAGACAACCACGAACACTTTCAAAGAGACAAAACTAACAAAAAAAATTTATAGAAACAAAAGACACAAACGACACCAGCAGCAACAATATGAAACAAAACTGTGGATACGTGTGTGTGCGTAAACATGCAAAATGTGCTCTTGCAGGGATTTTTCAAAATGTGTTTCAGTTGCAAAATATATGCTTATTATACAATAATTGTTAAGATGTATTCTACTGTGGCAAAAAAATGCTAATGGTGGGTTTGGTTTAATTACTTTATCTCATAATTGTATAGACTTTCATTCCTAACTAGCTAATTTGCAATAGACACACTTGAATAATTTCAACAAGATCAAAGAAGCATCACACAATGAGAGAGAGAGAGAGAGAGAGAGAGAGAGAGAGAGAGAGAGAGAGAGAGAGAGAGAGAGAGAGAGAGAGAGAGAGAGAGAGAGAGAGACCCCTTTTTGGCTGCTCCCTTATTCAGGGGTCGCCACAGCTAGTTATTACAACTTGCACGCAGACTTGGCTGAGGTTTTATGCCGGATGCCCTTCCTAACACAACTGGGATTTGAACCCGAGTCCCCAGATTAAAGTAATAGACTTAATCTGCTACACCACAGAGGGACATATGCAATGAGCCAGAACTAAAGCCACAAAAACAAACCCTTAAAATTGAGGCGATTGTAAATCTTGGCTTAATGCAAAAGCTTGGCTTGAATTTACTCTGTTTCCGAGCTTTGGTCTCAAAATGATGTAACCTGAGCTGAGAACCTTTTTTAGTTGTGAGAAGGAAACTCATTGGGATTTGCTAGCTATTGTGCTCAGCGTTCAGGCTACCTAGTTTTTATTGGCTAAAATAGCCAATAAAATGTATATCTCTTTATTTGAAGCAATTAAACAGTAAAGGACCAACCTCACAGATACAGATGTGTTGGTACCTCCTTTTTAAAGACCTACAAACATTCAGTGCAAATGAACACCTTTTAACTACATTTTATATGTGCATTAACTGTATTGGATCACACCTTCAGGTTAATTGGCGATGTCAGGTTTTTGGAGTCACAATTTCAATATCCGGAGGTCTGTTTTAATTTTCCAACTTGAAAAGTATGCCTCATTGGGACATAATAGGAATTGTACAGCTCTTACACTATTGATGCTGATAATTTTAGAAATTGGCAAAAAAAAAACATTTTTTTTAGGATAGAAGTAACAGTTTTTGTTTTGTTGATATGCTCATACATCTGCAGGCTGATTTTGTTGAATTCAGAATTGCAGATCCTAGTTAAACTCCCTGATTATATTTTACATATTTACTTCAGTCCTCACAGTTATTTCTTTTGGAAAGGTTTCACAAACTGTAAAATTAACACAGTTCACACCGTTCTAACTGAAGAAGGGTTTGCTGTTCCATCTCCGGTTTTTCAGACATATTAATGAAGGAAAAACCTGATGAATCTCTCTGGCAAATGCTCTGATAAGCAAGCTACCAGAACTTGATGCTAATGCTAAACTGGTATTTTCAAAGTGGTTGAAGGCAGGTTTTAAAGTTTCAACTGCTTGACAGCAGACGAGGACTGCAGCCAGTGACACAGCTAATGAGCCTTAGGATTACGGCCATGAACTTCAAAACTAGACTTGTAAAAACTGCTAGTGACTTTTTAGCTTTGGTACTGATACCTGTACTATTTTGTTAAAATTACTGCAGTGGTATTTTCCAACTGGGAAATTGTCTTCCATACGGCGTTACGAAGTGCAACTCTTTTCTTTTTTTTCCTTCTGTAATTTAAATCTATAAAACACTTTATGACTTTCACAAATGCCAAAATCCCCCAAACAGAGATGATGGTTATCGGAACAGTTGTCAAAAGGTTTTCTTGCAAACCCACGTTTCAATAATTGTGCTCAACGTATAATCTCATCAAAGGGACGGCATGGCATATAATTGGACTCCTCTGCACAAAATGCCACTTATTCCACTGGAGAGGAAATAATAGAGGGGGTTGTTGAAAGTTTTGGACAAAGATGCTGGAAGTCAGCGGGGGAAGATTATGCTGTTAAAGCTGTCAATTTGTACATTCAATGATTCTCTTTACTCACCCGATGCTCTCTGTTTAACACTGTCTTGTAATCAAGTGATTTGCTGAATCATTTTTTAGCCAAACACCACCTTTATTCAATTAATATCAGTGGTTTCCCTTTATTGACAGCTTGTTTTGGCAGTTTTTGACTTGACTGTCAGGTCAGATGCAGATCAGTTTGCTTGCAAACGAAATCACTGTGTGTCGCATGGACTCCCTTCTGTTACTGTGAGAAGAGCTCCCTTCACTGTGTTTTCACATGCGGTGGTTCTAATCAACACTGACAGGTGCGTTTCACTCTTCAAAAGACACATTTTTACTTTCGGTTTTGTCAGTGTTGTTGGTGTTAAATGGTTGAGGGGAAAAAAAAAAAATTGTGTTCTCTTTGTTTCCAAATGATTAAACAGCAGGTTCGTTTCGTATAACGCGGCCTGTAGAAATGTGAGGTGAATCTTAGCTTGAGCGGCTGATACTGCTCTTAGGTTACCAGGAGGACTAATTTACAGCTGTAATTAAAGCATGGCCGGCGAAGATATTCCGATAAATGATTTGAGCACACAAAACAGCAAGTCGGAATCAGTAATTTCCAAGTGGCATGAAATTAGAATCAGCTCATAAAACCCTTCATACGCAGAATTACATTTTTCTCCCTATGAGGGTACATTTAGTCAGAGCTCCTTCTACTAACTCGATGAGATTTTGGTGGTACCAAAGCAGAGTAGCATTTAGTCTTCCAGATGTGACCTTGGCCTGAATATCTTATTTGTTTTTAGTTTTTTTTTTTTATTTGTAAGTCTCCAGGGCAGTCTCCCTCGAGACTGACTGTTTCTCATCACACATAAAAACGAGGTACTTTATGAGTCTGTTGTCTTGAGAGCAGAATGGAAGAATGGTGGCAGTATGAAAGAAAGGACAGCTGCAGTGGTCCCCTCCCAGCTGCAGCGAACATTAACCCGTGCACTGCCCGGGACTCAAGGACTGACCATTGAAACGAAGCTCCTACGCATATTAACAAAGATAATGGGCTTTGCCACTATTCACAGGAAAATTACACATTGAAACCAGTTATTTTCATCACTGACTATTATAGGATAGATTGTGAGCAAACATCCAACCATTGGAGATATGGTTAAAAGGAATCTGAAAAGGACCAAATGGAAAAATTTGTGGAATATCTCTCAAAAATCTGTTTTGATTTAATAATGTGCAGATTATTTTCTCTCCTTAGCAGTACACACAACATGTCTGCAAGAGTAGCCAGATTCAAAACAAGGAGTGTCGTGTTACGTCTAACAAACATTTTCTGTGAGAACTGTTTGGTTTGGCTGCCCTGTACACCGAACGACGTCAGCCCTGATATAAATACGTACACATGGTGGATGTTCGTGTGCATCCATTCAACCTTTTTAAACTGTTCAAGTTGGAAAAGATTGCCTAAGAAATGAAACCACATTGAAAGAGACCAGACTAAATAAATATGAAGACCCCGCCTCCACTATCTAAAGCCTAATGTTTCTGAAAATAAGTTTTCTATGAGATGAACGGCTTTATGATGGCTGATCCAATGTTTGATTTTTTTTTAGGTGACCTTATTTTGAATGATTATGAAACA
Organism: Fundulus diaphanus; assembly: GCA_037039145.1. Taxonomy (NCBI): domain Eukaryota; kingdom Metazoa; phylum Chordata; class Actinopteri; order Cyprinodontiformes; family Fundulidae; genus Fundulus; species Fundulus diaphanus. The sequence goes on from CM073126.1 coordinate 10,140,439, forward strand.
TTTAATTAACATTATGTCACTAAAGTGTGACAGAGTCACATTTTGATTTCAAGCACTGCTGATGGAGCTAGTCATGAGTTTTTCACCTCTGATTGCACAACTTCCGAATTTATAGAGACACTGCCATGTGTACGTTCAGCAAACGCTGAATGTGACAGCCCATTTTCTCCTGTGCATCACATTTACTTCAGGCCATTAGATTGTTCGAACTGGAGTCTGATAGAGGTCACAAAAAAATTATGTGAACCACATAAAAAAGATGAATTTCAGAAATAAATTGGAATTATTTAGACCGGCAGTACAAGGATAGGTTTAGTTTATGTAAGCTGATTTTGAAAAAAAAAGTAATGTAAAGACTTTACTGAAACATTGCTACTAAATCAAAGTAAGCAGTGAACCTTAAATGTAGCATACTATTACAGCCCAGGTCGACACCACAACGTTTTTCAGTTTGTGCACATTTTGCATTTTATCTTGGGATGAAAATGATCAGAAGTTGCTATGTTGTTGCACATATGTGTTAAACTAGGTCAACCTAAACTGTGTCCAGTTTAATGTGAGGTGATGCAGAAAACAATTCCCTGTCTTTGAAAAGCGTGACTGCGAGTATACTAAAAGTGTCCACCAAAACATTTTCTTCCATTTCTTTTTTTTTGTGCTAATATTTCATCTGCTTCTTCTCCATAAAGCCTATTTAGCCTGAACCTTTAGTCTAACCGTTAGACTAAAGGTTAGACTAAAGTCAATCCATAGATGGAACAGCAAACTTTACTGTTGGACTCTAACAGAAAAGACAGTTTGATATTAGGATATTTGAACTGCATCAGCTAAAGCGCAGCTAAATTACTGCAAAGGTGGTCGAGTCAGTATATTTCTGTCTGGTATTTCATCTGGTTCTATTAGAAGAGAAACTTCCATCCCCAGTCTGCCTCATGGAGCTGCATTTGCTTACAAATGGAGTCCTGTTTTTACTGTCAGGCTAAATCCTCTACTCAATCCATTAATTTGTTCCCCCGGATTGCAGGGCACCTGAGCATTCAGCGAGTGGCGCTCATAAAGGAGAACTGCTGTATATCTCCCTTTCCTTCCATCATACAACCATCGGCAGATCTTGCTCTGAGCTAAAATGGGACACAAACAGAGCAGCACGTGGCTGCATTATTCACTGAAGTGCAGGCAACAAAACATCAGCAGTCCATCAGAACTTAAATTCAAGGGGTAACTCTATTTAGAAGCAGAACAACACAACTGGTAGTATAAGAGTATTTTAAAAAGTAATTAATCTCTGCAGATTCTGTTTTCAGAGGTCTCGGGGAGGACCTCTGCTTCACAGTGTACACTATACGAATAACTTTGTAGTTCTCACTCTGCATTTTAGCCACTGTGATTTTCTCAGCATGGTATGGAAATGTTCAACAGAAGGGCTTGCTGCATGAGAAGTCACCGTAATTGCGCTCTAATTAAGCCAATAAACAAATAGAAGCCGAAGGGGACACAATAATGTGTGCTTCAAGGGAGAGTGTCATTTATAAAGATCACAATTCTTTGGCCTTGATTAGCTTCACGGCCTGCTCACATTATTGGATTGCCCAGAGGTCAGCAGCCGGGGACCAGAGGGTGTTCAGCTGAAGGCCTATTGTAAGCAACAACTGCTGTGTGAGGTTCAAGATGTTACTCAGCTCCTTCTGCTACATCACATTAATCTTTATTATTCATTATGAGGCCTTTGGGACATTGCTGTGAATAATACTGTTATTGTTACGGATGAGAAGAGAGAACTGCCTTTTTTACTGCATGCAACAGCTTGACCCATAGATTTAATTTCCAGGTGTTTTGCTTTTGAATGCAGACGTTAAAACCTTCAACATAGATGGATCAGATGCTTTTTATAGAGGCATCAAGTTAAACTACTGCGAATAAAATTCTTCCTAAGTATTGAGTGGAATTTGTATTACAAAAGCCAGCGGCAATCACTGATTAAAGGTTATCATACAAGCATACATGTAGGCTGCAGATGTTGCCCCATACAAATCTGTACCATGTGCTTATGACAAGGACAACCTGCTCTCACCCATCTGCATCCATATATAGAGATTTCTGAACCGTGCACTGACATATCTTTCTCTGGAGAGCAAGTTGTGGTGCCATTGAGTATAATAGCCCAACGTTGCTACAGAGACTGTGGAACATTGCCATGTAATAAATCTCAGTGCTCTGCAATGTTTTAAATTCAGTGTCTAGTATCAGCTTACGCTGCTTGAAACTTCAACCTCAAGTACAAAGAACTATCTCCAGAGGAAAAAACAAAGAAAGGAGAGTTGAGTACCATGCAGAGACACTGCAAGCACTGGGAAAGGGGGGAGTACTACCAGGTAGCAGAAATCCACGCATAGTACACACTATCACAAGCACACTCCTGTTTGACTCTTTTAGTCTTGCTGAACCCACTGTAACTCCCACTCTTTGTCTGCCTGGTTGTGCTAACAGCATTTTTGTTGACAGTGCCAATAGTGTGGTGGAGTCTTTATGAGGGAAATAAATAACACCACTCAATTAATCAGTCCATTCATGCACTGTAATGGCAAGACCTGTTTGTGTGGGCTGATTGAATTCGAACTGAGCCCATTGTGCTGGAGCCTCATTCCAATGCATAGCCATTGTCTGACGCCACTCCTCTTGCCTCAGCGTTTCAGACAGCCACTGATTTAGACTGTTTCTCCAGGTAAGCAGGTGTCACTTCTATTCCTGAAGGTAGTATAAAACCCGATGATGAATCCCCATAGATGGACCAGATGTCCTCATTTAAATGACAGAGAAAGCCTCCTATGGCACTCGTTACATCAATCCCAGCACCGTATGACACAGAAATGATAGTACTTGTAGTGCTGCTGCAGAGGAACACTGTAAACTGGTTATTAGAACAGAGGCGGCTAGATAAGGTAAATTGGGACGATGTGAATCATTTCATTGTTCTGAAAGACATGTCAACGTGGGCTTTGATGCTTTATGAAGCCTTTCATTTACACTCGGATGACGATGAGGAGTGTTTGCCATGAAACCTTACTGCCCAACAACTAGAGATGCTCCAGTTGATAGACTGGTGATTGAAATCAGCCAGTTTTCCCTTGATTGGCAAAGACTAGTGATCAGCAGGTCAGACACTAAAGAACAAGTTGTTTTGTTTTTTTCTCTGTTCATTAATGCAATAAAACTGTAAACCCCTGCTTTTTATATTGCTTTTTTAATGTTATAGTTAACTGCGGTCAGTTAATTATAAAACAACAAAGAAAAGTCACAAAATACCTCTTATCAACATTATCTTTGTCTCACAGTTGTTCTGTGTCACTCCATCTGGTAGAGTAAGTGACTGGTTTGCGCCACAGGTAAGAAGGGGAAGGAACTTCAACATATGAACAAATGAAATATTGACTGAATCTGTGTACACTGACTTGAAATTCTATAAAACACAGTTTATCTGTTATCTGTTGTTAGTTTTCCTTTAAATATTACTTAAAATCTTGTCTCATCTCATTCTATCGAACTTTGAACCAGAGGTCGCGAGCAGGCTTATTTCATGTAAACAGGATTAGATCGCGGCTTAATAAGCGGAGGAGGCAGGGAAATCTGTCCAGCCAGCGCACTTGGTCCACCTAGTGGCAGAGGACGGGACAGAATTGTGGAACACCATTTTTAATCTTTAATAAAGACGAAACAAATAATGGTTAGTTCCTCTCGTTTTATTTAAACATTTTTTTATAAAGAAAAGCCAGCAAGTAATCTTTTGCCTGCAATAAGAGATAGTTATGTAAAGTCAGCAATACTACTGTCAAATGTTGTATTAGGTGAAGAATTAGTCCATCGATGCATTTCCCCTTTTAAACAAAGGCATGAACGCGCAGTTATCTCAGATAACTCAATCCAGTGATACTAATCATAAACAACAGGTGTGTTCGAAGAACCCAATTAGCCGGATCATGATTAGCCGGATGAAATGTTCTTGGATGTGTCATTTGATCTTGGATGTTTTAAGCAACGTACGAAGAACGGACCCCTGGACATCATAAACCATAAACAATTTAACAAATCACTCATGAAAGACACGATAATCAGGTGGTTCATGCTGGAGCTTTGACAAAGCTCTACAGACAGACTTCCAAACCAAACAGGACCAGTTCTCTGTTGCTGTGTTTCTGGACTGAGCTGGTGCATATTAAACATGAATGAATCATTTATATAACTTGTTTTGATGCGCTCATGGATTTCCAGATCTGCTAGGTGAAGAATTAGTCCATCGATGCAAAGTGCATTTAGACATCGTGTGGCTTGAATCAAGCTCCTTCCCTGTTTTTCCCATACGAAGGTGAATGTATTTGATTGTAGTTTATCTACTAGATGCTACACACATTACCTAAGTCTTATATACCATTTGAGTAACTATGTCTTTTTCTTCTTATTTTTGCAGCCTTACACAACAATTTCTGGAGATTCTGTTGTTTGTTTCACCTGCTTTGCAAATCTTACCACACTAGCCTTGTCAGTGTCACAATTTGTTCTCTTTTGGAGTAAACTTAAAATTATGGCTCATTCAGTGACTAAGGTGACACCCTGCAGGTGAGTCATAGACCATAAAAAGGATTTTAAGTTCACATTTCCCCTGGATGTTCCAAACAATTATTTTCAAATCAGTTTGTCAGTAAGGAATATTGCACTTTTGCTATTACTCTTAAGCTTTAGAAACTTTTCTGCAGTCAGGTAAAGTAATAAAATTCTTTAAAATGTTATTTTCCCATTTTAATTTCATTTGGATTGCATTTTGCTTTCTAGTTACCTTTTTATATAGTTAGCTGATCTTTTTTTAATCTTTTTATTATTATTACTTATTTTTTAGTTTTGTATGCCACGTTTATGTATTTATTTATGTGTTTTGTTCCATGTGATCTGATTAACTCTGGTGGTTTTAAAAATTCTTAATGAAAAATGTTTCTTCGCTGATTTTCATTGGAGACATGTTAATTTCAGAGGAAGCTTTATATCATGTCAAAAGTGAGGTATGAGTTTGGGTCAAGTTTGTTTTACTATTAATCCTTGGTCCAAGAAGGATAGCACACCTGCATCTACAGCACACCGGAAAAAAAATAAAAGTGGGGTTCCTTCCCAAAGCTCACAGAACCAAGGTTATACTATTCTGCACTGTCAGCCAAGCAGCAATCAATTATTGTGCCAGTTAAGTTAAATTTGTTTTATCTGGCACCTGAAACTCATAGAAACTTAGTTAGATTTTAAACATGTTTCTTTCCTTTTGAAAGATAACAGACCAAATATGGAATATTACCCTGCAGCTATTCTTCCATTTTGCGATCCATTATGTGTCTTACCTTAAGATCGCTCAAGGCAATGACAAAAGTTTTCTAAAATAATAAGGTAAAGCTATCCTCTAGCCATTGTGTTTGGTTCTCTACAGGAACTAATAAGTAACAAGCATCTTAAATTATTAAGCGAGGGAGAGGGTTTTTTTTTTACGTCTATATTTAGAATATTTTTTTTCAGGGTTTGCAAATAACTTCCATCTGATGGATAGTGCAGAAAACAAAATATAAGACTTCATTTACCCTTCAAAGATTTTTGTCTTCATTTTCTGTTTATCAATTCAAAGCCATGCTGGCTAATGGATTACCTCATCCTCCAAAAAAGCTGTTCCGTCTCTCTTTGATTGTATAATTCTCTTTCATCTTTAGAGAGACTAGATGGAATGATTAAACAAAGAACTCGCTGATATCCATGGCTCCTGTTGACATGCGACTTAAGATGTGCATCACTGGGATTAAAAAATAATGTGGGGCTTAGCACTTGGACTGCTTCCCCTCCACCCTGTATGCCAGTTGTTTTTATCATGAAAAATGAGCAGTGATGGTGACACGTTAGTGTATTTATTCCAAATATATTCAGAATATGTAACACAAAGCAACCAGAATGTTATCAGCTTACTTCCTGATTATAAAAAAAAAAAAATTTTCAAAATATTTTTAGCAATAAATATATGGACAACAAATAGATAATATGGATATGTGCAATACAGCTACCATGACATGCAATTGGATTCATATCTCTTGGAGTTTATCACATTAAAGCAGCCCCTTGTAAGTGTGGATCTTAGTATTAGCTTAATTAGAGATATATTAAATTATTTTTCAGGTCAATATACAGTAGTTGCCATGTATTGATGCTCAGTGGAGGCTTCCCTTCTCAAAAACCCACCTATATAACTTGAGAGGTGCAGCTCTGGGTCTGAATGGGTCATGTGACCAAGAGTGCTCCTTTATGACAGTCTGAGCTGCCCTGTAACACAAGAGCTGACTTTACATGCTTCTACTTCTCTCATCCTCAAGTCAAAGTTTGTCATGGCTATAATTATTATTACAAAATACAGTAGGCCTGTATGTAATCCATAGACCTGCAGCTCAGCTCTTCTCCTCTTTTGAAGTTCCTGCAGCTTTACATAATCGGATAATTGAGCCTGTTGTCTCCCAGTCTTCCTCTTCCACGGCTCCTGGAGCTCCCTCTCCCTCTCCCCCTGGCCCTGCCTCTTCCTCTTCATCTCCCTGTTTCAATGAGAGACTCTGAGGATAATCTAGAGGGATGAATGTGGCCTTGTCTTTACAAGTAACTTGAGTCTTAATCTACAGTTCCAAAATGGTCTGCTATCAAATTCCAAAACATGGAGGTGTTGCCAGTGGCAGTCAGGGGTGCTAAACCTGGAAATTACAGGTCTAGCACCCCTAGTGGCTAAAAGTTACACTCCACCGCTTTAAGTCACATAACAAATACATACTTAATTGGGATTTATTGTGGTATAGAACCACAAAAAGTAGTGTATAATAGTAAAGTGAAAGGAGTATGATAGAAGACTTTGATTTTTTTATGTGAATAAAAATCTGGAATGCATTAATAAAACCCAGTACAAGCAACTGTATTCAGAAATAATCTAAGTGGTAAATAGATGTCAAATGTGTAAAGTTTAATTTCATTATAAATGAAACATCATGAAGACCATGAAACACACAAGACTTTCGGCGATGCACAAGCAGGCAGCCAGTTTCAGCAGTCAAGTGCTGAGAGTTTCTGTTCCTGTTTTTTTTCTGTCCTGCTTGTACACTCAATGGAGCTGACCGTTTTCAGGACAAATTTGTTTTTATTCAGGAGTCGCAATTGGGTCGAGAACATACAGACCTATCATCATGGGAAATGTGACAAATCTACATGTGACAACACATGTAACAAAAGTCACATGGTGTACCCCAAGGCTCAATCCTGGGACCCCTTCTATTCAATATCTATATGCTCCCACTCGCTGAGGTTATAACAAGAAACAAGATTAGTTACCATAACTACGCAGATGATACTCAGCTCTACATTACAATGTCACCAGGCGACGCTGAACCTAACCATGCACTGAACAGATGCTTAGAATAAATCAATGCATGACTGTGACAAAACTTTCTCCAGCTGAACAGAAACAAAACTGAAGTTATTATCTTTGGACCTAAAGAGGAACAAACTACAGTCAGCACACAGCTTCAGTTATTACAACAACAAACTAATGATCAGGCCTTAAATCTGGGTGTAGTGATGGACTCAGAACTGAACCTTCAAGGACACATAAAGACAGTTACAAAGTCAGCCTTCTACCGCCTGAATAACATTTCCAGGATTAAAGGACTGATGTCCCAATGAGATCTAGAGAAACTTGTTTGTTACTGGTCTCACAACCGGTGACTGTTTTTATGTTTTTAAGATGTAAAGCACTTTGAACTGCCTTGTTGCATTAATGTGCTATACAAATAAACTTGACTTGGTCACAGTTCTCCTGACACTTAACAGGATACACAGCATTGCTCAGTTTGTCCTGGTGAACTGGATCTTTAGGGTGAACCAGTCTTTGGTTTTTCGGATTGAAAGCCATTGGGATGTCGTGTGTAGAAAATAAACAGCTCAGTGTCTCTGAAATTCCCACAACATATTCAACTACTGGTCTGGGTTTGGAGTAATCCTTTTCACCTGATGGCTGGCTGGAGTCTTGTTTGGATTTCTTGCCTGCTTTAAGGAACGCCCAGTTGAGATAGCCACTGCGCTGCTACTGCTATCCCTGGGCTGCCTCTGCCTCCACTGGCAGCTTTGTTTTCTTTTTTTTCTCGCACACCCTGACATAACGTCAGCGCTCTCTGTCAGTGGTGTTTGAAAGGTGTTGAAAGAGCAGGGTGGCGCGGCGAGGAAAGCTAGAATTAAAGATGAAAGCTCTGAAAACAGTTACTGCTAAATGTACAAAAATTGGCAGCTTTTTCATTAAAATGAGCTTGCAGTTTGAAAGGGAAGGAAAGATGTTGAACTTTGCCTGCAAACCGCCGTAGAAGTTAATTATCAAGTCATTAACTTTTGTGATGTTGTGGTGCAGAATGTAATGTTATACAGTTTAAATATTAGCATGATACAACGCCACATAACAGGGATTTTTTTGTCTTGTAGCCCTTCAGATACAGAACCAACTACCAGCCATGAGCCCACAAGTCCTGAGTGGGCAGGTAGGATTACTCATTAAGTGAATATTAGAATTAATATAATGAAGAGTATGGTGCTGTTCTGTATTAATAGAGCCCTGAGATGTTAGATGATTCTGCACTACAAGCATGAAACTGACCTGAATTTATCAGATGGCTTTGTAACAAGGGACAATTTCATTTGTCCTGAAAATTATGATCATTTTCAAAATAGGGGTTGGTGATACGGACTTTAAATTTGATCATGATATATTGTATGATAATTATAAAAGTGATGATAAAAGACTGTTTACAGCTTCTTGAAGTCTTTTTCAGGTAACTGTGTGGCTGTGACTGCATGTCAATTATTGCCCAAGAAGCACTAATACTGTCCTTTAAAACGTTTAAAAATGTAACATATATTACAACTAAATTCAAAATATGCCAGCAGTGATGAGGGGATTGTTCCTGTTATTCTGGAAGAAACAGGTGAGCTGTTGTAACATAGTGTGAACAAACAAGCATTAGTTCTAATATAACTGCTTTCTATACTCAAACAATATCAGTGATCCCTTATATTTCTTGTTATCATTAAAAGTAAGATAGTAAATCCACAAAGCCCACAAGTGATAAGGAAAAGGATGAAATATGAAATAAATGTACATTTTAATAATAATAGTTTGTCTTCAGTGGGCCGGTCTCCGGCCATGCTTGTGCGTGGTTTGACTTCACTTTAGCCCTATTCCCACTGCAGGCAAATATAGCCCAAATCCAATTTTTGGGGTGTCAAGTAAGCAGGTCAGGTTTTTCAGTTCCACTGGGAATGCTCTGATCCAGCCCATATCTGATTTTTTTCTAAGTCAGATTTGGGCCCCTTTCATATGTGGTCCTGAATCCAACTCATATCTTATCTTCTTCACTTTCCATCAACATGTGTCACAACTTTGTGGCGGCGGCTGGAAGTAATAGCAGTTAGTATTAGCAGCTGCCTGCCACAGCACTGCTCATTGGAGAAATGGCGAGATGTTAAACCTCATTTGGAGCGAAGCCTCTATTAAAGCCAAATTGGATTAAATTTGTGTACACTCCTGTGTACAAGACTTTGCAATGCTAAAGAGGTTTTCACTCATTGCAATCCATTGCATTGCATTTTAACAGGGGCAACGTGTTGTAATCTGCCCCCACTGCAATGCGATACAACGGATTGCAACAAGTGTCTTACTTTTGGAGTTGAAAGGAGAGGCGCTGAAATATATAATTAAAAGTTGCGCCCGACATTCTAAAGTTTTGAATGAACTCGAAATCGCTGCCCCAACATTCCTGGCTTCGTCCCCGCATCCAAACAGACCTCTGTGCATTCAAAGCTTCATAAAATGCCAGAATACAGAGTTTCAACACCAAAACAGCTATTTCTTCCATGTTTCCTGGAACAAAGCGTGCGTGGCTTTAACTCATTGTTATTGTTCTGTTGTGCATGCGGGTCAGTTTGGATTCAGAAACAGTTCACATTGGAGTCATATATAGGCAGAAATTTAAAAGTAATGTGAATAACTGCAAAAATGCAGATTTCAGACCCGCCGTGGAAACGTAGCCTTAGCTGCTGGTTCACCTGAATTTCCCCACTGATATTTCTATTCTATTCTATTAACCTAAGCTTTGAAAATTTCTCAGATCACTGTTCAATCCATGCAACCAACTGCAAACCTACAAAGACAAGGCTGTCCACCTAAACTAGCAGGCCGTGCAAGAAGAGCATTAATCAAACAAGTAGCCCAAGGGCCCATGATAACTCTTGATAAGATCCAGAGCTCAGAGGGGAGAATCTGTTGACAAGAAAACTGTTATTCACGCCCTCTTCAAATCTGGCCTTTTTGGAAGAATGGCAAGGTTGTTGAGAGAAAGCCAGAGGAAGTCTCCTCCCAAGTTTGCCACAAGCTATGTCAGAGACACAGCTATCATGTGGAAGAAGGGTCTGGTTAGACGAGACCAAAAGTGAGCTTTTTGCAGCGGACAAGAAAGGCAATAATACAAGATGGTAAGATGTATTGTGTTAAATATGAGGCAATTTTGAAATAAAATACAGTTAGAAGCTGCACTAGACTAGATCAAAGTGTCAATATATAGTTAAATGGCCTTAAATTAAGGTTAACTCAGTCTGTAGCAATTATCTCTGTCTCCAGTCTGAACTTCAGCTTTTTTGCAAAGAAGAATGGATGTAATTCAAATCACTTTTTTTATTATTATCATTCTACTTATCAAATTTACTTCATAAGTAGATAATAAAGTTTGTTTTACTTCATCACAAAAAGACCCCAATAAAGTTTGAGTCCCTAACAATGCCAAAATAAGAACATTTTTAAGAAGTATCAATACTTTTGCAGGCCACTTATGCAGATGGAAAAAAATAGCAATTTGCTTTATTAATTTATCATCATCATCATCATCATCATCATCATCATCATCATCATCATCATCATCATCATCATCATCATCATCGTTATTTATAAAGTGCTTTACCACCAGCCACAGCCGACACAAAGTGCTGAACATTAAAAACAATACATTGATGCCAAGGGGTAAAATAGAAAGCTAAGCACACAATAATAAATTAAGAAACTTGCTACAAAACACAATAAAACAATGCAAATACAGATAAAAACCATACCAGTGAAAATGAAGTAAAATCAAATATCAGTAGGCCAGTGAGTAAAAGTAAGTTTTTAAATTAGTTTTAAAAAATGGACAATGAGGGGGCATGTCGCATGTGCACGGGTAGATTAATCTACAATGATTAGTCCCTTTGTGCAATGCCTCAGATTATAGAAATTGTTTTTGGATGTTTGTGAGAAAAAATTGGACACTCTATAGGTCTCTCAAGAATGCTTTTTTTTCACAGAGCTTACTGTCAGAGCCAGTTCTCCAAGCCAGCTTTTTGAAGCATTGTTTTGTTAAATCCCAAGGGGGAGGAGGTAAGGATTAATTTGTTGCATCTGTCAGACCCATGCAGGCGCCGCTGATAGTGTTCATGCCAGTGCGCGTCTTTCCATCACCACCGTCCTCCGTTGTAGCCACTGAGACCCTTTTGTTCCGCTGCCAAAACAACCCTTTCAACTGGATTGACACATTTCTTCTGTGTCATTGTTGTAGCCTCTTGGCTTTCTACCCGGACTGTCTCCTCTGAGTGTGAGGTCCAGACTCGGCCTCGAGTTTCCCGGTTCTTTCTGAATCCCTTTTGACCTCCAGACTTCCAGAGCTTCCGCTGGATGTGATCCAGACTCATGGTTCATGAGACTGGGCACATTGATTTGACACGGGAGTATGAGAGTGAGCTTGTGTTTTTGAAAACAGCTCATGGCCCTCTAATGCAATGTGGCATACAGCCGTCACATATATATGAGTCACAAGCTCGCGTGCTGCCTTCAGAGTCATTAGAGAATGTTTTTATTTATCACTCTGTTTTCATTTAGTGGCTCGCAGAGTTGAAGCCTGAAAGCTTCAGAAGACATCCTTGTTAAAAGTTTTGTTTTCATCTGAATTAGGATCCATTTATAAAGTTCTTCTTACCAAAAAAAGAAAGCTAAGTAATATATTTTATTACCTTGAACAAAAATGTTTTCAGTTTTGACAGTGCGATTTGCTTCACAATGTCAGACACAAGCTTAGGTCAGTGAGGCCAATCACAGGTATACAAGTTTTGGTTTTAAAAGGTAAAGTTTAGGAATATAATAGGTTTCTTCTAAGATACTTTTTGCTTTTTAAATGTCTAAGACTTGCGTCACCAACTTGATGATAGAAAATAAGATGGATTCAAGCTTACCTTTTCCGTGGATTGTGAAGTGCCAAAGAAGATGGGGATGAATGCAAGCCAAATAATGCAGGTGGTGTACATGGTGAATCCAATAGGTTTGGCCTCATTGAACGTCTCCGGCACGCCTCTCGTTTTAATGGCGTAGACTGTACAGGTGACCATGAGCAACATGCTGTAGCCCAGCAGGCAGATGAGGGAAAGATCAGAGATGTCACACTTGAGCACGCCACGAGCCAGCGTCGGGTTAGATGTCCTCTGGTCTTCATAGTCAATAATGGCCTTGGAGGGATCCATGCCAAACCAGATGCACACCCCGAGCAGCTGCACTGAGGCCAGCGTGAACGTGATGACGAGCTGAGAGGCTGGAGAAATGAACCTGGGTGCGCTCACAGACATGGTGCCCTGTTCGAAGATGCGGTAAATGCGATTGGTTTTTGTGAGCAGAGCTGCGTAACTGATGCTCATCCCAAGGCCCAGGAAGATCCGGCGGAGGGAGCAGATTCCAACGTCAGGGGTGGAAATCATCAGGAACGTTGTGGCGTAACAAAGAAAGATTCCAGTTAGCAGCACGTAGCTCAGCTCTCTGCCCGACGCCTTCACAATCGGAGTATCATTGTAACGGATGAAGGTGACCACCACAAACAAAGTGGCCATGATGCCAAGGACTGCGATGAGCACAGGGATGACAGCCCAGGGGGAGCTCCACTCCAGCTTAACAATGGGGATTGGAACGCAGCCTGTGTGATTCTCGTTGGGACGCAAATCAAAACGACACATTTTACACGTGTAGGTGTCGGCCTGGTACTGATAGCCGTCACAGCGCTCGCAATGCCAGCAGCAAGGGATACCCTTCACTATCTTCTTGCGCTCGCCTGGCTGACAGGGCTGACTGCAGATCGAGGACGGGATCTGCCGGACTCCGCCTGGCCACTGCATCGAACGCACCTACAGCGAAGAGAGAAGAATAAACAGAGATGGCCGTGAGATAAAAACCGCAAAGAGATTCTTACATTGGAGAGGAAGGATGGTCTGTGTCCTGTAATTGGAGATTTATAGAGGCAGAAAAGTTTTGCTGCTCCAGAAAAACCCTGATAACTTTGAAGACCGAGGACAATCCACAGGGCAGTTACTTAATGTTGGAGTGTTTGACCTTGGGCTGGTGTATACTTGCTTTTGAGTATTAGTTACCGGTGAGCGGGAAAAGGTCAGACCATGCATCACATCGGCATTTGCTCTCGATTCAGCAAAAATGTTTCAGTGGAACTGGAAATGATGTGAAGGATAAAATGTTAGAAGTGAAGGAAACCTGTTGTTTTCTCCACAGGGACTTGATGGTAGTGTTTGACTTTTATGGAGAAAAAAAAAAACTGTGTCAAAAAAAATCAATCAGAGGAATAAAAAGACACATTTCATTTCCAGATAACTACCTCTTTTACAAAATGCTTACAAAGACAAATTAAATCCCTCATTTCAAACATGTCCCTTTCCTTCCTGCTGTTATCAGTTTTATTCAATTGTGGCTGTTTGTTCAAAGCCAGTAAATTTCTCTTTAAATGTGCGTTTAATTAAGAACTCAAAGAACACTAATTAAATACTGCCTGCTTAAGAATCCGTACAGCCAAGTTACACAGCAGGTACCAGCTTCGAACCTCAGAGCATTTATTTTCTCTTCTACAGCACTTCGGAGAGCGAGAAATAAAAACTTCTGTTACGCTGCTGTTCGTTTGACCTCCTGCCTGCTAAAGTGCTCCTCCGCTTTAAAAAAGATCATTATTGCGTCCCTTCCTGTTTGTAAATGTGTGTTTTTTTATGACAGTGCGGGTCCACAGTATTGTTTTTCATTTTTTATTTTCTATTTGCTGATGCAGTCTCGAGAGATATTTAATATGTCTGTCCTTAAGCCCTTGCGGCTTTCTTTTCATCACCGTCTGCCCTGTTAATCATTTAAAGCCCCCTCTGGATATTTATACCTTTGAAGATGGAACGAAGCACTATCAAATGATTTGGGAGCAGTTCTAACAAACTGCTGCATGGCTAGCAAAATAAATAATGTTTTTTTTTTAGGATTTTCATTGGAAACAAGGACACAAACATTTTGTAGTGTGTTAAGGAATAAGATGGAAGAAGAAAGGAAGGTGCTTACAGTCAGATGCAGCTGGTCCGTCCAGTTACCAATGACTTTATATTCTGCCGTTCGGTTTCTGATCTGGTATTGGTAGATATCGTAGCGTCCTGGGGCGTCTCCGTTTTCATTGAAGAGCACTGGGTTGCCAGCAATGCCTAAATGAGAGAACGATAATTATAATTTTCTTGCACATTTGACAGTTTCTGTGTAGTGAGCATTGATCTGTGAAAGCAAACTGTGCCACCGCTCTTGTCACACCAGCCCTTATTCCACTGCATTAGAACATAATCTGAATCTGAAAGGTTTTCCATTAAATGTGAATGGAATATTGTGCACTATAGGTGAAGAGGTGAGAGTTTTTCTTCCCCTTTTAAGAAAATAAACCCCCTCCTGATATTCTTTTTCTTCCCTGTTTATGTTCAAAAGCAGAATGTAATGGTGTGTAGGAGTTGACATATTAGCTGTTGGAAACCAGGTTTTTGCTTCATTGCAGCCGTGGTTGATCTAGTCTGGTTCTATTTCTACACCATAGCCCATATCTCCAATCAGTGCAGTGACTGAAAGGTCTGTTCCATTGTGCAAACTGATAGGTAGCTGTTTCTGTCAACTGAAAGGTCAATCTGCAAATGTCTTGAGGTTAGATAGAACTGTGAGAGGAAATAAAACTGCTGGATATGATGAAACAAAACTGACATAAACTTTAGGATATTGTTTAGACTAAGATTAGCTAAAATTAACGAGAAAATATTAAATATTTTTCAGAAATCCTGAGCTCAGTGTTACTAAGTTTTGCTTCAAACAGCTATGTAAAATCCACTTTTTTAGTCCTTAAATACATTTTGTTGAGTACTAGTTTCTAGGACTGCAGAAATATTTGATATAGCCTCCCCAGGGGCTGTGTAGATATCTTTATATTTTGTTTGTGTCATATTTTTAAATCCGTTCAGTTTTGTCCATTCCCTATTACTCTTTTTTTTAACAATAATGTCACAGTAGTTCCTGGTCATGGAAGGTCATGGATTTCTGGTGAACCAATTTTGCAGATCCACCATTTTTTATTTCTTGCAGTGGTTTTGTAGTCTAAGCTTCATGACCCTGAAGCTAAACTTGAATAAGTTAAAATGTTTGGTTGTTGGGTGCAATAACCCAAACTACATTATACTTTGCAATCCTTGAGTTTGCAAAGGATTTTTTAAACAGCAGGACAATAAAATAAGGGACCCACACTTAATCCACGTGTGTCCTTCCACTGTGTATTTGCTAGCTAAACCCAATCCCATAACATTGTATACTGCCAGTCTACTGGCTTCATATACACTTGAAACCAGATATTTAAATACACTGTATAAAAAGACATACAACCTTTTATTCTTGACATTAGGTCAGACTAAATGTTGCTTTTGAAATAATGGCTTCTTCCTCTCTGAGTGGCCTTTAAGCCCATAGTGGTACAGTTATAGAGCAAAAGCTTCTGAAATTAATGCTAAAGGACAACCCATGTCCTATTATGATTTACTCAAAGTTAATTTGACCTAATAGTTTCTGTACTCTACTTGAAAAAAAGTGTTGAATTTATTTAATAACTGACAATAATCCCCTGTTGCCTTAACATACCTCTGTAATTTTGGCTATAGGTGCATGGATATTGATTAGAAAGAACAAGTTAGAAGTACTGCGATAGACTGGTGACCTGTCCGGGGTGTACCCCGCCTCTCGCCCATTGCCAGCTGGAGATAGGCACCAGCACCCCTCATGACCCCACAAGGGATAGACATGTTATAAAATGGATGGATGGATGAAGTTAGAAGTAACAAAAAAGTGATGGGAGTCACTGATGAGTGTACAACTTATTAAAACTTGTCCTGAAGGTCTTTCGGTTTATAGCAGCCTGAGCAAAAGTCCGGTTGCTTCCGATTTAAGCCTGCTTGGTGTTGCGATGACCCGGATAACTGAGAATTTACACAGGCATCTTGCAAAGAGCATTGTTTAGTTTTGCCATGTCAAGTTATCCCCAGTTTAAAGTCCTTGAAAATACAACAGCTTCGACTTAAGTTGTAAATTCTCAAAAGATAAAGAAACTATTGTAAGCTGTGTTTTTTTTTAATTAACTGCTGGACCCCAGGAGGAATAGTGAGAGCATGGCTGCACTAATGGGTATCCCATCAACAAATCAAATCAAAATCAAATATCAAAATCACTCAGAAATTAATGCATTTGAACAAATTCCCCCACAAAACTGGTCTTGTGCTAAACAACTATAACAGCAACTACCTGTCATTTGTTACAGATTTGTGAGCCGATCAAGTGACTAAACTGAACTCAACATGTACAGGTTGGTCTTGGACAAACAATTTATGTTTATTTTATAAATCAGAGCAGATCTAGACCAGACTTAATAAACAGTGTTTTTAGTATTTATCAGAGTCTATGAACCATCACAGTACTCGTGATTTGTAAAGCACATCACAGTCTGCACAGTGAAAAACAGCTATTTTTCTACGAACCCTAATGTTAAGATGATGTTAAATTGGTTTGTATTTGTGAATCAATGCATGTCAAAGTATGTTTACTTGTTTTTAGGACAATCCATAACTATGAGTCACAAAGAGTTGTGGGAAGCTGGAGTACTTCAATCATAAATCTTGGAGGCAAAATAAAGAAACTTCTTTTCAGTTCTACTTTAACAAATACCTGACTTCAAACACCCCCTCCTATTATTTGGGGCCACCGTTATGTCATTATTAAGCCTCCCAAGCACAATAACCATCCTGTTTAAGACCAAGCGGATAAACATGTTCACCTGCAGCCGAAGGATTTCTGCTGATGAGTATTGTTTTTCCTGCTCTTTGTTTCGACTCTGGAGGATACTGCCCTAATCCATATCTCGATGAGTCAGCCCTACTGGATTACAAGCATTACTGTTTTGCTCAGCCTTTGCCTATGTGACAATATCGCCCACACTAAAGCATTGAGTGATCGCTGCAGGATTACAGTGACTCTATCAAGCAGAACGGAAACATGTTTCTATAAACATATTAAGGAATTACACCACTTCTAAGCTGCCACATATTCTATCAAAGATTTTTATCATGATGAGCTTTTTCTCTCAACAGTTCAGTGTTACAAAGTGTGTTTGTGGTTTCTCTTTGGATATACCCTTGAAGTCTTTTGAGTTCATCTGCTCAAGTGTTCCTGGACACTGCTGAACCAAAAGAGGAAAACACGTCTTTCATAGAAATCCAACTCTTTTTTTCCTGTACTACAACTTCAAGCCTCTAAACATATAGAATTTGCATCCATTAAATGTATAATGCAAGTTTCAGTGTTACAAAGATGCAGATATTTTCTGAAATAATTTTTGCAATGCTTTTTTTTTTTTTTTAGGATGTGGAACAAAAGATTTCCATTTATGTCGTGAAAAAGACAGAGTACTTTAAAATTCTGTAGCCATAGGCATAACAGCAGAGAAAGAATGTAGGAAAGGGAAACACTAGTCTTTTTTCACCTCCTTTTTGCATTGGCATAGAAGTCAGAGAAGTCATGACAAAGAGTGATACTGTTTGAGACAGCATGTTCCGATTTTGAGTTAATGATGAGATATTAAGCCTGTCATTTTCCATAAAGTGCTTGTCTAAACAGTCCACTCAAAAGTTTGAGGCCTAATGAGTTCCACCGAGACCCCTGCCACTGATGCGTTCTGCTGTGTACTAATATGGCATTGCCCGGGGTCACACATGTGTACTATGGGCCACTCATCTGCTCATTTATCGTGTGCTCTTAAAGAAACAGTTGCGGTTAATGAAGTGCGTGTAATTATATGTAATATTTAATGATGGTGGCCCTCTCTTGTCTTCAGCACTATATACATACACTCCCTAATTATTACTGGGGGAAATAATTAATCCAACCTGTTCTTTTTCTGCATCATTAAACAACCAAAAACACTTGGTGACTGATGACTACACGACAGCCAATCATTAAGCCCTAATGACCCATATGCAGACCTTACATCGACTCCACTTCACTTTTTAAGTAGGCTTGTTGCTTCTTTGCCTCGTCTGTCTTTAAAAAATTAACGAAGATGTGACTTTGGAGAAAGCGCTCTGTGAAAAATTTGAATTTTGTTACCACAAAAAAGTGTGGTCAAAATCTAAAAGAATAAGTGGCTATGATGAACATACATGCTGGCAATGTAACTTGCAATGTCAGCCATTTACTCGCAAGATATTCATACCTACTGAATCTTTTTCTAATTAGGCTATACTGACTTTCATTTGTATTCAACCCCTTTAACTTTATTAAAATAAAGTGCAACCCATTACCTTAAGTAGAGACCCAGTTAGGAGTCAGACTGCATTGAAATTTACTTTAACTATAAAAACAAATGTTTTGTGAAGGCTTCAGAAGATCGTTAGAGAACCTGAGCAAACAAATGGCACCATGAAGACGAAGGAACACTCCAAACAGGTCAGAGATGAAGTTGTGGAGAGCTTCAAAAAACAAAGTTAGATTCTAAAACAACATCCCAAGCTTCGGAAATTTCATGGACCACTATTCGGTCAATCATGGAAAAACAGTAGGACTATGGCACAACTGAAAACCTGGCAAAAATAAAGCCTGGCTAAGTAAACCATTGATCAGAGAAGCAGCCAAGAAGCCCATGGGAACTCTAGAGGAACTGTTGAGATCCACTGAACGTATAGTTCCTGTTGACAGGACAACTATTAGCTGTCTTCTTCACAAATCTGTCCTTCATGTAAGAGGGACCAGGACAAAGCCATTACTGAAATAAAGCCATATGACGTTCTGTTTGTGATTTGCCAAAAACCATGTAGGTGACACAATAAAACATGAGGGAGGCGATGTTCTGGTCAGATGAGCGCTCACACGCAAATACTCACATGTATATTCTTAAGTGTGAGAAAAGAAATAACACGGCACATATTACAGCCTTTCCATATTAAAATATGGTGGTGGGTGCATCATCTTTTGATGATGCTTTTCTACATCAGAGGACAGAGACAGTGGTCAGAGTTGATGGGAAGATTGATGGAGGAGTCTTGAAAGAAAGCCTGTTTGATGCTGAAAAACAATTTATACTGAGGTGGAGGATAATTTTTCAGCAGGACATTACCCTAAACACGCAGCTAGATCTACAATAGAAGAGCTTATGTTAAAAAGTATCCATGGGTTATAATAGCCTAGTCAAAGTTCAGACCTGAATCCAATGCTAAGTAGTTGCATTGGAATAATGTAAGCTTTGATGGTGAGTCTAGCAACTGTAAGAAAAACGGTGTATGTTGCATTATCACAGACACGTCACCTGGAATCATCCTTTTAGCTGCACGACAATTAACACCAAACATCTTTTGGAAGAAGGAAAGATGTGCAAAAGAAAAAACTTTCTAAAAGCTTTCTTTTATTGCTCCATAATGTCCTTCCCTTTTGGGAACAAAAGCGGCAAGGTGCTGCTTTTTGGTTTGTGGTGGAACAGAAACACCTTCCCTTCTCTGATGAGATTGCAAGAGACATAAACTCTGACAGGAAGCTTCATTTGGTCCCAGCCAAATGAAGCCTGAACAATTACCAGACATTCACTGCAGAAAAGCAAACGAGAAAGAAGCAGCTTTAAACAGCAGACAGTTTAAAAGTTCATAGCCACGTTATTTGACTTTTTTTCATTTATGCATCAGTAGTTCACTCTTGTTGCATAGTTTTTATGACAGATCATCACATCCTGCTGGCAGTTGTTATTTAGGTGTTTTATGCTTTGTTTTTGCTCAATTTGTTAGTAAATAAAGCCTTTTGTGTTTATTTACGATTTTAACAGAAGTACGTACTGCACATGTGCAGCAGGGATTAAAACAAGGAAGCGGCTAATGGCTGTTAGCATCTCCCAGCGAAACAATGAAGGTCCAAGATCCAGTGAAAAAAGCGCAAAAAAAGAATGATTCCAAGAGGGAAAAGACTGGAATGTCGCTGGGAATACAGTCTGAACGTTGGTGTTCACTGAGGCGGACACTAAACCTGCCGAGGCTCAGATGTGACCGCAGAGTTGATTGACATGAGTCAACATTGAGTAAATGTTCTGATATTAGGCTAAATATGCTGTAGGTGTATTTAATTAATAACAGTTGGTCTTGGATCACACCAAGCTGCCACTTTACTGCAAGGGTTACAGAGGGTTAGGCTCAGACCAGCATTATTTGCAGTTGATTTTTAAATTTAGCAAACCGGCATTATGATAGCTCTGCCGTACTGCTGCTAGATGGTGTTTATCGTGCCCGAGGCCGAATTATCTTTCAGCTCAAAAAGGACCATCAAAACACTATCAAGATGAAGGCTTGGAGTATATAAACTTATTTTATCATGATCAAATGTTTTTTGTGTTTTACGTGGCTATATACCTTTAAAGGTGGTTGTTCTGTTGTTTAAAAGTTCTGCAAAGAAAATCTACGTTTCAGAATAGAAAATTTTTGCCAACAAATTCAGACACGTTTGTAAAAACAATGTGAAACGATGGTGGACAACGGTGAGTGAAAGTCACCCTGAAGTCAGAAATCTTCTCTGAAGGATTACAGTATATTACCGAGCAGTTTCATCCCAATAGATATGTAGCTGTTTCTTTAAGGATTTGATTCAACCAACTACTTTCACTATAGTTTCAACAGATGCAGTCTGAACAAATCTTTTTGCAGAAGTCAGCTAACTACTCTGACATCAAACATGAATGTGTAACAATAAATCTTCCGCTTGCTTGTAAATGATTCATCACAAAAGAAAAGAAAAAAAAAATGACCTACTGCTATAAACATTTGTCTGTTGTTGTTTTGAGAGAAAATGACACAAATGCTGATTGTTTCCTGAAGTGAAACATGTAATTTTCACCACACAAAGAAAAATATCATGTTTGAAAATGTGACATGTAGCACATCCACTCTCAGCAGTTTGCTGGTTTATAGATCGGCGCTGGATCAATATACAGCTGTGAGCTGATGCAATTAGATGGAGTGTCGCGTAAACCTCAAGGCATCCCTCCTGGACAGAGTGTGCGAATAGCGTCTGCCTGGAAGGAACAAAAATCAACCAAGAAGTGCTTACTGCACGGGAGCTTCGTGTCACTGCTTGCAGGCATCTTAAAAACCCTGTAGAAAACACAACAAAGCTTCTTGGTCGCCACGTTCTGCAGAATACAAACTGTGGGGGATAAAAACGTTTTTTGGATTAACTTACATTTGATGCAATGTCTGTCTTTTCCCCAAAAAATTTCAATTTAACAGACTTTTTTTTTCTATTTGGTGCAAAACATTTCAGTGAGCATTGTGATTGCATCTGAACATGCAGGCTCAGCGGAGTGCTTTAGATAAAAATCAAATAAGCATTGCTAATCTAAACGCCTATCAAAGTGTTTGTCTATGATTAACAGGAGGACACAGAAGCTGTTTTACAGCAGGAAAGGGAAACCATTAAACCAGAAAGAAGCACGTTGGGAGCAGTAGCCCATCGTTTGTTTTTCTGCTCTGTGCCGTGGGACTCTGAACTGCAGCCGGGGCATCGGTGACATTAAGGGGATCTTGATAGCTTGTGTTCAAGGGCGCTATTTACTCTTTCCGTGTGATTTTTTTCCCCAGCTTAAGACAGCTGAAACCTCAATAGTTAGTAAAAAAGTGAAGTAATCCTGAATATTGTTTCAGAAATACCCAAATTGCCTTGCTCTTTGACAGTTATAGAATGTTTTAGCATTTATAATGAACATGTATTCTTTAGGTTTTATGCTAATGATATTTTCACTGTGATAATGAGAGGTGGGTAGAGTAGACAGAAATTTTACTCAAGTAAGAGTAGCACTACTTCAAAATATTTTTTACTCAAGTCAAAGTAAAAGGTACCCAACCAAGAAATTACTCAAGTAAGAGTAAAAAAAGTATTTGGTAAGAAGGCAACTCAAGTACTGAGTATATATTTATAACAACTGGTTAATATTTAAAAATGATGTAATTAGTCTTGCAAAAGTATTAAATGATGTACAAATTCTGGTAGTTTAACGACTAGCATAACAAATTACAATAACAATTACAAAGTAACGAATTCAGGCAGAAGAAACACTTTTCTAAACAATGTTTTTCAACATAAAACTTATGAATCCAAGCAGTTAATGTATATATAGTAAGTTAGGAAAGTGCAAAGTACTTTGAATGACAATATCTACTGTTTACTGTATGGTTACCTGACCTGTAAATGGCTTGATGAGCTCAGCACCATTAAAACAACAAAACTTGTATACAGAGAAGAAGTCTCGCCTTAATATGAATTGTAGAGGTGTCTCTCTGGTGAATTTTTGGTTGTAACAAGTTTGTTCTTTATTCAGTAAAGTTACTCACAGTGGATAGAATAGCCAGACATTTTACTTTAATTAAGAGTAGCGATACCTTTTCATAATATTTACTCAAGTAAAAGTAAGAAGTATGATGTCGTAAAACTACTCCCAGAAGGATATTTTGTACAAAAGGTTATTCAGGTAAATGTAACTGAGTAGATGTAACTGGTTACGTCCCACCTCTGGTGATAATGCAACTAACTGCGTTGACTTGGACTGAAAAGCTGTTTGTTTTCACTCAGTTTAGGTCTGTGGATGAACTCATTGCTGAACTGGCTTGAAGGCAAAATAAAAAATAATAATAATAATCTGCTTGTGAAAACCGAATCACAATGGAAGATGGATCTAATTCACGATAACCTGCGTTTGGCTTCAGCAGCAGCAGGATTAATCCAGGTGCCATGAAGTTACCATTATCTTTTAACACCAAAAATTACATAGAAAATGTTTGACATATGAAAGCATTTATTAACGTAAAACTGTGTGCCTGATCTTTTGTAATAAGAAAGACAGCAAAATGACTCACTCAGTTAGTTGAAGGAAAATGTTTCCCTTCACCTCTCAAATGTGAATTAAACATTCAACTGACATTCTGTAATAAGCAGATATTAGAATGACAAATTAGCTTGAAGAGCAGGAGTTCAAATGAATAATTTATCTGTATAAACAGTGCATACTCAAGTCTCTGTAAGGAATTTAATTGTCTTGAGTTCTGAAGCATTATAAAACAGTGTCTACATAATGGAACTCTGGATCAGTGCGTTTTGTGTGAAAGCAGTCAATTATTAATATGCCAGTCATGAAAGTGAACTTGACTGATAAGTGGGTATAATGTAATGCTGCAAGAAGGGAGGGAAATTAGGCCAAAAAAATGAAGGGAAGTAAGTCAGTAGAGTGGTTCTTTTGGAACTGCCATCTGCAGGAAGGGAAAGTTAATCAAACAGTGAGTTTAGGAAAGAGTACGGCTTCCAACAATGTCAACGTAAAGTAGGTAATATGAAATGCTTTAAACATCTGAAACAGTAGTCATTTTTCAAATGCTTTTTCTTACAGACTCAAAGCCTCATATTACAGGAAGCTATACTAAGTTATACATGTTTCCATCAAGAAGCAGGTGAGTGAATCCTTTTGGATGCTTCCTTGTTCAGAAGACACCAGAGCAAGGCATTACAACCCGTACACAGACGTGGCAGAGTTTTCACACCAGATGCCCTTTCTGACACAACTGGGATTCGAACCCGAGTCTCCAGTACAAAAGACGCGGTCTTGACCTGCTACATAACAGAGGGACTGTCCTGTTCTTTACCATAAAGAACAGGACAGTCTAAAAATGTATCATAGGGAATCTGTTGTGAATTTATAGGAACAGGGTCAAGCAAAAAAAAAAACGTTCAGTTTTCTGGTCATTTTATTTCCCTGACTGGAAGGATTTATACTGATTATACTGATCAGAGAACAAATCTTTATAAATATAAAACATTTGATATTACAAATACAAAGAATAAAAAAAGACAATTAAGGAAATATATATTTTACCCAGTTTTTGATACAGTCTTAGCTTTGTAATAGTTTAAATTTAAGTTTACAATATACATATATTACTCATAGTGATAATTCTGGAAGCTATACTTCTTTCTAGCCATATGGGGGTTGTAAACTAAGTTCTTTGAATTATTAAGCAGCTCTACAGTTGTGGTTGAAATCAAACATAAACGTTTGCCAGAGGTTGAACCAAAATTGTTTCTCTCCCATTCGCAATACGTTAAAGGTGACATTGTAAAAATAGATATGTAGTTATGAAATGCAGCCATGACATTCATGGCGTCCAATATTGTAATTCTTTATACTCCACCTTTTCATCTACCACTTTGATCATGTCAAGCTCAAATAATAAGGCTCATTTGCTTAATTTTTAGACGTTGCAATTCATTTTCTTTAAACCGGGCATACACTGTACAACTTTTTGCCCTTTTCGGGCCGATTCTTCAGTCGTGCGAGAATTTTTTGGATCTGGCCAAGTTTCTGCTTGATCGTGCGTCCTGCGTCGTGTAGTATACAGGGGGTAACGAGGGGTGATTTGCCTCTCACGACCACCTCCTGATCAGGAATCGGACGGTCGGTTGAAAATCAAACATGTTTGAAATTCAGTCGGCCTTCGTTAGTGATCGTGAGCGGTCGTGAGCGCGTCCTGCTGTTGAAGCAGAGCTACGAGCCGATTTCCCCCAACCTCGCGCACTGCGCATGTGCAAACAAGTGAATTCTTCTCCATCTTCTCAGACGAAAACATAGGAGCGGAGAGAAGCATGGCGGTGGTACGTGTGACATGGAGTCAAACTACGGAGGAGGGACTCATAGAATTGCCAAGGCAGCGCATTTCGTTCTTGTGAGCCTTATATTTAACAGTGAGCATCAACACTTCTGTCTTTTTCTTCTTCTACTGTTTACGTTTGGCTTCCAGGTAGACGAGTCCAAGTAGCGCCATCTCTCTACGGGGCTGAGTCCGACGTGTGGTTTTTAGACATACTGTGTGAGCAGTCAGGTCGCATCAGAGTGTCGGGCCGCACAGTGTAAGAACAGATATCGTGAGCAGGGAACTTTTACACCCTGCAGTGTCGTTGTACTATTTGAGCTGTATATGAGTACCACGATTGAAAATATTGTGCAGTGTATGCCTGGCTTTAGGGGGCATTAGCCTTAGATGGGGTTATAGGGTGAGATATAGAGTTATCATGGACAACTATATATGTTTTTATTTCAAATTAGAAAGAACATGTTTAAGGGAACACAGTCTACCAAGAACAAGAGTCCATAAACAAGAGACCAAAGAGTCTACACAATAATGTCTGTATATAACTAAAGAAATCCCAGGACTGCCATTGTGTTGTAACTGCAAGCCTATATTTAAGCTCAACATCTCATTTATTCTAAAGTGCTACTGGACTCAATACAGATAGTTTCTTCACATCGTATTGCCCAACACTGTGGGGAGAAAGAGCATTTTCAAGAAATTTCCCAGATTTTTTATTCTCTTACTTTTGGAACAGTTATGCCTGATAAGTCCACCTCTGAGTTGAGAACATTATTAGGAAATGCAAATTCTACCATTGCTTCAAGTTACAACAGCATATTAAAGTTACTTTCACAGATACATGTGGTAACATGTCACAAGCTTGGACCCTCCACTCACCCATTTAAACAGTTACCAGGTTACTATAAGGTTTTAACTCATTCAAACCTGTAATTTAGAGTCTATGGACCTAAAGGCCAGCAATATCTTGACACAGTTGTGTTTTGCTTTATAGGAGACACATCAACAGCTAAATGCAGGGAATTAAGGGGCCCTTTTGTTGCTCAGATTAAGTAAAAAAAACAGTACCTAAGCACATCAAAATTCAATTATAAAGAGTTTTGGGAAGGTAGAAAAAGAATCACTCTAATTATAAAAGATACATATAATGGTAGTGTATAGAGAATGTTGAAACCACTACCAAAGTGGAAGACTGAAAAATATAGAGAAAAGAAACCAGAACAGAATAAACACCAGAATGGCCATTACTCGCTGGACAAAGTTCAGAGCAAACAGGCTGTTATGCACATGCTGACTTAACCTTGTTTCCACTAGGCTAGTAAATAACAGCTTGCTTATTCTGGATTAGCTTGTCTTGGGTTTTGGTTGCTTTCCCAAGGGTCTCTAATCATCACACAATCCTAATCATTTTGATATAATTTTACCTACTTTTTTTTAAATCAAGAAAATAATTGTGAAAGCTTAATATCAAATTATGTGAATGAGTAAGTTAAAGATCACTGACAGGAATTACACAGACATTAACTCCACAGCACTGCTGCTTTGATTATTTGCACATGCAGAATTGGAGCCCGTTTACCTAGTCCAAAACATTTGGAAAATCTTCAGCAGTTTCTTTGTGTTTCTTTCCTTTTTTTCTAGCTGGCAATGTTGCAATTACAGAACAAAACTAATCCAAATCGTATTTATTTATTTGGCTAGTATCTATCTGTGTGATTGTTTGCTATTAATACAATATATAAAAAGACATAAACTAATTCATGTATGTGTCTTTGCATGTGCAGAATTACTGCAATAAATTGCTTTTTAGAAATGAGCTGCTGCATGCAAAATAACCAAAAAAAAACTACCAGTGTCCCATCGTGCTTATGTGAAAAGTTAATGGTCTCTGTTAAAATCAGAAAGACTGAAGAAACTGACCTGAGAACTTTAGCCGTCGAATATGCTTGAGGAGGTGGGTGCCGTTGATGGGATCCATTTTAGCGCAGAGACCCACCTTCCCAGGGCAGAGCTCTTTGTGCATGTTGTGCAAGGCGTGAGCCATTGAATACACTGCATCTATAACAAACTGCACCTTTCCTTCTTGCTCATAATGGGAGTCCTTTCCTATCCGCTCCTTATCTGCAAGACACAAGGACATTTGCAAATTAAAGTCATATATTGCTTGATATGTGTTTCATTTGAATTGCATCATTATTGGATTAGATAGGATCACCTTTGAATGAGTTACAGTATGTAACAAAAGTTAGCCCAAACCTAATTTTTCTGTAGATATTGCATTACTTTTCATGGGAGAAAACACTGAAAATATGACACTTTGATACTATGTTAAGTAGTCAGTTTAGAGTTGCACAGCAGTGAAAGTTTGTTGTCCTCTCAAAGTAACTCAACACACAGCCATTGTTTTCTGAACTGGTAGAAATAAAAGTGATTACAGCCCCTAGTGAAAAATGTCCAAAATGTGCCCAAGTTGCCATTTTTGCTCCCAGGTGTCATGTGACTCATTAGTCTTACAAGGTTTCAAGTGTGAATGGGGAGCGGACGTGTTAAATTTGGTGTTATCGCTCTCACACTCTCTGATAGTGGTCACTGGAAGTTCAGCATGGCACCTCATGGCAAAGAACTCTCTGAGGGTCTGAAAAGATGTGCAAAGACGATGCACAAGAAAGCCTGTAAACAGCCGATGACAAGCAGACCATGTCTTGTGGTCTGAGATCAATTAAGATGTGCTTATTTGGTTTCAGAGGGTCTCAAGCGTGTTTGGCGGCAACCAGGTCAGGAGTTCAAAGATGAGTGAGTTCTGCCTACAGCCGAGCATGGTGGTGAGAGTGTTGCTGTCCGGTGACATACTGAAGCACAGCGTGATCCCTTCAGAAACTGTGCTTCAGGCCAGTATACCAACAACCTCAAACACACCTCTAAGACGACCCCTGCCCCGCTAAAGATACTGAGGTGCTGGACTGGCCAATCATGTCTGCAGACCTAAACGCTGGTGAGCACCTGTGGGTCAAGCTCAAATAGAGGGTGGAAGAGCAGAACGTCTCTGACATCCACCAGCTCTGTGATTTCACCATGAACAGTTGAGAAGGACTCCGGTTGCAATCTGTGAAGCGCTAGTGAACTCCTTGGTCAAGAATTAAGGCATTCCTGCAAAATAATGGTGGCCACACAAAATACTGACACTTTGAGCACAGTTTCAGACATTCCCTCTTTGGCGTGTACTCACTTTAGTTGCCAGTGGTTTACAGATAAGTGGTCGTGTTTAGCTTGTTTTAAGAAAAAACAGCAAATTTATGCAGTTATACAAGCTGTAGACTGACCACTTTACATTGTATCAAAGTCGTATGTCTTCAGCACTGACCTATAAAATCTATAATAAAACGTTTGCGGAAAGGTGAGTGGTGGACTCACTTTAGCGAGATACTGTTTTTGAACTGTTTTTGTTGGTGGGGTCGTTTTTCTTGGGAGAACTGACAACACAAAATACAACTTTGATGATTTTTTTTTAAAACAGAGTGCACAGTTTTTAATTTACTGTGGATGTTCACCAGTCTATTTCTGTCTTGTTGTGTCTCTGCTCTGTTTTCTGTAACCCCCAGTCGGTCGAGGCAGATGACGGTTCATACTGAGCCCGGTTCTGCTGGAGGCTTTTCCTTCCTGTTAAAGGGGAGTTTTTCTTTCCACTGTTGCTTCATGCTTGCTCAGTATGAGGGATTGCTGCAAAGCCATGGACAATGCAGACGACTCTCCCTGTGGCTCTACGGTTCTTCAGGAGTAATGCTGCTTGTCGGGACTTTGATGCAATCAACTGGTTCCCTTATATAGGAAATTTTTGACCAATCTGTATAATATGATTGATTTTGACTTTGGAAAGTGCCTTGAGATGACATGTTTCATGAATTGGCGCTATATAAATAAAATTGAATTGAATTGAATATGTGAAGTAAAAAATTATACATCCAGTCTTTTACATATTCTTAAACCTGTTTCATTTAAACTGGTTGCTTTCCTGACAAGTACTGAAATTGGAAGCACAGTCTAAAGTTTATTTGTTTTGTTTTTTACCATCTTGATGTTACAGAAGGTTACATATTTGTTGTTGAGTATTGGGATTAATTTAGTTTTATCAGGGAATTTTATTTTACTTGGACACGGTTTGTTTTTCAAATACGAAAAAAACAAAAAGCAGGTTTACATTACGCTTCCTTTAAGCATTTTCCAAAGCCTCAACTTCAACTGTATTCAACACTTGGGAATGGCTAAAAGTCAGGTCTGTGGCAGAAAACCAACCATTTCCATGCACTATGCCAACTTCAGCTAAACTTGTGCACCCAGTTCTTGTTTTTAAAAAGCATTGTAGTTATATATTGTATAAATATTCCCTCCCAAATAAACCGCAGTTTAAATGAATAATTAAAGGGCAAAATTAAAATTACATTCATGATCGTTGTAGCATTGTAGAGCAGAGGTCGCGAGAGAAACTGAGAAGGATTTTACATGTGGATTTAAAATACTCAGTAATGAAAGAAAAAAAAATCAATGCCATGAAATAATGAATATACATAATTTACCACCAAAGTGGTCACTATAAGTGGATTTAGAAAAAACTGTGCAGAGGTTTGTCCATGAACATGTTTGAGGCTGTAAATGTTGTGCAATAAAAGCAAGGAAGGTGTTCATCTTGAGGCTTGTTCACACAACAACTTAAAGATGCAATTTCAGTGTGCCAACATTTAGTAAAACTTCTCTTTTAACTCAATGTGGAGCAGCTCGAATTGGACTAATCTGTGCAAGCTATTTGGAATGAACCTCATAAATGAAGGATGTGGCTGTGGTCCAAAAGGCATAGAAGAAAATGCATTGCTCCTCTGTGAGTCTTATTCTTTCACCACTGAATGGGTCCTGCCTCTTGCAATTAGCTAGAAGGTAAACATTGGAATCACTACAGAGGAGGAAATCAATTTCAATATGTGGAGAGAAGTTTTTTTTTCCCTTCTGGGAAACCTCATCAGTTAAAAAAAAAAAAACTAAAATATTTCTTGTATCTCCCATGAGGACAGATGCAATTCTCTCTAAACTTCTCTGTAAGCATTGACTTTTAGGCTTCCACTCACTGTTAACATTTTGTTATGTGCCATCAGTAGTTTATGTTAGTTCAAAATTGAGTGACTCCAGACCTAGCAGGTGGATATGGAGACTTGTTTTCTGAGGACAGGGATAATCCCCCTATAGTCTCAATATAATAACTGGTGATTGGAGTTAATGAATGTTTGGGGCGAGTCGTTCCATCGTTTTTGCGTGATTATTAATTGCCGTGAGAAGGTAAAGCCTGAGAATAGGACACAATATGTCAATCCTAACTCACCCTATCTCTCCATAAGCCTCAAATCATAAAGCATTCACATTGCAACTCTGCTGTATGTGCATAAGAGATTATAGACAAAACAAAATAAATCAGGTGTGTTCAATTTAGATTAACAATGGACTAATTACTGAGGATGAGCTAATGATAGCGCAGCATATATGTATTTATAAAACTGCAAAATAGAATGCAATTAGCCGTAAGTTAATAAGATTCCAACTACAGTTATATTGCCAGAAGTCCTGCAATTATGATTGTAATGTAAGGCAAAGAAAAAAAAAGACCAGCTGCGTTTAATGCCATGGAGCTGACTTTCCTGGTGCAATGTTTACCAAAACTGTTCAGTGAAGTCAATAAAACTGTTACTTATCTGAATGTGTTAAA
Source organism: Fundulus diaphanus (assembly GCA_037039145.1). NCBI lineage: Eukaryota > Metazoa > Chordata > Actinopteri > Cyprinodontiformes > Fundulidae > Fundulus > Fundulus diaphanus. The sequence continues at coordinate 10,171,334 of CM073126.1, forward strand.
TTAACCCAGCGATCAAAGCACCTTGATACTTCTTTATACATATGTTAATACTTTTTTATAAATGTTAAAGGAAAAAACAAAACATACTATAAGAAATGAGACAGGCCTATATAACAATTAAAGCCTCGTAGACCTTTTTGTTTTTTAGGATGTGTATTTGAAACAAAGGACAATGAGCCTTACAAGAAAATGCGCTCACATGTGCATTTTCCACCTATTTACCTACAACATTTTCTATGCATGATGTTCAGTGTTATTGTCAGTGTTTCTTCACAGGCATAAAAAAATAGTCTGTCTGTTAAACTGACATTACTGTCCCAACGCTTGCTAAAATGTGTAGTTTAATCAGAGGTGGGTAGAGCACCCAAAAATTGTTCTCAAGTAAGCATGACAGTACTTCAGTATATTCTACAAATATAGTACAAATATGTAAGTACATATATGTTGAGGTAAAAAGTAACAATACAACAATTACTTGGGTAAAACAGTGAAAAATTGTTTCGGTAAAAATTTTGAAACTGACATCTGATATAATCAGAATATAATAAAGAAATAAATAAAATATCAAATTATGTGCAACACCAGATGTTTTAAGGCCTAAATTGGAATAGTTATACACATCAATTATGAGTACGAAATAACAAATTCAGGCAAAACAAACAACTGTCCCAATCCTTTTTTTTTCAAAACTAAACTTACTGTATGTTTAAAGTAGGTAATGCATATCGAAAACGGTAAAGTACTTCTGGATATGTGGTTTACTGCATAATCACTGGACTTCTAAATAGCGTAGCAAGCTCAGAAGCTGGAATCTGACGTTAGAACAAGGAAGCTTGTGTACAAATGAGAAGTCTCACTTCTCTAAATCTAGGTGTATGTCAGGATATCCATTCGTTAAAACAAGTTTATTTTTACCCAGAGAAGTTACTCAGTGAGTATAGTAGCCATATATTTTACACAAGTAAAAGTAGCAATAGTTTATAATAATATCACACAAGTAAAAGTAAAGAGTATGGTGCAGTAAAAATACTCCTGGAAGTACTTTTTTTAAATTTATTTAAATAACTGAGTAAATGTAAGTAGTTCCTACTCAGGTCTCATTTTAAGGGGACAGTGTGTGACTAATTTGGCTTTTAATTAGTAAATCTCAACTATTGCTTTTATAAATACATACAACAAAACAGTAAGATGTTACTCTTTTATGTTGCAAACAGCATTCTATTTTATTATTAAAGACTGCTTTACCAAACACTAATAGCAGTAAAGAAAGAGTGCATCTTGTTGTTGTAAATATAATCATTCCATAACCAAGGATTTAAAAAGATAGTTAATGATCATACTACAGACGTTTTTCCTATGGTTCAAACTATTTCCACTGGTCACTTCAGTCTTATGGTGTGCTGGACCCTGAATATGAGGAGGTCCCTTTCTGTCAGCTGTCTTTCATCCTGGCATCTCCAGCTCCTCGCTCCACACCAGAGGGGCTTTAATGTTGCCTATTATCTCATGAGCTTTTGAAATGTTGAATTATTGTTGGAGGTTATGGCTCGGTAATTAAGAGCCGCAGGCCCCTGATTGGACAGAGATTGTCACAGTTTTGGCCGCCAATCTAATACCATGGGGAATCCTGTGAGCCACAGTGGGTGTGAGAGTGATATTTCCCTTGCAGGCTTGGCAGGCCACCCACACTAACTTTTTGTTGTGTGTTCTCCATAAGACCATTTTCATTTTTTCCCCACTGTCACTCCTTTTAGCTCCCTCTCATCGACATTTTGGCTCTCTCACACACATTTTCCCGGCTGGCCTTCCAGAAAACCCCTTTTAGATTACATAAAGCACATGCAAATGTGGCTGTTCTCCACTGAAAAGTCACACGAGGCTTCATGTGACAGAGAGCGGGCTAAAGACTTTTGACCTTTTTATTGAGCTTGTGATGAGCCAGAAGCAATCCAGTCTTTCCCTGCCAAGGCAGTTGAGAATCCTTGCGAATAAACCTGACACCACTGCTATGTGTCCCGAATTTACCTCTTTTTAAATATTTTCATTTTCCTTCAAATTTTCTCCATAGAAACGTATATCTGATGTGAAAAAACATACTTATTTAGCGATGTAAATAAGTTTTATTGTCTGCTGATCAAAATATTACAGTAAAGGCAAATAACAGGTTGTCAGGGAAATTTCAGTTGCAGATGCTTACATTTTATAGTTAATTTGTGTTTTGAATGATTATTCAAAACACTATTTTAAAATTGTTATTTAAGAGTATTTGAATTTAAATTAGATTAAGCTTTTTTAAAGCTGTCAAAACCTTATCATAAATCTGTTCATAATTTGAGCTCATTAATCTTCAAACAGACTAGGAGGTTTGATGTGCGCAGTTGCTGCTCAGCATGTGGTCACTTCATGTTAGAAGGCGTTTTTTTAGGGATTAAAGCTTCATTGCTGGTAAAATATGGAGCACTTCCAGAAATAAAAGATAACACATCCTTAGAAAAGAAAATATTTTTAGAATATATTTTTAAAACTTTGTTTTATTTATTCATGCTGAAATACATTTTATCATGCAGGGAATTCTAATTCTGAATGAATAAAATGTTTTTTTTACAAGAGCTACCTGAGATTGAAAGAAAAAGGTTGGACAGGATGTGGGAAGAGTTCCACCTGTAACCTTTTCAGTGTGAAGTTGCCTCACATATTATTTTCGTTAGCATATGATTGTACCCTCTGATTGGACCACTGATAAAAGCTGTTTACCTTACTCAACTGTAAAGGTGGCAGCTTTGAATCAGATGCTAACTTTGACGTTGTTTTCTTCACCTGAAAAAATTGTAAACTAATTTTCGGATAGCCTTTGAGTTTACCAGATGGAGGGTTTCCTTGGTCATAGTGACAAGAACACCAAAAATAAATAGATAATTGTTTTAATTAACGTTTTTCAAATTATTCCCTAATAAGACGTACTAATATTTCAAATTTGTAGCATCTACTTTAGGTGCCATCACATCCAGAAAAGTCTATGGTTTACAAGGAGTTTTTAGTAAGTGTGAGCACTCTGATTCTTAGCTTTGTTTGCTAGTGTTCATTTCCCTCATTTTCTTTTTTTGTTTTTATTATAGGAACATGCATATCTCTCCCTGAATTCTCATGGTGGAATTTCTACTCACAGCAAGTTTACAAAAACTACAAAAACTACACTCTCTTCATTTTGAAAGTTTTACTATTTAGAACATTAAATTATGCGTTAAAGTATGTGATTGGATTGTTCAATTTTTTTAATATCAGCATTAAGACAAACTCAATTACATGTTACGATTATTTATATTGATAAAAAAGACTAATTCCAAATGCAGAAGCATGCTTTGAAAACCTAAGTACACGTCTTTCCAGTTAAGTAAAAAGAAACTACAGCTGCCACTTACCAAACGCACCTTCCCAACTGATCATTAGTGTGAACTTGTTAGATTAATGGTGTGGATTACTCAGGGAATTTTGTTAAGACAAAACCAGGAAGAAAACACTTCATACAGCTTCTTTTTCTGGGGTTTTGTGTCTCGTTTCTTCAAAGAAGGCTGACAGGAAAGGGGGTTTCAGAGAGAGGGGGGAAGAGATGCGGTAAAGGACCTCAGGCCAGAATCGAACCCAGGTCAGCTGTGTCGAGGACTAAGGCCTTGCTCCCTACCCCAGCGCCATCGGAGCGTGTCCTTCAGACAACTTCTTAAAAAAGAAGCATTTGGTAAACCGTATCCATTTCTGAGGAGTCTATCACATTTCAGGTATCACTAGGCAAGGCTAGTGGCTAAGTTACTTAAGCCTGCTATCCCCACCATTGTACTGACCAGCACGTGCCCTTTGGAAACGCTGAACTGCATCACATAACTGTGCTAGAATCTGAGGAGTATAAGAATGCTTTATGTCTGTGTTTGTGGAAACGAGTCCCTGACTGCACTATTCAGCCTGACCAGGTATTCTGCTACCAAGTCCATGTCCAGGGAGGCAAGACTCACAGCGGTGGACTCGGAGTGTATATAAATCATGTCTAGTTTCATGACTTTGCTGTGGCCTGCTAACCTTTCCTGTAAGATGAATTCTCGCGGTATTTGTGCGTTCACAAACACACGAAAATCCATCTTGTCCCGCTGCGGCTTCAACCGTTTTTGTCCGAACCAAAAACGGTTCGGGCCAATCACGTTGCAGTATGGTGGTTTGTGGCGGGACATACCAGCTGTGATGGAAGCAAGAGGGGCTGAGCCCACAGCCGAACTAACATGAACATGGCAGCGCAGGAGGATGCACATGTAGCCGCTGCTATCACATCTGTTTAGTAAAATTCCACAATTTCTTCTTTGACTGAAGAACATGAAGAAATGCCTTGACTATCTTACCTTGTTGTCGTTTTGTTATGATGTGTGCAGCTTACGTTTTAATTTGATACCGTGACTGGCTAAAACCAACCTTTGGTAGGCGGGCACTAGGTGTCGCTTCGTCCAATCTGCTTGGAGAGTTCTGCTGAATGTCCCGCCTTTCCCCAAACTCAGTGGCAGCTGTCTCAGATTGATTATGTGCAAAACGTAGAGTGCTAAACATTATCAATATGGCTGGCCAGGTTAGTGGTCTGCCTACTCTGCCTATCAATGGTGGAGTTTATTATTGTCAAGTGCCAGCCGTCCTGTCTACCTGGAAAATGTAGGGATCCCTTCTACCCTTCTCATTGGGTCTTATATCTGCTGCTTTCTGGAAAGTGACTGAAGACTCTCTGGACCAGAATCAGCAAACTCAGAGAGACAGCTTTATGAATCCGGCTGTCAGAAAGCTCAGCTCACTCCCTGTTATGCCCTCCCTACTTCTCCTACCCCAGCACATTCTGAATGAACTTTAGGCCTCCACCCCTCTGGTCATCCTCCAGCTTCCATTTGAACAATGAACCCCTGGCATTCCCAGGAATTGTTCACTGACACACAGATACATGCAAACTGAAATCAGAGACCACACCAGCCACTTTATTCAGCATTGGGCTGCTCTGCTTGCACTATTTATCACTTCAAACTGTCAGGTGCCTTGAGTTACTGTTATTTTATACTTGAATCGTGTGTTTTATTTTTGTTGTAATTAAATCCTGTGTTTAATTTTATTTATTAATGTCTGTTGTTGCAGTGTAGGTCTTAGAGCATTGCTATTTCAATACTCTGTATGTGACATACATATAGTTGAATTTACAACAAGAGGAAACTTTTGAAACTGGAGCCCATTTAAATCATGAATACATGGATGTTCCTGAATTGAAGATTGTAAAAACATTTGAAGTAGACCGGAATGTAATATATTACCCAAGGCTGGTGATGTAGGTAAATACAAAAGCTAGTATTAGGGGATGTTTGTAATAGACATCAACAAATGCATTTTACTTCTCTGATTTTGAACAAAACTGAAATTTCAATACCTCTATCAAATAAATAAACTATGTTTTGTGCTGAATTTCATTTTTACAATACAAAAGAAAATCCTCCTATTACAAATCTGGCAGGCTTTCCAAAATATTTCCTATCTCTTGCCCAGTGCATTCTGGGAAACATTCCAGCTACCCTGCAAGGCTCTTCAGGATAAGCGGTTTAAAAAATAGATGGCTGGATGGAAAAGCACATGCTCGCTTTGTCTGTATTGCTTTGTTTTCTGCAGCTCTCCCACATCATTAATGGCGGGCAAGGTAGAGAACACAGTTTGACTGGTTCCAGTTCTACCTTAGCTCTGCTCTCCAAATGAATCAATATCAGTTTCACATCTTCTTCAAACACAGATAGGAACAGCTCTCACCTTCTTTTCCCCGGTGAGTCATGCCCATCTTTATTCTTTGATCATGTTAAGAAGCAGAGTTACCATCTCTGGACACTGATAATTCTGCAGGACACCGCATGCGGCTTTCGCACAGCTGCCTCAGGGACACTGCAGAGCTCTTCAGCGGAGCAGAAGCAAAGCACGTGTCACAAAAGAAATCTGACTGATTCTCATTCCCCCCAAAACCAAGCAAATAGTGAAGCTCAGCACAAGACTATCTGTCATGAGTGAGGTGAGCATTTATCATTTCTATAGTCTTTATGAGCACATAAATTAAACCTCCACAGCAAAGAACTTGATGGAGTTAAAACATTTAAATCATTGTTTGTGTGATTTACAACAACTTCTGCATTTACTGGAATAATTTTGAAAAAAGAATTTATTGCATTTGTATACGGTGTTGTGAAAAAAGTATTTAGTGTTTTTGCTCTGTTGTCACAATGTGCGTTATGCACAATTTTCAGATATCACACAAAGACAACCTGAAAAAATAGACATATCCTGAACCACCTGGCCATGTGAGAAAATAAAATTGCCTGTCTTAATAAATCCCAATTTACTGCATATTTTTTGGTCACTTTCACTAACCATGCCTGAATGCTGCCAGACCTGTAGAATAATAATAATAAAACTTAAACAGAGCTTCTTTGAAAACACAAAGTAGGCTAAAATATTTTCAAAATCAACACATCATGCCCTGATCTAAAGACATCTAAGAACAGAGGAAAGTCAAAGTGGAAGCAGTCCGAAGAAGAGTACAAAGCCTTTGTAGAATCCAGTGACCCACAGTTCAGACCTCACTTCTAAAGGTCAGTATTCATGGTTCAACAATACAACAGAGAATGGGCGAAAATGGCATCCGTGCTACGATTCCAAAAAAAGAAACAAAAATGCCCCTCTCAGATTTTACCTGAAAACTAGAGGTGTCAAAGGAACTCACAATTATTACTTAGGTAGTAGTATAGATACTAGGGTTTAAAAATACTTTTGTAGAAGTATCAACTAAAACATTTTACTAAAGTAAAAGTTTAAAAGTACCGGTTTAAAAACTAAGTAAAAGAGATAGCCACAAGTTTAACTCCTCCCAGCCAGTAGGCGGCGAACTTGCACTCACCCACACTAGTTCCAATGTTCAGTTTTACTGTTTTTCAGCCGATTGCCAGATCCTTTTTTGCATTAGCAAAAATTTTACTTAATGCCCAGAGGGAAAGCGGGAACCTCCATGTGGCTTCTGACCCCTTTGCTTCCTTAAGTCGGCACCAATGCTAGACAGCTTGACCGACGTTCGTTTTGCTTCTGTTTTGGTCATTTCAGCCATTTCTCAGCGCTATCACAAAGCTTCTACTATCTGGCAACGCCGGAGCTCCGTCTCACTGGAACCTACTATTTCTATTGGTGCAGAATAATTTTCTGTTGATGCTGGCATCATAATCAGAAGTAAATATTTATATATTTTGGACCCATCAACATTTATAAGACAATTATTTTTATACTATATATTTATTTGTCAGTAAAATTTATATTTTTATTCTGCACCACTCTAGATGTTCTGCGGATGTATTATTTTTGAAAAACTAATCGTTTTGGTGAAAAAGTTGTAGCTATAACCTTTAAAGTGTAACAGTAAAAGTAATTTAAGGAACAAAAATACCATGGAGGACCAAAGCTTAGACGGCCTGCACCACAGGTGCTTATATTGTGCAAAGACGTATTTCTAAAGGCCATTAAGACTATAATGTTTTATTAGATGTTAGTGTTGCAAAGATTTGAGTTGCAACCCGCGACACACGTTTTGTGCCATTACGCACGGTTTTATGTTATTTAATGTTTTATAAATAACTCTCGGTCTGTTAGGTATTGTCCGGTGAATATCAGCCCAAACAGCTGATATTAGGACAATAGTTGAAAGGAATGATGTGAGCACTGGCATTCATTTAACAGCAAACTCTGAACATGTATAAAATAAATGAGGGACAACTTCCCACCACAATCAAATTCTCTATGTCTGGGTGGCACAAGTCATTTTGGATAGGTTGTTTTATTGTTGTTGTTGTAACAATGACAAGCAGCAACAAAAACAAGCTGAAATGCTGAAATGCTATTTTTAAAATTTAGGGAGTAGAAAGTACAGATAACTGCATAAAAATTTAAGTAGTAGCAAAAACGCTAAAAAATGTATTACTCCAGTAAAATATAGATAACCAAAATTTCTACTTAAGTAAGGTGACAAAGTACTTGCACTTTGTTACTTGACACCTCTACTGAAGACATATTCATCTCCAGACTATATCCATTGGACAGACAAAACAAAAGTGGACGTTTTTTTGGGATGCTGTTTGTCCTGTAAAGGGAAAGCAGCATTTCAGAAAAATAACTTGATGATTTGGGGTTGTTTTGCTACATCAAAACCTGAACAACTTGGCTGAGCAATCATAATCAATTGAAGAGACGGTTTGAACAGAAAAACAACTGAAAATATTGGCTTGTCCTCTAGATTTTTCATGTTTTGCAATAATGGCTTTTTTAGGTTTTTCCTGAAATTGCTGTACTCCTAGTCATATATTGTCATAAGGTAGACCAGCTGATACAGTAGGTCATAAAGCCAGACACATTAAATTAATGACCAGAAAGGTAATATGCACGACATAACAGAGTCCTAACATATTGTCTAGCTTGAATGATCCTTGTCATTTCACTTGTAATTAGCGACATAAACAATGGTTTGCAACTGTATTTGCTCATGTTGGACTTCTGTTGTATTCTTTGCCACTGTTCAACAATAGATTCCAAATAGGATACCTTGCACTCAAATACTCTCCATAAAAATATAAATAAAGCATTTTGCTAATAAACCGTAAAACAAGAAATTGACGTAGGTGAAATTACCTGCAGCCTCAGTACAGCAAACATGAATCAGAGCAATGTAAAGTCTCACAGCAAGGATTCCATTAGCCAGTGTCATGTAACCCTCAACACTCTGCAAGCTTAGAAGTTCATTTTTTTCTTTCTTTTGTGTAACAAATATTATAGCTACTGGTTGGTTGACACAGCCCTCATAATAAGCTGCTGTAAAGCAAACAATTTATGACGATTTGTTTGATCACTTGATTTTTCTTACACAGTAAAAGCTACCCGTGAGGTTTAGGCCTGTGCTGAACAAAGAATCTAAAAATAAAACATGGATATTTGCTTTACTATGCATGCTTACCCCAGAATGAGCTGGAAGATGTCGCTGGGGAGAGGGATGTCTAGGTCTCCCTCCTGGACCTGTTACAACCACAACCTGCTCTAAGATAAGTGGAAGGCAGTGGATGAACGGCTGGATGTTTACTTAATTCCTACTCATGTAAGCAAGGCAGGGAATCAAGCAATTGACTCTTTTTTTATCTGAAATTAAATTTGTTACTGATCTGAGTAAGTCATTAGAAATGGATTAAAAAAGAGCTTAAAGGTAAAGTCTGTGATTTTTACCCCAAGTCCCTTTTTGAATAACTGCACATGTGCAAGACCGTCTTACCCGCTCATCCACTCCTCAGAGAGATTGCGTGAAAAAAAACCTCTCCCAAATCCACTCTGGTCGCATTTCTTTTTACTGAGGCCTTCCTCTTCTTCTCATAAACTTGTACGCATTTTGTTTCTTGGGACTCTCAGCAATGTTCAAAGTATATGGTGAGAGTAGCAGAGCTACAATGAACAGCTAACACAGAAGCTAACTGCTAAGTTAACCTGAAATAAAGATTTTTAATTTGGGAATGATGACCGCTTTTGCTAGTTTTTACACTTGTGGATAATTGATCTGAATATCAGATGTAGAACAATGGACCTATTAATACTTTTTTAATTAATACATTATACTACTGTGATGTTTTTAGCCAGTCACTGCTCTGGGGCCAAAGAAGAAGGGAAACAATTCAAGAGGATTTAGCTATAGTCTCCTCTCAGTCACACTGATATTTGTATTCTTAGGCATGCTTGGTTTTCAGGGCACTTTTAACCAAACTAGAATATTGATGATGTGTTTTTATATCCAGAAATTAAAAAATAAGGAGTGAAAAAAAGCCAGGGCAGTTCAGCTTGGAGACCACAAACTTATGTGATGTTATTTATTGTATTTTGTTTTTGAATGGTGTCTTGCAATTGGTTTTTTTATTATTTTTTTTAGCAGTTTTAAATATTTTCAAGTTTGCTTAGCTTTTCTAAATGGTCCTAAGCATCCCTGTTTCTGGTTGGAGGACTAAAGAGTTTCCAGCCACATTCACAGCTTCATTTCCTTTTGGGATTAATGTTGGTCTGTTATTTTAAGGACTAATAAAATTTGTGGTTGTAACATCCGAGACAGAGGTGTGTGTGTGTGTGTTGGGGGGGGGGGGGGGGGGGATATCAGTGCTTATTCTGCACTGATATTCGACTCCATGCTCCACTCCTCTCAGCCACCAGTCACCAACCAATCAGCGCAGTCACCTCCCAGGCACCACTCAGCACTATAATCAGTTCCACCTGCTGCAGCTAATTAGTGTCACTCTGCCTACTTATACCGGCCTCATCCAACCAGCCAGTAGTCTGGTCTTGTCTTGCAGCATTGTTCCCCAGTGTCTTCCCGTTGTGCCTTCTGTTTATTCCCTGGACCTGATCACGCCCTGGCCTCTCTGCTTTGTTTAACCAGTGCTTGTGTGCACCACTTTGCAAATGTCTCTTCTGGATTCTTTGTGCCACGATCTGCCTCACTGAGAATTCATCTACAGCCTCTGGTTGGGTCTGCTTCAGCATACAGCTCATGGTCAAGTCTGATTCTGCCTGCAACTCCTGCTCCCGATCTAGTTTGGTTCTATCTGTATCACCTGGTCAGCCTACTTCTGTCTGTTCCTTCCCTGGGCAACCACTCCTGCCTCCCTTCCATATCATTTAAAATAAACATTTTGAAAGCAACCTCTGCGTCTGACTTGATATATTGGGTTCTGAGAAACCAGTCCATTACATGGCATATATTTAGATAATTAAAGAAATAAAGAAATAGTACTACCAAAAGCCAGTTACCCTTCAAGTCTTACATGGTAATTTTTTTTGTACGCATCAAACACTGGTAAAGACACACTGTAGTGCTTCCAACAGGAGTAATGCCATCATTACACCCTTCATCTGGGGTTGCATCTATTTCCTCATAATGCCTGAAGCATTAGTAGAGCAGAGCACAGAGTGCTGAAGGGAAAGGCGGAGGCCTGGAGCACAACCAAAGCCATAGAGAGAAAGTCATGAGGCAAGGAAGCTTTGAATTTTGCATAGCATGAGAATTATGGAAAATTCAAATTTTATTCTGATGGTTTTGAGTTTGTACAGGAACATTAATCTCACTGAATCAGCTTTAGCCATAGGCTAGTTTCCACCTGCAGTCCTCATGCAAGGTGAAACACAAAATGCTTATAAGATACAAAGATAAAATTAAACTACAATAACATAATTGCAGAGTTAATACTGCATTAAACTCTGTCACTTAAGATATACACACTCATTCAGTTTGCAAAAGAAATTATAATTTCATATAGCCCTAATAAAGAAAGTAAAAATGATCTAATGATAGCTAATAGCTTTATTAAAGTAACTAAACAGTGGCATACTTACTTCAGCTAGCAACATGTACAACAATAATACAACTGAATAACGAAATATTAATTTGCACTGCAGGATTTATCAAAAACACAAAGTTTTTAAAAAGCTGACCTAAAAACAAAATAAAGATGCTCAGTTTGCAATGTGTACTTCCAGGTCATGGCGTCACATGACCTGGAAGGGGCAGTGAGGCAGTGAGGAGAGAACTGACACTAAACAAGGATAGGGAGTGAACAGCAGGATTCTTAGTAAACCTCATGATTTACAAGTGCCTTTTCATAGATTCCAGCACAAATTCTGAACCAGGTTTAGTCTAACTTTTTAACCTGGGGAATACACATGAGGAGAGGAAGAACGGTACAAAAGAGTGAGGAGCAAAGGATCCAGCGTTACTTGCTTTAGTCTGTGTTTTACTCTGATGAGCCTCAAGCAATGATGGGTGGTAAAAGCTGGAGCCAACAGTGAATAGCACTGTTTTCAGAAGTGAAATGGAAGAGAAGTGAAAACACCCGAAATTTCTCTTTTTATTCATGTATTTTTTCCAACTTCATCTCTCTGGTTATGACTGTAAAATGGCAACAACAAAAGGCTGTTCTGCAATGGCAGCCAAAGTGGGACTAAGTGACAAGAGTGAGCATATGTACAGTTCCTTTAAAAGGTATTAATTTGTCTTGAACATTTTCACCGTTTGTCCTCTACAACTTCAAATTTCAATGCATTTTATTGTGACTTTATGCACAAGCTACACCAAACAGTGCACAATATTGTTTCACATGTCAACATATTGAAGAAAGACCCCAAGCAGTGGCACTACTTAAATTGTTGTGTCGGTTCCGGGCTGCACAGTAGCAGTGGGTAGCACTGTTGCCTTGCAGCAAGAAGGTCCTGGGTTTGAGTCCTACCCTTGCCTTGGGTCTTTCTGCATGGAGTTTGCATGTTCTCCCTGTGCATGCATGGGTTCTCTCTGGGTACTCTGGCTTCCTCCCACACGGCATGCTGCTGTCACAGCCATGTTTCACTGTGAGGATGGTGTATTCAGGGTGATGTGCCACACATGGTGCTTTGCATGTAGGTCAGAAAGTTCAAATTTGGCTCCCCTTGATCAAATCGCATTCTTCCACATATTTGATGTTTCCCCTACTTAGCTTGAAGCAAACAGTGGGGCTTTTTTAACAATGGTCTTCTTCTTGTCATTCCTCCACAAAGGCCAGATTAACAGTTGTGACAAAATTTTCTCCCACTTAAGTTGTACACATCTGCTACTGTCTATAGGGTTGATTAGTTGTTTATGTGGACAGTCACTTTGTGGTAGATTCACAGTTGAGCTTGTTAACTTATTAGCTAAAAAAAAACTATGAGGCTCCTGTAGTTGTACTGAGATTGAATCACATACATGTGGATTCTATTTAAGTGACTTGGACAGGCATTCAGTTGCACAAAATTTTATTAATGGGGGATAGAGCAAAGTTTAAATTTTAAATGCCCACCACACTTTTCAGATTTTTATTTGTTAAAAAGGATTGAAAACGTGGTGCAATTTTCCTTCCGCTACTCTAAAATGAATTATCATTTAGGTTTGTCTAACACAAAAAAATACATTGGTGTTTGAGCTTGAAATCTGACAAAATGTGGAAAAGTTAAGGGGGTTTGAATAGTTTTACAACACACTGTGAATGTGTCTGTCTGGTGGTGGGGATGACGCTAAATTTAACATCTGAATTGCAGCCGCCTATTTGGCTGTTAAGGGCTATATTGCTGTCAAAGAACCTAGAACCTGGATTATCTTTGATCATGGCATGCTCAAAATCCAAAATAGTTAGATTGCTCTAACAACCACTCATGTTTTTATCATGCCCTAAAATAGCGCTGAAGTGCCAAATTGGTAGCTCAGATCAAATGCTGAGTTCAGTATCGTGGCGTAGGACTGGTTGGTTATGATAATGTTTATAAAGGGTTAATTTGATCAAAATTAAATATAAATTTACAAGCTAATATGTTAATTAATGAGCAACTCACCATGGCATGGCATTTTACCAGTGAAAAGCTAAAGCTTATATTAATTAGTCATATTGTAAAGAAAAGTTTTGACAACACTGGTTTCTAAAGAAGCAATTTTCTGTCCTCATCAAGAAATATGGAAACCCTCATATCTTTCAGACAATCAGAAAACATAACAACCAAACAAAACCTGCATTTTCTTAAGGGGTTCTGGAGTTTTCTTCAGCAGATGACCTGGGGGATCTGATAAGCACTAAATGGAGGTGCACTTTTATAGAATTATTCAAAAGCAAATAAAAATACGAGTGAACTTATCATTAGAAACCTTAAAACCTTTGCTTTTGTGTTAATGCTTAAATTACAGACAGATAATCAGTTAATCAAATGGTTCAGATTAGCAACTGCTGGTTAAATTCCTTCCTAGGTTCCCTATATATTCTTTTGGTATAGCTGCTTACTCTGTTGAAAAAGGAACAAAACTCTTTAATATGCAATGTGTTATTTATAAGAGGTTGGACCTATTCATTTCAAACTTTTGGTAAATGCACAGCACAGCATACTTTAGAATAGAACTTACATTTTATCGTCACTGTATATTGTCCTACTAAATAAAAGTCCAAATTATGCAATGCCTTTCCTTTTCCACTCGGAACGATTGTGCTAAAAAGCTGTAAAAAGTATGGCACAGAGCTGGATTCCTTACCCATGCAGCCCGTCTAAGCCTTTCACTCATTATGACCATATGGGTAAACAAACATGACTCAGCAAAAGCACAGAGGAGCAATAAAAGGAGCTTCCAGATGAACGGTGGGTTTGAATCGGGAACGTATTGCTCTTCAACGTTTTTTATATGTGGGCATTGCTCTCCAAAACACTTTCATGATGAGCCAAAAGTGTCATAGACGTAAACAAAATATTTTGAAGTTGGTTAAAAGTTTGAACAAAGAGCCCTGAAATAGCTTTTTCCTCAACAAAAGAAAATCTTACTTGTGCACTTTTTGAGCCCGGACCCTTTCTTCACCGCGTGACGGCTGAGTTTGCAGTTGAAGTTGTTCTCCCAGAACTCAGCAAACCAGATATTCCTTCTGTTGTTTTCCAGCGTTCGGCTGATGAAGTACCTATCAAACCCTGAAAACATCAATGGGTTCACTGTCACACGTACAGCCAATGCAAACGATGATGGTCATACCATCTCTGAGTGATGGCTAGCTAATTGTATTTAGTTCAATTTAATACTACAGAACATTATTATGTTCTGTATCATGATTATATCAAATTTCTTTACTGCTTTGATAATCCTTTGGTTGTGTTGAAATATTTTTTTTCCTTTAAAGCAACAGAAGAAGGAACCAGAATGCGTCTTAACTCACATGAAAATAATAATCCACTAAAACTTGAACAGAGTTTTAAAAAGACAAGCTCATGTGATGCTTGCACAGTGCGCAATTCGGTACCTTTGATAGACTGTCGCTTTGGTAAGATGGTGACTGCTCCCTCCGCCATCTCCTCCTGGTGCACAACCGGAGAGATCTTTGAGCCCCAGCTGTCTGAACCCACCCAGATAAAATGACCCGTCTGGTTGGCCTTTTTTGCTGCATGGAGTAGACGCCTACAAAGGAGAGGAAACAGATGTTGCCATGGATAAGGTCAGCATCCCAACCTGCTCCGCTTTGATTTTGGTTCACAATCTATTACACAGTGGGTCGACAGACAGCTAGAGACGACTAAGTCTGCTATGGTCCTGGTTTTCTTATCTTCAAAGCTCTATAACAGTATGTAGCTATAACTCGGCTTTACCTGATGTCGTCTTCGTTGGTGAAAAGAATGACGACTCTTGCATTTGGATTTTCCCCAAGTCTTTGGATGATAGTGTTAAACTCTCCCTGTTTTGGTTCCCGGGGAATCTTGACTGACTGTGAGATGCACACGCCACCTAAAACAAAGCCATTTAAAAGTCTTGTTATATCCCCTGAATAATACACATTTAACAAAGAATTTCACAGAAATGTAAACATTCAGCTGCTGAAAAAATAAACTGCCTTTGGGATTTTTTTTTACTTCATCACAGGAAAACGTAGGGGACTGTGTGAAGGTTTTTAAATTACGTGGTTATCAAGATATTTCAACAAAGATGAAAAATTGTATATAGCTGTCATATTTCGGTTTGAAAGGTATTATTTTTCAACATTTTAAGTTTGGTTTATGTTTCCTCTTTGTTAGCTTCATTCACTTTATTATTTCAGACATCATGTTGTATTTACGCTGTTTATGCAACAATAATTAAAATAGTATTTTAAATAACTAAAGTCTGCAGTTAAGATTTTCATGTATAGATTTTGTTCATTTTCAGTAAAACAAATAACCATCAAGTTTTGCATGTGGCACAGTTTATTTATGTTATGCTTAGCCATACTGGGTATAGCAGCATTATCTTAAACAGAGTGTTGAGGAATGAAATGCAAATGTGCGAAGAGTATCTTCTTTATGTAAAGGCTTTGGATCTCTACAACAGCAGGGGGGTGATGCTGTTGCCCAACGTGAGACTTTACACAAAAGCGCCAAAAGAGAAGCTTTGTAATGCAAAGTCAAAAACCTACATGTTCACACAAAAAAGGAACACTTCAGTTTACCTGCAAAAATACTCTTCAAAAGCTATTTAGAATTACAGTACACTTTTACTTATTACCATTTTAGACAGAAACTGGTTTATTGCCATGACAGCAGTCACAGGAACTGACCAGTGAGGTATTCAATGAACAACAAATTAATTAGTCACACATTTCTTACGCTTGACTCGGTCTGGTGATTATGCACCGCCTACATATATGTCTTGATGTAAGTCTCCCACGCAGAGACAAATAGAATGGGTTGGACCAAATATCCAAGTTTTGTGTAAAAAGGTCAAACAAGTTATGGAGGGGGACATTTCATAAATACAAAGTTTAGATTTTTAACTGTTTACTGGTGAAAACAAGTCTCATATGCCCCAACCAGTGGGATTTTATCTGAAATTCAGCAATAAAATTGCTTTTTTCTTCATCGACACCACCTGGTCTGGCGTTCTGTTAGCTGTGACATCATCCAGGGAAGACAGATCATCCGCTATTACCATCTAATGTAGAATAGATTCCTGGATCAATGTGTGCTTCTGTACTTTTTTGTCTGTCTTGTTGTGTCTCTGCTCTGTCTTCTCTAACCCCCAGTCGGTCGAGGCAGATGACCCTTCATACTGAGCCCGGTTCTGCTGGAGGTTTTCCTTCCCGCTAACGGGTGTTTTTTCTTTCCACTGTCGCTTCATGCTTGCTCAGTATGAGGGATTGCTGCAAAGCCATGGACAATGCAGACGACTCTCCCTGTGGCTCTACGGTTCTCCAGGAGTGAATGCTGCTTGTCAAGACTTGATGCAATCAACTGGGTTCCCTTATATAGGAAACTTTTGACCAATCTGTATAATCTGATTGAATTTGACTTTGTAAAGTGCCTTGAGGTGACATGCTTCATGAATTGGTGCTATATACTGTAAATAAAATTGAATTGAATTGATAAATAAAAAGTTTTTTTTCAGTAGCAGAGGATTAATTTAGTTGGGTTATAGCAGGAGGAAAGCAAAAGCTACAAGACCATTTTTATTTCACCAACTCCTCCCCAGGTTCCTTGATGTAGATGTGTCGATAATCCACAATACGTTACTAGTCTCATTGAACTTCATGTTGTTACCAGTTAAACATTCAATGCAATGTTTCTTCATTGTTTCTAATCTTACCAATGACTGCAGTTTGACCTGCAAAGTTCTCTACATGGCTGAAAAGAGAATAGGGAGTTGAATTCAGTCCCCGAATCGGAGGTTTGTTGAAACATTTCTAATGCGCTTGACATGTTCAGTTCAATTCACCAACTGCATAAATTAGTGCACATGAAACAGCAGATGTTCTGTTTGCGTCCTGTACAAATCTTTTGTGATAAAATCTTTTGTAAAGAACACAGAGAGAGCAGGACTCTTGCATGCTTGACGACAACCAGGCACTTTTTCTTTCAGATTGGTGATGCTGGTTCTTATTTCTCTCAAAAGAGAGAAGACAAGTTGGAAAAAGTCCTTTGATTTGAGCTGTGAGCTCAAAGAGGGTTTAAGAGGTTTTGTAAGATGATTACTAACAGGTCCAGTAAAAAGGGACTTTTGTTTCTTCCTGAAGATTGATGGTAAATTCTATGGCAAAGGATAACCTAAACTCTTTCAGGCATATATAGTTACATACAATATGTGCATATCTCTTGATAGGTTGGTGAACATACTGTAAGTGGCATCAACAACTGTTCAATTGAATATATTTTATGAAAATAAGTTAGTTTAGTATAGTACATTTATTAGTTGCTTAAATGTTTACAATGATCTGATGAAGCTGCTATAGTTAACAAAAATATCTGAAGTCTGAATCTCTAAGTTGTTAAGAAATGTGAACCACATTCTTCATTCAGATCTCCTAAAAGAGATGTGCAGTCTGTAAAAATAAAGGTTGATCTCATTGAACTTGAGACCATTTGTTGGGTTTGTATTCTGCTGCAGGATGTTTGTGTATCTTGACTGCAGTCATGAGAGCATTTCATCCTCAGCCATGGACCACTTGTCCAGTTGGCTAAGTCCCCATTAACAGCCATTTTGGGTGTTTACTTAAATGGATGGGTTTAGACAAGTGAAAATCATTCGAAGCGAACATCGACATGCGGTTTGCAACATGCCACCAGAGATGGCTATCTAGACTTTATCTTAACCATGTCCATGTCTTCCTAGGAATTAATGGAAACTAATAGAGACAAATACCTACTGCAGCATGAGGCCAGCCACAGTCAGGGAGTCCATCTTCCTGATAAGGACGACCCATTGTATCTCTAACCTCTATATCTATACAGCGCGATGGCTTCCAGATAAAAAATGCACAGCAATGTGAAAATGAGAGCAAGACAAATGTATAAATACAATGTAAACAGAACTTCCAGAATAACAGCAAGCAGCCAATGTTTATTTTTCTGTCTGTTTAAAGTATGTGAACAGAAGCACAAATTATATCACAGCAGCTGAAGAGGAAACAACAGTTCTTCTAATAATAGATCCAATAGAAAATACATGGAAAGCCAGACATTTCATGTCATTTAATCATAGGTTAATATCCTCCTAAGTATGCAGAAACCGAGCACACAATGTTGGACTAAAGCACTTTAGTCAATACATTATGAGTCATTTTTCTTATCGCCTTTCCTCTCAGCTTACTGTATTCCCCAATCATCTAAACTTTAATAAAGCTTCACAATCAAAGTGGGCATTATAATAATATAATAAGGCATTTCAAAGATCAGGAAATTGAAATGGCTATGGTTAAGTTTGCATCGTAATTTTGATGACTCCGCTGAGCAATCTTTTTGTTGCAGATTTCTTTTTCATCATCATGGCCCCTTGGTTACAAGTGAGTTGTAGCTGCTTTACAGAAGTGGTAAAAAATCGTTTTGCTGCTTTGGCAAACTGGAATGCCACATTTAGAGAAATTATGTGGGTGAAAAAAGACAAAAGGTTTAAAGAACTAACTCATTAAATCATATTTTGAAGGGTTTAATTTGCTCTTTTTTGACACTGCCTGCCACTCATTAAGGCCATGTTCAACTAGTATTCCCTCCATTATGTTAGATACCAGCACAGCTGTCACATAGATTATCTATTAAATCACTGTTATGTACAGGTACAGCTAGAAAAAATAGGGTAAGAATATTGTGAAAAAGGTCAATCTTTTTTATCATTCATACATTAGATACATAGTGGGGCATACATCTATAGAGGACTACCTCTGACATAATCAAAAATAAATGTAGAAGTAAATACAGAAATAAATACATGCTCAATAAAAACATAGGCATAAAATAAATGCACAAAAATACAGCAAAAAAATAAATGCAAGCAATTATACAATCAGATATAAATGTAATTATCTCTTATAAATGTAATATTTACAATGGATATTCAGAGCATTACGGTACACTGTGTCACTACCTGATTGGCCCTGTAACAGGACCCCTGAGCTGTCTACAAGACTGCCTGACTGTAATGTCTAAAATGGAAGTGCATTCATATAAGGCAGCCCACGACCGGAGTATGCACTAGCAACAATAAACCAAATAAGTTAATTCAAAATAAAAGTGAAGTTTATTACGGCCTTATGTTAGAAACAGGGCAGTGTAGTCCAACTACTCTGTCTTCCCGACAGAGATGGATAGCACTCCCTCTCAGGTAGTATGTGTGTATGCGGAGGGACAGAGTGATATGGGAATAATATTTAATGCACCTTATAATCCGGTGCGCCTTATGTTCAGAAAAATACAGGTCATTCTTTAAAAGAACACCGACTTCGGTCATTTACCAATATCACACAGTATCCAAGATGCCGGCTGTTCTGTTGGTTTCGATATTAGTGGTTGAAGTACATGTCAGTAAAGATGACAAACAAGTGGTTTATCTAATCATATGCAAGAATTTTTGATAAGGCGCGTCCTTCTGAAATACATTTGAAACTGCTTGATGAAATACCAATGATTTTTCAAAACAATTTGTGACACTCATACACAATATAAAAGCAATGATTTAAATTTAAAAGACTTGCTGGAGCATTAGCAGAATCAATAAAATCATCAACATACGATGAGATTAAAATGTTTCTTCTATTCCTTTTGTGCCTAGTGGTGCTAATTAGCATAATACGTAAATTTACACTAATGGTAAGTGCAATATTCAATATGATAATCTCAAATAATTAACATATTTTTGACAGCAAAATCACAAGTAATAAGTTATTTTGGTACAATTTGATATAAATTCAGGTATTACAAGGATAATTATTGAAACATAAATCTTATTTTATATTAAAGTCTTACTAAACTACATTTGTAAAGCCATTACTCTTATGAAGTGAATAAAGGGAAAGCTCCACTATGCAACGCTTAGGTTTTGACACTAGTTAAGGAGTGTAAAAAAGAAAACAAGTCTGAAATTTGTCTTGCATCACAGAAATGCTGTTTACAGACATACAGTATATACACAAACAGAATCAAAACATACACATTGTAAGATGAGCAGATGATGACAATCCACACTGGTTAATGTCCCATGTTCATTTCCAATTTGCAGTTAAATTGGAATAAATTAGAATATTATTGAAGTTAATTTATTTCAGTTACTCTATTCACTAAGTGAAACACTTTATTTCTGTTAACTCTGGGGATTTTTCATTTACACCTAATGAAAAGTCATTTATGATTAGAATATTACATCAATCTAATAAAACGATCATGTTAAATGCATACATCTATGCTTAATGAAAGGTACATATAATACCTGCTCAAAGGTTGATATTTTCAAAAGATGCTTTTAATCTGACAAATGAGCCTCATCAGAACACATATTGTCCGTCCGTCCGTCCATCGTCTTCCACTTATCCGGGGTCGGGTCGCGGGGGCAGCAGCTTCAGTAGGGAGGCCCAGACGTCCCTCTCCCCAGCCACTTGGGCCAGCTCCTCCGGAGGAATCCCAAGGCGTTCCCAGGCCAGCCGAGAGACATAGTCCCTCCAGCGTGTCCTGGGTCTTCCCCTGGGCCTCCTCCCGGTGGGACGTGCCCGGAACACCTCACCAGGGAGGCGTCCAGGAGACATCCTAACCAGATGCCCGAGCCACCTCAACTGGCTCCTCTCGACGTGGAGGAGCAGCGGCTCTACTCTGAGTCCTCCCCGGATGACTGAGCTCCTCACCCTATCTCTGAGGGAGAGCCCAGACACACTACGGAGAAAACTCATTTCAGCCGCTTGTATCCGGGATCTCGTTCTTTCGGTCACGACCCAAAGCTCGTGACCATAGATGAGGGTACCTTGGCGGAGTCCAACTCTCACCGGAAACGAGTCCGACTTACTGCCGGCAATGCGGACCAGACTCTGACACCGGTCGTACAGAGACCTGACAGCCCTTATTAAAGGGTCCGGTACTCCATACTCCCGGAGTACCCCCCACAGGATCCCTCGGAGGACACGGTCGAATGCCTTCTCCAGATCACAAAGCACATGTAGACTGGTTGGGCAAACTCCCATGCCCCCTCCAGAATCCTGCTGGGTTCTCCCATCTCTGGTGCTGAGGTTCGCCCTGAGTACCTTAAGGCTCTGGATGTTGTGGGGCTGTGTTGGTTAACGCGGCTCTGCGTGGACATCGGGGGCAGTTCCTCTGGATTGGCAGACTGGGGTGGTGGTCCCCCTATTTAAAAAGGGGGACCGGAGGGTGTGTTCCAACTACAGAGGAATCACACTCTTAAGCCTCCCTGGTAAGGTCTATTCAGGGGTTCTGGAAAGGAGGGTCCGTCGGATAGTTGAATCTCGGATTCAGGAAGAGCAGTGTGGTTTTCGTCCTGGCCGTGGAACACTGGAGCAGCTCTACACCCTCAGCAGAACACATATTGTAATTTATTAAATATGGAGTGACGTGTAAATAGCCAGACCTGTGCCCCAAGGTCACCAATGGGAAACAATGTAGAGAGAAGAAAAGGCCAGCTGTACACATGGCGGCATAATGGCTTTCTGGTAAAAAGATGACAATTAGGTGAATTACATCCAGGATATCACAAAGATTTTATATATTTCTTTATTTTTTTTACTCTTTTGTAGACAGCTAGAGCAATTAAGAGGATGTTATAGTTGTCTGGACACATGAGGCTGTGCATGAACCACAATCCAGGACTGTGCAGCATAATGACCACTTGACACCTAGTGACCAAGACCGGTAATGTTGTCATTTTAAATAATTTGAGTTGATATGCAGGATGGGATGAGTGTTTGGCAGATGTTTAGCAGACATATTCATTTCATGTTGTCTGGTCTGGTGTCTTTATGTTTAGAGACTACATTATTATTTCAACTGATCATTTTTGCTGATGTAAACATACAAAGCAGTGGTGGTATATACAGCATGCTAGATTCTTTCCTTTATAACTACAGCTGTAACCAAAATGTGCTGAGAGTGATTAGTGTTCTTCATCGTGTATTACAATAGGACAGAAGGAGGGGATTTTACCCAAATTTACCCGATAACATGCCCATTAGCTTGCCAGCTAAGATCACTTCACTGTGTTTTTTTCTCAGCTGTTGCGATTCCGTCAGCTCACTCCTTTGTCCATTCCTACTTACTGTTAATTCCAAAGATCAGAGAATGTATTGCAAAAATGCTTGCATATTTGTCTGCAAAGACATGGATTTGTGGTTCATCTGTGAGCTAAAACCCTAATCTACTCTGGAAGCAGGCAGGTGCTGCTTCAGGATGAGGAGATGTGACAGGTAATGATTGGCTTGTGTACATTCACATTATTCTTTAATGTCAGCACCACAATGTTTTTTTTCACATTTTCAACCCAATAAATGAGCAAGAAGACATAAAAAAACAAACTTTTTTTGGATGGTAATAAAAAAGGCATACTTTTGATAACATTGTTTTTTCCTCTGCAGCCTCACTTTCCAAGAGCATATCTGACTGAAAACACAAATATAATATGTGACAGTTCTTCTCTATCCAAACTCCTCAAAATTTAGATGTGTGTTTATTTTATCCATTTTCCATATTTGTTTTGTTGTGAAAAAAGCAGGTAGATGACCTTTAAGACATAACGTCTGTATATATTTTTTAAAATAAATAAAAAAAAACAGCAAGCTTGCTAACCTCAAAACAGCTTTTCAATTCTACCGCTGCAACTCTCCTGTTCTGTGCTCTGATTTGAATACATGATGTTGAGACCTCTTTGTCTGTAGGTTAAGTTATTCCACGGAGAAAAAAGAAGAAATAAAATCATGGATGTCCTCAGAGTGAATATAAATAGTCCTAAATTACCTGTAATAAACAGCTATTGCTGGATAATTGAGGATAACGGAGTGATTTAATGGAGGTCTGCATTAAATGGGATCACACTACGTGCAGACTTATGATCTAGCAGTTGTGAGTATGACATTTAAAAGGAAATATTCGAACTATTCACTATGATAATGTCCCCATGAGCTGTACTTTGGTTTTACAAATGAGATGTGAAAAGCAGATAAGTCAACAAAGTTCACTGGTGGGTTTAAGTTCTGAGAAAAAATGTCTGATCCAGAAATACATAGTTTTTATGCAAAACATACACACACACACACATATATATATATATATATATATATATATATATATATATATATATATATATATATATATATATATATATATATATATATATATATACACACACACATACAATAGTGCTTCTGCTTGATTTTAAAACTGAGACAAAAAGTCTACGTTTTCTGTTTGAAGGCTTCATTCTACAAATGGAAGGATTTTAAATGATCTCCTTGGAACTCATTTTAAATTCATGTCAAGAATATCTATACCTATATGTTTAAGTCTTAGAAAGCAGGAACAGAAAATTGTATATAGTGTAATGCATACTGTTGTATACGATGATCTATGAACGGTTTGTCCATGCTCCGTTCATGTTCATTTGAACCAATGAAATACAAAAGTATTTGGCCTGAAAACACAAGTTGTTGTTTTTTTCTGCTCCACCGAGTTTCCTAATTGTACATCTTCCCTCTGTCATTAGTTCACTACTTATTTCTTATTGTGAGTTGAGTGTGTGGAACCACTCAAGTAAATAATTAACATGTGGCACATGCCATCTTGATTTCTTTTTCGCCTCAGAATCCAAAAGACTGCTACTATTTTGCTGGTGGGAGAAGTGTAGGAGAAGATTTGTTTTCAACTTCAGCTCCAACACATTCTAGTGGGAACAAATATATGAGTCAGGTACCGGTCAGCCAACTTTAATTGAAATGAATACTTTCTGTTGGTCAGTAATTTGCAATCTATGCAGCAAACCAACATCAGGCGAAAACGTAAGGTGAAATTTTGATAAATGTTGAAATGTTAATATAAAAAATATCAAATATATTCTGAAAATACTCCTTTGCTGAAATATTTGAAATACAAGACATACATTTTGTACGTTAATAACAGATTTAAAATATTTTTACATTAGGAGTGAAGGTTATGTTTTCAGCCTTGTTTGTCAGTTGAACGAGTATTTTCAAAGCATATTATCAGATTTTCAATGAACCCAGTGAAGAGAGGCCAAAGGCCAAACAAGTCATTAATTTCCAGCCAAAATAGTGAAACTGTGAAAAAAAACTGTGAAAGACAGTTTTTTTTTTTACATTAATTTTTACAGTAATCACAAATTTAAACTGGAGAGCAGCACTCCCTTTATCAAAGAAAAAGGAAACCTCTAGAGAGTAATAACTGAGTTAAAATTTAACTTTGAGAAACTCAGTAGAAAACTCCCTAAGCAGTGTGATCTCCTCCATCTTTGCAAACATTTAGCATGCTCTATTTGCTGTATTTCTGATCTGGATCAACAAAGCTGTGTGAATACTTCAGGTAAAACAAATACATTAACATTTTGGGTTACAGTTTAAATATTTCTAAGAGGTCCGCTGACATACGATTCACACGGGATGCCAACAACAACCCGATTACGCATACAAAGAAATCAAAGCAAATTAGTCCACAAATTAAGTTATTGTTAAAACATCTGTCACACAGGGAAGTACTGAACACATGAAGAAAAGGATGAGTAAAAAGTTACGGAGAGCCAGGAAACAAGTTGCCATCTGTCAGTATTTAGAAATCATTGCTGTAGCTTTCTGAAAATCAATACCCGCTGATCTGAAATGACCTCAAGATCTAAGGAAATGTGTCTCATTACCAAAGTATTGCACAGAGTGGTAGACGTGGTAACAGTAAAGATAACTTTGTCATACTTTTGCAAAGATCATTATAGATGGCTTTCTAAACGTTCTCATGGTCCAGTAAGCATGTTTGGGGTCATAACAAACATCCCTTCACCATAAACCAGCCCCTCGTAAGATTTTAGACAAACAGGTCAAAAGAATAAATTGAGGAGTTGTCCAACAGCTAAGTAGAAAACCAGAGACCTGAAAATAGCAGGAACCATTTATCCTAAAAAAAAAAGATAAATAGTGCACTTAACCACAATGGCTTCTATGCCCACTCACTGTGAAAGACTTCTTTCTTAAAGAAAAAAGTGTGTGGAGGTTTGTTTAAAGTTTCCTGCGTAGTGAAATATTGACAGAAAATACTCAGATGAGGCCAAAGCTGAACTCTGGGTGTCAGTGAACACACAATGTTTGGAGAAATGAAGGTTCTGCACATCACCCTAAGCAAGACAATATGGATAATAGTCTTAAAACACACAATCAAGGAAACTATTATTGGATTTTAAAGAAACAAAGTAAAACTGCTTGAATTGTCTTGACCTGGGATGTCATCGTCCAGTCCTTCAGGTCCAGTGTCCTCTGGACCACTCTGGAATCCACTGGCTGAACTGCCTACCTATGATGCAATCAAGTTCGACAGAGTCCTGAATCCATCTAGAATCCATAAATTAGATATCTTTAAGTTGCCATTACCAAGAAAGGTGTTTCCTCAAAGTATCTAATACATTTCTGTGTGTTTAGTACTTATTTCCTGTGTTATTTTTTTTAAACTCGTAAATTCAGTTGCAGTCAAATTTGCCATTATCATTTGTATTTGTGGACTGGGCTGATGATAAACCATGGTGTGATATTTATGTCAATGGTCCTTTGGTGTGTTCAATACTCATTTTAACCTGTGTATTTGCAAACGCAAACACAACTGTCAAACTTGGGAGATGCGGCTCCTGTGATTAGATTGTACTATTAATAGGTATAGTTTATACAAATATGCCTGTGCAAATTTTCAATTATCATCATCGCAACAGCAAACAGGCTTAAATCGGACGCAACTGGACTTTAGCTCAGTTCTTTCTGAAAACATTTCGACACCTATCCTATCCAGGAGTTTTTGTCAATACACTTTATACAAGTATGCTGTGAACTAACTTGTGATGGAAAAAAATTTTTCGCAACATTACATTCTAGTAATTCAAACTGATAAATGATAAAACTGTATTTGATTTCTATGGTGTGCTGCCTGTGCATTAATTTGCCCATTACTCCTCTGTTGCATCTAGTTTCAGCAATAGAAAGAAGGAAAAACTCAGGTTTGCGTGCATTTAATGCCCACAAATAGCTTGTGAAATAAGATTTTCTCAGTTTTTCCCCCCACAATTAAACAAATAGATCTTGCAATAACTGATTTGTGTATTAATGTATCAGACGGTGGAAGGTTGAATCAGCTGTCATCTCAAATATGACATTGCATTAAATTATCACCTACAGATTACCTTCTTTTATTTATTTGATTTTGATGGAATTTTCAAGTAGGATCGCAAATTGTATTTTTATGTCCTGATAACCAGGTTAATGTTTTCCTGCTATGAGACCCAAAGTGATAATGATGTGAAAATTAGTGATTCTTAGTGTACCCCCTTGATAAATGTTTCTTCATTATACATTTTCACTGTGAATCCATTTCTGGCATCATCTTTACCTCCTCTAGGTTTATTGTGATTCTGATTATTCCAAATAATTTCGGGTCATCAAGAGAAAACAAGCTTTCCTAAGAGACGATAATTAATACGTTAACCTATTAGTTCAAGATGATGTAATGAAAACTGTTATTTAGCTATACATTTCATATTTCATCTATTTTGTCTCAGCATCTTTTTGTTTTTTATTTTAGCTTGTAAAGTACTTTGTGCACCATATGAACTGTTGAAAAGTGCTATATAAATAAACTTTGATTGAACTTTGATTGATAGGTGGGATAGAAATATTATGTAAAATCATAAAATTAATGTCTAGGTGTTTTTTTCAATTTCAGCACAAAATCTGTCGTTTTGTTCGCTTCTGTAGTCCTTCCTGTAATGAATGTGTTACTGCCATTTAAAGTTGCAACAACAAAAAGCTACACATCAAACTACTGTAGTGGAAGTTATTTACTATTTCTCTGTAGGTCAACGATGTAACTTTCATTTTCCATGAAAATGGAACAAAAGCATTTCCTAAAATAACTCTATATAAACAAGTAATTAGGTTTCCAGGCTTTTGGCATGTTGGTGTAAAAATTGTTGAAGGAAAACCAAACAATATGTGTTTTTGGTTAACCTCTAATTGGTCTCACATCCTCTTGTTTTTAATAAGAAAAATCTAACGATCTCCCATCCATTCATGGGTCAGTGCGAATTATGCTACATAGCATTTAATGGACTATTTTTAAAAAATATTTAAAAAATCATGCAATGGAGCAGGGAACATGGTTTTGTGCTTAAAAGGTTTATTGTAAAATAAAAATAAAAAAAGAGTGGTGATGGCAGGCAAGAGTCCAAGGTGAGCAGGAAATTGGCGGTACTGATGACAGGCTGGTGACGGGCTAAACAGCCAGGAGGCAGAGAGCACAAACTTGAGACGAACAGGGGTCATAACTGATAGATCCAGTAGGAACAGGCAGAACAGTCCAAGGGGAAAGGCAGGAATCGAGGTCATAAACAGTTCAGGTCGTGTCCAGGATCAGAGAGCTGATGAGGTGTCCAGCAAAGGGGAGGTGAAACAGGGAGTCCAATATGAGAAGCGAGGTCAGGAAACAGGCGATGCAAACTATGAATGCTGGACAGCTTACTCACGCAAAGGCTTTCGGATGATCTGCCTCTGACTGGCTGTGAGAAGCAGGTGTAAAAGGGTGGAGACTCAGGTGGAAAGACTCAGGTACTCAGAGTCAATGCAGGTGATCCACAAATTAGCTGAGTGGAGAAGAGCAGAATGTGGAACACAGCCAGCCAGCCCCCAAAAAACAACTGAAAAAGGCAGGACGCATGACATGTAATGGTCTAACAGGAACAGATAGGCATTTACAGGTTTACATTGAAACTTTAAAATGCATAAATACTGATTAAAGTGTACAAAAAATATAGATGTGATCAATTACCAGTCTGGATTTATGTTTCATTTTCCATAATCTGATTTTATTTTGATGCAAAATACAAATGACATATTCTCATCCACAATAATCCCAGTTAGTTTGCATGGAAATAACCGAGCCTGCGTTTTTGCATGCTTTTTTTTATTTAGTGCACATAATAGCTGTTTCATAGTCATAGTCAAGAACTTAGTTTTATCCCTGCTCCTTGGTCAGTTTTAGTCACCCTCCATTATTTCAGCAACAACTGATTCAAATCACTCTCTCCCACTCCAAGCCAGGATCAGTCCATTTTAAAACAGGCAAATTTTGAACAGTCACTGACATGCTGGATATTCAGACTGTTATATTTATATTATAGTCTGCTGACATCTGCAGTGAAGTGTTGGAAGAAGAATGCTGACCGCTTTTTTTCCGCTTGTTTTGTTTTCTTCCCATTTTAGTTTAGTGGCCAACAGTAAGACAGATGAATCATTAATGGTTGGATGAATGTGGCGTTTGGAAAAAAAACTTTGGCCACAATATCCTTTATGTCACCTAATACAGTTTCAGAAATATCAAACCAAACTTGTGCTTGAATATTTGCTCTAATAACAGTCAGCTTTTAAAAGAAACCTTCATAAAAGCTTTTTGTTGAGGGCGAACAACATTGGTCCACACGTCAAA
This sequence comes from Fundulus diaphanus, assembly GCA_037039145.1. Classification (NCBI taxonomy): domain Eukaryota; kingdom Metazoa; phylum Chordata; class Actinopteri; order Cyprinodontiformes; family Fundulidae; genus Fundulus; species Fundulus diaphanus. Next base: position 10,200,383 of record CM073126.1, read on the forward strand.
CCCTGTCTGTTTAAAGGCTGACCTTTAATTTGCATCCTAATCATTGCAATTATTTTAAACATCAAATCACCGTGTCACAATAAATCTGCTGCTAAAGGCTGAGCAAAACAGGAAGGAGGTGGGGTATGCCATATCACATTTACATAAAAGAAAGTTAATTTAATTAGAGCCCTCCTCCAGGTCAACCATAAGACACTTTTCAAATGTACTATATCATCACACACATCCCACCACCGAACGGACTGACGCAGACGTGTCACTGCAATCACTCATTCAAAGTGCATGACATTATATTGTTACATGGCGGCATAATAGCTGCCGTGCTATTTTCACCTTTAAAGCAGAAGCCACAGCTTCAGTCAAAGAAATTGACTAAGGCCTGACCTCCCTCCTCTGACTGCAAACCACAAGGGCCTTAGGCACCGCTGAGTCCACACACACTGTACCCTTTGAATATGAGTCCTTCAGACTGTAGCCTACTTAATTCACTTTGTAATAGTGCCATAGTTCACTGCCACCAAATTGACTGGATTTTCAAGCGTACTCTGGCAACACTGATACTCTGAAAAAATTACAAAAGAGCCTTCCAGGGCAACTCCACATTTATCATCGAGATTGTAGTACTACAAGAAGAAACAAAACAGTTGAACGTCTGATTTGGTGCAGAATTGATTGCTTAAAACCAAATCTATCCTGCAGTTTTAATCAATCTCCCTTCAGCAAAGTCTGCTTTTCTGGAACTGCATGCGCGCCGTTGATCCTTGTTGTTCAGCTTGAAGAAAGAAGATACACATCAAATCTGTGGAAACATTTATGACCAAGCAGCTACGTATGTATTTATTTTCTCCTACGTCTGACCAGCTGCTCCAAACAGACCTTGATTTATGCAAGTGGCTACACTGACACCCAAACTAAAGGACAGGTTAAAGACTTGACAACCTGAGGCGGCTAAGTTTTGTGACGATTTATTGGTAGAAATCAAGTGGTTGTCTCAGGTAATGATACTTAAAGCAATAAAATGAACCTTAACTGATCAAAATGAAAATAAAGGTTTAGGTGGTTGGAGTGTTTAGTGGATTGTATTATTACTGTCTTATGTTATTGTTCTTGATCTATGTAGTTCTCTCTTGAAAATTAGATCATGAGTCTCAAGAGATTGTCCTGTATAAAGGATTAAATACAAAAAAATATATAGAACTATATCTATCTCGCTCTCTCTCTCTCTAGATATATATATATATATATATATATATATATACAGATAGATATGATTTTGATGCAGGTAACTGTTAATGTAATCACACTACCTGCAAAGTGATTCATAATCGTGGAACTTTGGCATGTATTGTCACATCAGAATATATATATATATGAGAAACAACCAGCAAAACGTCGAGTGTACTGGCATGGTAACGAAACATCAGGCAGTCTGATGGAAAAATTCAGCAGTGATGCAATGCAGAACTGAGCCAAAAAAAAACAATATTCCATCCGGACCAGATGTTGCTTTTAAAAGGTTTATTGTGAGATGGTTGTTTGGCAGACTGAACAGATGATAGTGACAGAACAGCTAATGAGGGCTGAGAAAGGCTGACCGGATGATGGTGGCAGAAAACAGGCTGAACAGGTGGTGATGGCGGAGACAGGTGACCAGAATAAATGCTGATGAATGTCCTAAGGACAGCAGAGCCAGCACTGGGTGCACCCAGGAAAATAAAGAAGCAGGTGGTGCACACAAGCACTAGAAAGCTGGTCGAGTGAGGGCATGGTGAGCACAGTACACAGGATCGACAGGCGATGCAAAGCAGACTTCTAAGGAACAAGTCGAGCAGGCAGAGAAATGAGACGTTCGGACAGGGAGTGGTTGTGAGTCAGATATAAGTACCTCGAGTCCCAGGTGCAATGGCTTGATGATGATTGGACAGTGACAGATGAAACTAATCATGGTAACTGAGTGGCTGAGAGGAGCATGGGATGGGGAAGGATCAATCAGCTCCAAAAACACAAACAAAAGCCCAAATGCACAAAGATGACCAGTGAGATTATAAACTGAGACATGGGAGGAGAATGACAAACAAGCCAGAGGAGATAATCAGAGGAAATGTGGAGCAGCTGAGTCAAAATGAAGGCAGGGCAGCTGAGGGAGAGAGACTAACACAGAGAAAGTTGGACTAAGACACACAGAACTTCTCAACAAGGGAAAAGATAAACTCTGAACTGAGAGAAATACATCCGCATACACAAAGAACAAACTAAACACAGAGGAGAGAACCCATAAGGTAAGACATGTTACAATATAATAGAACACCAGGGAAATGATGAAAACACAATAGAAAGCCAAAACTAACACCCAAGAGTCATGACAATAACATGTGGAAATATATTTGACCCCTTTTTCTAACCAGATATATCTAAATGAAAACCAGTACAACTAACTGCCTTTAGAATTTATCAGATTAGTGGAGAATAACGATCAGACTAATGGAGTCCATCTGCATCACATTAAATTTGAGTATGAACACATAAAAACTGGAGAATAAAATTAAGTATGAACACGCAAAGGCTTCTGACAAACAGCTGAGGCATTCACAACCTCAGCTGTTTGTCAGAGGCATTTATGACCACACAGCATCAAAACGAGTGGTCAGGCACAAAGTTGTGGAGAAGTTTGAGAACTTTAAACTTACCAAACATGGCTGTTCACCTCACAAGAGTGGTCAGGTAAGGAGAGCATTAATAAAAGATGCCAAGAGATCCCTGGTTTCTCTAGAGGAGTTGCAGAGATGTACAGCTCAGGTGGCAGAATCAGAGTACTGTTAATAATGCATTCCCTTACAGAACAAGGGCAAGAACAAATCTACAGATTGCCAGGCCAGGCCAACTGTAGATTTGTTCTCCCTTCAGCAAAGTCAGTTTTTCTGTCCCCTACATTTTTTTCTAGACCAAAATATATGCAGGGGACAAAGCAAACTTGTAGAACAAGGTGAACATTTTGGTCAACATGTAAAACAAAATGTGTAACAGTAACCTACACTGCACATTATCCCAAACACACCATCCCCATGGTAAAACTTCATTCCAACATTGGTAAGATGACAAAATGTGAAAAGGTTCAAAGGACACAAATGCTTTTGAAAGTCACTGTAATACTAAATATATTTTAAGATTTATTTATCTGCTGTACAGAAGCAAAATTTCAGTGTTGATTAAATATGTAATGGCATTTTGAATTTCATTAAAGCAGACTCAGCGGTGTAATGATTTTTTTTAAGAGGGAGAGCAGTCCTTAATACATTTATACATTCTATGCCGGTAAAGTCTTTTCATGTTTTGGCTAAGGTGTGGAGAGAGACAAGTTAAGGTTTAAAGACTTAAATGTCAGTTTGTAAAGGCCCAACGCAGAGGATCATAAACGTCTGCCTATTGTTTAGTTTGCCCCCCTGCTTGCTTGAAGGTAATGAAAAAAAAAACATTCATAAAAAAAAAATCACCACTTCTTACAAAGGTAACAATTATTTTATTCCTCACTGCTCTTTCGTTTTCTGTCAAACTCTCAGCTTGCCGGGGTGTTCTGTCTGGACAGCCTGAACCTCCTCCAGAGACTATGTTTCACATTCTAGTCTTGCCCTCTGCAAAGAGTGGGCTGCTGATTACCTTCAAAAGGTGTTAATTAAAAAGAAAAATAAAGTTGAGGCGCCCTTAAGGCGGAGGCCCCCTTTCAGCATGCTCCCACTGTTTTGGAATTTCACTTTAATGCTCCTCTCTGTGTTTCTGCGGAGAGGGGGTCATCTGGAAGTGACAGCCTGACAATGATTAGGTAATGGGTCTTCACAGGCTGCGCGTGCCTCATAAATTCTCACTGCTGGATCACAAAAGACTCATTCACAAATTTGGCTAGACTGGTTAGTTTGTCTTTTTTTTTTTGCAGAGAAGAACAACAAAAGATTTTATTTGCCTCTGGCTTGCATAGAGTGTTTGAATGTATGTGATATATTGTTGTACTTTATATAGAGAGAGAGAAGACACAATAAGACGGGAAAGCGCTCATAAGAAATCCTTTAAGTCAGGTTTCAAGGATTCTTCCATTGTTCCTGGGCATCATTTTTTGTCATTACAGGGACTTATTGCTCAGAAGCACCGAAGCTTTTAAGGAAGGCGAGCTAACCTTAAACCGTAAGGACCTGCCAGCAAGAACTGCAGAATTGAAATTTTTTTATTTTTTTTAGAGAGTGTTTGTTTGGTCGATTCATTATACTGCATGGTGGGAATCCATTCATGCTTTTTGTTGTACAAAATGAATGCAGCACTGGAGGAAAAGTCAATGAAGTTTTTGCATATCAGTGGAAGATGAATTCAGTTTCTGGATTGATGTGGGAAATACAAGTGTTTTCAAAGTGGCTGAATAAAATGCCCGCTCGCTTCTTTTAGAACCTTCCCAGTCTCCAGTTGTCTTTTGCTTCCTGCCCTTAAGACGGGGCCTTAGATTGCTTCTGTCCTGAAGAGCGCTTTGACCGCAGGATGAATGTCCTCGGTCTAATTTCCACTATCACCTACTAACCAATTAGAGAGCTCAAGAAACACTACAGAAGAAGCAGCTGTGCTCATCTTCTCACTGAAGGAAAGATGTGCCAGTTTTCCCATCAACTCATGAGAGCATTTTATGCTGATGATAGCTTCTTTGATTTGTTCAACATGACTCTAGTGGACACAGTTGAGAAGGAACTTAACAGAACCATAATTTCTAAATTCATTTTGTGCTCAATCTCTTGTCTGCTGAGTACACAAAGAAACAAATAAGCAAAGAAAACTGCATTGCTAATAATAATAATAATAATTATAATATAATATTTTTTTTGCTCATCAAGAATGAACATGACTTTTCGCAGAAAGAGCGCAAAATATTTAACACATTTCCATCATGCTCATCAATTTCAGAATACGAAGCAGCATAAGAGTGACTGCTGAGTTTGGGAGTTGTCTACATTGAGCTATTTTAGACGATGTTCCATTCATCAGAGATCTGCCTATCATATTTCTGAGGGTTGCATAAAGCATATTGTTTCTTATTGTATGTTCTAACTTTATTTGAAGATTACAGGATCCAATAAACAATAAACGTATATCAGAGCAATAAACTTGCTCTGATGTAAGAGTTTGGGATTTTATGTTTGATCCTTGTTGAATTCATCCATTTTTCAACAAAAAGTTTAGGTTTCCATTTATTCTACCCATAAGATGACAGAAAATGTAAAGTGTTCAGAGGGGGGAAAGTTATTAGAAAATACCAGAAATGAGTTTCCATAAAACAACAAAATATGTGAAATTATAGATGAGATGATATGGTCAATCGTCTGCAGTAGAAACTCAGATTTTCTACTGCTAAAAATCCTATATCAAAAAACACAATCCCACAAAAGGTAGAAAATAATGCATTTTTTAATTATGTTGCCGAGCTCAAACCCCAATTTTTCCTAAACCAAGACAAAAGATTTATTACATCATTGTACTTCGAAGGGAACCTTTGTTTTTTTTTCTTCCAAAAGTCATTCACCCTTTATCATCTTTGCAGCAGCAGTTTTGGATTTACAGTCACAATAATCAGCATACTGGATAAAGGGACTGAATGCGCCAGCAAGAAAACCAGCAAGACAGACAGCAGCCTCCTGTTTCAGCCACAAGTACTCATAAAGCATTTTGGCAACTTCCTCACCCCATAATGACTGCTTTAACGAGTGAGTACGCAGGCAACAAAACAGCGACCAGAGACGGAAAAGAATGTTCAATGTAATTTAATCAAGTCTTTTAGTTTCACAGATTAAAATTGCTTAACCGCTCTATAATACTCTCATCAGGTTAAACCAATGGTTTTCATTTAAGATAAGTGTGACATCATAACACTCCGATAATGATAATATGTGACTGCATGACAAATCATGTATTCCTTGTCAGATAATCCATAGCTGATGTTTAAATGAGTGTTCATCTGTTGGTTTCTACGCCGTTTGGTGTGAGTAGCAGAACATGAAACATGAGTAGAGTCTTCCCCTACAGCAAGGATTTCTATGAAATGAGCAAATTGCCAAATGCTCAGCTGACGAACCAGACATGCTTAATTAAAAGGGTCATTTTTACTGCATTATTACACATTTGGTTTATTTTGTTTTGCTGTGTATGCGTGTTTCCCCGAAGAGACGAATAAGGTAATGATCCAGCCAAAATAATTGCTTGATAACGAAATGCGAAAGGTGTTTTGCTTTTAATATCAATTTACATGTGCTTTAGAGTTTCTTGTATGTGGTGTGGCTTTTATTACTTCCATCAGTTTGTTTGCTTGTATGTTGTCAGAGTTTTATTACCTCAATATATTCTTAGAATTGTATTTTATCACTTTAAAAGTTCTGTTCTCAGAAAATGCATTTTCTATCTATGTCTGTCCCGACTTTAGCTTAGGGCTTGTAACTTCTAACCAACTCTATGTGACTAATAACAATGTTACGATGTAACTCTTCACGATGCAGTTTCTCTAGAGTTAACTTTCTCACTACAGCCCCTCAAACGGTCCTGGAGAAAAGGGGAGAAAAGCCAGAACGGAAAATATTGCTGTAATTATGTTGCATGTTCCGGGCATTTCATAACTCTTCATGATACGAAGTTATCTAGAAAAAAACATACATAATCTGTCCATTTCATCTACCATTTTCTCAGGCACAGCAACACTGTCGCAAATAATAATATAAGTTAAGAAATTGTTTAGAGACGGCTACTGTACCTTTGTTTTGGCTCCGAATCAAAGAAAAACACCAAAGATAAACAACTTGAATCATAAGGTTTCATGGCTGCAGCTTTAAAAATAGCAGTCTGACATTAGCGTGCCTGTTTATGTGGATCTGATGAGTTAGAAAATGTCTTTGTCCACTGCTCAACATTTCCTTACTGTTATTCTCAGAATGTCGTCAGTATTTTCCATCGGTGACAGTTTAAGATCAGTATCTTAGTATTTCTCGTTCTAAATTGTCTTTACAAAACAAGGCATTGTGCATATAAATTCTAAGTGTGCGTTTGAGAGACGTCACAAAAATGTGTTATCGCTCACCAGAACAACCCCTCCAGCCGGATTCTACGATTCTGTGTTCCGCGTGTGGCAAAAGAAAACGTTTCACACGCACTGCGATGTTGTTGTTAAGTGCTCAGCTGCACTAAACCAATTTTTCATCAAAGAAGCTAGATGGAAATAATTCCAAGCGACAGTGATATGATTTTCCCCGAAACCTCTCGTATTTCCATGCAAGAGCAGCATCCTTGATTCAGCACAATGCAAACATGTTTTTTTGTTGCGGCAAACGTCAACAGACATCAATGTTGTGTACAAACAAACGTCTCATTAGTTGTCTCTTTCAAAGCCCGACCTTCAGTTCATTATAATGAATCATTTGTTTAGTGTTTATATTATTCATGCACTGGCATCCTTTTTTTTATTTTTAATTACCAACCAAAGCTGTTTTGCATATTTTAAATTTTTTCGTGCTGGGAAAGTGTTATTTAGAAAGCATTAAAGCAGAATGGTGTGTTGGGAAACACTGTCTCTCTGTGTTTAACTGAACTTGGTTGATGATAATTATGTTTGTTCTTCTCCGTGTGTTGGTTTTAATGTATGATTAAAGATTTTAAACAGACTAGACCCCTGGGAATATCCTACGACTTTCAGGACATACCTGGAGACCTCATACCTACAGAAGAGGTTTCATTGTATCGAATAAAACATGTTTATTTATTTGGGCTTTTCCCCTTATTCTGCAAATGTGATGGGATTTCAACGTCATCTGAACCCAGAAAAGCATCTATTATATTCAAAACATATTTTTTAGGGTATTCTGTGAATACTCTTTTCAAATTTTAATACTTTTTTTACTGATTTAGAATGGTAAGTAAATTACAGTTTGTTCAGCCACTTCTCTTTCCAGGTCCAGCCCAAGACGTTTCAATCCAGGGACTTGGAGGCCATTGGCAAAAAGTCTCAGCTGCTGATTTTGCATATTAACTATCAATTAAAACAATTCTAGAAACTATCCTCATTTAAACTCCACATTATATTTTGCCAAATGTTTTTTATTTATATGTGTGCATCTGCCTTAGTCTATTTAACTGAGTTAATTTTTCAGTGTACCCAGTAAATTGCCCCTTGTGCTACAGTCTACATTAGAAGCCCACTACAGACCTAATCAAAAGTGTTTAAAGCTTTGGAAAGAAGCATTTTTATCAAAATTAGGTAAGATAAGAAATACCTTTATTGTCCCACAATGGGGACATTTGGGCATGAGTGGCAAAAACACAGAGACATAGAGTTATACAAGATTAGTAATGAGCTGAGAAACGCTGGCCGAAATCGGGGTCGCTCAGCCGGATCAACCGTGAGCGAGATCCCGCTCATTCCGCGGAGCTTTGATATCCAATATCCAACTTCACCGCGCTATCCGTCGGCTGCGAGGCCGGAGGGTGGAGGCGGACACCTGCTGCTCGGCGCCTCCCCGCTCATCAGCAACCACCTGCGGAGAGAGAGGGAGAAAAACGGCTGCTGCCCGCTGAAGCCTGACATCAAGCTATCGCTTTCTCTGTATCCCTTAGGAATTATGCTGCAGTTGCACTAATAAACCAATTAAAATTAATAATAAAACAAAGTATCATACCAAGCAGACAACATACTAAGCATATCAAGTTATATGTTTTACCTACCGCTCCACTGACATTGTCCGAATCCATGCTGAGGTCTGAAAACGCCTTGTGCTCATAGTACGCGCTTCCTGAACAGGTTGAATGTGATTGGCATATGACTAAGTCACCCCACGTGGAGTACTTTCCTGTGATTGGCTTATACAAGGGAGGCTTCTGATTGGTTGCAAACCATTCTCTGTTTAAAAAAATGCATTTGTGAAACGGCGCACGGCAGAGGAGTCTCATAAATCCACACACAAATGCAATGAAGTTTAAAGACCAGAGCTGTGCATGTGTGGATCTTGTCCTGTGTGTGCGTGGATTTTTTGTGCATTTGTGGATTTTTTTGTGCTTGCATGAATTGAGCTGTGCATGTGTGGATCTTGTCCTGTGTGTGCGTAGATTTTTTGTGCATTTGTGGATTTTTTTGTGCTTGCATGAATCGAGCTGTGGATGTGTGGATCTTGTACTGTGCATGTATGAATCACATATCTGTATTTGTGAATATTGAGACCCTTCTGGCTCCATAGTTCTAGATGGGAACTTATCACATACGAGGTTAATGACATCAACTAGTGGCCTAAGATAGAAATGTTTTCCAAATTCCAAACATTTATTTGTGTAGAAGCAGAAAGTCTGAATATAGAAGCCTTTAATTCACCCGAGGCCCACTAGAGAATTTTGATGCTCACTTCTTGACAAAGAATAATAACCAACAACAATAGCCTTTCAAACAGCTCAGTTTATTTTCATTCAATCATTTTTGTCTGTCATGGAAAGTACATTAGATAACTTCCTTCAGTTAGAGTCATGGGAAAGCACTGTTTTCAAAGATAATTTGAATTAATTAATCAGAAAAACTGTTTCACAACAGCTTTTTTTTTTTTTTTAGAAAACTAGATTAAAAGATTTTGATTTAAACTGACTAAATGTGTCATGGCCGCTGTTGTTTGCTTTATTAAGAAAGAAGACCTTTATCAAACTAAATATTAAAAAAAACTATTTTGTTTCATTACTACTTACATTTTTACTTTATAGTAACCTACACATGAATCCAAGTCATGTTTTTACCTCGAAATGCAGCTCAGTGTTGCCTACATTTGCATGCAAGCAACCAGTATGAAACAGATGAGGATCTAACACTTTTGCCTGTTCTCCATATTTCCAGTCTTCTAAGGATTTCTATAGAGACTTTTTGATTGAGTGTACTTTTTCCTTTCCCATGGATTTACAAGAAGGAACCTTAGAAAGAAAGACAAACATAGAATAAACTAGCATAGCTTTGATTCAGCTGAAGAATATCTGTATCCTATGAAAGATTCATGAATCACAGATCTGTAGTTTTCTTATATATATATATATATATATATATATATATATATATATATATATATATATATATATATATATATATATATATATATATAGGGGTTCTACTGTTTTATTTGTCACCATTATTATACGGCACATATTGTACGTGTATAATGTGTGACCTCATGGGTTACATAACTGATATCAAGTTTATGATGTTGCAGTGGTTACTGCAATTCCCTCTGTTGTAATGTAAATTTATTGATGTCCTTTTCTCCAGGAATGATGTTAGCAAACAAAAGATAGCACAATGATGCATTTTTGGGGATATTCTGCTCGTTGCACCAGTACTAGGTTTGGTGATGTGTTTAGTTTGCCCAGGGTATGAGAATATGTCAGAAAGGACTACAACTTCTTGTCAGCAGATAAAATCTGAGGTGGACTAATCCCGTGGACACAGTGCTGTACCTTTGGATTGAATCTCTGTAAGGACTGAGGAGCAGAAAACAAGGCAGCAGAAGAGTCAGGCTTTGCTTGCACCAACAGCCAGTTCTTAGAGTCTAACAGTTATCTTTTCCATTTATTTAATAAAATACAAGTACATGTCGTTCCTTGTGGTCCTTAGCTCGAGAATAGAATTACATTCAGTCCAGACACATTATATTAATTTCTGTTCCTCCATGTTAATAACAAACTCCAATAATAAACCTTCACTTAGCTCTAAAAACAGCAGATCAGATAATTATTTCTTTCTCTCCACCTATTTCAAGTACTCAAGTGTTTTATTTGATAGTCAGAAAAATAATGGGATTGTTACATAACCACAATATTTGACTGAAGAGACCTGTTATTCTTCAGAGCTGCCACATCCTGCAGAAACAATTCAAGTGCCATGAAAGGCGCTGTGTGTTTTTCACTGCTGTCTTGGGGAGCAGATGACACGTTCTGTTACCCTGAGCTGGAGAGCTTTTTACCAAAGGGAAATTTTCGGAATACCATGAGCATAGGCAGCACCTGTTGGTGGAAAACGCTCACCGCCTTATGGCTGTATCCTGCGTGACTGATGCCGTTGTCAGTCATGAACAGAAAGAAATACCTTTTAAAATTCATGAAAACTCTATTGAGCTGCAGCTCGGAGCAAAGTGAAAGAAAGTGAATTAAACTGAGACTTGCATCGTCACTTTTGCTAGCCCTTAGACTTTGAGCCATTCGGTATCATTTGTATATCTTGGCAGCTTGGCCATATAATTGATGCCATTCATTACATGATTGAGGGGGGTGTTTATTTGTGGTGAGTGAAGGCAGCCAGACCATTGCTGAGAGCAACATAAACCAAAGTGATTGATAGAAAGCAAGGTGCATAAATGCTGGAGCTGTTTTTTTTGTTTGTTTGAAGTTGATTTTTTTTTTTTTTTTGCCTAAATGCAATTGTTACTCTCTTTGCCAGCTTTAGGCAATGCCATTAATAAACCTTGCAAATGATGATAGCTGTTCTATTGATTCCAGTCTGCACCTACTATCCCAGTTGCCCCTCTTTACATTGCCTCAGTAAACACAGGCATTGAAACTGTTGACCTCAGTCGTCTCTGGCATTGATCACCCCTGCTGATGTTGGAACATCACATTTTGCCTGTTTGTCTGGTAGCTTAATCCATTCACAAAGCTTACAGAAGGTGGGAAACAGGATCAATACAGCAGGGAAAAGTGTGAGACTGAATTTTATCAATGGATTGACTGATCAGTACAGGACCAAAAATCATGTCGCCCAACCGGACTTGAAAGGAAAAGAAAAAAAAGAAAGAGAGACAAAGAAGTAAAAAAAAATTTGGGATTCTGATGTCTTATAAACAGGTGGTCACAAAATCTAATTTGCATGCAGTCAGCCACAGAAAATCCATCCAAGTGACGTGTTTTGATATGGGTGATATGGCTTTCTGCCCAGGGCGGCCTTGCTCAGGGCAAAATAAGTTCTCAAAAAAAAAAAAGCTCTGTCAGTTGCATCCCCGACAAACTTTCCCTTTTTTTACGTAATTGCATTTTGAGTCAATGGGGAGCATCAGCTCCCTTTTTTATGCTGTGTTTGCATAAAAAAAGAAATAGGCCCAAGCACTATGGCTGGCTAATAACTCTAATGTTCATGTCTGATCCAAGTAGGTATTAAAATGCTATTTCAAAAATAATCTAGGTCACATTTGATAATTTGGACTTTATAATTCAAATTTGCACAGGGTTAGTGTCGAACTGACCAATACCTTTTTTAGTTTTTGATATTTTTTATACGTTTTTTTAAAGTTATTGCTTGTTTGTAGCTATCTTTTTCTGGCGAGAGGAGGTATTCATACACCACTGATCCCACGGGTGTACTCCCAAGAGAGCTGCTGAAGTGACTCCACACAACTGACTCCACCTACTCCCCAAAGCATTTACAGCACAAGAAAAAACAAACATGACACCAAAATTGTCGATGCAACAACCCACCCCAAACCAACCTGGCCAAATACACACTGTGGAATTTATTTAACCAATTTAGATGTGCTTAAAGGGACTAAACAACAGCCATGGGTGTATGATCCCCCGTTTGTGTTATAACCCAACTCCTCTGAAAACAATAAAAGAACAACACACCTAGATTTCAACTGCCAATGCCAACTGAGCTGTTTATTTAAATAATGTTCAACTAAAATACTACCAGCAAAATAGTAAATGTATATGTCCATCAGAACATCCGTTGTGTTGTGCGTGGATGTTTAGGGCCGTTTATGTGTTGTAAATCACAACCAAAATCCCAAACCCAGCCAGGCCAAAAAGAAATCTAACTTTACCAACCAAAGCCAGTGAGAGCAGCCAAGCATGACAGAAACAGCCATGTTTTGAATATAACTGGGAAACCTTGAAACGCGGATTCCCTGACAGCACCTCATTTCTAGCCAACCCCACTTCACGTGAAACCAAAATGTTAAGGATAGACAAGGTTTCGTCATACTTGATGTGGATGTTTCGTCTCAATAACAAAATCCGAGGGAATCCTTTTCTACTGTGAACTACACTTATTGTAATGCATTTATATTTTTTGAGAGAAAAAATCAAAAGAAAAAAATAGTTTCATTCTAATCTAGTTGAACATAGATAGAATGAAAACGTCTAGTACAATTTCAGCATTGTGACAGCTCCATAGCCAGTGGCGAATTAAACAACTGTTTCTCATTTTGCATTTTGCAAACATTTCTTTTTTTTTCTCTAACCTTAAAATCTGCTCCCACAACATCCCTCCCACACTCTGGTTCCCTCTTCTCCCTCCACCTCTTTCTGTTTTTCAACAGACTGTTAAGCTGGTTGTCTTTCCTAATGGAAATGACACACCCTGAGTCGAAGTGACACTGTGTCAAAAATCCATCCTGTGATTCCTGCCAGGCAAATCGCTCATGCTTTCTTCCTCATTCAGAATTAAATTAAAAATCCTCTCCTAGGCCCTTATAACTTCATAAAGGCTCCAGTGTAATGCCTTCAATAACAGGTCAATAACAAATCCTGAGAGCAAGCCAGGGCCTTCGTCATTTGCAGTTTTGCAGGGACGCCTGAAAACTTTTGGACCTCTTTAGTGAGATTGAAATCTGCCAGACAAAATAGAGGAATTATTTTTATATAACTTTAAATGGCAACACAGTGAAAGGCTGTCTGTTTCCTACGTCTCCCTTGACATTGTTCCATCCTATTGTGTTTGGACAAAAGAGGGGACTTATCATAGTACTTCACCTGCTGTCTGCTTTGTTTTGAAGACTGATGCGCAGTTTTTATTATCAAGCTGTCAAAGGTCTTTTGTTGAATCTATATATTTGGGCTCCACCCGTCAAATATATATTTTAAGAAGGAAAAGCCAAAACCAAATATGGAAATCAGGTGTTTAACAATGCTGACCATACAGGAAAACCCATAATCAATAGATAATTGCATCTTGTTAATTAATTTGAACAAAATATCCACCCAAAGCACATTTATTCATGGCTTTTTAAGCCAACATCAGAAAAGCCAATGCATCTGATCAAGAAAAATCTCCCATTCTGCTGACATTCCCCCCAGTTCATTCTGAAGGTTTAGCTCAGTCCAAATAATTCCCTTATTTCGGCACGGCTAATGGGACAATTGGAAACCTATTTGTAAGTCCCTGTGCAGCCTATTACTGTATGGAGATCTTGTTCAAAACACACTGTCACTGATTTTTTCTTTTGCCTTTGGTAAATTAAATTCAGTTTCCACTATCAAGGTTATTCCAGCATACTGTGTATGGAGATTGGCTGTCCCTGACAGTCAGTGGTTGGTTTATGCCAATGTTGCCTCATCACATTAGGTACCAAAGTCATTATTTCTACCCCCGGGAGGCAGTGATCATCATGCATCAATACAACAAGAGTGGTGTTTCCATTTCTTTAACATAAGACCTTCAGGGTCCTTGGCCAGAAGTAAGACAGCATCCATACTACATTAGAGGACATCATAGGTTTCCCCAAACAGTGCAAGGTCAGAGACAACACTGAACAAGCAGTGGAAAAGTAATTTTCCACATAGGTTCCTCCTAGTTTTGCATTTTGCCACACTTAAATATTTCAGGTCATCATAAAAATGTTCATTTTAAACATGAATAGCCTGAGTAAATACAAAAAGCAGTTTTCAGTTGATGATTTCATTTAGAAAAGGAAAAAAGCCACTCTGACGAACCTGTCCCGCTGTGGAAAGGTAATTGCCTTCCTTGTTAAATCATGAATTAACTGTGATTAACCACATTTGTGAAATGCTGAGCTTAATTTCCACCAGACCTGTGGATTCAGGAAATTTCTAAGATGGAACCTGTCTGACAACGTAACATAGTGTTAAAGCTCTATCTCAAAAAAAAAAACCAACAAAACATTCTCCGTTCAGAAGAAATCCAAGAGCAGATGAGAAAGAAAGTCTTTGGCATCTATCAGTATGAAATGGATTACAAAGCCATTTCTAAGTCATTGGTTCTCCAGCAAACCCCAGTGAGAGCCATTATCCACAAATAGAGAAAATATGAAACAGTAATAAAGGAGTGGCCGGTCTAACAAAATTACTCCAAGAAGGCATCAAAGTCTTAACCACAAGGTCACAATGAACCCAAAACAAAATCTGCAGACTTCACTCGCCACAGTTAAGATCAGCGTTCATGATTTATCGATAAGAAAGAAACTGGAAAAATAATCTTCAATAAACATAGAGCAGTTCTTGTTTTTGTAAAATTACAGACAATTATCAAGATAGGTAAGAGTATATTGTGTTTCTGGGGGTAGACTGTGGGTTTCCACTTCACTTGATGATCTGTCATTTTCTTTATTTGCTGTGTGGTTTGTGTCACCCTTTGACTGAGAAAACTAAGATGCAAGCAGGAGTCCAGAGAAATCTCATTAACCCTAGTGGGTGGGTACAGCTGATGGTATTCACATTATACAGGCTTTGGGGTCCAGCAGACAGTAGACTCGACAAGGAGGTATGAATTAAGCATTTCTCTACTCCATTTTATGATCTGTGAAACAAATTCATGAAAAATGCAATGTTCATGTCCATCCATGGGAAATTAAATGACTGCAACCTTCATCGAGTAATGGAAAAGTTAATTAGGTATATTTTTTTCAATAATCTCGGAACGTTTTAAAACATCAAAACCCACAACCAAACTCCTCCTTATATGGTTGTTTGAGAAGATTTTATGTTGCAAAAAAAGAGTATTTTACTGAATAAATAAATATATATTGTGTAAGTGCAAACTCATGCATAACTTTGGCTCACTGTCTTAAAGCAGTTCTAAGCCATCATGAGCCACACTAGTACTTTTCTTAATTACATCTTTATAATACTGAATAATACGACATGCAAATCTGCTCTAATGATGATGATATATTAAGCCATTTGGAAACTGCTTGTTGGAAGATGAGAAAATCTCATCCCTCGGACAAAAGGAACAGTGGTATGTGATAATGAAAAGGAGTTGTACGGATTAGTGGGAGAATTGTAATCCAGATCGGTTGCATGAGCACTCCCACTTGTAATACTCTCTCATGGAATGTATAATAGTTAGACAAAGACCAATCTCAGTATCATTCAATAATCTGATCCTTGCACCACTATCTATACTTTCAGCTGATCTTTTCTTAACTATACTCCAGCAAGTAATTCTCACCTGAAAACGTTTGCAACCCTATTTTTATGTCAGTTTGTTCGGTTTTGCACGAGAACATCATGCTTTAAATTAAATGCAACAGCCTACACAACATCCCTCACGGCCTAATCCATCGCTACGGATTTCCTCGTAGTTTTGATTCTATCTTCACACACATAATTAGTCCAATTATCTGCCCTGTTTGAATGGTTCTGAATTCACATTTACATCAGAAAGTACAAGCACCATGTGGGGAATGTCATCATGTGAATTTACCACACTGCATCCACGTGTGCAGCACAACGTCATGCAACAATCTGAGGAATCTGGGGAATGGCCCGTTTCTATAGGGCCCGTCTAAAGACCAGAGTTCAAACAGCGGTGCTTTCTTTGAGAAATTGTTTCTCCCTTTACATTAGGAGCAATATAACCACTAACAGAGAGGGAAGAGCTACTGCGAGAAACTCTTCAGATGATGGATGATTATTCAACCATTAGCTTTGCCCAATTAGGCAATGACAAGCAACTGTTTAAATAAATTTTAACAGGACATATCTGAAGCACTCAGGGGTCGGTTATGTGGTGTCACGTAATAAATAACATCGTAAGTGGCTGACACACCACACAGGGGTGTGCACTGGAGATTAAAAAGGCCATATGGATAGCAAGAGGAACACTGCTGAGTGTGCTGTGATCTCTTTCCTTGGTGACTGCGGTCATTTAGAGTACAGATGTTCGAAAACCTCCCAGGCTACTCTAGGTGGAGTCATGCCTTTCCATCATCCAATCACCGAGATTTATTTATTTATTTTTTCTCCATTAGCTGTCCATGGAGAGTGTGTGGCTTTTAGTGAAGGATGACTCCGATATTCCATGTTTCTCTGGGACAACAAATTTTATAGCAAATCTGAAAAGTACGCTTGCATATCAAAAGCCTGGGATGCACAAGCATACTCTGGGTTTGCTCAAGTGTTTTCACATCCTTCCCATGAGTGTCATAGTCATCAGTGAAATGAACAGTACAATGAATACATCCCCTGTCTAACCCTCAAACAAAAGCCTGCTGATGTAAATATTAACAGTTCAAGCATGTTCTAATCTGAGTTTTGAAATGGTCCTTAACTTTCTTTTTCCATCACCGAATAATGTGCCTGATGTTCTGGAAACATTTCTTTTCTGTGTTCATTAGACACGCAAAGAGGGTTGGGAAGCACATGCACACAAACATGTGCTTGAGTCAGCATTTTGGCATTTCTATCGGTTGTGCTATCATTCAGATAAGTACATGTTCCCAGCACCTAATCAATGAAAGAAAAACAGCTTTTGATTAACTAATTAATGTCGTAAATACAACATAATTATGCTTGTCTCCCCCTACTGAGTACAATTTTTTTTAAATTCTCTGTTACCAGGAATCACATCAACTCATCCTTTTGTTTGTTCTCTGAATCTTCAAATAAACAAGCCTGAAGCAATCCAACATTGTTCATGCTTCCTGTTATCATCTTTTTCAGTTTTGCATTCCCCGCATGCACTTTTTCATGCAGACTCCATGGCTAATGCTTGTAATCCTTTGCGTCACACAGGGGTGGCAGTTACTCCATTAGCAGGGATTCTCATGTTAATGTCAGGACGGTCATTGGTTTGCGGGGGAATCTTGTTAGGGCTCTTATCGACATTGAGTTTCATTAACTTGATTAATGATGTCTATTGGGGCAGGCTCCATAGTAATGAACATCTCTGCAGAGAACGGCTGTCTGCAGTCAAAGATGTGCTTCCCCTGCCAACTCTTTCCAGGCCACACAGTTGATTTCATAAAGGGGGGAAAAAAGCATTTTCATAAATACTAAAGTAGTAGCAGAGCATGAAGTAGACCCCAGATAAACATTAAGAGCTTTCTCTTTCAGAATGTGTTGTTTTGTTGCAAAATGCTTTCATTGAAATTAAAGAAATAAACATTGTGTGTCCCACTAACTTATTTGGTGATACTAGACTTTATCTCCACCACTGAACCCGCCAGGGGTCATTTGGGTCTTTTCTCTGTATTAAATTGAATCCCCCACATCCCATAGTTCTGGACTATTCCTATAGTTGCTCTTTTTGTCAGTTACAGGGTATCTGTATCTTAAATTAAATATTTATAATTTATTCCCAGAATAAAGACACCCCCTGTAAAAATCAGTGTAACAAAATAAACTATATTACATCACTGCCATAATGGGACAAAACTGAATAAAACCTAAAGCCAAGCTGTTTGGCTTTATTGATTCAATGATGGTTAATCTTTGCAAACAAATATTAATAATAATTTTTGCTTTTATAAATTAATATCATATATAGTATATAGCAGATAGCATGCATAATAACAATTAAATAACTTAAAAGTGAACCAGTGGTAGAATAGGTGTGCATGACTAAAATTAGTTAGATCAATAAAAATATTGTTAGTCAGTGATCCAGAACACACGGCAGTGATTAAGGAAACAGAAAAAAATCGAGACGGAATCTGAAGAGAATGAGGTCACGATTACGACAATAATCATCATCATCAATCAAGATTACTAGAGCTGCGACCTGAACGCGGCCTGTCGCTTTGTTTCGCTACGCGGAATGTTTGGATCCTCTCCAGATGTTCAATGCCAGAGTGACCCTGACATATTTAAACAGATGTGCGCCCCCAGCCTGCATCTGCCTTTATGCGCGTGACCGCCGCCTGGATTACAGACCTCCCTCTAGTTCTAGTCCTCATTCCCAGCGCCGGGCTTAAAGCTGTCTGTGCCCTCTGAGACACAGTCTGTTGTGAAATCGTCTCTCTCTCTCGACTGTCACCCTCTGGATCCAAGGAGCGCCTCAGGAACCTCTTATAAGGACCATCGCCCCCACCTGGATTCTGACAAGGTTAGCGGCTTCATCTCTAAGTTCTCCTTCGCTCATTGAATCCTCCACAGCGACTAACCTCTCTCTCTCTCCCTTGCAGTTGTTCCTGAGAATGTCTCCCGGCTGTCTCCCGTTTCCCACCAGAGAGTTTATTTTGATAAAAACCTTTTAAAATGCTCCCTATGTTTGGCTGAGTTTCCAGGTTCTCTGTTTGTGGTGTTACAGGCTCACGTTTTTAACCGTTAAATAGATAAGATGGACGTTTTTCTAGTAACAAAATTAACAGACATAGCCAGTGTTTTGTACTGTATTGTATTGCTGCTCTGAGTATCAAGGCTAACTAATACATTATTAGCAATCCAATCCAATAATGCATTTATTTGCATTTTATGTATTCACACGTTTTTTAAGGTAATAAATTTTTTTATGACGTAATAAAGTAAGTCGAAGAGAAACATTATACTGACCAAGTCAGAATAGAGACATTTGGGGGGTTTTAATAAAATTAAATAACGAATAATTTTATAAGTAAGAATGTCAACATTAGAGTACGATCATATTGGCAACACTACAGCTATACTGTAAGTAGGAGTTGCCAACAAACAAGTCTGCTCTAAGTATAGCAATTGTACTGAGGAACCATAGATTCATGCAGGCTTTCAGATCTTATAGAAATTCTTATAAAAAATAAAAATCCCCACTCAGATTAGAATAAAATACTGTCACATGACACATTCAGCAATGGATCCAACCGTTTCAATTTACATAGGCGAGTTTCTGAGAAGGACAGCCTGCACGGCACATCGATAAGCAGCGAATGCTCCATGTTGTCTTGAAAAATCATTTGATATATCTCGAGTTAAGCTAATACTTGGGTCAAAACTTACACGGTGCTGCTTTAAGTTTACAAATTCGCTTTGAGTTATTTGAATGCATTTGTTGGTGTTGTTGAAAATGGTCGGAAAAAAATAAAATAGGTAGATACCAGCTTGTGATTGGCAGAAATATGCAAATTTAAGGCCTATTTGCTAATTGTTAAAAACATAAAGTTAGCTGCTGATCTAATGGCATGTGGTGCAAGAACTGATCATATGAATGTCATCCTAAATCACACTAACTTTACGCCGAAACAGGATTAGAGACACAATATATCACCTACAATTGTTACACTTATTAGTGGGTGTTTTTTGGACCATTTTGTTGTTGTTTTCATCGCCTTCCAACTAGGGGTGTAGTGTTATTTGTTACCACAAGTCACCTAAGATATACTAATCATGATTTCCATTGTATTCTGACATGGTGTTTATGCATGTAAATTCCAATTTGTTGATTTATATAGTGTTATTTCACAACACAATACATCTCAAGATGCATCGCAAGTCTGTATTACAGAGAGATTGAAAAGTTTTATATCTGTGGAAACCCAACAGGTTCACAGAGTCGCTGAGGTGCAGCAGTCACTCCTGGATGAGCATGCAGCCACAGTGGACAGTCACTGACTCGGTGTTGCTGACTTTGCAGCATTTGCATGGGGGGTGGCCAACCATTTCAGTATCAAGACCCAGAATGAAATCCAGTAGCGTTGCAAAGAGCAGCACAATACATTGCTTTTTGTACTTTTAACTTTCTGCATCTTCGTGTGCACCTTTGGGATGAACTACTTCTAGGTGTTTGAAGAGGTTTCCCCTTTAAGTCTGAAGTGTTTCCGCCCAGAGGCCATTTTCTCTAGTTCAACCAGTTAGCAAGTGTCATCACATTGAATGCTGATTGGTAAGCCTGTTTATGTGTGAATGGTTCATGTGATTTATTTATTTTTTTCTGAGTAGACTTTTTTTATTTTGACAAATTTTCACTACAGTTGTTGAACCTATCGTAATTATCATGACTGTTTTAAGAAAATTTATTTAATCTCTTAAATTTTTACCCCACATTCACATCCAAATAGATTGTTTGGAGAGAAAAAAATATTTATTTTTCCTCAACAAAATCTCAGTTTTATATAAATGCTGACATTAGAAACAAAGCAGCCGATGCCTACTGTGGCTTTGACAAAAAAAAGTCCAGGAAATATTGGACTATATACCATTTTATCTTTGGTCATCTTGGTTTGATTTAGATTTGATTAGTTTGATTTGTTGCCTTTAAGAAATGTGCTGGGATGATTAATGATTAAGAGACAATTAAAAAAAAGGGAAAAAAGAGTAATACATTTTTCCTTTGAACAGTATTTGAAGTGATATTTTTTTTCAGAAATTCCAATTGTCTAACATTTTTCTCTTGTGAAGGATAAAGAAAATATCAGTTTAAAAATTTCCAGAGTTGAGGCCTGTGTGTGTGGTACATAAGGCCGCAAATGACTTCCTCCCCCTATTATAGTGTCGAGGGTGGAATAATAAAGCTAATGAGAAGAATGGAACCATCTTGATATATTTCAGAGCAAAAGCTCCTTTACTGGGTGACATACCTCACAGGAGAAATTTTTCAGTGAGGTCATATCTTTTTTTTATGAGCATAGCTCGCCTCATTAGTTTTAAGTGATGTCTGGATCTTTTAGTGCAGATATGTTTAGGAATTTCAGACAGATTACGCAAGGTGATTTTGGTTTCCTTCAGAAAGATGTGGCAACATTCTGTTGTGTTTCAGCATATGCCTGACCAATTCTTTTCCACAAACTAAGAAGTTCCAAAGGTATTTTAGTGCTTTGGATGCCTAAGTACAGTACGATTGACTGCGAGATTCTCTGTTGTCGATCTGTTTTAGCGTTTTGCTAGGACAGAATTCGACTTTCTGCATTTATGCCTTCATTGTCATGTAGTTTAGTGTTGCTTGCTGGACCAAAGTGCAGACAGGAACTCGGCAGCAGCATGACAAATCAAAAGATTCAATAAAAGGCAAAACCTACAAAGAGGTACAGGCCATGGAGCACAGGCAGAGAAATGGGGTAATAGAGAATATGCATGTTCCAGAACTTCTTAAATACAGAGGCAGAGGGGAAAACATAAATAATAAGAAAACCAGAGGTGGAGAATACGGCTTCAGGAAAGTAAAAACCCAGCCTGGTTTTACTTCATCCTGTTCACGTTGCCTTTAGTCTTCGTCTATGCTGTGGTGCTGGAAATGAAAATGGTTGGATCTAATCTCGTGACCAGCTTTTTACTCTCTGAACCTGGATTTCCCGACCTCTGTAAGGAACCCAGAAGAGCAATCAAAGGAGATGTGCAACAACTGTGGCAAAAGGAGTTGAGGGAGGAATACTAATAAACACAGAGGAAAATGGTGAATGGTAAATGGCTTGTCCTTGTACAGTGCTTTAACTAGTCCGATGACCCCAAAGCTGAACTGAGACGCAAGACCTTATCGAACAAAAATAAACAACAAGGAGATTCTAAAAACACACAAGTACAAAAGAAACCTAAACCCCTGGAAAACCTGACAGTCATAATTTGCCCAAAGTGAAACAGAAGTTTGTTTTAATTAGAGACATTACAGTCTCTCTCCAAAATGCCTGAGAATACATTATGTCTGCAAGACTCAGTTTGAGGACAGACAGTAACTAATCAAATTTGAGCCAAATATATTAAGACTGCAAAACAATTTGCTGGAGCATATATCTTCTCATCGTACAGCTTGGATTAAAAAAAAATAAAAGATTTCTACAGAAGGAATGCTTTTCACATCCCTTAGCAGATCTGTTCCCAAGAAATTCATCCATCCATCGTCTATAGCCGATCATCCGTCCAGGGTGGCTGGTGCCGATTCCTAGTGGCCATTGAGGAAGACACAGAGTCCACCCTGGACAGGTCGCCAGTCCATCACAGGGCAACATAGAGATAAACAGAACAACCATGAACACACACCAAAAGGCAATTTAGAAAGGCCAGTTAGCACAACAGTTTTGGACTGTTGGAGGAAGTCGGAGTACCCAATAATGCACAGCAAGAACAAGCAAACTCCATGCAGAAAGTCATCAAGTCAGAATTTGAACCCAGGGCCCTCTTGCTGTCAGACAACAGTGCTATCAACCCTGCTACCGTACAGCCCCTCCCAAGAATTTAATGTTACAAAATGACAGGCTGAGCTGATGAAAAACAAAAGCCAAAATATTCATTTTTCCCTCAGGCACAGTAGAAGACAGAGACATTACTGTGGTATCTTAAAGTGCTTTTCTTTTTAATTACACTTGCACTTAGTCAACCAAAACAGTCAAATATCCTGGGAACTTGTTCAGTAAAACAGTGTGAAGGCATTTCAAGCAATTGGATGAAGAGCCCAAAAACACCTACAGTTAACTCTGTGTAATATTTGTAGGAGTCATGTGTTTTTAATACTCTTGTCTTTCTCAGACAGGAGGCGTTAAATGGGATATGAAATCACCCTACTCAACAATTCATCTTTTCGGTACTTAGTGCTGATTATAGAAAAATTATTTGCCCCTCATAGATTTCTAACTTTTTTGGCTTATTTTGTCACACTTAATGAATTACATCAATCAAAAATTTTAATTGCTAACAAAATTAATAAACAGTATTCAAAATAGTATAAGCAGTTTCAAAATTATTATATAATTTATTACGGTAAGAAAGGGGAAAAAAGCTATCCAAACCAACCTAGCCCTTTGGGAAAGTAGAACTTGATAATTTCACAAGCCACACTCAGGCCTGATTGCTGTCTTATCTATAGAATCAAGATCTCACTTTTAAATAGAACTTAAATAACAACATGAAGTAGGCTAAATCAGTTGGAAAAGCAACACATAGTGTCCCTGTCTAAAGAAAGTCCAAGCAGATGAGAAAGTGAATGATTTATATCAATGTTGACAAAGTTACAAGCCAACGTAAGCCAATGGGACTCATTCTTCCCCAATGGAGTAAACACGAAGCAGTGAACCTTTATCGGAATGCAAAATTCCTTCAGGAGAACATCAACGATTCATTCAGGAGGTAACAGAAGAACCCAGAACAACATCTAAAGTATGGCAGGCCTCACTTTCCTCTGCGGCCATGATTCAACAATACGAAATAGACTGGGCAAAAATGGCATACACGGAAGAGTTCCAAGGCCAAACCATTACTAAGAACACTAAGGTCCATTTCAGATATCCAACAAAGATCTTGATAATTCCCAAGATGTTTGGAGAAATGTTCTGTTGACTGAAGAGACAAAGGTGAAACTGTTTAGAAGTGGTGTATCCCGTTACATCTTGAGTAAAACGAATACAGTGTTTCGTGTTTTTAAGTGTGCCTTGTAGTCCAGAAAATACGGTATACCAACAGTCAAACATGGTGTGGGTAGTGTGATGGTCCTGGACTGCTTTGATTCTGCAGGACCAGGACAACTTGGAGTTTTTGATAAAACTGCTCTGATAGAAATTCCTGAACCTGAATGTACTACTGTCAGTTTGTGACTTTAAGCTCATTTGGTTTATGCAGCATGATAATCATCTGGAACAAACCAACAATTGCATCTGTAAATGGCAAATAAATAGTTTTTTTGGTGGCCTGGTCAAACTCTGGATTTAAATTTGATTGAGATGCTGTGGTATTACCTTAAACACAAACCCTAAAATGTGTCTGGAGAAAAACAATGGTCTAAAGAAATGTGAAAGGCTCATTACCAGTCTGGGGGCATTTGCTTTTTCTTAATGCCAGTTTGCTTTGGATAGCTCTTTTTTTCCTTTAGTAAATGAAACCATAATTTGAAAATCTCCTTTTGTTTTTATTCAGGTTATCTGTGTCGGATATGAAATCTAAGTATTATTTATTCACAAGCTGGTCTCCATACTTCTTGACCTGGGCACCAGTTCCTGGGCCAGGGACCTCCACAGATTGCGAACAGCAGGTCAGAGTGGGAAAGTACACGTCCTCCACCCCTTAATTTCAGGACTGGTGTGCATCAGGGCTGTGTGCTGAGTCCCATGCTTTTCACATTTTTCACACATCTGCATCTCTGTCGACCCCTCATCAAACAGCATAATTAAACTGGTAGAAGAAACAGTTGTGGTTATGACATCAGAAAAAGAAGAGACAGGCTACAGAAGTGAAGTGTATCACCCAGTGGTGTGCTGACAATGAAGGCAGCACAGCACATCATCAAGGTTGGAGCTCCCTGGTTGGAACACTCTGTACACTGACAAACTTCAAAAGAAAGCTCACAGCTTCCTCAAAGACACTACACACCCTGGCCGCCCTGTGTTTGAACTGTTACCTCCTGGTAGGAGGTTATGGGCAATCAGAACAAAGACAAACCTCCATTACCCCACTCGCCTTGAAATAGGAAACAGAACTGTAAATCTTATTGCACTGCACTGTAACATACTGCCATAGCTCATAAGGAAGGTTTTTTTTTTTTATATTTTTTTCTTTACATGCTTGTTTTTATTATTTTAAGAGACGGCGAACAGAGCATCATTGTACTTCTGTGTATAATGTCGATTTAAGATTCATTAATACCTTCATTGAATGATTTGAAACATTTAACACAAAAAAATACAGCGCAGAACATCATCACTATTGTTTCAAGCTTCTGTTTTAAATGCTAAATTCAAAGACTCCGACCAGACATTCTTTCAGAGGTAATATGACCAACATAAAAAATCTCAAAAAAAAAAATGATAGCAGCTGTTACTAAGAATGCCACACGGTAAATGGTGTGGTTGTAGAAATGGAGCAGTCCATAAAAAGATCTGTGTTGTGTGTGGTCGGGCTCAGATCATGCACCAGATGTAAGCCTCACACCGGTTGCCTGGTGAAGGGTCAAACTGTAGCAGAAAGGTCAGCAAAGAGAAAGTCAAAGGAAGCAGAGAGCTTGATTAGTGGTTTCAAACCTTTTGTTCTCCTGCAGCCCCTCATTTTTTGCGCCGACGAAAAAAAGCTGCCTTAGGGCTTACATACACACCCATACATGCATGTAGTTATGGATGCATCCTCACAAACACACACACACACACACACACACACACACACACACACACACACACACACGCCCTGCCTGGCCAAATGACAAATTATTTACTAATCTATTTATTTATTTATTTTTTTCCCAGTATTAAAATTTGAAGTCGATTTTTAAAGAAAATTGAAAGAATAATCTGATCCTGTCCACCCGAGCAGATCGGCTCATCCTTTCACAATCCAAATCTTTTAGCCAATTTTCTCCTGGAAATTTTCTCTGATGCTGAATTATATAGAAAAAAAGTGAGTTGATCACAGCTGATGTATTTTATAGAAATCTGAAGGTGTGGGACTTGACGTACAGGTGCATAAAGAAACATGCATGGAGCTACCAGACTTTGTAATCGGTCATTTTGTTCTGTTTATGATACATTTCTGGCTTTCAGTTTGTTCATAACAGTAGGTTCAGCAAGCTGCTTCTCTTTTTTGGATCCATTGTAAAAAGTGGTTATCTCCAGAAAGTCTAAGGATCTTAAATAGTTGTATTTATTTTCATTATTTTGTGCAAAATCTACAGACAGTCTCTCTGGCATTAACCCTGGCTCTCTACCCACACTTTTAATGCTGAAAAGTGGATTTTCTGGAGTGTTGAAAAAATTTAGAAGATATTGATTTTGAGGATTATTCCACCCTTCACCAGTCTATTGCTAAGGAAATGTTTGATAATGTAAATCTATGCTTTACATTTTTGTTGTTTTCTTTCTAAATTTCTCTATTTAGCAAGCTGTTGTCCATAAATATTACCTACAATTCTTTAATTTTTAACCACAACTCAAGATGTTTTTTTATTTATCAAATGTGATCATTTGATTTATGCCACTGCTTCTCTTTGCGCTCAGTTTCATAAGAGTGGAAGAAATGCCGTATCAGGGCAAATGTACTCACCATCCTCCCGAGACTTCTGAATGAAAGCTTCAACGCCGCTTTCTCCGTAGTTTCCCTCTGAGGCTACAGTGGAGACATAGTTCCAGCGCATGGCCTTAACAATGTCCACCATGGCCTGGGCCTGATACGTGTCTGGAGGCACCACACGGGAGAAGAAGTCGTAGCGGGTGTTGTCGCTGAGCTCTGGAGCCGTGGAGGCATAGCTCACCTGGGGTATCTGTACACAGATATACCGATAACATTAGAAGTATAAAGTGGCTTTCAGTAGAGCTCTGGGAAAGGATAATATGTTGGAATATAGCAATGGTGGCTTATAAATATGAACAGGCAGTTACACAGCAGGCAAAACAAAATGTTTGGCGTAGGATGTAAATGGCAATAAGAGGTTCGAACTAATTCTAAAAAAAAAAAAATAAATTAATTAATTAATTATACAAACCCTATAACCTGACTAGAAAACAGTATGGCAATTTTACAAAAGCAAGATAGGAATTATGTAAAAGAGTAAAATAATCATCTCAATGCATGTTTTCTACCTAACAAAATCTCCTTGCTCAGTTATCTTATTTTCAAGAAAAAACGATTAGTATTGTTTTTGCACACTGTGATAGTTTTGGTTACAGATGTTTTTGTTTTGCCCCTTTTGTCTGACTTCTGTAAAGATTCCTTTGATCCACTAAAGGAAGTGAAGGATTACATGAAACACTCACTAGCATAAAATGTAGGTCAGCTAAATCCCAAAGCTTTGTGACGGTAATTTCAACTGAGAATTTTCTGGTGTTTGTTGTTGTTGTTTCTCGTTACTCGAGAGACTGCACCTTTGCTGTTGTTCTAATGGATAGATCTGTGTTCGTGTATATCAGATTTTTCATCCTCGTGGAACGCTGAGGACAAACCAGAGAGGAGGCAGCAGGGCTTCCTGGTAATGATACAGAATGTGCCTTTTTCATGACGACTGGTCATGTTTGTTGTGCCGAAAACAACACAAGACAAAAGGTGCACTCTGTGAAACATGATTGTAATTAAAACAGCCCTGTTTTCTCCAAAGATGTGCTTTTAACACATGCAGTACATATTTTTTTTCCTATAGACAGCAGACCTTAAGGTTGTGGCACCCTGCAACAGGTAAGCTTTGATGTGAAACATCTCTCTTAAAGGATATATCTCTCACCCTGTCCCAATAAGATGAACATCATTAAGTCAAATCGAGTCAAAAATAAAAGGGTATAGGCCTACTGATCAAAATTACCTGGAAGGTTTTTTCAGCTTTTCGCTGGCCGCAAATAAACGTGATGCAGTGAATCAAAGACGAAGAAAAAATTAATAGAAGTAAAAGCAATTTCCAAAGGGTAGTAATACATGTTCAAATTAAAGATCAAAATATGACCAAAAGCAATGCACTGAAACAGGTTTCTGGCCGAGTAAACAATATTAAGATGCATCAGGACAATATAAAAGGACACTAACACCAACTTAGTGCATATTCTTAACACTGGTGAGTGTTGCACTTAAACGTGCTGCTACATTTGCATTTATTTACAGCCAAGCCAGTTCAACGGAACAAACAATAAATCCATAGAAATCATGCAACAGTAAAGTTCATGAAGAAAGCAGAAGCACAAGTTTAAATATGTCTCAGTTCCTGATTTATTTTAAGGCTCTCCACTTGGATGATGTATGTAGGATTATTGTGGTAAATCTTATGAAATAAAAAGAGCATCAGCTTGCTCTACTGAGAAATGCCCAATCTGGACAGATGCTGGCCCGATACGTCAACGTGATTAATTAAACCATCAGCTCTTTGGGAATAAGTTTTAAGCAACTTTATTGTTGCACAACAATAAGTTTCTGCTGTAAATTGCTGACATCGTTGTAAAACTGTAGTACCACCAGCTTCAGTTGTTACGTAATTATAAAAGATTGCATTAAAAATATGTACTCTATTGTTAAATAAAAATGACATTTAATTGTTTATAAATGTTTATTGTTTAGTTCATACATTTCTATTTGAATTCAATGATAATTGTTACTTTGCTTTGGGATTAGCCATGACATTTTTATAATAAATTATAACAATCGGTCTAATCCCCGGTTGTTTTTTCTTAATTGTTTGATCTTTAATTTTTATTTCTTGGAACAAGAATTTCGCAGTTGGTTGACTAATTCAATCTTCATTCTTACTAAAGCTGATTGCCAACATCTGCGATCTAACACAATTAAACTTTCAGGCCTTTTGTGAAACATTTTAACGTCATGTGCATATTCTGAACAAAATTAGATATCAGTGGTACGAATCACGTTGAATAATTGAAAGTTATTGAAACTCATGATGACCACATGATAAAGAGGTCAATGACAGATTAGGTTAATCTGCCAAGGGTTGCTTAACGGACACCTTCCAGTGCTCCTTGTTTAAAGTAGTCCTCACACTGGTTTGTGGATTAAAACTTTTTCTTTGCTTAAGGAAGATAGATGCCTAAAACACACGTCAAACTGTTAATGGGAATTGAAAACTGAATGTTACAACATGTGAACTGGATTTATTTATAGCCAACCCAAAAACGCAACAATAATGAAAGAAAAACATGTCTTCCTCTTTTTGTGGTGCTCAGAGTTTTGTTGTTGCTTTTTTGTTGGTGGTGTCTCCAGTTTCATCTACAACAGGCTTATTCGTTCTCTTCTGAGCAACCGTTATGAAATGTATTTATGGAGACATGTTAGAGGTCACAGTTGAAGAGATACTCCAACTTGATACTGGAAGCTTAAGATGATTTCCTCACAAAGCCACAGTACAGAGAAACAAGAAATAATGGCGTGGAATATGGAAGATAGCACTTTTAAGAAACTGAGATTTGTAAAGCTCACCTAACCAAGCAGGAGAAGACTGGAAGTGGCTTGGCGGATAAAATAGATGCCAGTGAAATGGTATTATTTGATTCTTTCTCCATTCTTCTCTTTCCACACACACACACACATATATACATATATATACACATGCACATAGTATATATATATATGCACATATACGTACATGTATGTACAAAAAAAAGAAAAAAAATCCATAAAAACTTCAATAGAATAACAGTCCTTCCTTTTACATTCTAGCCCTGTAGATTAATATTACATTAATTAAATCCTCCCAACCAATCACAAATGCAGACCCAGGAACCGAGCTCCGCCCCGTTCAAAGAGTTCAGAGAGCACGCGTTTTTTTTCCTTTTTTAAAAACTTGCAGTTTTTGAATAAAGGGTTGAGTTTGAATTCAGTGTTTGTGTGTTCTGTACCTAAAAATAGGTTGTTAAGCAACAGCATAAAATGGCCAGGGCTGCACTTAAAATATATGTTTTCAATTCAAATCCGAATTTGTTGATAATTATTGATCTCAATCAATATGATTTCTATTTTATAGATCTGCTTTTTTTCATATATCTTCCAGCCCTAATATATTCCTTGTACCAAATCTGCTTTATTGATTTCCACTATCTCTTATTATTTTCTACTTACAATGTACAAGCCATCCAAATTCTAGAATATAAATTATAATGTTTAACTAATAAACAGGCACGATATCATGTCTAAAATATAGCTTTATTCGGCTTTCAATCCAAATTCACAAACACAGTTTAATTGAAGACGATTTATCAAAGATGACCAAAAAAGCAAAAGACAGAACAAACAGTCTGTGTTTTCCCTGCCTGGTGTCAGATTTTCTCCGCTCTGACAACCAACATGTGCTCAGCTAAGAAGTCGGGAGAGTGCAAAGCTGTTTAATTGTTGTGACTATTATCAGGTACAGAGTGGGGACAACGAAAGCTGATTTTTCTCTCACTGCGTCAGCCTGACAATCTGTCAGTTGCTGTGAAGATGACGAGTAGCTCCTCGCAAACAAAAACGTCTAAATTTTTCCACTTGACAGGAGTATTTCAGTACCATTCCCCTGTATGAACAAGATTTTGAGCTGTTCCCAAATGGCATTGCGGCTTATGTGAGCAGTGAAGGAAAAAAATTGTGACAGTGTAATTCACATCCGAGTGACACATTGTGTTTTGACTATACGAGAGAAAGTATTTAAGCAGTGCCTACCTGCACATGTATTTGGGTTCCTTGTTGGTCTTTTATAATTTAATATAACAGGGTACTTCTTTGGATCGATCAAAGTGGAGACACGGATTTGAAATGGTGAAATACATTCTTAAAATGGTAATTTATTTGAGGTAATTGTTAAAATAAAAAAAACTTAGTTATAGTTAAAAGCGTAGGGAAAACAAGGATGATCAAACAGACACCTTTTCCTTCCTACTCTGCACATGTCAACTTATGTTATCAGTCAATATTGGAATTGCTTTTAAATATTGGCATAGGGTCTTGACACCACACACTTTATATCTTTGGGCAGCACAGCAAACCTATCGCAGTGTTGACACAGTGACACACAACCCGCCCTCAGGTCGGTCACAGAGCTACAGGCGGACCAAAGATGACATTGAGAATCAGTTTTTAAAGAAAACAATCATAACTACAGTAGAAAAAGGTCAAGACCTTTTTCTTATTCGTCTCATTGCTATTAATATTTATTTTGTTTATTATAAGAAACTATCTTGAGATAAAAGAGTTCGTAACCTTTAGTTCCTGTTAAGGCCGCGCCAGAAAACCCGATATCTGAGCCGGACATGGTGTCGCATTTTTAAAAGGTATAATATAAAGAAGGAGGTGGTGACAAACAAAACAGGCAGGTGATGATGGACCTGACAGGTGATGGCTTGACCGGTTGGTGACGGCAGGAGTGAACTGAGGTAAACTGACCGGGCGATGATGACGGACACAGGTCTGACCAGAGCAACAGTCCCAAGGGCTTAGGAAGAAATCCGTAAACCAAAAGAATTCCAGGTTCTGACCAGAGTAGAAGCTGATTAATCCCCAGGGAGGGCAGAGCGGGCACTTAATCCAAACTATAACACAATGAAGCAGGTGGTGCACACAAGCACTAGAATGGCGATCTAATGATGGCAGGGTGAGCACAGAGACGGCAGGCAGTGCGCCACTGACACTGGGGAACCACTGTGCAAACAGTGAGATGATCTAGCAGAGAATGAGTGTGGGAGGCCGGTATAAATAGGCGGAGTCCCAGGTGAAACAACTTGAAGCTGATTACTCAGCAACAGGTGCAACTGATTGTGGTGAATGGAGCAGAGAATGGGGAGAAAAGAGCCAAGCAGCCCAAAGAACCATAAACAAAAGGCAGATAAACTGACAGTTCCGCAGCTAAGCATTCAGATAGTTAGCCATTTGGCAAGCAATACACAATTTCCCTGAAAGCTTTCAAAAACTCTGCTGAAACACGGCCTGCCCCCTTTGACTCTGCCGGCAGGCGTCCTCGACTACTACTTTTAGAGTGACTAGAGTGCAGTGTTCCTGCTCAAGTTGTGATGAGGGAAGCGGTAAATAGGGTCAGGCACATAAAACACACAAGCCCCCATCCATACATCTGTAAAATTTCAAATTATCTATTTTCTCTACTGAACACGTTGACAGAAACCAAAAAAAAAAAAGATAAAAGAAAAACAGGACAAAAGCTATTATTCAGGTTGAAGATTAAAAAAAACAATAATCAGCTTATATTCAGCAATATATGAGGAATTAGCTACCGAGAATATGCTGAATCATCTGCAAACACCAAGATTAAAATGGACATCTCACTTAAGCCAATAACATTTTTTAAATAGAAAACAATATTTTTATTCTTAGCAAATTGTGAATGTAACAAAAGCAACCTGTCACCTGCTCCTTATGAACGACTTTCTTCACTCTCTTTGCATTTTAGAGCAAAAACATTGTGGATAATATTCATACTGCTGTTAGATATTGCATGAAGCTACAGGTTGTTAGAGCTGTTGAAAGCAGTTAGTGGGAAAATAACAGATGTTCATACAGACTCCCTGTACATCACAAATGTGACATAAATAAATTTGGACAAAGGGACTGATATATCGGGACGGGTCAGGTATCTCGGGGCAGCACGTACACTTGGACAGTCTTGGACACCATATTATTACTCGATCTATCAGGTAATACCCGAGTGGTGACCAGTTTCTACTGACAACAGTGGGAGGAGTGTACACCCTTGTGGGCGGTGCTTGGCTTCTGTAAAGATTCTTGCGACCATCATTCACGGCTCGCTCTTATTTATCCCTGTCAAGAGAGCCTCAGCGCTGATCTGTAATAATTTATCTGGCCTGTTTAGATTAGAAGTGTTAAAGCTTAGTATCTGCTTTGAGAGTTGCTCCTTGAAAATAAGCTTTTATTATCAAGGGATCTAACCACCAATGCTTATGTGAAATGTAAGTGTATCTTCCATTCATTTCAAGAATGGTCCAAAGTTTTTGAGGAAAAAAGTGGAAATTCTGATCCATTGTTCACAGGGAAACTTCCACCAATCTTATTTTATCTAAAAAGTGCCAAATGTGTTGGAAGAGCTACCTACATAGAAAGTGACTGTAGTGGTGATCACTTTGGTGCCGTACATTTTCTAAAATGGAAAGTGTACAGCACCAAAGTGGGAAAGTCTGTACTATTTCTTTCGGCCATTACAATGCCTGAAACCACTTCTAGATTAAAAAAGGAGCCAACAAATAAGAAAGGACCATTCTCAACATGTGCTTTGTTCATGATAACAGAAGTCTCTTTAGAACTAAATTGTCACAAACTGCAAAGCTGTGTGAAACTGCTGCACAACAAGAAGCCTCCTTAGCTTCTTCAACTAATAAGCAGATGTCTTCTTTAACACATTAATATGAAAGATGTTGTCAGAAACACAGGGAAATAAAATTCCTCTCCTACTGTTTAAGGCGAGTTTGAATTTAAAAACAAAGTGCCGTGAAGTCTCATTTTGCTTGCTGTGAGCTCTGGGTTTCAGCACTGTTTTTCTCTGACGGAGAAAAGAAAGCTCACGCTGCAAAAAAGCACTTTGCTCTCACACAGCAGGAGCTTTGTGTGTTGGCTGCAGCACAGCAAAGGCTGCATTACTCCCAAGTACAAGTGGGTAAAACGCCAGTCTGCTCACTTTATTCAGGCAGAATGAAACTTGCAGTTTTCTAGAACGTCGTGCAGGTTAAATTTGCTCCTATTACAACTCTAATTAATGCTGTTCAACTATGTACTGGCCACTAAATAAGGATCTAGGATCAGCAAAAGTACAAAATCTAATGTATTTTTAATCCAGCAAAGCAAACATCAGCACATAAGGGATTAAATTATTCCTTTGACATTGGCTGCTTGATTTTGTTTGGAAATGAAAACCCAAACAGCAGACAGTGGTTGCAAACATTACAAGAATTGAGTGAAATGTTGCAGCCAGTGATGTGGGTAAACAGAGCGCCACTTCAGTATCAAGGCTTTGTCTTTAATCGTTATCAGCTGCTGTTGCCACTAAAGAGAGATTACATTTTCACTTTGGAGCTATCAGGGTAAGTGGAGCAGCAAATATCAGAGCTTCTTGAATAGAAAAAACAATTTCTGCATGATGATATAACTAACCAGATACTGTGTGCTACAAAAATGAACAATAATTTAAGACAATAAGGATATCTGGATATGATTCAGACTCACATTAATAGGGAATCATTTGTCTCATATGTAAGTATTTTACATATGATATATGATGCTCCCAAATCCTGGATTTTCAACAAAAACTTGCATGGCTTTATAAAGTTGTTTATGTGTTCTACTCCAAAAACAGACACATGTTTCGAGTTCTGGGTCAGGTGCTCTCTGCTATCAAGTAAATGTTGTTTTTCCTGGTTTTGTTTTTGTTGTTTTGTTTTATCACTACTACATGGCTCATAATTCCACTGACCAAATCATACCAAACCAAAAAGGATTCATCCTACTGATGGATGATTCTTAGCTTTTTGCTTTTCGCATTCCATTTGCTATAAAGTATTTATAGTGTGTAGTAAAGTAGGGACATTTTTAAAATACACAAATCACAGTTGTGCTTCTGAATCCACACAGATGTCCAAACACGCTTATATTCTCAGCCAGTAACTAGTTTCCACGGTGCATTGGCCGCTCTCTTCCAGGCACACGTTCCCTAAAAGTCCCATCTTGTTCCTCCAGAGCTAGATGCAGTTTGTTGGGCAGTAAGCAAAAAATTTGTGTAGACATACTGAAGTTCTGCAACCACTGCAATAACATCCTACCAGGGCCGGAGTGGGACTCATTCTCAGCCTTGGAGTTTCATGGTGCAGACCGGCCCAGTCGAGATAACGACCTATTATTATTTTACAAATGCAGATTTATTTCATATTTCATCCTATTCCCTTCCACTTGTGGACTTTATTGTTTACTATCTAACTTTTAATGATAAAATATATATAATTGATATTGTTTGGGTATAAAATGCAGTTATATTAGAACTAAGGCTAATTTGTTCACACTCTATTACAGCAGCTCACCTGTTTCTGGTTCCCTCAAGCCTGTTCAAAAAAAAGCAAAACCTTCCAGTGAGCTGCATTTAAAATGCTATTTCATTTAGTTTCTCTTCCTTTTTAATCAAACGTGTAATGACGTAGATTTAAAAAGAAGTTTATATTACATGAAGTTAAGGTGAGCACTGACTCTTTGGTTCAATTCAATTCAACTTTATTTATATAGCGCCAATTCATTTCATCTCAAGGCACTTTCCAAAGTTAAATTCAATCAGATTATACAGATTGGGTCATAATATACAGATTGGTAAAAAAAAGTTTCCTCTCTAAGGAAACCCAGTCGATTGCATCAAGGATTGTCCCAATCCTCCCGATTAGCCACTCCGGGCCTGTACCCTACCGCTGTGAGACTCAATTAAGTGACCAAACTGGTGGTCTTCAGCAATAAATTTGTAAACAGAGAGCCAACTGAAACACACACAGCATACATCTGTTACAATAGCTAATATCGTAAACCATTAATCATTGTACGCTGGGCGTACTGTGCATACGACCACTATGGCAAGCCAACATTGGGTACCATTAGCTTACCTTCACACATCATCTAGCTCGTATCCTTTGGTTTGATACTGCTTTATGGCTTCCAATACACTCCTGTACTTAATCTGAAGATTTTGTTTTGTCACCCACAGCTTTTTGTCTCCTCTTACATTGAGTCAGACAAAAAAGCCACAGACTGAGTAGCTGGTTATTTTGTTGTGTTATATTTGTGTGATATATAAATCCTGTTACATTACTTTTCAGACACTGGGGCCGACATTGAGGTGACTTGTGATATAAAATGAAAAATAATGTTTAATGTTGAGTAGACACGAGTGGAGTCAAGCCAAGTAATAGTAGTGGTAAGTCCCCATATGTAGCTGGGTCTCAGATGTCCTGAGGGATCTACATGGTTCATACCTGACCAGCTACCCTAGAATGTATTAAAGTCCTACACCATTCAGTGTATTAGTGAGATTTGAAAACTCTATCCCATGTCAATCAAGGAGTCAGCGGCTGGATGTCATCCATACTGCTGGTGCTGGTCAGGGCTCTGGCAGTTATAGCTTAGATGCGCTGCAGGTCCCTGACAGGTTATTTTTCTTTTAGAGACCAGTAAAGACTCTATTACAATAATCAAACAGACTGAAAATAAAGGAATACATCTCTCTGTGTCCGGTTTTGTCAGGACATCCTTTGACAATGTTTCTAGTAGGCTAATTTATGTCGATGTTAAAATTGAGCTCTAATTACATGCAGGTTTTGCTCTGTGTTTCTTTTTCACCTCCATGAGTCTAGTTCAGTGCTGATCTCAAATCACGTATGTTTGGGACAAAAACAATTATTCCTGCATTAAGGTCCACAATTCTGACTGATCTACCCACTGACATTATAAACATTATCTGTAGTGACAAGGTGACATGGAAATATAAAGATGTGCATTATCAGCATAGATAAATTTGAAGATATTGTAATACTCCATAATCTGAGTTTGATGGAGCATATACTGTAGATTTTAAATTAACATTGGCCTGAGAATGTATCCATTTGTTGCTTACGTCTATTTATAATTGCAGAGTTATATGAATAACTCAGAGCCAAACACGATCTTAACCAATATATCACAGTACCACACATTCTTACTCGCCTTTCTATTGACATTTAATCAATATCTCATGATCAACTTTGTCAAATGCTGCACTGAGATCCAGTATCACTGTTCAGACATGTGTTACTTAAAACTCTCACCTGAGTGGAAAGCAAAGAAGATATCATTGACGTCATCGTGTTCCTACTAAAGTACACACGTATTAGTCTCTTAAGATCATCTCTACTTGTGTTTCTATTCGTTGATGTTTTAAATAAGATTGAATTGAAGTAAAAGATGAACATCATGTTCTTCCTGATGATGTTGCCTAAATTTACTGCATCCAAGCAGTTTGGCGCCATTGTCCACTGATATATGTTGAAACACAATAGACTGACAATAAAAACTCTCATCATATTTCAGACCTTTTCAGAACTTTCAGTGTCGACCTTTGATATTTTGACACTCGGCTAAATTGAAAAGAGAATTTCATCCTTCTTGGTCTTCCACACAGAAGAAGACATCCACCTGCTTAAATCATGCAGATCACTCTTGGGAACCAGAATCTTTTTTCCATTAACTTTAGTGTTAGTCAAGTGAAAGCGACTTTTTGAGCTGAGCTGAACTTGCTGGTTACACTTACTTGAAAACAAAAATGGAGGAACTCTGGATGTTTGCCCCTAACCTTAGCAGGAACACACTCACACAGATATATTTTTTCAGGAGAGGAGTATGCTATTTTAAAACAAATCTATATTTATCTGATTAAAAACACATTAATGTGAGTATCTTTGTTATAGTGCATGCTGACACCACTGCCAGGGATAGAAAGGTATAGTTACTATTCAGAATCATGTTCTTAAAAGCTAAAGTTGAACCCAAGTATCCCACTTGGGAAAATCAGAGAGCAGAAATGCTGACCTAAACAACGAAGGGTATGTGGGTGTCTCTGTTTACATGGGTGAGTTTTTGAAAGACTTTCCAAATATCGATTGTTGTGCTGCTCTTCTGCTTTGCATGGTCAGATGGGATCCAGAAGCTGTCATCACTTTGATTTTGTCCAGTATTGATGAGACAAAGGACCTTTTACTGAGTAGAGCATTTAGTTTGACCTCAGACCGTATAAAAACTGCTAATGGAAATGGAGAACACACTGCTCATTCTATCCAACAAACTTCACTTAATCAAAATATCCCAGCATGTGATCGTGTGGAAAGACCTTGGGGAATTTTAAAGAAAAACAGTGGTTGGTGCTAAATGCTAAATAATATTCCCCACATACATAGTAACCAACTGAGATGTAAAGATTTCCTGGTGTAATGAAATGATAACCCTGCAATAAGATCTGTAGCTGCTGCTTACTGCGTACAGTCTTTATAATAACAATATTAATAATACATTTTATTTTTAGGCACCTTTCAGGACTCTTAAGGTCACCGCACAAAAGCAAAGACATAAATCAAAGAACTGTGAGTCAAAAAACTCAAGCTGTACATTAAAATAAGAGACTTAAGAGAGCAAAAAGACTTTAAAGAAAGTTAACATAGAGGCAAGTCATCTGTCACAAAGAGAGCTTC
Organism: Fundulus diaphanus; assembly: GCA_037039145.1. Classification (NCBI taxonomy): domain Eukaryota; kingdom Metazoa; phylum Chordata; class Actinopteri; order Cyprinodontiformes; family Fundulidae; genus Fundulus; species Fundulus diaphanus. The sequence continues at coordinate 10,238,914 of CM073126.1, forward strand.
AAAAAGAGCTTCAAAAAGATCGGTCTTGAGGTGGATTTCAACATGCCAAAGTGAGTCAATATTGTGGCTCAGGTGGGAGCGAGTCAAGGAGCAGAATGGCTGAAGGCTCTGTACCCCATGGTGGAAAAGCACGCTGGAGGAACAGAGAGGCTGATGGATGATGGGGATCTGAGAGTCCGACTTGGTCTGTGAAGGTGGAGGAGATTCAATTCAATTTCAATTCAATTTTATTTATATAGCGCCAAATCATGAAACATGTCATCTCAAGGCACTTTACAAAATCAAGATCCGTGAGATATGGGGAAGCGAGGTGGTGGATGGCCTTGAACGTGAGGAGCAAGTATTTCTAAGTTAATTTGATTTTTGAAAGGAAGCAGGTGGGGCTTCTGAAGAACAGGAATGATAATCTGGGTGGCAGCGTTTGGAACCAGTTGGAGTTTATAGATAGATTTGAAAAGAAGACTAGACATCAGGGAGTTGCAGTAACCCAGACAGGAAGTGACCAGGAACTGAATCAAGGTGGTGGTGCACTCAGGAGACAGGGAGGGATTCAGTCGGTATATGTTGCAGAGATGGAAGTAGGCAGACTGACTGACATTATTGATGTTGGATTTGAATCACAGGGTGCCATTGAGGGTAACACCTCGGCTCTTAACTTGAAGGGAGGGGGAGATTGAGGGGCTGTTCATGGGGATGATGAGAACGTAGATTTGTGCAAGGATGGATTTGGAGCTGATGAGGAGAACCTCTGTTTTATCACTATTGACTATGACAAAGTTAGAAAAAAATCAGAAATTGATTTCCTGTTGGCAGATGCATAGGGAGGTGGGAGGGAGGGTGGATATAGGTTTGGAGGGGAGGTGGAGCTTGGTGCAGGGGGAAGGCAAGAACAGAACCCAGGGGGACACCTGAAGAAAGAAGAGATGGGTGAAAGTGTTTGTAGCTGAATGAACTGAGTGCAGCCACAGAGATATGGAGAGAACCAGTTTAGAGGAGTATTTGAGAAAAAAAACAAATGAAAGTTTGTGGAGGATGAGGGGATGAGATGGGTTATCAAAACCTGTGCTTAGGTTGTGAACAATCAGGATGAATAGGGGGCAGGAAACTGCTGCCATCTGGATGGCATTTGTTATTTTGATTGGGGCTGTTTTGGTGATGTGTGGAGGGTGGAAGCCAGACTGGAACTGTTCATAGAGGTGGTTATTGGAGACGTGAGAATGAACTAAGGCTGCAACTCTTTTCCAGAATTTTTAGATGAAGGGGCGGTTGGAGATGGAACTAATGTTATTGAAGTTGTTGGGTTCTAAATCCAGGTTTCTTGAGAACAAGGGTAACCGCAGTAGATTTGAATAGCCAAGGAAGAGACACAATGGAGGATTGGATGATGGCAGTTAGCAAAAAATAGGGAGGGAAGAAAGGCTTTCAGCAAATGTTCCTCCTTCAAGGTTAGTCAGTTGATCAACAATACAGTAAGGTTTAAATAATTTTAGCTTAAAATTGAGACCATAGACATATTTTGAAAGGAACTAAGTTCTGGTACTTTGTTCACCTTTTTGATGTATTTTCATTCACTTTTTGAAATTTACTGTAAATCTATACATAATTTATTCTGCTATGGAAGTGTAGTGTTAAAATGATTAGTCATAATCACCCTTTGTGACTCCTTGCCAAACTTTGAATGGGTCACATTAATCATTTGATCTCCTCAAGGCTGCAACTGTGTCTGTTGCTTGTCCACATTTTTGTTTGCTACACCTTTTTTCTTCCAATCCACTTTTTAAACAACTTAGACATTCCTTTTTGATTAACACGGTTGTATATAGCACTCTGAATGGTCAGCTTCTTGGGCGATTTCCTTCTTTGGCTTAGCCACTTAAGGGAGGGTGTCGATCCCTGGCTGCTGGATAACTTTCAAGCAAAGGTCCTCTTCATGATTGTATAGGCCACAATATGACCAGAACATAGCAAATATTTATTAAAATATTTTTTTCCTGTCAAAAAATTAAATAACTGTTCAGTCTTTGGTAATTAACCGAGAGTGACCTTCAATATTTCCACTTTTTTGGTTAAATGTAGGACTCTGGGGAATTTAACAGGGATTTTAGCAAACATAATCAGTCTAAGTTTCACTACTAAGAGCACATAAAATACAACAACAAAAACACAATTATGATTACTGAGATGAACTGTAATTGTAGTTGTAAATACACTGCACACAGGAGTTATCCCAGATCCTGCTGGATACCTACAATGCTTCAACATTCTTTGAACTACTTATCATTTGTGCTAAACTTAGCAACCTCCATCTGTTATAGACCTCCTGACATAGTGTATGAAGAATCGCCTCCCTGTTATCTGGGTCTCTATCTCTGCTCTCTTTTCAGTGTGTGCTAAGGATTGCACCTTCAGCGACCCTTAATTTAAGATGAGGCGAGTCGACTCCATCATTGAGGAAACAGAGGGATTACTGGTGTGTTATAGAACCAAAAGGAAATGAAAACTCAGCCCAGTGTAAGGCGGAGAGTTAGTGTCTTATTTATCGCCTTAAAACCCCGAGCCATATCTCTATCTGTAATCAGTGTTCAAAGTGAGACAACAGGATGTGAATATCCGCTATCTGACCACAGAGGATGTTACTCCAGCAGCACTTCTATCAGCGCAGTGAGCCACAGTCAGTCTTAGTTCAGTCCTACAGATCCATCATTGAAAGCATCCTCACACCATCCATCACTGGCTGATATGGCTCTGCCTCCTGCTGCTTCAAGGGAAGCGTGTCATTCAAACCACAGAGGGGGTTATCGAGAGCTGACTGCACCGTATCACTCACGCAATCACACACATACACACACAAACATCTGCACGGTAACAGAGCGGTAAAATGGTACAGGTTTCCCTCCAGTCCAACAACTTGAAGAGCCACCTGTTTGACCCATTTATGGTACAAAGAACTCCCTACAGAAACGCGAGTCTCCTAATATGGGGGGGAAAAAACCTTTGAAAATAATCACTGCACTAGAAAACAAAAGACTACTTCTGAGTGTTTAAACAACACTTTTTCTGAAAGTTAATGTGAATAGGGTTAGGGTTAGAACAGTTTGAAATTTGAACTTATACTACTTCTAGCAAAATATAACATGAATACTTCTGCTCAAGAGCAGGGTCAAACCATAGGGATGCAAACGGAGTTTTGACTTGAACATACTGCTTTTCAATGATTGGCCAAGGGGGCGAAGAGAAACAAAAATGTTTTTTCTCCGAGGACGTTTGGAAAAACGGGGGTTTAAGCCACCACCAGGAGGTGTTTTCCTCTTCCAGGCGTTTCTAGGTAACCTGACAAAAGCCAGCTGTATGTCGCTCCGCCTAGCTCCACTCACATACATCTGGGACACCGCCATAGGAATTGCCTTTACAGAAGGCTGGGCCTTATCAAAAATTCTTGCATATGATTGGATAAGCCACTTGTCTGTCATCTTTATTGACGTGCTATTTCAACCACTCACACCGAAGCTAACCCGTGACGCTGATGATAGCGACGCAGGAAAAAAAAAAAATAATAATAATGTGTTTGCGGCTCTAGTGGCACGCGTTTTATTGACAGTGAGCTGACAGGAAGAGGGGGGAAGACAGGCGGCAAAGCGCCGCGGGTCGGAGTCGATTCCGGGCCGACCGCGTTGAGGACTAAAGGCCTCCTAACATAGTTAGCGCTAACCGCTAACCGCTCCGGGGCGCGTCCGCGGCTGCACGTCCGCCCCGGAAAACAAAACTTGTCAAATCCGGTCGGGAGAAGGGCGAAAACATCGTTTCCACCAACAAAAGCCTTCAGAGGCGTTCTCTGATGTTCTTTTAATGAAACAATATTAGGTAGATTGGACAACACGGAAGAAATAGCAGCATCAATGTTAACGCTTGCTTCCTCGACGAGCCGCCATTGCTATCAAAACAGTCTCACGTCATGGTCGCGTCTCCACTACGTCACATCTATGAAACTCCAGCCCTGCGTCCTGATTGGCCAGACCATAAATTTGGTTGGAGAAATCACTTTCTACCGGCGGTGTCCCAGATGTATGTGAGTGGAGCTAGGCGCAGCAACATACAGCTGGCTTTTGTCAGGTTAGTTTCTAGGCCCCTCGAAACACAAACCGTGTGAAGTAAAACCGAGAGGGAAGGAGCCGAACTGGGCGGGCCAAAGTGAGTAGGGTCGGTGGAACTGGGGCTTTAGATTACAATTACAGGGAGTTAGAAGAGGATACATTAAAGTAAAATACTTAGTGCTGCTTTAAGATCACAAACTGATGGCAGGAGGTTTTCTAAAATCAGGCAGAGTTCATAGTTGCATAAACTACAGCAAATCGTCCAGATTCTGAAGCTGCATTGCTGCTTTGCTGCATCAGGATCTAGCGCCACAATGTTTGACACTTCTTACTATCCTGTTGAATAATGGGAATATAACAGAAGGCATACATTACCAAAAAAAGTCCTCGTTTACCTTGTTAGTTGACATAATATTTCCCTAAAGGTCTTTGGGATTATCAGTTTGTTAACTGGGAATTAAATGGAGGTTTGTGATTTCTGCCCAGTATCTTTCTTATTATTAAATCATAAACACTGACCTTAACTGAGACAAGTGAGGCCTGTAGCCCTTGCCTCAGGGTTTTTCTGGACTCTTTTGTGGCCTCCTGGATGAACCATTGATGGACTCTTGAAATAATACCTAGAGGCTGACCACTCCTGGAAAAGGTTCACCAGTGTTCCACGCCTTCTCAACTTGTGAAAAATGTGTTTCACTTTGGTTCTCTAGAGTAGAAATGTTTTTAAAAAATGGCTTTTTAACCCTTTGATAAATGTCACTGATTGATTCTCATCTTTTCTCTGATTTATTTAAATAAGAGGCATGATGTGTTGCTTTCTGATATGTTTGAGCTACTTTGTGTTATCAGACAGGTTCTATTTAAACAATTCATTGATTTTGCAGTTCAGACAGTAATCAGTTATTGACGTAGCGAGGGAAACTGAACTCAGTTTTTCAAAAAATTTGGTTAGTTAACTCACAATTTGATAAAGAGGGGGGCTTTTTTCATGAATAAATGAACCCATCCTTTGAAAACTGCTTTTGGTATTTGCTGCAGACATCTTTTTTTCAAATATCAAATTTTGGATCAGAAACCTTTAAGTAGGAAAGAAAAAAAAATCTGTCAAACATAGCACTGTATTCTGGGGCTTTGGTTGGCAATTTAGTGTGATATGCATACGACTGGAGGTTTAAAAAGTTTAATAAAAATCAAACATATAAAAGCTTTAAGTTCTTCTAAAAATTTCTATGATTTAGCTTTCATGGATGTAAATGAGAACTATGCAGTTTTTTGGGGTTTTTTTGGCAGTGAAACCAAAATTGAAAACGAAAAGCTGCTGAAATCCTCACTTTTTTAGTATGCATGTGCAGTACCAGAGCTCTGAAACAGGGTTTATGTGGAATGTCACATGACCAGATCGGAAAACGTCCTACCCGACTTCCGCTGTACTGACCACTAACATGTCAGCTTTCTCTAGCAGTTTGGATGGAAAACAGCTCACATTTTAATAAGAGTTTATCAAAAGCAACTAAATATCTGAAGGGTGAATATCCAAGCAGCGATTTCTGCTGTGTGCCACAATGCTCAATGTCAGGGAAATGTACCTCTGCAGTCAGTTTCTGCCATCTTCCCAGGGTTGATGCCTTAAGAAAAAAATATGGATACGGAATGTGAGACGTGAAAATCTTATCATCAAGAGGACCGCTACCGTCTGCAGTAGACATTTTCTGCCCGCAGATGTCATCAAAGGTGGGCGACGGCGCTTGAAAGAGGGGGCGACACCTGTACCCTTCGCCTGGAATGATTACTCGCTGCTAGTAGCTAGACCGAGTGTCTGGGAGAGGACAAAACGACCCGATGATGCAGTTGTACAGGGGGCCATGGATGTTGAAGTGCTGCTTCAGTACCATGATTATGATGTCAGACCAGAACCAGCAGCTTTGGATACAGCAGCAGGTGATGGAGGAGCTGAGGAAGAGGCTGGAGGAAGTATCACTGAAACAGTCATTTGGGCTGGAGAGATTTTCAGCATCAGATGTAGACATCAGATTCTTCACCAGGTAAATGTACAAATTTAATTTAATTATCGTTGACTTACCAAGAACATGTCATATTTGAATGTACTGATATAAACGTGAAATAGTAAACCCCATCAATAGTAAATACAAATGTTCTTTTCTTGCTACAGCAAGTCAAATCTGTGCTGTGAAAATGGGCCGTAAATCCGATTTGGCACGCTGATTTACAAGAGATGAATGATAGGCACCAATTAAAAGGCTCCTCATCGGAGGGACAAGTCAACTTTCAGAATGGCAACTACTTATATCTTAGTCAGATGGGTAAATATTTGAAGGCAGAAGCAGCCTCTTTTCTGTTTTCTTTTACAAATCAAAACCAATCCAAACTGACACGACAAAACTGACGGCAGCCAGGCACCTCTGTGACTTCAAACTCAACATATAGCACACATGGGCATTCCCTGCTGCGCTGCACAGCTGATCCTGTAACTAACAATGATGCAACCAAAAAGACATTGATGCGGCCATGTGAGGTTGAAAAATAGTCACCAGCACAAAAACAATACCAAACTCTAAACTATGGTAGATGTTTAGGGAGACATGCACGGCCATAAAACAATGAAATAAAATCACAAAGACCATCATAAAAATATTAAAGGTATGTGTTGGCCTAGTTTAAAAGAAACATGATATAAAGTGATAATTTAAAATTAAGTGTTCACGACAACAGCTTTGTCAGATTCTCTGGCTCTTAAGGATCCACTGACATCCAACAAAATGTTTTATCAGGGGGACCAATTACACCCCAGACATGAATAAAACTGACAAGCGTATATCCACACAAATGTCAGCAAAAATATTAATCATCAATCGTTTGGTACCAAATAAAGAAAAAAAGATTCATAGCATCTCTCTGCAAGGCATCTGTCTCCCTGCTGTGTGCTTAAAAGTCTCCAAGATGAACCCTCACAGTCCAATAAAACGTCACTTAATAACAGAGGAACAGAAAATCCTCATAAAGTTCCCAACATATCATCAGTCAATACCCAACCATCCATAAATATTGCACTCCTGAGGAAAGAGTGACAGGGAAGAAGCAAGATATTTGCTGTGACTCCGACCGATTTTTCCCAAACCGAAGAGACCGCAAAGCGTCTCGGCATGTCACGTTCACTGACCCATAAACACAGCTGTTGCTTGTGCGTCGCCCTTCAATCCTCAACTTCACACACACTGTGCCCTTATCAGGTTAGACTTTGAGCTTATGTTTGCTTTTTATAGGTTAAAAGATCTTAACAACCACATTTTGTATTTTTAGCTTGACCTGATCATTCATTAAATGGCAATAAAGGGGGAACAAAGGGTCTGACAATTAAAAACTGAGATATTTTCTTTTAACACTGTGCCACTGCAAAAACTAAAAATGTCAGATTTTCTTGAACTTAGTGTCTTTGTCCTTGATTTGAGCAGGTAAATAAGATACCAATGGAATGAGTATTTTGACCCCTAAAATAAGATAGTTAGATATACTGCACTTGAAATAAGATGCCGGAGATGAGTTGTTCTTATTTTAAGTGCAGAAATCTTATTCCATTGGCAAATCATCTTATTTGCGTGCTCAAATCAAGGACAACTACACTCAGTTTAAGAAAATTTGACTTATTTTTACTTTAGTTTTTGCAGTGTAAGGTTCTGTTTTATTCTCTTTTTTTTCTTTTCCACGAAAAAGGTTAAAAGTGAGTGCATTGGGCTCAGTATTTCATCCAGACATGTCTTTCACAATATGTGATGTCCTAATCGTGTACAACACATACTGTGCATCACAGCATGTTATGATCATACTGAACTGATTTATTGCCTGTATTTGCAAAATGAAGACAAAGAATTGGATAGTTTGAAGTTATAAAGGATCCCAAAGCATCATCATTCTCATCTCCGGGCTGGTCAATAACCTATTACACTCCGCTCATAAAATGACTCTCTTTCATGACTGCTTATAAATCATTGGTCCTTGGTTCCATTTATTGTGACTTTAGAAGTTTTCAAATTGCGCCTTGCATCGTGTTTTTTTGATGAAGTTTCTGTTTGACATCAGATACTTGTTTTTCTACAATCAGTCTGCTGCCTTTTTGATCTGTATCACTTAAGCAGATGAAAGCGTTTGGACCCAGCAGGCTGCTAATTTTCAGTGAAAGGGGTCTTAATACCACCTATGGCAACTTTAAATGAACCTGCAGAGTTACTTACAGGTTTGTGCGCATAGTGGCGCAACCAGCAGCTGTAATACAGATTTATGACTCTATTAACTGCTGCAAATACATTCAACCTTTTAAATTTTGCATGACGTGATAATGTTATTAACACTACACAGCAAAGGTTAGCTGTTACTGATTGACAAACTGGCACATATTTAAATTTCTGAGGAGCAACAAAACAGGCAGAGCAAAATTTTAGGAGTTGGTTGTTGTTTGCCGTCAACTGGACACCAAAACCCAGCGCTGATGTTTTTGATTCTTGATTAAATATTTGCTTGTATGGGCATTGTTCTTCTGTTTGCATGGATAAAACTGGTAGATATGAGCTTACATTCAAAGATCTCACTGCACTCTTTGAACACTTGACTAGTGGATGTTCCCGGAAAATAATTCCCATGGGGCCTATAACTGAGCCTAGTTACAAAGTATGAATTGTCTCTGAAAATTATTATTGTTCTTGGGGGGTTTTTTGTATATGAATTAAAGTTAAATAGAGAAAAAGATCCTTGTTTGACTAAACTGTGAAACCAAATCAAACGTGCATCCCAAACACTGTGTAGAATACAGTGTCCAATTGTCAAATGGAGAGCTTAAAAGCATTTGCTACTTTGTATTCAAAGTTAGTTGAGAGCAGACTGATGCTTTGTGTAAAACACCATTCATACTTGTCATACTTGTCTTTTTGAAAAATTGACCATCGCAAACACATCACCAAACGTATCACAAATTAAACGGTCAAGCTCAGCAGCACCTTCCGGTATTTCAATGAAACGTGGATCAATTTGTGTAGGAGGGTGCAGGAAAAGCTTAATTTTTACAATGCAGCTATCTTTATGGGTTTTTTCTCTGTTCATTGGATGAGTGGCTGTTGGTTGTTAATGGTGAACAAATTTAGGTAGGGTAATAAGGAAAATTCATTAGTATGCTGGGTGCTGACGGCAGCAGTTTGCAAAGCTAAGGAAGATTTGGTAAATAAAAAAGATCTATGCTATTAGTGATGCATGCAGACTTATGTCTCCTTTTCTTTATTGTACTATTTTAAAGCAAGTATCATGGTCAGCAGTGCTGTAAAAAGCAGTGGAAGAGGAGAGAGTACTGTAGAATAAAAAAAATGTTAACTTCTATCGAGCAAAAGTCTAAATTCTTAACTTTTTTCTTTCAGCAGGTAGTGACAATACTTTTTTTTCTTTATTTAGAAAATGAATGTTGAGGGAGGAAAAGTCGTGGTAGCCCTAACTGAGCTGTCAAACTAACAGCTGATTTTCTTCATTAAATGCCCGCATGACAGTTATCACCAGCCCAATTATCCGTCCCACATATCTGTCATCCAAGCAGAGAACCAGTCTGGGAACCGTAAGAAAAATACCTCCCATGTTGCAATTCGTAACTGTGTTCAGTCCAGTCCCCAGCCAAAAGATCAGGCTGTCCTGTCGGGCCGGGATGGACTGTGCAGAGTATTTTACCTGAGTCTGCCCCCCGGTGCTTTCCGTTTGTTGTTTAATGATTAAACACATCAATTATTGATGATCTTGGAATTCCTCAATTATTTAAATGCACCCGTAAGTTGAAAGCAGACCCAGGGTTAATGTGGGTATTATCGTGGTGATCTCTGACTGTGAAGATTAACTCTGCATGCCTACCCGTTGGGTTGGAGGTGTCACCTTTAACTAAAGGAAAAATACATCACAGGCAGCTATGAACATTTAGATTACTTCTCCTTTCCTTTTGAAGCTAATATAAGATTAACAATGAAATAATGTGCTTTTTTTATTTAAACACATTCTTCACACCAAACTCTTTACACTGGTATCTTTTGCCAGTGTTTTTTTCTTTCAAAACAAATCAAAGCATTTGCTGAACAAATTTAAGCATTGCTTCAACATTTACCATCATGAAAGCCATAACCAAAAGCTGCTACTTTTTTTCAATTTCAAATACAGCAACATACAGAATCAAGGCGTGAGTTTTCATATTTTATATTGACATTTTCTTTTACAGGAAAGAAATGTCAAGTATTAAGGGAAAACAATTTCCTGTCATGCTGCTGGTCTAGGTGTGGGTCTCTCTCCCTTTCTCTCTGCTACAGGGTGTGACATGCAGGTGTTTTGCATCTCAGCTGATTAAGGCACCTACTTAAGGAGCCGAGACCAGGAGGAGGGCGTCAGTTCTTTCTCGCTACCAGCGTGGTACATGACCGACCTTAAACTCTGTCCCGAGTTCTTCCGGGCCAACCCTAACTCAGCGTTTTTGATCTCTTGCAGAAAATCGACCAAGGATTCTAGAGGCTCACAAGCCTGGAGCCCTCTGACTGCCAGTCTGCCTGGGTCCTCCTCTTGCACTGACCTGCCTGTCCACCCTCCACCTCTAACAACACTGGAGAGAGTCACTGGATACACCTGGACCAAAGACACACTTCCCCCCGGACCCCTGCCAAGCACCAGCCTCCGTGAGTTCAGCCCTCTCCACCTCTCCATCTATCTCAGCCCTGTCATTTACCACTGTCCTCATCTCTCCCAGCAGAACCAAGAACAATCCGACCAGGAACACTAGCCACTCTGTTCAATAAAAGATCATTTTTTATTGGAACTGACTGACTCCGTTGTTGCCCTGATTCAGAGTCGTTTCTTTCAAATATGACAGAAAGAACTGACCAACCCGACTCTGGGGAGCAACTACGGAGCGCGGTCACTCATCAGGGACAATTGTTAGGGCAACATGAGACCCTCCTTCAGTCTATGAGCCAACAACAGAACCAACTTGTGCAGATGATGAATGTTTTAACCCATGGCTTTCAGGACCTAAGAAACCAATTAAGCGTGATTCAGCCTACCTCCACTCCTTCACCGGCAGCCCAGCCTCCCGCTGATCCCGCGCCGCTTACAGTTCCCGGCGTCGGGGTTTCCACCCCTACCCCCGAACCCTTCTTCGGTGAGTTAAATAAATCCAGGGGCTTTCTACTGCAGTGCTCTTTGGTATTTAACCGGTCACCTCGGTCTTTTCCTGATGACGTCGGTAGGATCTCATATATTGTCGGGCTTCTTCGCGGAAGAGCCCTGAGCTGGGCAGAATCGTTTATTGACGAGACCAGCATTCTTAGCCTCAGTTACTCTGACTTCCTCGCCCGATTTAAAAGAACTTTCACTTCCTCGTTGTCCGAGGAGGAAGCGGCAAAGAGACTGTGGTCTTTAAAACAGGGAAATAGATCCGTGGCTGACTACGCGGTCGACTTTCGTACCCTGGCGGCGCAAACTGGCTGGAACGATCTCGCTCTTAAAGCGGCGTTTTTAAATGGCCTTTCCGAAAAAACAAAGGACGAACTAGCCAGCCGGGATAAGCCCCCGAATCTAGAAGACCTTATTGAGCTAGCAGTAAGAGTAGATGATCGACTCCGGGACAGGGCTCGCGAGAGGCGGAGCCAAGCTCCACCCTCAACGCTACCGCCCGCAGCATCCACCTCTGTTACGTCACCTATGCCCCGTTCGGTTCCCTCCGAGAGCCAACCTTTGGAAGAGCCTATGCAGTTAGGAAACGCCAAATTAACCCCCGAAGAAAAAGATAGGCGAATGAGGGCGAGACTATGCCTTTACTGTGGCGCCTTAGGGCATTTTAGGTTAAACTGTCCTGTTCGCCCAAAAGATCCCGTCCGCCAGTAATCCAGGGGATACTGGCGGGCGTATGCTCTAAAAACCCGGCCCCCTGGTTAACGTTACAAGCCGTTATCTGTTTCCTAGACACTCAACATCCAGTCACGGCTCTTGTTGATTCAGGTTCTGAGCAAAGTCTAATAGATCCTAGCTTAGTTAATAAATTGCGCGTCCCTGTTCGTTTACTACCTTCCCCCATTTCAGTCGCTGCCTTGGATGGCAGGCCATTATCCACTATTACGCACCAGACCGTTCCACTGAAATTTATTTCTTCCGGTAATCATCACGAGAACATCTCGTTTCTTGTCTTCCCTACTAAGCACTCGCCTGTAGTTTTAGGGCATCCGTGGTTGGCTGTGCACAACCCTCATATTAATTGGAGGGAGTCACGAATTGAGACATGGAGCACCAGTTGCCTGGCCTCATGTTTACAGTCAGCCCTTCCTCGTTCTTCGGCTGACTCTGCCTGTCCTGAGGCTTCTCCTGATCTATCCCAGGTTCCCCCCGAGTATCATGACCTCCAGCGGGTATTCAGTAAGGATCTAGCCCTCAGCCTACCGCCTCACCGTCCTTATGATTGTTCAATAAACCTTCTCCCAGGAGCTCCTTTACCATCTGCACGCCTGTATAAACTTTCTCAATCTGAACAGGGCACCATGGAGAGTTACATTGCTGACTCACTGAAAGCGGGCATAATTCGCCCTTCATCCTCCCCTGTTGGGGCAGGTTTTTTTTTTTGTTGCCAAGAAGGATAAATCATTGCGTCCCTGTATAGATTACCGAGGCCTAAACCAGATAACAGTCAAAAATAAGTATTCTTTACCCCTGTTAGCTTCTGCCTTTGAGACGGTTAGGGGCGCAACTGTCTTCACTAAACTGGATCTCCGCAATGCCTACCATCTCGTCCGTATTCGTGAAGGAGACGAATGGAAGACAGCCTTCAAGACCCCGCTCGGCCATTTCGAGTATCTAGTCATGCCCTTCGGCCTTACCAATGCACCCGCCGTGTTCCAGGCCCTTATAAATGATGTCCTCAGGGACTTCATCAACCACTTTGTTTTCGTTTACCTTGATGACATTCTTATTTTCTCAAAAGATCCCAGCCAACACCAACAGCACGTCCGTCAGGTCCTCCAACGACTCCTCGAGAATCGCCTGTTCGTCAAAGCAGAAAAATGTGAGTTCCACCGCAAGTCCATCAGTTTCCTCGGCTACATCTTCGAGGGTGGACAGGTGAAGACCGACCCGGCCAAGGTTAAGGCAGTGGAAGACTGGCCCACACCCAAGTCCCGGAAGGATCTCCAACGCTTCCTGGGGTTTGCCAATTTTTACCGAGTATTTATTAAGAACTTCAGTGTCATTGCATCACCCCTTTCTGCTCTCACCTCCACTAAGCTAGCTTTTACCTGGACACCCGCTGCTGATCAAGCTTTCCAACTCCTCAAGAAGAGGTTCACTCAGGCTCCCATTCTCACCTACCCCGACCCCACGGCCCAATTCACTTTGGAGGTCGACGCCTCGGATTCCGGAACCGGGGCCATTCTGTCGCAGATGTCTCCTTCTGATGGGAAGCTCCACCCTTGTGCCTTCTTTTCTAGGCGTTTTTCCCCAGCTGAGAGAAACTATGATGTGGGAGACCGAGAACTTCTCGCCATCAAGCTGGCCCTAGAAGAATGGCGTCATTGGCTAGAGGGAACAGAGTTGCCCATCATAATCTGGACTGACCATAAAAACCTTTCTTACATTCAGTCAGCCAAACGATTGAATTCCCGCCAAAGCCGCTGGGCATTATTTTTCTCACGCTTTCATTTTACTATTACCTACCGCCCGGGCTCCAAGAACATCAAACCCGATGCCTTGTCTCGACAGTTCTCCACCATCTCCGAACCCATAGGCCCAGAACCCATCGTTCCCACGTCCTGTGTGGTGGGTGCTCTCACCTGGGAACTAGAAAGGCTGATCCGACGAGCTCAAGAGAACGAACCAGATCCCGGGGGCGGCCCTCCTCGACGTCTGTATGTTCCGACTGCTGTTCGTTCCCAGGTGCTCCGCTGGGGGCACTCCTCCAAATTTTCTGGTCATCCTGGCTCCAGCCGCACCATCGCTCTCCTCAGGCGTTACTTCTGGTGGCCTTCCCTGAACAAGGACGTGTCCGAGTTTGTTTCGGCCTGCTCCGTCTGTGCCCGCTATAAGGGATCTTGCAGACCACCTACTGGCCTCCTCCAACCCCTACCTACGCCTAGTCGCCCTTGGTCTCATATCGCCCTAGATTTTATCACCGGCCTTCCTCCATCTAGCCACAAGACCGTCATCCTCTCCATCGTTGACAGATTCTCCAAGGCTTGCCATCTGGTTGCTCTCACCAAACTTCCATCTGCTCACCAGACCGCCAGGTTGCTAGTCAACCATGTTTTCAGACTCCATGGCCTCCCCGTTGAAATTGTCTCAGACCGTGGTCCACAGTTTGTTTCCCAGGTCTGGCGTGACTTCTGCCAATGCTTCGGTTCTAAGGTTTCCCTCACCTCCGGTTTCCATCCTCAGTCCAATGGACAATGTGAGAGACTTAATCAGGAAATTGAAAACATTCTCCGCTGTCTCTGCTCCCACAATCCCACCACCTGGAGTCAGCATCTCGCCTGGGTGGAATATTGCCACAATTCACACATCTCTGCCGCCACTGGATTGTCCCCTTTCGAAGCCTCCCTTGGCTACCAGCCCTCTCTCCTACCCTCCTCTTTCCCGGATTCAGTCCTCCCCTCAGTCAGGTCACACCTCCATCACTGCCGTAAGGCTTGGGACCAGACCAAAGCCGCCCTCGAACGCACCTCTGCCCAAAACAAAAGATATGCCGATCGCAAACGCTTACCGGCACCTGCTTACACTCCCGGACAGCAGGTGTGGCTGTCGTCCCGGGACTTCCCATTGAAGGCGGTGACGAAGAAACTCGGCCCCAAGTTCCTCGGTCCCTTCCAGATCGACCGTGTCATCAGTCCCACTGCAGTCAGGCTCAAGCTCCCGCCTCACCTCCGTGTCCACCCAACCTTCCATGTGTCCCAGATTAAACCTGTTACCTCTAGCCTGTTGTGCCCACCGTCCAGACCCCCTCCACCCGCCCGGATCGTAGACGGGCATCCCGCCTTTACGGTGGACCGTATTGTGGCGTCTCGACCAAGGGGTCGTGGCCTCCAGTACTTGGTCGACTGGGCTGGTTACGGCCCTGAGGAACGTTCCTGGGTTCCGCGTTCCTTCATTCTAGATCCCGACCTCATCTCGGCCTTCGAGGCATCGTCCTCGGGACGGCCGCCAGGGGGCGTCCGTTAGAGGGGGGGTGCTGTCATGCTGCTGGTCTAGGTGTGGGTCTCTCTCCCTTTCTCTCTGCTACAGGGTGTGACATGCAGGTGTTTTGCATCTCAGCTGATTAAGGCACCTACTTAAGGAGCCGAGACCAGGAGGAGGGCGTCAGTTCTTTCTCGCTACCAGCGTGGTACATGACCGACCTTAAACTCTGTCCCGAGTTCTTCCGGGCCAACCCTAACTCAGCGTTTTTGATCTCTTGCAGAAAATCGACCAAGGATTCTAGAGGCTCACAAGCCTGGAGCCCTCTGACTGCCAGTCTGCCTGGGTCCTCCTCTTGCACTGACCTGCCTGTCCACCCTCCACCTCTAACAACACTGGAGAGAGTCACTGGATACACCTGGACCAAAGACACACTTCCCCCCGGACCCCTGCCAAGCACCAGCCTCCGTGAGTTCAGCCCTCTCCACCTCTCCATCTATCTCAGCCCTGTCATTTACCACTGTCCTCATCTCTCCCAGCAGAACCAAGAACAATCCGACCAGGAACACTAGCCACTCTGTTCAATAAAAGATCATTTTTTATTGGAACTGACTGACTCCGTTGTTGCCCTGATTCAGAGTCGTTTCTTTCAAATATGACATTTCCAGTTTTTGTATAATGAAGTACTCCCTATTATTTAGCTATGAAAATACACTAAGGTAAGTACAGAAACATAAAAACAGCTTTGGGATAACTATATATTTCATCAGGACTTTTTACCATGTTTAGATACAAATTTAGCTTAGTCTATGGAGCAAAGCTCTGTAATGGAAGTGATATCCAGTAGTTAACAGATATTTCCTGTTTCATTTATTCTAAGCTTAAATACAACTTTTCTGTGAAGGCCTCAAATGTTTGCAAAGTCAAACGGGCAAACTAGTTTTCAGATAGACTTTAAAATACATCTGTTAGTTTATAAATCACTGAATGGCTTAGCACCAAAATGCATTGTTGCTATATTAACCCTGCAGGCCACTCAGAACTTCTGGTTCTGGTTTACTCTGCATATCCAGAACCAGAACCAAACATGGAGAAACAGCATTTAGTTCCTATGCTCCACAAATCTGGAACAAACCTCCAGAAAATTGCTAATCAGTCAAAACACTGAGTTCCTTAAAATTCAAACTGATAACCCACCTGTATAGAGTTGCTTTCGTCCCATAATAGCAGGAACATTGACCAACATACTTGATGTATATTGATGTTTTCACCTGATACATGTTTTAATGTTTGTTACTGGTCTCACAACCAGTGTTTCATGTGTTTATAATGTTTTTATGATGTAAAGCACTTTGAACTGCCTTGCTTCTGAAATGTGCTATACAAATAAACTTGATTTCAGATACTTGGTGATGACATGATTAGTATCCTAATTGGTGAGTGACATCATGGTCTATATGTATTAGGCAAGTAAACTCCTTATCAAGGCAAGGCAAGGCAAATTTATTTATATAGCACATTTCAGTACAAAGACAATGCAAAGTGCTTTACATGATTAAAATATAGGAAAAAAAACAAAACAGAGAAAAGCAAGTAGGAATAAAATGTAGAAACAAAATAGAACATGGAAAAATAGAAACTAAAAGCAAACATTAAAAACAGTTGGACTATAAAGTTGAACTAATGATGTTTCAGTAAAACTGTTTAACTAGAACAATCGAAGGCAATCCTAAACAAATGTGTTTTTAATCTTGATTTAAAGGAACTCAGGCTTTCCGCACTTTTACAGTTTTCTGGAAGTTTGTTCCAGATAAGTGCAGCGTAGGAACTAAATGCTACTTCTCCGTGTCTGGTTCCGGTTCTGGTTCTGGTTCTGCAGAGCAGGCTGGAGCCAGAAGACCTGAGTGGTCTGGAGGGTTGATGCCCTGATAACAAGTCTGTGATGTATTTAGGTGCTAAGCCATTCAGGGATTTATAGACTAACAGAAGTATTTTAAAGTCTATTCTCTGAGATACAGGGAGCCAGTGCCAGTGTTACCACTTCAACACATTTACAAACCAAAGCATTATTTTATTGTACATGAACAAAAGTCATTTTTTAATTGTTATTACTATTTTGAAAGTCCATTGCTCATTGGCTCTTAATACACGGGGTGACAAGGTAATGGTCACAGGAGGTGTAAGATGTTGGTAAATATATTGAATTTGGGAGTGGTGGCCTAGATGTTAGAGCAAGGGGAAGGCTGCAGGTTTCCTGGTTTGAATCCCACAGACTGCCACTATGGGACCTTGATCAAGACCCTTAGCCTTGATAGGCCACTACTCCCTAAGGGATGGGTTAATTTCAGAGGACAAATATCATTGCAATGGTAAAAGGTAAATGGCTTGTATTTGTAAAGCACTTCAACTAGTCCGATGATCTGGGTCCTCTCACCACTGCCAGCAGGCAATTCTGGTGAAGTGTCTTGCCCAAGGACACAACGACTGAAACAGTTGGAGCGGGGGATCTCTCGGGCAACCCACAAACTGCAGGATGAACTTCCTAACTCCTGCGTCACTGTCGCAATGCTCAAAGTTGTAATGACAAATAAAGATTATTATGATTAGGACTACCCTGCCTCTCGCCCAGTGAACGCTGGAGATAGGCACCAGCAACCCCCGCGACCCCATGAGGGATTAAGCGGGTCAGAAAATGGATGGATGGATGGATGGATGATAAGGACTAATTGATATAGGCAGCATTATAGGTCAAATTATATCATTAGGGTGGGCCTTTGACAGATCCAGTGCTCACATGGGCAGAAAAATTGGAAAAGTACAGAAATCTCACGTGTTTTTTTCAATTTAAAATATTTTGGAGATGGCAGGTTTGATCAAAGACAAAGTTGCTCGCAACCATTGCAAAGATAAATTTTCCTACCACCAGATTAGTTTGAATTTGAAGTATCACTTAAATGCAATACAGTCAGACGAGGCCAGCAAATCACTCACCCAAACCAACAGTGCATGGAGGCTTTGGATTCACTGTGTGAGATGTATAGATAAGAAAAAAAAAGGACAAACAAAGAAGGGGCATAGCGAAGAGGAAAGCTACAAACTACAGGCCAAATAGTACTGTGGAAGATGTGATGCCTGTCGAACATTCTCAGAATTGCAACAAATGATGGCACATATGAGCCTTCTCAACAAACAATGTATACATGAGTTGTATGAAAAGGAGAGGCCTGCCGATGTCACGTCGTAACAGTGTGCATAACCTTTTGCTTTCACTGGAGACTACTGGACATGACATAGCAACCATAATTATGTTGGAGTTAAATTGCATTATACTGATGAACAATGTGAGCTGCATTCTCTTCCTCTGAATGTAATGGAAAAGACTGGAATGTTTTTTAGAAAGTAAGCACAATTACCACAGACAGCATAAGAAATATAATTGCTCCTGCCAGAAATCGGCCTTTTGAACATGTCCCCTGCATTGTGCAGTCTCCAGCACAATGTTGCAGTTTTTCTGCAAAGTCCTGGCGGAATGGAAAACACAGAATAGCAAATGCTAAAATCACAAAAGTGTCAAACAAATGACTTGTGACTTCACATTAATTTAAGCTGTTTGACTTGAAAACAGTGCATATCCTACACCAAACATAGGTGTAGCCTATATTTCTTCCTCTTCTTGCTGCAACATGTGCACTTGATGCCCGGTGTTGTTTTGGTTTTTTTCAGCTGCATCCTGTGATGAAGCAGAGGTAAATGATTGTCGGGGAGATGCACTGCAATCCAGAGCTATCAGGAAAGTTTGCATGTTGGAAAAAGAAAAAAACACCTAAACAAAGCATGGGCTACTATACAGCATAACTCTGTACAATGATGGTAAAGCATATTTAGCAACATTTTAAATGCAGTCAGAAGCAAATGTCTCCCTAATTGCAAGTCTGTATACAGTGACAGTTATGCAAGGATTGTCAGCGGTTGCATCAACACCAAGTACGGGACACCAGAGCTGCCACAAATGTTTGGGCATTATGTTCAGTGATGAGCCCAGCACAAAATGCTCCAGAATAAACAGCATCTGTAACATCTTCCACAAAGTCATATTATAAGTGTTTGTTTTTTTGAGGGGTTGAAGGGATCATATAGCTCTCTATGTTTCTCCAAATCAGTTGGATCTGTTTATGTTGTATTGTACCTTGAGTTGGAATGTGTTATTAATGGGCGCTATAATAATAATAACCTGAATTGAATGGAACTGTACTCCACTGAACTGAATTGAACTGAATAAAAAACAGGAAAAAAGCTGTTTGTCACAAGCCATGTAGGGAACAGGACAAACACATAGAATAGTTTTCTGGTCAGATGTTTCCAAAATTAAAATTTTTGGCCTACTTTAAAAGCACTATTTGTGGAAGAAAACAAATACTGCACATAACCCAAAACACGTCATCTTCACCATGAAACATGCAGGAATGGGAGCCATCTTTTAGTTATCAAGCTCCTCTGGAACTAGCTGACAATTTTAGTTTGTGAGACAGACACTATGTATACTTTAGGACCAGATTTAAAGTTGTCCTGTTATGATGAGATAATTTCTTTGCACATTTTTGTACTTCCATTTGGGTCTCTACTGCTTCTTAAAACAGTCCAAGTGCTAAAGAAAAAACACCCAACAATTTTCAGGAGTAAGTGAATGTCTTGTTGGTGTCTGGAAAACGAGCCATTTCAAAAACCTCCTAAATATTATGTCACAACTGGTTGGCATTACCTCTCATCTAGCAACCCCAGCTGGGTTCAGTCCCTCATCTAGCAATGTAACACATTACTTTTAGATAACATCTTTGTCATGTTTTTTTTGTGGGTTTGTGGACTAGAAAGCAGCATGGAGCCAAGACGCAGCATAATGTAGACAGTGATGGTTTATAGAAGGACTAACTTACAGGCAGGGGAGACATGAACCAGAGAAACACGGTGGAACGATGGAGATAGACGGAGAACCTGACAACTAGTCAGGGGAAACAAGTGACTATAAATAGAGGGAGGAATGAAGGGGAACTCAGGAGTGCAGGTGAAGTCAATGAGACACTAATCAATGACAGGTGTAAGCAAGGAAAGTGACGGGCAGAACAAAGAGACCTTAAGGGAACAGGTTTACACGGAACTAATAAATGAGGTGAAACACAAAGGAAAAACTTACTGACGACAAAATACAGGAAACGGATGAATAACAAGGTGAAAAACTGAGAATACTAAATCAAACCCCTGGTGATTGTGACAGTCTTACAATGAAATTATAATTATTACTGGAATAAATCATGTACACAACTTAACATTGGGATTAATCGGGGGCGAAAAATGCACATGTATATCCCTTACAATTAACTACAGCTGAAAAGACACAGATAACTAACGGTTACCATGATGCTAATTTGCACCTAAAATTTCATACGGATACTAGTGCTATTAGCATCTTATTTGTTTCTCAGATTCTTCTGACCTCACACAATCAAAAGGCCTCCTATAAGTATATTCCACAAACTAACACTTAATAAAAAACCTCACACTCACAGACAGATGTTTCTAGACAATTCAAAAGACAAGACAGACTAATGGTTAGCATGATGCTGGGAATCTCATTACCTGAGAATTATTGTGTAGATAAAATGTAATTAACATGTTTTGTATAGCCCACTGACCTATCCTAAATGTTTAAAAGGAAGCCTAATAGGTCACCTTTAACTACCTCGCCCATCCTTACCTGTCAGATCTTCTACACATTGCCACCCCCTCCCGTTCCCTTAGGTCATCTTCCTCCATCCACCTCACAGTGCCTTCCAGCTGTCTTAACACCATGGGGAGTTCAACATTCAGCCGTTCTCCTCTCAAACTATGGAACTCCCTACCTCCAGACCTCCATAATATTGATTTTCTCCCCTTGTTTAAAGCAAAACTATTAAAGAAATCTTACTCACTGTAATTTTATTGTATTTTAGCTGTTGTTTGTATTTTATTGTACAGTGTCCTTGAGTGACCTGAAAGCCGTGTGTAAATTCTAACAGGCCATGGCAAAACCAGGAACAAGTCTCCCCGGGGTTGTTTTGTGTTATTTACAGATCCTGAAAGAATCTTAAGCTTTCCAATGATGTCAGACTTGTGGGAATTAAAAAAATAATTAAAGAAGATGTGACCATTAGAATGTTGGCACTCTGCAAAGAAGATTAATGAGAAAGCAGGCCTCCAGATTTCTTTAGAATCACCTGGGCAGCCAGCTGGGCATTAACAAAAGCTGTTAATTTGAATAACTTTGCATACCATGCAGCAACACCTCTAACGCCTTCAATGCCTGTCAGTAGTGTCCATATAAACTCACCGCACTGGGATGTGAACTCATAGCACTATCTTTCTATGTAAATATAATTTACAACACTGCATTACAATATTTGTGTTGCATCTGTGCAAGGAATAGACAAACATCTTTCTACTGTCCAAAAAATTACAACATCAGATTTTTTTATGTGTCCATGTGTCTGGCTGTGTAGCACTAAGAATTGCTGTGTTACAGTGATGCCAAAGATAGCCCAACAGATCTACTTTCACAAGTGGAGCATTACTGCTTTTGCTATACTGCTTTTGAGGCAGACACAGGGGAAACCAGGAGCCCAAGAAGGACCAACACAGGGATAGCTGCCTCCCACATCCCAGAGAAGAGCAGAGGAGAACCCCAACAACACCAGATTTAACGGTAACACACATAGACCCCCCCCCCCCCCCCACACACACACACACACACACTAAAACTTAGTAAAAAACGTAAACACATTTACAAAATTGGGAAATATCAACTGTTTAAGATTTTCTACATGATTTTTTTGTGACTCCAAGTTGCATCATGACTGAAACTTGGCCTGGAATAATCTCTTTAATTACTCGTCAGTTTTTTTAAGGGGACTTTTCCAAAATAAAAGTGTTTTATAGGTAACTGTAAAATCCCTATCACTCCTCTGCCACGAGTCCAAAGCTTTCTTCATCTTCCTCATCTTTGGTTAACATCTGCTGAAAGCTAAGAATGCTATCTAAAGTCTGCAGACACTATTTCTTCCACTGTATCTCCTTCTAATTCCGAATCTGAAGAGAGTCCGCCGTCGCTCCAGTTGAAGATTTACTCCCATAGCCGCGTGCTTTAACAGCCGGCAACCCGTTTAGCTCGGTCCATCTTCACCAGCCATAGAAGCTCAGAATTTCTTTTTCAAAATAATGTTAAGTTGCTGCATACGTAGCCATGAGTTTTCTTCATGTTATGCAGCTTATTGACTCATAACAAAAGCCTGCACAGAGCCACTTAAAGACGGTATACAAATGAGCCAAGGGTTTCCCCTCCCCAACATGCAGATACCAGTCAGCTTGATTTTAAGCAGGCAGAGATTTAAACACAAGGTTTACAGTTTTAAAACCTCCAAAATGGGCATTGAAGGCATTGAGTAGTTTCTTTATAATGTCAGCTATCTTATTTTGTAATAAAACAAAAATCCCAATTTTCTCTTATATTGAAGGGTTTTCTCTTTGTGCTCTGGCGTCTTTTTCTGCTTTTTCCATGTTGCTTCACAATTTAATGTATTATTACTATCATTATTATTATTATCAATTATTATTATTAATAATCATTATTTTCTTTTTGATAAAGCTTAAAATTAGAGTGGCTTAGTTTATCTTGAGCTATATCTGTAGATGTGCTGCAATAGGCTCAGGCTGCTCGAGGACATAACGACCACTTTCCCCTCACTCTGCTCACTACTCTCCAATCTTGTCTTATTTGCTGTTATTTCAACTTTTAAGTTTTATGTTGTCTCTGTTTTTTCTCTCTTCACAGTGCCTACATCTGGCCTTGTGTTCTGTTTAGCTACAACACTGTCCTGGAGGAGGGCATTGGGTTAGCTACTGCTGCTAACAACTTCATGTTTTCCTTGTAGAGATGATACTGTACATGTTTTCTCCTAGACATAGCTATTTGCTGCTCTTTTACTGCAGCTAACTGTATGTGCACCCTTTCATCCTCTTCACTTGAAAACTGGAACTTGAAAACTTGAAAACTCACTTGGAATCTGCTGAGCTGTGTTTTTTTCCCTAGATGAAGCCACTAAAGGAGCCTTGAGGTGCCTTGAGGTGAAGCCACTAAAAGAGATAGTACTGCCATTACTTTTTTCACTTTTCTTTTCACATAGAATATTATACTGTCATACTTCCTGATTAGAACTATGTGTTCTTTGTGTGTATGAACTGTCTTCTCAAGTCAACAAACATGCTCATCCACCATCAGGAAATGCTGCAAGTCAATGACGATCCAAGATGCTGTGTTTATTTAAAGCAGAACTGTGTAACCTTTAGCCACTAGGGGGCACTAGCACGTTTCAAGTTTAGCGCTGCTGAAAGCCACTGGCAACACTGTACTGTTGCCAAATTAAACAGTCTCCGTGTTTTGGAATCTGATAGCAGACCACCTTGGAACAGCAGATTGAGAGGTCATCAAGTTATTTGTAAAGACAAGGCCTGTATTTTGTAATAATAACCATGGCCATGACAAATTTTGACTTGAGGATGAGAAAAATAGAAGCATATAAGTTCAGCTCTCGTGTTAGACTGCTGTAAGGCGGCACAGTAGGTCATATGACTCATTCAGAGCCTCTCAACTTACATGGAGAAATTTTGGAGAAGGAAAGCCTGTACGGAGCATCCATTTGCTGCATACTGACCTGAAAATCATTTATAATACTTGGGTCAAAGCTTACACGGCGCTGCTTTAGACTTAGACTTAGACTTTCTTTATTGTCATTTTGTATACACAGAGTGCATACAGAACGAAATTTCGTTAAATTGTACAACATTTCAATCTGTTTGAATTATAAACTGAACTTGACCACATTGTTTGATAACTAGGATCAATTGGAATGTATGTTTGTACTTGACTCGGAATCTGTCTGTATGATTCGACTGAATCGTTGTTTTGTTTCTTTGTAAAGTGCCTTGGGTTGACATTTGTCGTGAATTTGCGCTATTTAAATAAACAGAACTGATATGGATTGGTAGGGGCAGCATTATGATGTGGGGAGGCTTTTCTTCAGCAGGGACAGGGAAGACGGTCAGAGTTGATAGGAAGATGGAAGGAGCTCAATAAAGAATAAAATAAGGAAATAAGGAATAAAACCTGTTAGAGGCTGGACAAAAAAAGGATTAAGGTAGAGTTTCGCCTTCCAGCAAGACAATAACCCAAGCTGTAATGGATGGTGTATTCATGTTTTACAATTGCCAAGTCAAAGCCAGACCTAAATTTAATCAGGACTTAAACATTGATATTCAGACACTGTATGTAATCCATCCATTGTGAATGACATTGAGCTGGTAGAGACATACACCATAAACTTGTAACTGCAATTGTGGCATAAGCTTGTTTGAAGTTGCCTACATGTCTTTATATTACTTAACAATACACATTTGTGAACTTGTGTAGAAGCTGAAGAACACATCTGTATTTCATTCACTGCAGGTTTGCAGCCAACGGGACTCTGTTTTCTGCCCACACAACACTAAAATGAGACAGGTTTGTAAGGAAGTTAGGCTTAAGTAAAATTACATTCAGGCTACAGGCAAATCAGATTTGTTTCTTGTCAGCAGAGAGTTGTCACAAAGAGCAATGACTGGATTTCTGTCCAGACATTCGCAATCTGTATTAGTTGTTGTAGTAAAGCGAGGCCATCAATAACAATACCCCAGAGTTGGCTTTCATGACAGTAAGACCGTCCAACTGGGTCTCTGGAGAAGTTTCCTCATAAAGACCCAAATGGTTTGTTTCAAGTCTCTCAAGCTTTTCTCTGTGATGTTCTCTGGAGGTACAACAATAGGTCGGAAAACTGAGCTGCAAAATTGCATACAACCAGCCAACCTTAATGCACATCTTTTTTTGGACAAAGTAACATTTCTGAGGAGGACTCTCTGCAGGGAAACTGTCACGCACAAACACTAACAGTTCTCTTCATTGAGGTGAAATGATTTGGCAAAGTTTGCATTGAAATTAAGTGCTATAAAATTCTCCCTCATTCGGTGCTGAACAGCGATCAAAACCTCTGTTTAGCTGTTGTTGTTTTTCTTACTTCAGTGTTTTGAGTGAAGAGGATCTCACTGCTGCAGCTGCTTGTTAGAAGGGCAAACAAATTGAATGCAGTAATGAGGACAGAAACGAAAACAATGGACTAAATGAGGGTGAGTGAATAAACGTACTTATAAAGGTCTTAGGAATTGTTCCACTGCATGAACATTACTGCGCAAAAGTAGTCATGCTTCTAGAGCTTCCCAACGTTGTGTCACACTACAACCACAAACCGAAGTATATTTTATTAGGACTTTAGTTGATATCCAACAGAAAACAGCAAAGAATTGTGGATGAAAAAAATTACACTTTTTTTCAAACAAAAATATCAAACTAGTGGCTACATAACACTACCGCTTAAAAAGTTTGGTGTCGCCTAAAAAAAGTCATGTTTTTCCAAGTATCAGAAACAGCATTATTCACCGTGTTTCTAAGTTAAGATAAGATAAGATAAGAAAAGAAGGGTAAGAAGTTCCTTTTCTATCCCACAATGGGGAAATGTGGGTATGACAGTGGCAAAGACAGAGTTACACACAATTTTTACTAAGAAAGAAAACAAGCTATTCTAAAGCAACAGAGAATGAGCTTATCAGAAAGGCCAAAATAAAAGTCAAAATAAATCCCAGAGGATATATTGCACAATTATGGATAATATGGCATACTCAGGTAAAAAAGATGAAATATTAAAGTTCAACAGAGGATAAACAATGTAGAAATACCAGCCTATTTACAGAACAATATGAGATAATATGCAACATGCATGATAGTACACCAGTGTCTTGGAGTATTAGGAGTCTACAGCTGGGGTATGCAGAGATGTTAACTGAGCTTTTCCTGACTTTAGACCTGTATAAGTCCTGGATGGAGAGAAGGTCAACCCTGATCATCCTCTCTGCAGACCTAAATATGGTCTTTACATAAGAATGGGAAGTAGAAAGTCATAAGAACTCATATTTCCAGTTGCCCACAAGCCATCTAGGGAGCACAGCAAACTTGTGGAAGAAGGCACTTTTGGCCTATATGCAAAATGCAAATTTGGAGGAAAACTAACCCTGCACATCTCCCAGAAAGCATCATCCCCACTGTGAAATATTGTAGTGGCAGCATATATGTGTGGCGATGATTTTTTTTTCTCCATCGGGGACAAGGCAGGCTGGAAGATAAAATAAATACAGGGCAATTGAAGAAAACCCGATAAAGGGTGTAATGGTTTTGAGACTATTGCATTCTTGCAGCAAGAGAGCAGCTCTAAATGTACAGCCAAAGCAACCACTGAATAGCTTAGATCAAAGCATATACATGTGTCTGCATCACCCAGTCAATCCAGACATACAGTAAATCTAACAAAAAGTCTGTTACAAGACTAAAAAACCGATGCTCAAAGTTCATCTTCCAATCTGATTAAGCTGAAGTTGATTTGCAAAGACGTTAGTCTATAACTGTGCAAAGCTGGTATCACATGCACCAAAGCTTCAAGTACAGTAAAAAGGTCTTCCTACGTAGTATTGGATTTTCACATTTTGAAAAAAATATATACATCTCTGTATTTGTAGTTGTACATTTGGTGGGTTTTCTTGCACTTCATTGCGCTTCATAAATTATTCTAATTGCATTTTACATGGTAAAAACTAATTAATGAGGTATAAGTGTGAACATACGTGCAATGCAAGCATGTCAATAAGAAAAGACGCCATTTTTAGCAATAAGAAATCAATATTGCCGATTTGAATGTTAGCTGGGGATATTTTTCCCTGAAGTGGGCATGTGTTCTGTGGTTTGCTAATTGGGAGTTTGGCAGCTTTACAAGTCAGCAGGCAGCTTGTCAATAACCTTGTAATTTCCCCTACAACTCTGCAAGAACAGTCTGATTTCAGTTCAAATTCACCTCAAAAAATATTTTGCTGCTGAAAAGATTTCTTATAATCGCATCTGTTTATTAAATGTTAAAATTTCTCTAAACACTATGTGGTAATGAAAACACGTGCCACTGAAGAACTAATGCAGTGCCTGTTTCATGACAATTTAAGAAACAGTTTTACATCAGAGGAGATGGAGGCACTATGCTAT
This sequence comes from Fundulus diaphanus, assembly GCA_037039145.1. Classification (NCBI taxonomy): domain Eukaryota; kingdom Metazoa; phylum Chordata; class Actinopteri; order Cyprinodontiformes; family Fundulidae; genus Fundulus; species Fundulus diaphanus. The sequence continues at coordinate 10,266,373 of CM073126.1, forward strand.
AGAGAGCAGAACACCATTGAGGACTACCAACAGTTGAAAATAGCAGCCTCTGAAAGATGAATCAGGATGTTGGATTTATCATGCGCTCAACGTGGTCTGTTTCGACTTGAAAAACACAAGTCCTTTGATTGCTACTGCCTCTCTGACATGAGCTTTCAATCAGATCCCTTGAGAGTAATTCCCCTGGCCAGGCTTTGTCATCCATATTTCCACAACTGTTTTGGAGCTCTGATTTTTCAAGAGCTCTCACAGGCTGATCAGTTCTTCCTCACCTGACCTGCTCTCATCCCCAGAGATGGAGAGATTTCAGTCCTTGTCAGAAAGTGCATGCACACTCAATTATCTGTAAGATGATTATGACATAAACTGCTTTGCAAACAGGAGATACAAAGTATTGATGTCTAAGGGAGTAATTAAATCACTTTCTGAAATAACGTGCGTAAAAAAAAAACGTAAAGGTATTTATGTTTCAGTTTATAGAGCACAGGTATCGTAATTATGTCGTGTTAGTCAATGGATGACGATTTATTTGAAGTAATTGACTCATTTATTTGGGTGCAAATGGAAATTGGCATACATAATATGAAAAGGAAGACAACGAGAACTTGCAAAAAAAGAGAAAAGGGTAGAGGCGTGAAGTCAGCAGAGGCATGTTTAAGGTAGATAAGGTAAAACCAATTGACAGCCTCCGCTTTTTCCCAGTGGAAACACACATTTTATTGGCAAGTCAGTAAGATAGTCTCCCCAGCCTCAAGAATAAGTTGGAGAATTGCAACAGCTGGGGAAAATGCTATTGGTCACAGTAAGTCATTGAAAATGAAAGTCTCAGAGCTATGAGCTTTTCCCATGAAATCCTGCTTTTCCTCTCTATGAAAGTGCGGCGTATTTCTAACAAGATCCTTTATCGCGTTTCAGGTCGAATTCATACACTAATTAACACTTTTGGTGTGATGTACAGTTTTCTCTGTTCAGCCTAAATAAACTTGTCAAGCTAATGCATCTGAGAATGGCATATGGTTCGCTTAATTGTGACAGGGCCAAATAATTTAAAAGATCTGCACTCTTCCTAAATTAAATTTTTTTTCAGTCAAAAATAATTACCTTTGCAAATAAAATGGAAAATGAGTTGTTTTTATGTGCATGTCAAATACTCACACTGAGCCTATATGTTCTAAGAGCTAAAGTAGGCATATTATTCAATTCAATTCAATTCAATTTTATTTATATAGCGCCAAATCATGAAACATGTCATCTCAAGGCACTTTACAAAATCAAGTTCAATCATATTATACAGATTGGGTCAGATTATACAGATTGGTCAAAATGTCCTATATAAGGAAACCAGTTGATTGCATCAAAGTCTTGACAAGCAGCATTCACTCCTGGGGAACCGTAGAGCCACAGGGAGAGTCGTCTGCATTGTACATGGTTTTGCTGCAATCCCTCATACTGAGCAAGCATGAAGCGACAGTGGGAAGAAAAACCACCCATTAACGGGAAAAAAAACCTCCGGCAGAACCGGGCTCAGTATGAACGGTCATCTGCCTCGACCGACTGGGGTTACAGAAGACAGAGCAGAGACACAACAAGAGAGACAAAAAAGCACAGAAGCACACATTGATCTAGTAATCTGTTCTACATTAGATGGTAGTAACGGGTGAGCCGTCTTCTCTGGATGATGTCAAAGTTAACAGAACGCCAGACCAGGTGTACCTACTATGAAGAAAAAGAGAGAGAGCAAAAAGTTAAAAGCTGAAATGACGACAGTCATTTCAATGTAATACAATACAAAACTGGAGAACCGTAGAATGAAGAACAGTAGAAATCAGTAGAGTGAGAAAATTAGACCCTGATGTCCTCCAGTAGCCTAAGCCTATAGCAGCATAACTATAGAGGTAGCTCAGGGTAACATGAGCCACTCTAACTATAAGCTTTGTCAAAAAGGAATGTTTTAAGATTAGTCTTAAAAATAGATAGGGTGTCTGCCTCACGGACCAAAACTGGGAGTTGGTTCCACAGGAGAGGAGCCTGATAGCTAAAGGATCTGCCTCCCATTCTACTTTTAGAGACTCTAGGAACCACCAGCAGACCTGCAGTCTGAGAGCGAAGTGCTCTGTTAGGAACATACGGAGTAATCAGAGCTCTGATATATGATGGAGCTTGATTATTAAGGGCTTTATACGTTAGAAGAAGAATTTTAAATTCTATTCTTGATTTAACAGGAAGCCAATGAAGGGAAGCTAAAATTGGAGAAATATGATCCCTCTTGTTGATTTTCATCAGAACTCTTGCCGCAGCATTTTGGATCAGCTGAAGACTTCGAACTGCATTTTGTGGACTTCCTGATAGTAAAGAATTACAATAGTCCAGCCTTGAAGTAACAAATGCATGCACTAGTTTTTCAGCATCACCCCTGGACAGAATGTTTCTAATTTTGGCGATATTCCGGAGGTGAAAAAAGGAAACTCTGGAAACCTGTTTAATATGGGATTTAAATGACATGTCTTGGTCAAAAATAACACCAAGATTTTTTACTTTATTACCAGAGGCCAAGTTAATGCCATCCAGATTCAGTGATTGATTAAGAAGTTTATTTTTTGAGGACTCTGGCCCAAAGATTACAACTTCTGTCTTGTCAGAATTTAAATGCAGGAAATTTAAAGTCATCCAGCTTTTGATGTCATCAAGACATGACTGCAGTCGAAGTAACTAAGTAAGTAATTAGAAAAAGGTGGCAGAGGAAATGTGTCACTGCGACACTAAAATAGCCCTGGGATGGAGTCCCTGGACACTCTGTTTCTGGCATGTGCTTCTTGATCAGCAGGCTCAGGCAACCAGACACATTGTGGGAGGGACTGGTAGTTCACAGCCAGCTTTCAGAGATAGACAGAGATGTTTCGAAACAGAATGATGGGCAGCTTTGGAACACATGCAGGGTCACAACAGACCAGGAAACCCATCCTGAAGAAGACACAGAGGAAGAAGGAGATGATGATGATGATGATGATGATGATGATAATAAGACGCAGAGGAAGATGGAGATGATAATGATTTTGATGATTAAGACAGAGATGATGATGATGATAATGTTAATAATAATAATGATGAAGAAGATGATGATGATGACGAAGAAGAAGATGCAGATGATGATGGAGAAGAAGATGCAGAGGAACATTGAGATGATGATGATGATGATGATAATGATGAAGAAGAAGATGATGTTGATGATGATGATGATGATGAAGGAGAATAAGACGCAGAGGAAGATGGAGAAGATGATGATTTTGATGATTAAGACAGAGATGATGATGATGATGATGATGATGATGATGATGATGATGATGATGATGATGATGATGATGATGATGATGAGAAGAACAATAACAACTACTCCTTATGGGACTTCATATTCTTATTGATATATAGAAGAACAAAACTAGTTAAAATTTAATCTAGTCATCATCAGGATGTTGAGACAATTATTGAATTTCACATTGCGGATCAGTAAATGATGCAGTAAATTTGGGATTACACTTCATCCTTCATCCTCGACCTCCCAGGGACCTACACTACCATCCTGTTCGTGGAGTTCAGATCTGGCTTGAAGAGCATCAACCTAAACATCCAGAAGTTTACCCAGCTCACACTGCAGGCCTCCACCTGTCTGTGGATCACCAGCTCTCCCTTCCCTCACCGTCTTCAATAACACTTTGTCAGCTTTGGATCACTTCCCTGTACACGATCTGGATGAAGAGAAGGTCAGCCCTGATGATCCTCTCTGCAGACCTAATGGTTCAGTGTAGTGTGGACCTCTCCTTTTTACACAGTAATGGATGAACACAGGACAGGATGAATAATGGCAGGAAGGTGACCAGCGGCTCTTCCTGAAGGTTGTACTTCCTGAGTTGCCACAGGAGATGCAGTTTCTGTCGGGGCGTCTTCCAAACAGTGTCTATATGTGAGGACCATGTCAGGTCGTGAGAAAGAGTAGTTCCTAGGAACGGTTAGGATCAGGAAAAGCGTAGCTAACATCCCTGCAGAACCCACACATCCTGGAAAAAAGCTGTTCAGACTTTTACCTTCAGGTGGCTCTACACAGTGATATTTGCAAAATAAGAACACTTAACAGTCAGTGCCCAGATCCATACCATTCATTTAAAATATCTTCACACAGATCAAAGTGGAACCAAATTCCTTGTTTGCGTGCCGAAACTTGGATGACTTTTTTGTGAGGGCCAGATACAAGACATTGCCCCACCCTTTGCAGCTACCATTATCTTTATATTTCTAGGACGGCTGTGAAATGTGTTCATGGGAAATTCTGATCATTCTTCTTGAACAACATTTCTCAGGTCAGACACTGATGTTGGACAAGAAGACCTGGCTCCCAGGTGGCCGTTGTCTCTGCAGGTAGCAGGAGACATCCGCACATTGTGCACCTCAGCATGTGCTGTTCTGAAGCAGTGTTATTACTATAGCTGAGATATTTGGTTCAACCTTTTTAGGATGTTTCAATAAGTTGACCAAGGAATGTTTGAAATTTTAAGAGAGTACATTTTGCACATCCTGTCATGGTACTACGCTGGGATTCACTAAGCTCTTGAGAGTGACCCGTTCCTTCACACTTTTGTAGAAGCAGGTTGCAGGCATTATGTATTTTTCATCTGATATAACCTCAATACAAACTGAGAAATATATTACACCGTCACTATTATCTTAAGAGATTTATCATAACAGTGTCAAATGTAAACATTCAATAGGAGATAACTTGATGTGGGGTAAAAATGTACACATGGACAATGACGGCTGCAGATAAAAAAATATATATATTATTATTTGGGGGTGGGGGAGTGCACTAGAGGTCAGGAATTATGACAAAACAATAAACTCTATTTGAACATAAAAACATCAGCGGTCCCTGGCCCGCTGCTGGATGTTTGAGTCTGATCGTTCAGGCTCAGATTTCTTTATAAGCTTTTTTTTCATCAACGAAAGCCTTGTGAAATAAATATTTTGTAAATATGTAATTAATGTTTCTTTTGCATTGCCATTCTCTCCAGTCTTGCTGTCGTCTGACTCTTCCTTTTGTCATTCATATGTTTAAGAGACATTTGCAGCCGCGCATCTGAGCTGCCAGGGGTGTGACTGTGATTTGAGGTATCATGAATTTTTCAGATTGGGTGCGGAATGACGCAAAAAATCTTGATTGGCTGTAGACACGGAGAGCTGCAACACAGGGGGAATCTTTAAGTTAGTCAGAGACCAACATGAAGTCATATGGAAGCCAAAAAGTTAAGGAGATACATAATAATAATCATCTTTATCGTCATTGCAATATACATGCGTAAGATTCCTTTTTATTTTGTAATGTATTTTTTTCTGTATCTATATTTTTTCTTTTTCCTTGCAGTTTTTTTTCTAGCTGCTTGTTAATATGAAAGGCTAGGGCACTGCCCTCTATTAACAAGCTCCCACTGCACATGGAATTAAAAACAAATACACTTTTTAATTAAATACCTCACTAACATTTTAGGTGGTGTTTTTTCTTCTCTTTAACCGAGTGAAGGTCATAACAAAGGGTCTCGCTACCGTCAGTAAGAAACAGGTTTTTTTTCTATATCATTTTATAGTAGAGACCATGTATTTCTAAGCCTTTTGAATCATAACAGTGGTCCTCTACTGGAGATGAATATAAAAAGAAATATGCCTGTTTCAACTGACAGTGGCTCCTTCAATTGCCCTAAAACAGCAAAAGATTTGTGCTGATCAAATCACTATTTAATTGGATCACTGTAATATTAAATTCCTGATTGTGTATTAAATGCATTTCATTAAATGCATGCTTTTAAAATGATATTTCTTAAATGAAATAACTTAAGCGATACACCTGAGACTGTTATGCCGTTGGACTCTTACAACCAAATCCTTCCAACTAACTTTGCACACTTCTTCCCAATGTTATTTATGACCCAAATCCCATCCCCATGTTTATGTATTTGCTTTATTAGCTCAAGTGATGCATCACATTAACACTGTTATTGCATCTGCTTTGCAAAGTTGTTGAGGCTCAAAACTGAGGATCAAATTTACCAGTATGCACAATGAAATTTCTGAGAGGATGATTTTTTTTCAATCATAATTTTATATCTTCATTCATCCCAGAGTTTGTTCATTAAGTTTAAGCAACGTCCCTGCAACAATGTTCATAAGCTCATTAGGGCTTGTACCAAAGATCATCGGGGTCATGCAGAATCAGCATTAGACAAGCCCAGCTGTGAGAAAAATGGTAATCAGTAACGATTGTAAGCAACTTGGCCTAACCAAGGAGATTAAATTGAGTTTTAGCAAATGAATGAAACAGAAAAGATAACGTAGATGTAGGAAAGCCCACCCTTGATCACCTATCATTTAGCTTTACTAGAAGAACAATTATCACAATGAGCTCTGCAGCACACAGTGGCCACGAAATTCAAATTATAGCCAGCGAGGGTATTTCTTCTGCTTTCCCATTCATTTAGATAACATGACCTGCAGACGGGTTTAAATGAGGCACGGCATCAACAAGGCAGACTATGAGAGGGCTTCTCCTGATCAGCTTGTCTGAATGATTAGTGTAGGTGGTCTGGGAAACGCTAAGGTCCTTGTGGAAGTTAAACCCTGATTAGAGGGTAAAGAGTCTCATTTGTTACAAGCAGACTGCTCTGTGGTGTCAATAATGACAAAAAGAATTAACCACAGTATGGTTGTTTTTTTCTACAGCTTACAGCATTCACGGGTTTAAGCTTTTACCTTGAACAACATTTGTTCCTCTTATTTAATTGTTATTTCAATATGTCAGCACATACTGTATTTTCAGGTTAATTAGGCTAAAACGAGAAGATAGAAGGTATCAGGTTGTTTTTGCTTCTATTTCGGCTCGTGTTAAAATATGGAGCTGCAGGTTGGTAAATTTTATGCTTGTTCTATCTTCAAAACCAGGTTTTCTTTTTTAGTGTTTATGTAGGAGCCTACAATAAATACTTAGGAGAATTAATTTATAGGGGACATATCTTGCAAAATCCACTTTTTTATCTCCTAAATACATTTACTTGTGTATCTGATGTCTCAGGGAGTGCAGAAAATCTGAAAATAGTCTTTCCAGGTACTGCGTATATATATATATATATTTATGTTCTTTTTGGGTCATATTTTTAAAGCTGTTTAGTTTTCTCTGTTTTCCATTGCGTTTTTTTTTTTTTACAATTTTGTCTCAGTATTTGCTGAGGAACTGCAAAACAAGGTCATAGATTTCCAGCTAAACAGACTAGCAAATTTGCCATTTTTACTTCTTTAAGCGATTTTATAGTCCAAGCTGAAGGATGTTGAAGCTACAAGTGGACAAGGGATCAATCGTTCATCACACTATCCCCCAGCATACAGCAAAAATGGCTGAACAGAGTGGAGAGGAACACTCTGTGACCAGGAGGGGGGGGGGCGGGGTGTGATTTAAAGAGACCGCACCAAAACAAGTTGCTCCCAAACATATCTAAAAACAGAGATAAAAAGGGAGAACGTGGGGGCAAACTAATGTGGAATTCAGACCAAAGCATTGCAGTTCCACTTCATATAGACCACAACTGAATGTTTTCAATGTGAAAAGGAAGAATTGACAAGCATGATATGTCACCTTTAAGAGCAAAAACAGAGTGTTAAGTTTTTTATCATCATTTTCTGACAAGCCAAAAAATCAGATAAAAATTTTACATTTAAGGCAGAGGGCTTAAGTGAACTCTATCTGAATGCTTAATTTCTGCTCAATTCTTATACATATATTTATTTATTTTTTAATTTTTTTATATGCACCTTTTTCTGTTTAGAAAGAGTTCTTACAGCTTGTTCAAACTAAATCAAATGCTCCTGACAAAAATGAATTCTTAACTCACTAACTTTTGTGAGGTTGTTAGGCACTAGAAGCACCACATGGGCAAATCCAACCGCAAGGACTGAAAGTGAGATGCTTAATCATCTTTTTATTCTATTTATTCCCGCAGTGATTCATTGTGTCTGCCAGAAACATTCAGAAAATGTAACGCTTTCCAAGATTCTTCATACAGCTCAAACTTCCCCACATTTTGTGATGTTATAACCACAAAACTCTACGTGCTCCTGTAGGATATAATGTGCCAAGACAGGGCGGCCAATCAAGGGCCTGATCTTCAAAGATTCCAGATAAGGACCGCTAAATGTGAAAAAAAAAAAAAAAAAACTGTACCAGAAGCAAGTGGGCGTGTTGCACCTGATCTTCATAGATTGCATCCACGGTGGATAAGAAGTGCCAAACAGATTTGGTCTGCCCCATTTAAATGAGTAAATTGCGTATAGGATACTCGTAGTTTGGGAGCTGTTGTCAAAAAAAGAGGAAGATCAAATCCTTCACTACAGACACCCAGGATGCACAGGATGTTTTTGAACTTCTGCTATTTAACTTTTTCTTAAAGACAATATTAATTATTATTAACAAATTAAGAAAGAAAGGTTGTTTTGTCAGCAGAAATTCTGCAAAACAGAATAAAAAACTTGTATTTTATGTCTGAGTTTAATAAGAATAAAATACAGCTGACAAATCAGATATATCCCTGTTTATCATTATTCTACCGGTTAGTGTACCAGAGACGGTGGTCATATCAAATACGACAGCTGAGCAGAGCTTCTCCAGCCCTGTTGACTGAAACCTCTCCCCAGTCCTTGGAGGTAATGAGGATATGACCATTTTTTTTAAATAACATAAATAGATTTGTCCAGGGTTCACCCATTGATTGCTGGAAATAGTAACCAACTGCTCACAACAGCAGCTTGACCCAAAGTATTACACACCAAGGAAGCCCCAAAATAGTTTAATACAAAATAACTGTGCTTTGATTGCTGGAGATCCTTGTGAACCTGCATGGATAAGCCGGTAGTCTATAGATAATGGATGGAAGTTACAGACTCCGTATTGGAACAATGAGGAAGGAAGTTATGGATAACATGAGGACCCGCTTTTCTAGAATTAACAGACGTCCCAGAGTAACAGTGACATTCAGTCTGTCCCCGTTTAAAATGTACCCAGATTTGTCCGTAATTTCACCGTTTTATGGTTGAGAACTTGGCTTGAAGTCGCACAACGAGCGCTGTAATGGGAGCTGCTGTCAGACAGACAGAGACGGCGGTAAATGCCTCCTCCCACAAGGGATGGGGTGTTTTATACCTAGAAGACTTGCAAGGGCAAGGTGAAGATACTTTTTGTGTGGTTTTCTTCTTGGACTGTTTCACAACTGGTGGTTGCAATGGGATTTTTGAATAAAACTGAGTTCTGAGTTTCACTTTTAAGACTTTGAATGAGTTAAGGATATAAATATCAAGTGATTGCTACTCCAAAAACATTGTAAGAATCCATTCAACCTGGTGATGTGTGGTGAGGTTCATGACTGGTGGGGCACTGATGTCTCTGGAGTTGGATCTACAAAAATACGAACCCAAAATAGATGTCTGTAATTAAATTATCATTTTAATGTAAACATTTTGTTGTTTTAAAAGCTTTTAATTGTCATTTATTAATGACTTTAATCTCTCTCTCTTTTTTATACTACAATTGAGCATGACTGTACCTTTATTTGTGTATAAAGTCCATGTGCCTATCCTTCATGAACATCTCTCTCTTTGGTTGTAAAAATTGTCCTTGGATTTCCTTAGTTTTTATAAGTCCCAGACTGGTCCTGGTTCGGCCATCTTTAATGTAGAGAAACTAAATAGAAATCAGATATGAAAAGAAAAGTCATGTAAAATAGAAACAGGTAGCGTCTTGTATCATAGGCAGTCTTTTCGGGTGTACCGCTCCATTTGAAAAGAGCGGGCTGCCTTTCTCCCACTTGTTAGAACCAGATCTTTCAGCTCCGCGGTTGGCCGTCCTCTCTGCCGCCTTTCATTTCAAGTAGTTTAGAAAAATCCTTCAGTTTAGAGATGTGATATTCCATTGTGTGGGAACAAATTTAAATATGTGTATCATTAGAGTTGTCGATGCAACACCCGCGATCCCCACGTAGAAGAAGAGCGCACTTAGCACCTGTTACCAATTGTTTCTACAGGGGTCAGCATTGTCCCCTATCAGTCCGCCATGATACTTTTTGCCTCACTCAGCCAATTTGAATAGTGCATTTATGGCCGATTAAATGCACGACTCAATACGTCACAGACATCTCTTAATTGTATTAGATGGACTGTGGAATGTCAGGATATGTAGGACACGTGTGATCTAACATGCATACTGCCAACATAAAGGAAGACAGCAATAGGCACGCACCAAGTGCCTGCACCAATCAGTGTGTGCGACACAACCTCATCAGAGGGAAGGAACACCTCCTCACTTTCTCACCTCGCCCTTTTCCCTGTATTTGAACAGGTGAAGCATAAATTCAGCGATTTTGACCACAAAAATGTTGTTATCATATTGTAAACAAATGTATACAACAGTCAAGTGCACAAACATATTTGATCTTATTGTTATAATTTCAATTTCCATGATGACGGGTAAGGCAGTGCCTCACCTGCAAACCCTCACTGCATGTCAGTGATTCCATCTAAATGTAGATCTTTATGTATAAGAACTTTTATATCAACACCATGTCCAGATTCTATGGCCACTTGTAAATGAAACGTATTTCACTAATTTAAAAAAAAATCCTCATCAAGGTTTTAATAGATTTAGCACTCATCATGCAATGCTCGAGCCCATCATCAACATCTTGAACCTGTCAGTCAGACCTTATGTCCACATGGACATAAAATGCATTACCGATTTACCCATTTCACACTTTGTAACTCGTTTGTAATTCAGTTTTGTGTGAACAGCTGTCCTACAATGGGAGCGCTCTCTCCTTTTGGCTGCCTAATTGTTGGGACATAAAAGCTTGATATTGAAAATTCTCCCATTTGGTGCCTTCTTGTGCAGCCAAGTAGAAGCACCACGCACGGAGAGAAAACTTTTTAACTGTGTCTGCTTGAAAAATGCACTCACACTATGTCCACGAATGTGCACATTCATTTTAAAAGGATTTTGAGATTAGTTTGATGAATTATTTTATAAAATGAAAGTACCTGAAATGAGTTTGATATAATTTCTCCCTCTCTCAAAGCATGCGTGGGCCTTTGTAAACAGGAAGTGGGCTGTCAACCAAGACATCAAAGAAAGAAGTGAAAAATTACACATACATGCAAATGCATACGAACCAACAAGGAAGCAAACATGATGTTGATTTATTATTTCCCTGGATATATTTTTTCTGAATACCTATGACAAATATATCCTACCAACTTGCTGTTTTCTAAAAAAACTAAACAAAACAAAAAAACTGGGGCTTTACATCAGCATTAAACAAGAGGAATAAATACAGGAGCAATTTCCTCTAACAATACATAAATTAAACATAAATGTAAAAAAAATACAATTAAAAGAGGAAGAAATCTGTTGCATTTTTACTTTGAAGGGGACATTTCCAAATGCAAAATAGAGACTGGTATTATGACTTGGATAAATGGACGCTGCAGAATTTGAATGCTTTGCCACAAAGGTGTTTTGTTGTTTAACTCATAGTTATTACTCTGTATAGTAAGCACAATAATTAGCTGATCCCACAGAAATACCTTGCGGTGAGATCTGTTTGACCACAGAAAAACACACCTTAAAGATACAAGCAGTCCAGCAGTTTTTTGTATTTTTTTTTTTGAATTGGGGTTCCTCTGATTATGTTATCTCTGAATGTAGATCAGTGTAAATGAGCTTGCACCGGATTTGAAGAAGCTAGAGCTCTTTAAAACAAAGGCCAGAGGAACTCAGCCAAATGCTAATTCAATCTGTTTAATTACAATTTCACATATTGCATCCACTGAGGATGAGTTCAGCGAGAAAAAAAGAAAGGTTCAGGGCAGATATGTTACACCCATCATGCAGGCCTATAAAATGGCTCCTCCTGTGTACTGTACTTACTAATCTCATTACATTTCATCCAGCCCTATGGTTCATATAGCTACACCCACCAGCTCCAGTGGGAATCCCCAGAGACTGGGCTGGGAGAATTAGAAAGAGGTACTTAGCTCTGCTTATATTCCTCCCTTCATGTTCAAATCCAACTTCTTTTCTGAGCGCATAGGGAGAGATCAAATGACATAATGTGAAGAATACTAGATAGCAGGGCTATTTTTTCAAATTCTTCTCTAAAACTTTAAACACATCACCATTTTTTTAATATTTCAGACATAAAATGCAACCGATTGCTTTAATTCGAAGCCCAAGACGGACAGCAGGAAGGGAGCTCAGCTTGATTTTCTGTGTTGCAACAATAAGACAATACGCAGTTTTCCTTGGACAGCAGCCGTAGAGGGTGACCATATTCTGCTACTTCTTCAACAGTCGGAGCTGCAGGGCAGAACCATTGATCCAAGGGCTAAATGTTTGAAATGGAAAAGATCAATCAAAAGCAAAGGGGTTATCAGACTGTATGAAATCTAATAATATGACTCTCACAAGGAAAGCTCTCTATACTAGTGTACCCATCGATCCCTTTCTCAACTTGCTGTTTCAATTAGACAGCTCTTATCAATGTCCTGCCCATATGGAATTATAACTGGCTAAATAGATCAGTATCTTTTATGTGCTGTCCAATATTACAGATATGTTCAATATTGCGAGCAGGCCCACCTGGTATATAAATCTTTAGCAATACTGTAGACCGTATGTCGAGTTGTACCACAAACGTCGGACCCGACGCTACAGAAGAAGCATAAATATTGGCTAGTGGGAGCTTTCTGTTTTACTGCATTGTCACCTGTTGTAATCTCAACGATTCCTTCTGCAATTCCCAGCTTGACGGGGACCCTTGCAGATTCTGACTGTTGGGATGGCAGTAACCTGGTCTAGAGTTGTTGAAAGATAGATTTGGTGATTGTATTTTTTTTTACTTGGGTCTTTTAAGCAGAGGTATTCATTTCTCAAAGAGGAGACATTTCAAAAGCAATGGTCTGTGAGGAATGTGTAATGACATCATCTCCTCTCCCACATATGGAAATGGGGCAGCAGGCAATACAAGCCATCAAAACGGGGAAATGGTTTCCCCTGCACACATATCCGAAATTATTCACTTGCCTTTTCTAAAATGTGCTATTACAGCGTGGGAATTCACAGTTGTGCGGATAGCTTCATGTAAATCCCAATATAATGTGACCTTTTTTTTCTTCCTTAAACAGGGATGAGGCACCAAAAGAGCAGCTTAAAGGTGCATAGCCACATTATTAGATGTTGTTTAAATGTATACGTCAGTAGCTCACTCTGGTTGCATAAAAAAGTTTTTTATGAAGGATTACCACTATCTGCTAGTGTATTCGTTGTTAGTTTAGTGTTTTATGTTTTGTTTTTGCCCTCTTTGTTAGTGAGTAAAGCCTTTCATGTTTATTTTTAATAATAACAGAAGTACGTACTGCGCATGCGCAGCAGGAAACGGCAAGGAAGCAGAAGGAAGCGTCCAACGGCTTTTAGCATCGCCCAGGGAAATAATGAAGAATGGTCCAATAAAAAAAAAATGCAAAATATATATGATTCCAAGAGGGAAAGGACTGGAATGTGGCTGGTAATACAGTATGAACGTTGGTGTTCACTGAAACGGACGCTAAACCTGCCGGGGCTCAGATATGACCGCAGATGCCTCATTTCATCTCTACAGGCTGAAAACTTTACAAGTTTTCTTGTTTTAAAATTCTCTTATTAGTTTTCCGACAATGCAGTCTTCAGTTGAGTCAGTTGAGTCCTTGATGTGAGAAGAAAAAAATTCAATGAGAGCATAATGCCACATAAAGGTAACAATATTACATTACTGTGTGCTGCACTGCATTCAGTCCCGATATTACTGTATTTGTCTTCAAGAAACCAAAATATCTTTTAATCGGATGAATTGTGTTGACAATTCAGGTTTCTTGAATCTCTGAATAATGCCCATGTAGCTCAGTGTTTTTCAACCCTGCTCCATAAGGCAAGTTTTAGATGTTTTCCTGCTTTAGCGCACCAGATTAAAATAATTACAGTTCAGCAAAAGCCTGTTAATCAGCCGTCATTTGAAATCAGATGTGCTGAAGCAGGGAAACATCTAAAACATGGAGGGCAGTCTGCCCTGAGGACCAGGGTTAAAAAAAAACAGGTGTAGAAGATGACCAGCAGCTCCTGTGGAATAGAGCTGGACAATTAATTGCATTAGCAATATAATCACACTTTAAAAAAAATGCAACTTCATAATGGCAGAGGTCTGCAAATATTCGCTATGTAACAATTAATGGATCAGACACGTTCCTTTAGGCGTCGGTAATATGTTTAAAGTGGGTTTGCCTCCACATGGAACGAAAGAGAGTTGTGGCAGTGAGATAATCTAATTGTATTACTTGTTTAGAGTTTATATTGAATATAATCTTATATAATATTTTTAACCAGAAACTTTCCAGAATCTCAATATAGCATTAAGTACTGGTCAAACTGTTTAATACATAGACTTCTTTGTTGGTTGCACTTTGCGCTATATATTCAACAAGGGTTGATGTCCAAATCAATTATTCTCTTGAATAAAATAATAAATAAAAATAAAAACAGTTACATTTCTTGTTTTAAATAGTCATTTTTTACAAACATCTTTATCTACAGACCATTTTGGTTGCTTGTGGTTAATGCAGAGAAAAGTCCAAATTAAATCGCAATTATGGTTGAAATACATCGCATTTTTGAGTTTTTGGCAAAATCGTACAGCCCTACCGATGAAGGTTGAAATTCTTGAGTTGACGCAGGAAGTACGACCTCTGCTGGGCCTTCATCCGAACAGTGTGAGGACCATCTCAGGTCCAGAGGAAGGATGGTTTCTAGCAACCGGAAGTGATCCACAGTAGACAGTGTTGTTGAGGATGGTGAAGGGAGGTGTGTCTGTGTTGGGGGGAGGGGGTTCTGAAAGTCACCCATCATCCCTACTGACATGTGGAGGCCGACACAGTGAACTGGGGGGAAGTTCTGGTTGAAGATGTCAGGGTTGATGACGTTGAAGGCCGAGCTGAAGTCCATAAACAGAACCATGGCTTTACCTCCCTGGGTGGCCAAGGTGGTACAGGATGGAATCTAGTCCCAAATTGGCTGCATCATCTGCAAACTTGTTTGCCTCGTAAGCAAACAGCAGGGAGTCCAGTAAGGGTAGCAAAAAGAATTTAAGATACTCAGTATCATGAACATGATACATGATGAAAAACGGTACATGTTCAATGTTTAATGTCTTGTTTTTCATAAAGTGTGCTAGTGATGCAATACAAAGCCACATCTAATGCTTGGAAAATGCTTAAAAGAGGCATCACTATTGTCTGTAACCAACAGTCATTGAGATTGCCGTTACTAGCTTGTTTACCTTTCCGACATCTGCGAGATTAATTCAAGACTATGCGAGCATCCATGTTCAGAGCGGGAAAAAAAGAATAATAATTTACGTTTTCTGTTGCTCTACTTCAAAGACATGTCGGAAAGATGAAAGCTAATGATCGCTAATCTAACATGCAACAAGAAAAAAGGAACAATGAGGGCTTTTTTTAACACTACTTTGAGAGGGATCAGAAAAATACAGTACTTCTGCAATTTGGTAGAGGTAATTCAGCCCAAAGATCTGCGACCGGCCTCAGTGAGTATGTAATCTACATACATAAGCATGCACTACGCCCACACATTCATTCAGAAACTCTTCTTCCTTATCATGATCATGACATATTAGACCCTTGTTTGTCACTGTCATATTTTCAGAGACTCAGCTTAAGGGAGCATCCATGTGCAGTTGGCACTCATGCATTTTTCATGAATACCCACTGGAGTTCCTTTGAAGGACTACATTCTCTAGTCACCATCAGAGTTTGGTTTTTGTGGCTGTGATATGTAGCAGAGGGTAGAAAATTGCATTGGCCCCAGATAAAGGCCACAGAAGATGAATACGCCCAACAGAAGTGGAACCTTTTAAAGTAGGCCGGATTAATTAGAATAAATTTGACCAAAACTCTAAACTTATCAGGGAAAAAAGGGAGGGGAAAAAAAATCATCATTGGAGGTTTTTCATCCTTTTAAATAGAATCACTCCCTCTCTTTTAGTGGTGTTCGAATAATGCCCTTGCTGACACAATGAACTTTTTATTATTTGACAGCAGAAGCAGCAAATGCTATCAATCTCTGCAATATGGGAGTCTGCATCAGACAGCAGCCACATTGCTCGGCCCCTGCAGAGCTGAACGTCACAGAGTCAGCAAAAGAAAGTAAGGAAAACAGAACGGGAGTGAGCCTTTCAGCCACAGAGGAAAACACCATGAAATAATGTGGGGGTGCAGGAGGAGGGGTATGAGTTTAGCGAAAAATGAAAACTGACAAAACACATTTTCTGATAAAGACAAAACTGTTAACACTGAGGTTGTAAAACTGAGGGAGGGGGGAGGGAGGGGGGAATTGAGGCAATGGTGCTGAAGTTGTGGAAAAGGAAGAATTTTAGGGTCTTTAAAAGGCAAATTCCTCATCCTGATACTCCCACTTGTTCATACAAACGCCCGAAGGCGGAGATGCTTAATTAACTTCATCTTGTTCACCTCTGAGCTCAGTTTTTCAAGAAATAGGCTCTTCTCTGCAAAATGTCAAAAATACAATTATATGCAACACTTATTCCAGATAATTCAATTATCATGAATTACGTAAAGTCTTTATTTCCAACATTGAACATCTTCAACAGTTTCATTGGTTAATTGCTTTCTTTCTATATATATGAAACTGTTATGATCGTGAATCAGGCAAACCCAGTATTCAAACCCAACAAGTGAGGTTAAGGCAAAAAACAGGATTTTAATAATGAAAACAGGAACAGGCGGGCTCAATAGTCAAAAGGGCAGTCCAAAATCCGGTACACAAAAAGCAGTCAAAAATAGGCAGAGGTACAGACAGGGCAAAGCAAGCTCGGATAACCATAGGACAGAAACTAGTCGGTAAACCGGTAAATCAGTCAGACAGGGCAGGAAAAACAGATCAGGGAACAGGCTGGCTCAGAATCAAAAAGGCTCTCGGGTTATCGTCAACAGGTCAATCAGAATAAAGAATGCTGGAACTAAACTCACCGTGGCTCGTTAATGATCTGGCAGATTGCAGAGGTTTGTGGCAGGACTATATAGGGGAGTGAACAGGTGAACAGGAGTGAAGACTAATTATAAGTGAGCAGGTGGATCTAATCAAGGCAAGAAAGCTGACAGATTGCTGAGGGGAGACCAAACAGAACTGATAAAGTGACAGGTGGAAAACAGGTAACCTAAACAGAACAACATGTCTAAAACAAAACCAAACAAGACCCCAAAAGCAGAAACTTAACTAATAAATCTGATAACATAAACCAAGACAAAACCCAAATCGTGACAGAACCCCCTCCTCAAGGCCGGATTCCAGACGGCCTCAGAAACAAAACAGACTAGCTCGGGTGGGTGGAGGGAGGTACAGGACGGAGGGCTAGAATCAAATAAATGTCCAAATAAAAACTCAAACAAAACAAGACGAGTCAAGTTCTCAGGCGGGCGTCCAGGAGGACGGCCCCGACGAGTCAGGTTCTCAGGCGGTCGTCCAGGAGGACGGCCCCGACGAGTCAGGTTCTCAGGCGGTCGTCCAGGAGGACGGCCCCGACGAGTCAGGTTCTCAGGCGGTCGTCCAGGAGGACGGCCCCGACGAGTCAGGTTCTCAGGCGGTCGTCCAGGAGGACGGCCCCGACGAGTCAGGTTGTCCGGCGGACGTCCCGAAGGACGGCCTCGGTGTGTCAGGTTGTTCGGCGGACGTCCCGAAGGACGGCCTCGGCGTGTCAGGTTGTCCGGCGGATGTCCCGAAGGACGGTCTCGGCGTGTCAGGTTCTCCGGCGGACGTCCCGAAGGACGGTCTCGGCGTGTCAGGTTCTCCGGCGGACGTCCTCGGCGTGTCAGGTTCTCCGGCGGACGTCCTCGACGTGTCAGGTTCTCCGGCGGACGTCCTCGGCGTGTCAGGTTCTCCGGCGGACGTCCTAGGCGTGTCAGGTTCTCCGGCGGACGTCCTAGGCGTGTCAGGTTCTCCGGCGGACGTCCTAGGCGTGTCAGGTTCTCCGGCGGACGACCTCTGTGAGACAGGTAATCCGGCGGGTGTCCTGAAGGACGGCCCCGGTTAGCAACGATGTCCGGCGGCCGGTGGCGGAGCAGGTCTCTCATAGGCCGGCGGCGGAGCAGGTCTCTCATAGGCCGGCGGCCGAGCAGCAACCTCGGGGACCGTCGGTAGAACCGGACCCTCAGGAACCGACGTCTGGAGAGAGAAAGAACAGAACCTGCCGCCGGACTAAAGGCTGGAGACAACGCCGGACTAAGAGCTAGAAGAGAGGCCTGGTTAAAGAGTTCAGGAGGCGTCTGGCTACAGAGTTCAGGAGGCGCCTGGCTACAGAGTTCAGGAGGCGCTTGGCTACAGAGTTCAGGAGGAGCCTGGCTACAGAGTTCAGGAGGAGCCTGGCTACAGAGTTCAGGAGGAGCCTGGCTACAGAGTTCAGGAGGAGCCTGGCTACAGAGTTCAGGTTCAGTCGGCCCCTGGCTACTGGCTTCAGGTTCAGTCGGCCCCTGGCTACTGGCTTCAGGTTCAGTCGGCCCCTGGCTACTGGCTTCAGGTTCAGACGGCCCCTGGCTACAGGCTACAGGTTCAGACGGGGCCTGGCTACAGGCTACAGGTTCAGACGGGACCTGGCTACAGGCTACAGGTTCAGACAGGGCCTGGCTACAGGCTACAGGTTCAGACGGGGCCTGGCTACAGGCTACAGGTTCAGACGGGGCCTGGCTACAGGCTACAGGTTCAGACGGGGCCTGGCTACAGGCTACAGGTTCATACGGGACCTGGCTACAGGCTACAGGTTCAGACGGGGCCTGGCTACAGGCTACAGGTTCAGACCCCGGGCTACAGGCTTCAGGTTCAGGAGGCCCCGGACTACAGACTTCAGATGCTCCCAGACCCTTTAACACCCAGAACCTCATCAATAACCCTTCCAGAACCTCCGACAAAGACAGTTTGGTCAGCCACTTGGGAAATTGGCTGTCAAGCCAAAGATGAGGGGGTAAGAGCTTCCGAAGAGGTCCAGGGGCCTCTAAGTCTCCATGGGGCTCTGGGTGCTTGTCTTCTCGGCGAGGCCCCCGACGGAGCTTGTCGTTCGGGCGAGGACCACGACGCCGCTTGTCGTCTGGGCGAGGGCCACGGCGCCGCTTGTCGTCTGGGCGAGGGCCACGGCGCCGCTTGTCGTCTGGGCGAGGGCCACGGCGCCGCTTGTCGTCTGGGCGAGGGCCACGGCGCCCAGTGTCCCGATGAGCCCCCGAGTTGCGGCCTGAAAGAGGGCTCGTCTGAACCCCCTCATCGTGGGCCTGTGGTAGACCCTCCTGGGTTCCCACGTCGCATACTGGCGGCGGACCCTCCTGGGTTCCCACGTCGCAGACTGGCGGCGGACCCTCCTGGGTTCCCACGTCGCAGACTGGCGGCGGACCCTCCTGGGTTCCCACGTCGCAGACTGGCGGCGGACCCTCCTGGGTTCCCACGTCGCAGACTGGCGGCGGACCCTCCTGGGTTCCCACGTCGCAGACTGGCGGCGGACCCTCCTGGGTTCCCACGTCCCAGACCGGCGGCGGACCCTCCTGGGTTCCCACGTCGCGGGCCGGCGGCGGACCCCCCTGGGTTGCAGCGTCTCGGGCCGGCTGCGGACCCTCCTGGGTTGCAGCGTCTCGGGCCGGCTGCGGACCCTCCTGGGTTGCAGCGTCTCGGGCCGGCTGCGGACCCTCCGGGGTTGCAGCGTCTCGGACCGGCTGCGGAGCCTCCGGGGTTGCAGCGTCTCGGGCCGGCTGCGGAGCCTCCGGGGTTGCAGCGTCTTGGGCCGGCTGCGCAGACAGTGCTGCCTTATAGCTGCCGGAGGCCGGCACTGGAGCTGAGGTAGGAGGCGGGTCCTCTGGGACAGGTGCAGGTGCCGGGGCGTCGGCTGGACCCTTGGGGACAGGATTGAGTCCACTATAGAAACCCTGGAGAGCTGCTCTATAGTGCCCCTCGACCTCCTTTAATTTTGCCTCCAGCTCCTCTGAATACCGGCAGAAAAGAGCCTCCCTAAGGTCCTTAATAATAGGGGCAAAAGCTCTTAACTGGTCCTCCAGCGCCAGATCCTCAGCATCACGGGCGCCAACAGGAGGCGCTGTGGGCTGCTCAGCTCTGGGAAGCACCGGACTCCGATCCACTGGGCAGGAAGTGGCAACGGACGGGCGCGGTACTGACTCGCCTGTCGGCCGAACAGAACGGGTGAAGGAGCGACCCACAGGTTTCCGTCCCCTCCTCCGACGGCGGGACGGCAGGACTTGCTGGAGGTTTGATCCTGTCGGTAGAGCCGGGATCGGTGGAGCCCACAGCGTTCCCTGCATCTCCTCCTCTGGAGGGAGAGAGAAAAAAAGATCCGGGCGAAGATCCCGCACCACCTCCGCTTCGACCTCCATAAACAAAGTTGGTTCTGGATAAAACCCATGGGCAGAGCCGACAGCGGTGTCGCTGGGTGAGTGATCCCTTCTATTCTGAGTTGAATCTGAATTTGTGACAAAGAGCCCTCCCAATCGTAAACTCGGAGCAGGCAGCGGGTTACTGCTGCTGCGGCTGCTGGAGAGATGGCGTCTGGGACCGACACCAGGGGGACAGAACGCCAATCTGGAACCCTCCCAAGCCATAGCGTGTGGAGGGGAAAAAAAAAAAAACCTCTAAAAACTTGTTGGGCGATAGGTTTTAGTGGGCCAGATCATTCTGTTATGATCGTGAATCAGGCAAACCCAGTATTCAAACCCAACAAGTGAGGTTAAGGCAAAAAACAGGATTTTAATAATGAAAACAGGAACAGGCGGGCTCAATAGTCAAAAGGGCAGTCCAAAATCCGGTACACAAAAAGCAGTCAAAAATAGGCAGAGGTACAGACAGGGCAAAGCAAGCTCGGATAACCATAGGACAGAAACTAGTCGGTAAACCGGTAAATCAGTCAGACAGGGCAGGAAAAACAGATCAGGGAACAGGCTGGCTCAGAATCAAAAAGGCTCTCGGGTTATCGTCAACAGGTCAATCAGAATAAAGAATGCTGGAACTAAACTCACCGTGGCTCGTTAATGATCTGGCAGATTGCAGAGGTTTGTGGCAGGACTATATAGGGGAGTGAACAGGTGAACAGGAGTGAAGACTAATTATAAGTGAGCAGGTGGATCTAATCAAGGCAAGAAAGCTGACAGATTGCTGAGGGGAGACCAAACAGAACTGATAAAGTGACAGGTGGAAAACAGGTAACCTAAACAGAACAACATGTCTAAAACAAAACCAAACAAGACCCCAAAAGCAGAAACTTAACTAATAAATCTGATAACATAAACCAAGACAAAACCCAAATCGTGACAGAAACGGATTCAATAGACTGTCATCCCCTTCGGCAAAAGATTTGGAAAAGTTCTGCTCTGACTTTTATACCTGTAGTTGACTGATTTATGGCTTACAAGCTCTCGGGACTGTAAGGGCCAGATAGCATTCCCTTTCTACAGATCATTTTCTTGAATGTCAAAGGTAGCCAGTGTTAGGCGTGACTGCAGGAAAATCTCCTTCCTCTGCATCACATTACACAAAGATTTGATTTAGAGTCTCATGCATCTGCAAGAAGGTGATAAACATGTCTTCCACAAGCTATTCTTAGGCTTTCCTCTGTTGTCGTTGTGGTTGGAAATTAAGAACATGGAGAAGACGTAGGAAAGAACACGAGGAAACAGCTCAGGACTGTGGAAACAGGTTAAACAGGATTGTGTTGTAAAGCTCGGAGACAAAAATTGGTGTCTGTAAAACTGACCATAGAGGCAGAGGATTTTTATGTGGACTCTGAAAACACCCGTAAGAAAAGCTGACACTGATTTGTTATTAAGGAATAACTTAAAAACTTCAAAATTCCCTCATCATGGCATTGGTTAAAAAGTTGGGAAAGCTTAGCAGTGTATCACAGCTTCATATTAACCGCATAATTATACAAAAAGTGTAAAAATCTGTTCAGTTTAATTTCTTTACAAATGCTGCTGTTTTGTAAAGGCTTCTTAGAAACCTTCTTAGAAAATATTACTGAACAAAGAACATCATTAAGACCAAACAGCATACAGGGCAGGCCAGAGATACAGTTATGGAGAAGTTTAGTGCAGGGTTAGATTATGGAACAACATCTCACCTAACAATACAGAGTCCACTACCAGAAAGGGGAAAGAGCTTGGCAGGGCTACAAACTAACTGGAACATGTCCATCCTCCAAAACTTAAAGGCCAGACAAGGAGAGCATAAATATGTAGAACAGACAAGACCTCCATTGTCATTCCGGATGAGGTGCAGAAATTCACAGCTCAAGTGGGATAATCTATTGTCGGGACGTCTATTTGTTGTCTACTCGACAAAGGTAGCCTTTATGGAAGAAATGCAAGAAACATTGTTATTCATTGTTAATTGTCATACAAAGTTTTCTGCAAAATCCTGTAAGAACACGGTAAACGTGGAAGAAGGTGCGCTGGTTAGACGAGACCAACATTTAACTTTTTGGATGAAAACCATCAGTGGAAAAAACTCTGAACACATCCTGCCCATAGCAAAATATGGTGGTCATAGCATCATGCTGAGGGAGGTTTTTCATGAGCAAGGACAGTGAAGCCAAAGTAGAAAAGAAGCTGAAAGATGAAAAGAGCCAAATAAAGTGCAATGCTGTAAGAAAACATGTTTGAGGCTGCAAATCCCTTAAGACTAGGGTGGAGGTTTACCTTCCTGTAAAACAATGACCCTAAACATGCAACCAGAGCTACATTGGAATCATTCACTGTCGCTTAATGCTTGCTCGGTATGAGGGATTGCTGCAAAGCCGTGGACAATGCAGACGACTCTCCCTGTGGCTCTACGCTCCTTCAGGAGGAGAGAATGCTGCTTGTCGGGACTCTGATGCAATCAACTGGGTTCCCTTATATAGGACATTTTTTGACCAATTTGTATAATATGACCCAATCTGTATAATCTGTATAATCACATGTTTCATGAATTGGCGCTATATAAATAAAATTGAATTGAATTGAATTGAATTGAATTGAATTGAATTGAATTGAATTGAATTGAGATTGGAAGTCACTGACTGGCGGATCTGGAAGAAACACAAACTTTCCTGGACCCTGGCCAACAACTAGATATGGGGGAGAGATTTTTGTTTTAACCTACAATTTTTCATCACAATCCTGGTGGTAGATTTTAGGTTTCACAGACATTTCCACCATTACAACCGGGCTTTGCTTTTTTTTTTTTTTTTTTTACAGCAACTTTTGGCGACACGTTTCACTAGCTTAAAGATGTACTCAGTTTGCTGCACATGGATTCCAGTAAGCAGAGAGATGAGGAAAACTGCCATGGCCTGCTTTAGAAAGGGAAAAAAAAAAACACTGAGATGAAAAATCATACTTTTTCCTCCAGAATGGACAGATTTTTACATGATTATTCTTCCCCCAGGGAGCTCGAGTATTATTTGTTCAGAGAGCTTGGCAGTTATTAAAACACAAAGTGCCACTATGAAACAAAACCCAAATCCTTTGCGTGCTTATACCCAATAAAATTTAAAACAGTGGCACAGAGAATAGTTGAAACGTTAACCCAAGATATACTGATACAATGAGATGAAGCTATTTATAAGGCATCGTGTCTGGACTGTGTAGCGGTAGATGAGGCATCTGATGCTGATGACAATGAACTTCTCTTTATGTTAGACTTTTCAACGCAGAGACAAGTGATCGTTAATGTTGCATTTCAATTGTTCAAAGCATTCGTTTTACAAAAATCAAGCACTTCAGTTTAAGTTTCTACTGTCTATAACATTTGATCGCAAAAAGAACAATTATTTTTTCTGTATATTATTCACCTTCATATAAAGTTTAGAAACAAACACTTGAAGTACTTACTTTATTTCTTTGCTTAACCACACACACACACATCGGGAAACATTTATACCTTCAGGTGTGTATCATATTAACTGTAATGGTGTGCATTGGGCCAGCAAATGTCTTGACCTAAATCCAATTCAGAACTGGTGGGAAGACCCGTAAAATGATGTTCACAGGCGTTCTATATTCAATCTTACTAAGCTTTGGCTATTTTGCAAAGAATGGGCAAAATACTAACACGGTCTGCATAAAACTGTCTCTGGATGTGCAAGGCTGGTGGAAACAGATCCAAAAAGCCTTGCAGCGGTAATTGTGGTGAATAGGGGTTCTACAATAAAAAAGTCAATATGTAAAAATATGTTTGCACCATACTGTGGCCTGAAGATACTGCCTACATTAGTATTTACACATTAATGAATGAAGATCATTGAAAAAAAAAGGATCAGGATCAAGCATATAACAATCCGTTCATTGTTTATTTTTGTTTATTCCAAAAGGTTGGTCACAGGGTGATAAGATTTCACCTGATCAATATATCCAACAGTTGGGTATAAGAAAAAAATAGATGTGTTTTGGAGGGATAACAGAATGGTAAGGCATAAATAAAGTTTTCCTTTTTCACACGAGGACTGAACCAAACCATTTATTGTTCTTCCTCAAACACCAGTCTTACAGTTTACCTTAAATAAAATAGATAGTTCCACAAAGCAGTGTGTTGCAACTGTGAAAAGCACAATCATTTACCAAGAGGTTGTCCTTTAATGGAGCCTTGGGACAGAATGTAGAAATGTGGAGTTATATTTGAACTAAATTTGCAGATGTTCATACCTGTAAGGAACTGCAATATTTCAAAAATTACTAATTAGAAATTCTTTTTTTTATCCACATTGTCATTCAGGTAAGCTGATTTTATGATGTCCTTAGAAAAGTGACAGGTATTCTTATAGGGAAACAAACATAATTTGTTTCTTTCATGATTGCCTGTTTAGAGAAGATGTGCTTGGAGTCAAAGCACGTGAAATGAAGACAGATTTCAAGACTACATCACAGCTAACACCTAACATGAATGTCTAAGTTTAGCCACTAATTTTTCCCCTAGCTCGTAACTGTGGCAGACGAAATTTGCTTTAGGTCAAGTCAAGTCAATCTATTTTATAAAGCCACATTTACAACAACAGCCTCTGATCTAAGTGGATATACTGCATTTAGAAAATAACAAAACTCTGAGCAGAATCCAATAAAGAATCAAACACAAAATTACTTTAAAATGTTAAAATTGGTATATTCTGTTACGAAGCTTATAGAAATATACTGTCATATTCAATAAATTAGAATATTATCAAAGTTAATTTGTTTCAGTAACCCTATGAAATAAAGTAAACACCACTATACAGATTAATTACTCACGGACTGATGTTTTATAGCCCTTATTACTGTTAATAATAAATGATTTTTTTGCTTACATAAAAGGAAAACACCACATTCAGGATTAGAATATTAACTCAAAGTGATAAAAAAAATTATTTTTAATACAGAAAAGTGGGCTTAATGAAAACTATGTTTAACACTTGCTTAAAGGTTGTTATTTTCAAAAGATACTTTTAATCTGATAAATGAGCCTCATTGGAACACATATTCCAATTTGAATATGACTGTACTTTAAGAATAGATGCACAAACTGTCGGTTTTAAAACATGATTAACAAAGTTGGTTCCAAAATTATGTGGCTACATTTGCTACAGCCCTATCACCTCTTTTCCACTAAGCCAAAAGCAGTATTAAACCCACTGCTTGTTTAGCCCCAGTTCTTTCTGTTTTCATTGTTTTAAGCTCTGATTCTAGCAGCCATCAAACTTCATCTGTCTTGGCACTAACTCTTCAACATATTCAACCAGAAAATGGCACCTGCTTTTGTCAACAGCAGAAATGTTTACGTTTAAAATTCCCGAATTATCTGGTATGGAAAAGCTGAGCTACAGTTCATAATTGATTTGATGGGTTTTTTTTCTTTGCATGTTAATCCTTGTGCTTTTAGTGATTGGGTTTGTCTGTGTAGCTTCACAGTGCCTTTAAATTGCCCGTGGGGTACAATTAAAGTTTTACTGAATTGAATTGACTTCAACAGGTATTTGTTCATGCATTGGAGGATTCCACTGGTGTTTCTATAAAGAACATGTAACCGGAAATACTGTGCAAATTTTTTTTTAATATCATGGTTTTCAAATAGTATTTGAAAGGCAGAACAGCTGACTAGTTTTAATGTTGTCTTTGTCATTATGAACAGGTAAAAATGTTAAACATTATACATAATTATCAATTAACAGGTCTACTATTCTTCCTGTTCTTCTTATTTAAATGCAAATAAAGTTGAAAGCTGTCTACGTGTGGAACATCTTGCTTTGGTGATAAAAAAAAAGTATCAAAAAACTGTTTAAATTAAAATAACCATGTCTTAAAGAGGACATTACAGTAATTTCTTTAAAAAACATTATCAAGAAGAAAGTTATTACCAGCAAAGAGTGTGACACATTGCACTAAAGATTACCAGAAGCATCTCATATATTTGTCACATGGAGCAAATGATATTTAATGTTAGGAATATCTACAAATATAGAAATGCAAGGTAGTTTTAAAAAAAATCATAATGATTTACCCATATGAAATGTAATGTGTCAGATCACATGCTTTTGTGTGGCATGATAGTACAAAAAATTTGTGTAAAATATGACTACAACAAACATTACAATCAGGCAACACCCTCAAACCTTTTACAAGTATACTTAAACTTAATTAAATATATCATCTTATTTCTTATCACTGTTCACATTTACAGCTGATCATGCAGTTAAAATAACTGTAATTTCAGCATATGTACATCCTCTATACAACAGTCTACCTTCAGCTGCATTAGCGTTCATATACACTACAATTGTTCAAAGTCAAACACCCACACTGCATTTGTCATGTAATCCTCCCTTTTCTTGTACTCTCCAAGCGGCTGGTGTAGTATTATCTGCTCAGTTCCTGGCCCAACAGTTGCATTAAAAGCACATGCCCACATTTACTCCAACATATCCTATATTTGGCTCACTTACATTGTATCTTTTGCAGAAGAGTGAACAGATTCACAACTTATTGCATCACTCCACAGCCCTCTGCCAGAAGCTGTTCTGCTTGCTGCGCTTTTCTCTATTTTGTTAAACGTACAGGTGGGTTTGACAGTTTGCTGATGCTGAACAAAAATGAGCTAGAAAAAAATATATATGATGGACAGGAGTTCACATCTTTAATGTAACACCCGGGAGAACTGAAGAAAATAAAAATGAGTCAACCACCTTCACTGGGAAAAAAAAAAAAAGATGCGAGTATTTTCCTGTTGTCGTAAGAGTTCCATAGTAAAACATGATTACTCGCATGCATTCATTGATACACAAATCCAAAGCAATACGTAACTGTTGGCTACAGAGAACAAATACAATGTGACAAATGTAAAAAAAAAAAAAGTGAGATAATTGTTTAACAAATGGAGCCAAACGGATAAATCTGAAGTATGAATTTAAATACTTTTAGAGCATATCTTTTGGCCTCACACATCAAACTTTTAAGGTATTTGATTCCTGTGTGCTGCAGGCGTAGTCATGCGTCCAAGAATATTAATAAGGATCTTCCCCAAAAATCAATGCGTTCTATATTATTTAAAATTGACACCCCTAACTTTTTGGATCATTGACAAAATTATGTTAACTAGAATTGGAGCGTTCGTTTTGGTCAGTTTAATTCCAAACAAAATAAAAAAATGTCAAAAAATTAACATATTGAATCGTGCAGTAAACTCTGTACCATTTAAACTCCTGCTTAAATGAGTAAAAATCGGATATCAGATTGAGGGCGTGTGCAGCAGGTAATCTGTGAGCTGTGTAGCCCTCCTCCAATAAAGATGAAGGAAGTAGACTGCTGCTTAATGACCAGGTCATGTGATTAAAAGGCCCCGAATAACAAGAATAAAAAGGACACTGATCACTGCTTCTGGGTGTAAACTTTGAAGTGTAAACATTAAAATCCAAAATTTATTTTAAATCCAGAACGTTTTTTCTTCTCTGTCTTTAGTTTGTTGCCTTTTGGTTGAGACTGTGGCGGAGATGTTAAGAGAGATACACCACAATTTGCAGATTCAAAAATCACTTTTCCAATAATATGCAGTGACTGTAAAGAGTGACACACACAGAGAGGTTGAACACTTCTGAATATAGAATTAAATTACAGAAACCCTGTTCTGTAAAACATAGAAGGATGTAGCTTTTTTTTCTCTACATAATTGTATGATTTAAAAGCAAATATATATTTTTTTTACTTTCTGTTAAGTCCATTCCCTTGTGCTTTAGAACTTAACTTTAAAATCACTTGTTATATATCACTAATCTAGTATGACTCAGTCTATGTGTTTTTGCCACTGTCACGCCCGATTTTCCCCATGGTGGGGCAGTAAAGGTATTTCTTATCTTATCTTACATTAGGATTAAGCACCACCAGATATATTATCCTGATCCAGGTAGAAATCATATTCACAAGACATTTTGAATGTACCTGAATCTGGATCTGTATGTTTAGAAGAACCATTAATCAGAATTTACAGGAATAAAAAAAGCTTTGCTTATTGTGTCAATTGTCAGGGTTCAATAACGGATGATTTTGATATTTCAAAAGAGCATACAATTTAATGTTATTATGCTTATTATGAAGCTGTGAAGCATTCCAAAAAAATAAAAAATAAAAACTAGTAGTGCATCACTTCAAACCTTTCAGTAGTGTAAAAAGAAGAAGCAGGTGATACAAGAGGACAGCTATGGTTATCAGATGGTTAACTAATGAAATAAAACATTACATCACTGCAGAAATCGCATCATTCCTAAAGTTAATCAACATGCAACAGAGTTAATTTAGCTTTCTCTGGCTTTTACAATCTACAGATCACAATTTAATCAGAGTTTGGCTAGCAGAGTTACTCTCATGCCTAAAGTATTTTACATTTAGCAAAACATTTTACATTGTTTTCAGAGATCTGCCAGTGAGTGAGTCTGTCATTTTCCTCACTTCTCAAAGAAGTGCTCTGTATCATCTATCATGAATTAAGTAAGAAAGCAAGTTTTTTTTGTTCAAGGTTTCCCTGAAATACAGCAATTCTGTCCTTTTCTACTCATAAGCTATTCATGAAGCGCATTTTTCTGACCTGGTGTCAAAAATGGCATTGATACTGAAGAATGAGACCTTTCTTTGTTATTTACTTACGTTAAGTGCTTTTGTCAGCACATTTGTTTCAGAGCTGGTCTATGAGGCTATTTATCGTTCCTCCAACCTGAACACAGTGTTTGTCACGACAGTTTTGCTGCTCTCTGCTGTAGATGGGTAAAATAATCAATGATAAGTAATAATTACAGTGGGTACGGAAAATATTCAGACCTCTTTAAATTATTCCCTCTTTGTTTCATTGCAGCCATTTGCTTATCAGATGGTTAACTAATGAAATAAAACATTACATCACTGCAGCAATCTCATCGTTCCTAAAGTTAACTAACATGCAACAGAGTTCACTTTGGTTTTTCTGGCTTTTACAACGTACAGAAGTCAATTTTATTTCTCATTGATGTGCATTAATTTTGCACATTTATTAAAAAAAAAGAAAAACTGAAATATCACATTGTCATAAATTTTCAGACCCTTTGCCCAATATTGAAAAGAAGCACCCTTTCGAGCTAGCACAGCCATGAGTCTTCTTGTGTGCTCAGAGTCATTGTCTTGTTGGAAGGTGAACCTTCGGCCCAGTCTGAGGTCCTGAACACTCTGGACGAGGTTTTCTGCCAGCATATCTCTGTACCTGGCTGCATTCATCGTTCCATAAACTGCAACCAGTCGTCCTGTCCCTGCAGCTGAAAAACACTCCCATGGCATGATGCTGCCACCACCATGTTTCACTGTTGGGATTGTATTGGGCAGTGCCTGGTTTTCTCCACACATACCACTTAATCTTGGTCTCATCAGACCAGAGAATCTTTTTTCTCATTTTCTGGGAGTCCTTCATGCGCTATTGAGCAAACTCTATGCAGGCTTTCATATGTCTTGCACTGAGGAGAAGCTTCTGTTTGGCTACTCTGCCATAAAGCCCCAACTGGTGGAGGGCTGCAGTGATAGTTGACTTTGTGGAACTTTCTCCCATCTCCCTACTGCATCTCTGGAGCTCAGCCACAGTGATCTTTGGGTTCTTCTTTACCTCTCTCACCAAGGCTCTTCTCCCTCGATTGTTCAGTTCGGCTGGGCGGCCAGGCCTAGGAAGAGTTCTGGTCATCCCAAACGTCTTCCATTTAAGGATTATGGAGGCCACCGTGCTCTTAGGAACCTTGAGTGCTGCAGAAATCCTTTTGTAACCTTGGCCACATCTGTGCCTTTCCACAATTCTCTCTCTCTCTCTGTGATCCTTGGGCAGTTGCTTTGACCTCATGGTTCTCATTTGCTCTGGCGTACTGTGAGCTGTAGGGTCTTATATAGACAGGTGTGCGCCTTTCCTAATCAAGTCCAATCAGTTTAATTAAACACAGCTGGACTCCAATGAAGGAGTAGAACCATCTCAAGGAGGAACAGAAGAAATAGACAGCATGTGAGGTAAATTTGAGTGTCACAGCAAAGGGTCTGAAAACGTATAACCATATGATATTTCAGATTTTCTTTTTTAATAAATTTGCAAGATTTTCTACAATGTTTTTTTTTTTGTTTCAGTCAAAATGTGGTGCTGAGTGTACATTAATGAGAAATTAAATTGACCTTTTTTGATTTTAGCAAATGGCTGCAATGAAACAAAGAGTGAATAGTTTAAAGAGATCTGAATACTTTCCGTACACACCGTATCATCAAACTGACTAGTGGATTTCTTTATATAGAAATAAGGACATACATGCATTTCTAAAAAGGACTTTGAGTGGCCGTAATCTATCGTTCCTTCACTGTGTGCTTTTTTTGTGTAAGGTCATCATGGCCTTTTAGCCCAGCTTGTGAGCATCAGTCATTTACCATCTAAATTCTTTGGTCTTTGTGCCACCTTCTCTGTTGTTCACTGTTGAATGAGTTATTTCTCTCAATCCCCCAACTGTCTACGAACAAAAATATGTACGTAGATGTGGCCGATGGAGAGAAGTTAGCAGTTTTAAAACTCTAAATGAAGTGTTTTTTTCTACATGCTTTGGAATGGGATATGATGGTTTTGTAAAGGTTCCACTGTGCTTTACCAATTTTCTCAATACACATGCAGGCTTTTGTTTTCTGTTTTATGAAGTATTTAGAACAAAAAGCATGTATTTGATAATTATTAATCGTGATGAACAGATAAATGAATAGATAAATAGACTGATTTTAGCAATATTTTTGAGTAAACTGGGTATCCCCCTTTTTTCACATTGACATGTTTAAGAAGTCATATTTAATACATTAGAATATGTGTTCTGATGAGGGTCATTCGTCATACTAAAAGTACAATTATAAAAAACCCTTAAGCAGGTAGACATACTTTTTAGGAAGTCCAAATTTCTGTATTGAAAATTTTTTTGTTGTTCTGATTTAATGTTCTAATGTTAAATGGTTTGTTTTCATGAGCTGCTAGTTCAAATTCCTTAATTAACAGAAATAAAGGCTTTAAAACATCGGCATGTGTCTAAATTAATCATCTGTTTCACTTAGTTCTCCGAAGGGCAGTTCGTTTGCAGCAAGTAATAGTAGTAGCAGCCATCACATAATCAAAACAATACATACAATAGACAAGACAGAAGGATAAGAAGCGACTTATAAAAGTTTAAAGAGATCCATCTAAAAAGGACATTTGTGAAAGACATAAGAATGGAGCTAAAACTTGAAGTAAAGGGTAAAGTAGTAAGTACAGTTTTCATTATTATTCTTGTTTGTTGCAGTGCTTTTAACCCATATAATGATCTAAGTGCCAAGACCAATTGAAAAACCTATTTTTGTTGTTTTTTCTAGAAAATTGAATTTTATAAATCTTAGAATATGTCTTCAGTGTAGAATCCCTCATTTGAGGTCTCAGCGGTCTAAACTAGAGATGGCATGACTTTATTAAAAAAATAACAATTTAATTTGTCTCCAAAACATAACCAGATATCAAATTCAGATTTTGTCATTTTTTTCCAACCTTGACTAGCAAAAGTTGGTTTAGTTCAAAAGCTAACAAAGAAAATAAAAAGGAAAAAAATATATATATAGAATGATGCCTGAAGTTATAGTTGTGTTTTACATTTTATTCTAATTATAATTTTTTTATCATTACACATCAAGAGTATGAAGAAATATGTAAAATCAATTAAGAATTGCTTTTTTTGGACACATCAAAGCAGCTGCATCTGAAGTCAGATCATAGGAAACTTCATCACCATCTGTACTTGTAGCCACCCACACACAGACACACTGTCTCTGCCGAAGCAGCTGACAAGAAATTGGCCCGAATTGATCAGCCGCGCCATGTGACTACTTAACATTCTTTAGCCGTCAAAAGTCCTCTAATTGCTTCATTGATGCTGTTTTCTCAAACAGAACATGAGCCTGGCATTTCATGCCACTAGAAGAAGAAGAGAAACCCAGGAGAGTGCTATAAAAGTGTCTTCTCTTCAGGTGTTTTCCCCCAAAAACAGAATATGAAATGTTTGAGTAAATTAAGTTAACTTAAAAAAATATATTTAAAAATCGTCATCTCTAAATTCTTCCTGCATATAGACACATTATCTATATGCAGGACTGCTAAAATAATCCTAAAGTCATCTAATAAAGTCACTATTGGAGAAGCAGTTATTTTTATTCTATTGTCCATCATAGCAGAAACCTATTATTCATTTCATTAAACTATTAATATTTGAGTGTGACAGGGGCCTGTCTTTAGGAACCTTCCACCATGAGTGTGTTATGTCAGCTGAGCCTTGCACGGCTTGACTTGGGTCTGTGTGCACCGCATCCAGCATCTTAGCCGGAGGCGCTTTCCATGGGAGGATGGCTTCCCAGATCTCTTCATCATCTGGAGTGTGCTAGACATGTGTGTAATGGTCTTTCTCATGCCTCACTGCAGACTGTCTTCAGTCTGAAAAAAACTACAGAAAGATTTGGATGGCAGAAGGCTTGACAAACGCTCTTGCCCAATCCCCCACTGGTCCGGTGGCCTTTTCGCAAATAGATGCTCAGGCAGCGTGCACAGGTTGAAGGCACTTGAGGAAAAACATACACATATGTCCACACTAGAGCACACGCACAACGGGAAAACAAAGAGGCAGAGTTTGTTTGCAGTTTCTCTGCACTATTTGGCATTTGTAGACTTTAGTGTCAGGCTGACAATCACTATAGGTCAAACCAAATTGCCTGTTGTCTAAAGTGTCTTGAGAACAAGCCTGCCTAAATAATTACTCACTCAAGCATGCACCAGCTGTAAGTGGAGAAACGCTGGGCTTTTAGTTTTCGGAGTGTATAATATGTCCAACTGAATGAATTTAACGATACCCCGGTAAAAAATGTGAACGTCCTAACAGGATCTCACTTCTCTTCAGCTAAACAATACACCCTGTTGACAATCGATCTGTGCTGCTCAGCCAAGCTCACGATAGGAAGTACCCAGACTTCCTGTGGACTATTATGCTTTGTGGGCAAAGCCTGCTATTTTCTCTGCCTGACATCAGTCTATTTCAGCAGTCATCAGTAAGCATCTGTAATCCCTTGGATAAGTGTGGGAATGATCAGGCTTAAAAGAGAACACCAGAATCACCAACACTGGCCATGAATGTAAAAAAATCTACAAATCCTCTCCTCAAATGATCAACAAAATTATATTACATCAGGGACCAGAAAGAAAGGGGGCTTTCATGATAAGCGGACATTTGCGATCAGAAGTTTGGCACGAGCAGAAAATGTCTACGTCACGCAAACCTTTTGCTGTCAGGTGTTCGTCAAAAAATTTGATGTAAATCGTGTTTAAAATGTACATTGCTTAAGTACAGATGGACGAATGATGAAATCATCTAGTTCACTGATCTGCAAAGGTGGCCATAGAAAGGTTAATCAAGCGTGTGAAGGTCAATACTGAATCAATATTCCATTTTTTCAAAGCAGCATTAGCACATGCCAAAAATCACCATAGTTACATGGAGGTTAAAGACGTCAGTTGACACTGTTAGTTTCCACTATGGTTCCACTCTTCTATTAGATAAAAAGCTGTTTAGCAGCAGGTTGGTTGGTTTTGTTGTTCTTTTTTTGTCTCTTTCTGCAAGTATATTATCTTGTTCTCTTTTTTTTCCCTCTGCTCTATTTTGTCAACTTTTCTCCCTTTTAACATTTTGCCTCATGTGTTGCCCTTCCTTTTTTTCTTTTACATTTCCATTTCTGTGTCCATTGAATTTGAAATAATCCCAAAATAATATCTAAAGTTTTTTGCATATATCAAACGGAGCACTATAGTGAAAGCAGTAATGCTCCACTTGTGAAAGTAAATCTTTTTGGGCTCTCTCTGGCATTAAGACAGCAATTCTTAGTGCTACAATGCCAGACAGGACACGTTAAAAAAATAGACATAAAAAATTATAAATAAATAGTGCCTTTCTGAAAATATCTAAAAGAAAAGAGAACCTCGATTAAAAATGGTAGTTTCAATTTCATTTGACATTAAAAGAGACAGTGGACGGATTGCTTTCATTGAAATTCTTGGAAATGCAATTCTTACAGGACCTTATGTGAACTCAAAGTACCGCAGCACTAGTGAAGTAATCTCTGGGGTAGTTTCCTCAGAACACAAAGATCCTGCCTGAAAAACTGAGTGTGTCTTATTATCACTACTGTTGACAGCATCCTCCCATACTGTATGATGCTGCAGTGTTCCAGATGTACAACTGCAGACAGAAAGACTCTCCAGAGGGTATTTAAGGCAGCTCAAAACATTATTGGTAGTTAGTAGCAACCAGAGGATATTAAACTAAATCTGATGCTTCCATTGAGCTACAAATATTATCAAGGACCCTTCTCTCCCTGGAAACAAACATTAAGCACTGCTGCTTTCTGGAGGGTGATAAAGGGCCCTAATCCAGGTCCCCACCAAAGCCAAAAACAGTTTTTACTTTTTTATTATCTACTAAAATAAAAATATTACTATTCATACCTTTTATTATGTAGTCTTCAGACACCGTAAGTCAATAAGTGCTGTACAATGTCTGCACTGGTTTCTGTACACCGACTTTTTGGGGGGTTTGTCCAGAGATGATTTCCTTTGATAGAAAATTGACCAATATGTCAGTAAGATTTGATTGAAGTGACTTTGCAAAGTGATTAGAGAGGAAATGTGTAAATAAAATTTAACTGAATTAAATGAAATTAATGTTTGCCCACTCTACCTCGCAAAAGTTCTCCAATCAGATTGTGAGGACTGACTTTTTGTCAGTAGCTCTCTCTGGTTGCATACAAAGTTTTTATGAAAGATTATCACATCCTGCTGGCGAATTAGTTGTTGTTTTATGCTTTGTTTTTGCTCAATTTGTTAGTAAATAAAGCCTTTTGTGTTCATTTATATTATAAATGAACACGAAGTATAACTCTGTGCATGCGCAGCAGGGGATAAGACAAGGAAGCGGCTAACGGCTACTAGCATCTCCCAGCGGAACAATGAAGAACGGTCCAAGATCCAGTGAAAAAAAACGCAAAAAAATAATAATTTCAAGAGGGAAAAGACTGGAATGTCGCTGTGAATACAGTATGAATGTTGGTGTTCACTGAAGTGGAAACTAAATCTGCCGATGGCCCAGATGTGCCCGCAGAGTTGATTGACGTGAGTAAATGTTCTGATATTAACGTTGTTGTAGATCAGTGCATTTAATTAATACACCGGTTGGTCTTTGATCACGGGGAGCTGCCGATTTACTGCGAGGCATTGCAGAGGGTCAGGCTCGGTCCGACATTATTTAAAAGTGATTTATTAATCAAGCAACCGTCATTATGATACTTCTGCGACACTATCGGTAGTCTGTTTATATATGCTCATACATATTTTATTTAGCCTCAAAAAGGACCATTAAAACACTATCAGGATGGACGCTTGGTGTATATAAGCTTATTTTATCATGGCCTTTGGTCTTTTTTAAGCATATAACATAGGCTATATACCTTTAAACTAATGTTAAGGATGTGTCATTTCCCTAATTAGCTTTTATTAATCATTCTTTGTGTAAATTTAGATGCCAGAAAGGAGTTACATGTTGTTGCTTCTCTCCTTGAGTTTTCAGGCCACATGTTTTCCTACCTCGAATTTGTTTCTTTCTGAGCACCTTGTAATCTGTGCAAATTAAATGATTTGATTAGATAATTTCTCTCTGCTGTATTAGATTTGTGAATTATGGGAAGTTACTAAAAAACTGTCTAGAAACGAACAAATCTAACTTTAAGTGATTTGACAAATCTTTAAGTCACAGTAAAAAACAATGGTTCATCTGAATAAAAATGCATTTCTTTTAAGCTGGCTATTTTTATGTTGCAAATTGGCATGTGGAAAAATAGAAAAATTAAATTACCTTTATTAACCATAATAGTGTTGTTAAACCTAACTTTATCAGTTTTAATATCCCAGCTCCGTATAGCTGGGGATATTAAAACTAATATTTTTGCTTTGTTCTTTTGCCTTTGTTTTGCTATGTTTTATATTTATATTTATAATAAAAAACAATACCATTATGACTTCAGCAAAGACATCAGTCTCTATCTTGGAGCATTCTTTGCTGGGTTCATCCCCCTAACACAATAGACACACATTTTTGGGAGCTCTGGGATCCCGTACAAATGTCGATACTAGACTTACTAGCTGTCACTGTTACCAGGCTTGTAACTGAGAATCGTCTCGGTCTGTGACACTTTACATGATGGTACTGAGTTATGATGCATGGTAGCCTACTTGTTGTTTGTGATGCCGTGCACACAACTTTTTCCAACTTTGTGCACACCTCTATATCACGGGATGACAGGGCTTCGCTGTCTCGACTGTCATCGTAGGATGCAGAGTAAATGCATGTAAACATCGTGGTAGCAGTATGCTTGTTGTGGTAACACGAGAGGGAAATATTGCCAAAAAGCTGGGGGGCTTGACCGCGCGATTCACACAGTTTCATCGCTACATGTGCTTTACTTTTCAATTTTAACATACTTTCTGGTTGGTGTAAAATATCAAGTCTGTTCGGGTCAAAGGGTTTAAGGTTGAAGTGAAGTCACAATTCACAGGTGTGAAAGTCCGAGTGAGGTCCAACATTTTTTTTTATGATTTCATCAAGTCACGTCTAATGTCATTAATTTGTGATTTGAGTCAGACTTGATTCTAGGTCACACAACCCTCTTCCTCAGCCTAGACATACGGACCTCACAGAAGATCGCTGTTACATGCAGGGCATAAAAAGCAGTGGTGCCTACAGAACATTTTCTCAGGAGGGGTCCTCATAGGTCCATTAAAAAAATCTTGAGGTGGCACACCAAAATCAAAAGTCCTATTTTAGATTTCTATAGTATACTGATTTAGATTTCTCCTTTATTTGTATGTTTGTTTTCCATGCAGTGTAATTATAGAAAGGTTGTGGAATGATTTAGCCTTATCATTATCATTTCTTTTACATTTTTTTCCAACTAAACAATTTTTGTGAAGTAATATTGAATTTCATTTTTAGTCATCTTTTGCATGGTTGTATGTGTCGTTTTTTTGTTGCTGGTTTTTTTTTATCAATACTCACGAAGAAGAGTCAAAAGTAAAGAATTATCTCCACTTACCTTTGGAGATAATTGACTTTTATCATTTTATGCTTCAACATTTCTCACTTGATAAAATTACAAATGCGAATTACTTGAGAGTTTTTCTATTTCATTTCAGTTAATTGAAAGTCATCATTAGCAGGTACACGCCGAAGTGCTTTTGGATGCAACTGAAGAGACTTAAAGCAATTAACCAGGTGATGCAGCATCTACAGATATGCTGCAACAGTGATCCTGCGCACCATCTGATTGAATCAACCCCGCCCGATATTAGATAAGCTGCTACGACGGGCTCTGTCCCTGTTCAGTGGAAGTCTGTTTGAAAGGAAGGGCGGCCAACGATCTGCCAGAGAAAATGAAACATGAGCTCTCAGATTCATCGGCTTTCCTGGCAAAGATTCCCAGCAACACAGAAGGCATCTTAAAGGAATTTTACAGCTACAATATCCTCTGATATCACCTTGGAAACTGTGTGATCTTATATATCATTGCCAGATAGGTGAGTCTATTTATAAATAGGGGACAAAAAATACTTATTAAGGAAAAAGCCCCCTTAATTAAGATTCTAATTAATCGGTAATGTTGGGTCAAATGTTAGCGATGAAACATGCTTTTATTATGGCCTGACTGAACACTCTGACTCAGCTCGCTGATCTTCTAACAGTTACATGCTTATATTGAAACATTTTGCAGACAGGAGTCTCTCTCTTAATTAAAGCTGGAGTAGGGAGTTCAGAGAAAACCGTGGACTAATGGGCCTTCCACACAGGACGCGGTGAAAAAGTGCAAGCGCAGCGCAAGCCGCAGTCAAAGTTCGACTCTGCTGAACTTTGACCCAGGCGCACAGTGACATATACATGCACGGCTAACAGAAACTGGGCCATCCGACAGTCGGTCAGAAAGAGCAGGAAGCAAAATGGGGGAGTATTCCCTGAACTGTGTGATACAAGTTTGAGGTCGTATCGCTGTGGAAACGGAGCTCTTTAACAAGCTCTCTGGACCTGAGGGTCTCGTGCAACCACAGCCGCTTCCTCCTCACCGCTCTATTTCTCCTCACTAGTAGAGTGTGTTTCTATTTGCTGCTGACAACAAAACAAATGACAGCCAACCCAGCGCCGAACAGCCAGCGCAGCAGCAGCAATATCGCACATTGGCGTTATGTGAGCGGGTCAGAATGATTGGCATGTGGGAGAACCAATAGATAAGGAGATACCCCCAGTATTTGAGGGACAGAGGGGAATGAGAGCAGGACCTAAACTCTGACAAATCGCTGCACTTTGGTGCAAAGAGCAGTGATTGGTTAGAGTTTTTACAGGCCTGCAGCTCCCAGAGAGATCGATTGTTATTACATCCTTTTTCTGAATACATAATGTATTTGACTACTGTCAGGATGGAAGGATGATTTTATCCAGTATAATAAAAAGTGTTTCTGTACAGGATTACCAACTATGGTTTTAAGTTTTCTTCCATTTCTCCGCACAGCTGCAGCACACCGTCAAACTTGAGTTTGGAACGACGGTACGCACGGTGTGGGGGAGGGGCGCGAGCAGCGTGTACAACAGCATGAATGACACTGCTAAGACACTCGTCTTTGCTCTGATTGGTCGTTTCGTTCCGGGAGCGCTGTATTTCTGCAAATGGCAGTAGGAACACTGGGAGGAGCCAGAGGAGCTTGATGTTTTCACAGTTTATCTCTCTCATATTATACTGTTAGAACAAAGTGACAGTTTTAGCAGATATGTAACAAATACATTTTTATAAAGGTTTACTATTGAAGCTTTAATGTTGCAGAAAAAAAGAACGACCCCCGCTTTGTTTGCTCTGTTGTTGAACAGAACTTTTATTTTCACTCTCCAGCTTCCTCAACTCAACTCTGTCAGATGTAGTCAAAGATGTAATGCTTGAGCAGACTTTGGAGTTTTTACAACATTGTCTCTAAAACTTGCTGTGTTCCCTCTTAAAGGTGTAGTGGACAATATGTTTTAGCTTCAAACTGTCTTACAAGTTTATGAAAAAAAGAGGAAGGCCTCAGAATAAAAAAAATAAGACCAGAATGTACTTGGGAGATTCTTTTCACATCCCCCTGACGAGCGAAAGATCGGGTAAGCTGGTTCCCTTGACCCCACACCTCATTGGCTGTATCTCTATCAGTTGACTGTGGAATGTTTTGAGCAATGAAGTTTAATATAAGAGTTTTCTTTCCACAGGTAACATCCTATCACAGTACTACACTTGAGAGTTCACTATTCGTTCACAAACATTTGTACAAGCACTTAACAAGTGCTTAATTTTAAACACTTGTGTCCATGAAATGTAGTGACGTGGAAGGGTGACTTAAGTACTCTTGACAATATAGAGATTCCACATTCTGTTGACTCCCTTAAAACATGTATCTTGAGCACGTGAAACATGTGATAGTGATTTTAAGCCAACTTAAAGTCAACAAACTCTCCTCTGTGTTCCCTCTCTGCAGATTACATGTGCACTACCATCATATATATATATATATATATATATATATATATATATATATATATATATATATATATATATATATATATATATATATATATATGAATTTATATGCATGTACTATCTCAAACTCAAGATTATGCTTATGTCATTTTTTTAATGATTTTTATTTTTTGTGGTACTTGTGTTTGTATCATGTTTTTGTATTTTCTTCCTATATCATCCTGTTTGGGTTTTCACAATAAATTATCATAGAAATTATTAAAATAGTATTTTATACAGTCATAGCTGGATTTTTGCTAAGATTGCCTTGAAACGGACCGAACAGACACAACTGTAAAGCTTTTTGTTTTGATGCAGATTTCCAACAAAAGTTTCATCCTTTTGGACGTTTCATTTATTTAACGTTGTTTATATAAATTGGAAAAAACAAACAAACTTCTTGCAAGTTAGACATCCACTTTGGATTTAAACCCAGAAACCCAGACTCACATACAAACATACGAGTGTCTGGCATCTCGGAAAAACAGACAGATGGCTGAATGTCTGGATCTGGATCCTCAATGGAGCTTTGTCAGTGCTTTAAAATACAAAAATGTTGTTATGTCTAATTTGTCTCAAGAATGAGATGGCTGTATTTGGCAAGGGAAGATAATAACTAAACAAAATGTGATTATGAAGTAAAACAATTATGTGGGAACAAACAGCTTGTGGCTCAGAGAAATCCTGCACACCAGCACCTGCCTTCGCTAATGCAGCTTTTATTGCATGAAAAGCAACAACAACAAAAAAAGAGAATCAAATCACACTTAATAAAAAGGATCTCAAGGAATGATATGAGGAATGGCTCTCCATTATAAAATCATATAAAACTGTTCTTACTATTAAAATGCATGTCTTGTAGCAATGTCTGCTGTCAGGATTTTTTTTCCCTGAAGAATGAGTCACTATGAATCTTCCTCATCAAGGAGCAAAATAAGAGGAAAATCAGCAATAATTAAAATAGAAAACCACGTTATTGAGTGCAAAGACGGCACTTGAAGCATATTTCATCAGTTAATTAGTTTCGTTAGGTCTGAATGAAAATTGTATTATTTTCAAGTCAAAAATCTAAATGACAAAAGATTTGAATGAAGACTGTGGCATTAAAATCCCGACAAGACCTTG
Source organism: Fundulus diaphanus (assembly GCA_037039145.1). Taxonomy (NCBI): domain Eukaryota; kingdom Metazoa; phylum Chordata; class Actinopteri; order Cyprinodontiformes; family Fundulidae; genus Fundulus; species Fundulus diaphanus. The sequence continues at coordinate 10,307,848 of CM073126.1, forward strand.
TCTCATGCAGGGATTACTTATGAATTAATACACTGTGCCAAAGGCAACTTTAAGGCATTAACTTTGTGCACCAAATGTCTGCAAAACTATTTGCACAAGACACAAATCTAAAGTGTTCACATACCATATCAAGGGTGATCAAACACGACCATAAATGTAACTTGTGGGGCCTGTTTTTGTAGGTAAGGTCAAACAACAATATAATACAATTCAGCAGATACTATTAGGTGGGGAATTTTAAACTTTGATCAAATGCTTTATTGAAAACAAAAGCCTGGGTTAATCTGCAGCTTGTCAACCTGATCATCTCTTTGTTTGGATTAGCATTTTTTCTCTTATTAAAATCGTAAAGTCATTTTCATTGAACTGTTGTTATTGGAAATGATAGAGGCATCTGCTCAAATCAAAAAGAGTGTATTTAGGGTGTGAGGGGTATTGTCATGATGTATTGAACTTTGTGTTATTTTGTTCATGCACCCAGAGGTATCAAAAGTATTCACATCTATTATTCAATAGTATAGATACTAGTATAGATACTAGAGTTTAAAAATACTTCTGTAGAAGTAGACATATCAACTCAAACCTTCTACTCAAGTAAAAGCATAAAAGTACTGGATATAAAACTACTTAAATTATTAAAGTAGAAGTAACCCCCAAGCCCCCCCTCCACCCCCACCCTATTACTATGATCGTGTAGTATGATGTTAACATTGAACAAAGATTGGGATTAGCTGTTTGACCCACATGTACGTCCATTTAAAACGAACCATTTCCTACAATGCAAATATATTAAAGGGATCCATGACTAGTTGAACATGTTGGCCCAAATATATTGTAATTTTCCTATTCCTAACTTAACAATTGCTGTTTGTGGTAAGTAAAAACTGATAATTACTTTAAAAATGTCCTTTTCTTTGTTATATCTTTCACCCATGGAGGTCGCCATTTTTTTCACCTGCGCAATGCATGCTGGGTTTCTGACGCGGTTAGGTCCTACTGGACTGGAAACTACAGAGGAAGGTTAACATTACCCAATATGTTTTTTATGTTATTGTAATGATCTATGTTTTTCATGTTAAGCTGAGGTTGTTCTAGTTATAACCCTCTATTCTACTTATGTAAGGTAACAAAGTATTTGTACTTAGTTACTTGACACCTCTACATGTACTTAAATTTCTGAAGCTTTTAAAGTTGCAGTCTTTCATTTTTTTTTTTTGATTTGTAGCTTTTTTCCTGTTTTATTTTGTTTAGTCTGCTCCATTCTGCGCTGAATTCTCTTCACTTCCTTGTGTCTTTGTCTCCCTTGTATATAAGTCATTCTTGTGGAGTTGTACTCTGTTTGTTGTATTTTCTAATTTCTGAATCTGGCTTGTTTAGTTTCTGTTTAGCCATTCTTCATTAGTGTCTTGTTCCGCTGATCACCTCTTCTTCGTACATGTTCCGCTCTGTTTTTGGATTATTGTCTCTTTCTCTTGCCCTTTGTTTTGCGTTTTGGATGTTAAATGAATGTTACAGTTTTAATCCCATTCTCAATATCTAATGGAAAATACTTTATTGGCATTACAGCAATTAAACATTTGAGATATTTGCAGACTAGTTTTTGCATGTTTCCTCTGGTATTTCTGATGACTGAACTTTGGTAATGAGCTCCAAGAGATTGGAAAGCCTACTTTCCATAATGCTAGTCTTTAACTCTGATTTTTGCAGGGCCAATCCAACAACAACAACAAAAAACATGGTCGTAAAATTCAAAGATCACTTTAAGTTAAAATCTGCAAGGGTTATAAATCATTTTAACCGTGGAGAAATTGCGAGAAATTTCCATGTGAACTTTTGTGTCTCCCCCTTTAAAACTGGCAAAGAAAAAAACAAAGATGGCTACATGTGTTTTTATTTTAAAAAGAATAAAAATTGTATTTGAACAATGTGTAGAAGCCCCATATATAACACAGGACTTTTTGGTTAAAAGCTGAATATTTTCAGATTTCATTAAACCAGAAAAAAATGAAAAGCTATCCATAAAATATATACTTTGTGTTGAGGTCGAAACAGCCTGACATCATTGGTGAAAGCAGCCGGTCCACAAGTAGCGTTAAATAACCTGGATGATGCAAAAAGATCCACTGGCATCAATCAACAGGTTACCATGTCTGATGATATCTGGCCAATCAAAGACGAAACTTTCTAATTAAATCTGCTACTTCCTGCACCTTAAATATCAAAGAAAAGATTGTTGTAAAAACAAGGTTTAACAGCTGCTCAGTTACTCAGTCCCACATTCTGGTAATGGCATAGCAGGAAAATAATAATAGCAAAGGACGGCATACAGAAGAGGGGAAGATGGCACTGGAAATGACAGAAAATGGAAAAATACCACCTCCCCGCACCAAGCAGGATTATTATTTGCAGCTTCCACAATGACTTACAGTACTCTGGACAAAATCGCTCTCATTGTAAAAATTACAAAGTACCTGCGCTCTCAGTGTCCATTTTCAGTGTCTGCTGGTTTTCACATTTTAGAGGCAAAACAATACATGTTAGATTGTAATTAATAAAAAATGCAAGCCCTTGTGTTTAAATGTGATGGTAATTTATACCATGAAACGTGTCTCTGTAATTTTGCTTTAAATTATATACACAAACAAGTTACCTTCACTACTATTTCACCCTGATATTTAAACATGACACCTTGTTAAGGTAAACTCCATGTAAAAAATATGAAGTAGTCATTGTGAACAATCATGTTGTCAATTGCTCACTAAATGAAAGGGTTTGGTTGACGTGAAACGCCTCGATGAGCTCGGGCTAGTTAATCTTGATATATCTGTCACTCCCCCAAATGAGCAGCTAAATCAATCTTGGCACCGGGCCGTCATTAAACTGTGTCACTGGAAGGTTTATGAGGGGAAATAGAAACCATCAGAACAAGGTGAGACGAAGCATGAAATTTCATGACCCATTTTTGGGGTTTTCAAAATTCATCACACCATGTAGAGGGAAAATTAAGAGGTGTACTGGATATTTAAAAAAAAAAAAATACAACCATGTAATCTGCTTTAATCCAGAATCCTTAGAAGTGATGAAATGCACTAAAAGGGTAACCCATTTTCAACAAGGAGGTGAGTAAAATCTGTGTACGAAACATAAATTCACGCCTTAATAACATTGCAACATGCATTTGATTTTAAGGACCGTGTGTCAAAATCCTCAAGTCATTTTTTCTTGCACGTATCTATGAACAGTTCGTGTGGGCAGCAGATCCAGGAGGGAAACAGAGACATCTCCCCTGACAGCTCTCTCTGGGAGATCCCATCGTGACTCTTAAATTAACTTAGGAAGCTGTCTTCAAGTAATTCAGCAGGATGAAACATTGCCAGAAACAATATGTTTTAGAGAAGACTTCCTGTTTAATTCGGGTTGTTTAGTTTTGTCAAAGCTTCTAAACAAGAAAAATAAAAGATAAAAAGATAAAAAAAAAAAAATTCCCCTGCATCCTCAGTCAGGATCAGGCTTCTTCTGCGTCTTCCCAGCAGAGATACAAAGAAACATTTGAGGTTTTGTGGCACATTAGTTAATCATACAAGCTGAACATTTAATGATTTTACTCAAATGGACCGATACTATGATGGGTGGAGTCAGGAGCAAAAGATCAACCGGGGGCAAATAACCATCAACTTGCAGAGAGGGGTTGCAACCAAGCAGATGGTGAACACCTCTGGAAACAGAGGATTCGGTGCAGCTCTGACCATAAGACAGCTGCAGAATGGAGCGGCGTGCTCACCGAAGGAGCTGAAGAAAGACACTGCTGGCACGTCATCCTCTGTAACGGGTTTCTGTGCAGCCAGGCTATTGCTGCAGGTGGATGCTTTGAATCAGATCGACACTGATGGCTCTTACCTCGCATGCTGTTATGTAATTGCAGCTTTACTATAAGTGTTTTTTTTTTCAAGGACTCACTCAAAAATGAGTCATGACACTAAAAAGAAGGGAAAAAATGACACTAACATGTGCCACTCCAGGCTAAACTAGATTAGAAAAGGGGATTTGTAAAGCTCTTCTTACCCCCCAAAATATCTTTGCTTTTAAAATGCACCAACTGAAGCTTCTTTATGTTTGAAAAATGAGTCACTGCTCAATTATGACACATCTTGCTTGACTGTATTCAGCACGTATTTTCAAAAACAGAGTATTTGCAGCTTTAATGCGTCTTACAGCGCATTTCTCAACATTACTGCGCAATGTGTGATGATTATCCAGAAAAAAATTTTAATACAATTTATTGTAATTTCTAAGTGAATATGACAGCTAGTTGTAATTTGTAGTTTAGATTCCATCCAAATAATTAAATCAACATATTTTACTTCTTTATATACGGATTGAGTTTTTTTTTATGTACCTTCAGAAAATAAAAGGTAAACAGTTTTATTTAAAACAAACTAAAACATAAACTTGACCTCTCTGTTTCAAACAATGAACTCAGCAAGTTTCCTCTTCAGTGTAAATTTAAAAACAACACCTTGAACAAAGGGGTTGGAAGAAAACAGAAGGACTTGGCTGCTGAAGATCCCTGTATTCTGGCTTGAAAGAAAGATGTTTCCTTGTATTGTTCTCTAAGTTTATAATTTATTACTCTTTAAGTCTTTTATGTGTGAAACCAGCCATTCTGTGAATGGGATTCTTTGTTCAGGGCGGCAGCGAACTGTACTGTCAGAACAAGGAGCCGGCGAAATGATTTCCAGCGAGCATTAAAGGGTGGAACTCTCTGAGCTTCTTAAACCTTGGTCACTGCCTGACTTCTGAGCTACTGATGTGCACCAAGGAAGTCAAGGAAGTAAATGTATAAAAACAGTTTTCGTTTCCAGTGAACAGAAGCCATGCAGGCTTTTGTAATGGTTGAGCTGTGAGGCAAATCTTTTTTTCAGAGCCTCCAGCTGAGCTAAACGGGTTCTGTAATCTGCCTTGTAGGTGATGTGTGGCAACTTTATGAGCACATCTGCAAGGCAAATGAATAATGTAATCATCTGACATAGCTTGTCTGTGATCATGAATTATCCCTTCCCTGAATGCTCGTCACAGCAGCTCCCACTTCTCTAAACAACGCTGAAATATTCTTGGGTTGCAGCTGTAAGACCCTGTGTTGGAATTACATAAGGTTAAAGTAAAGTATTCATGGAGCTGCTTTGGACCACATCTGTATGCATCTGTGTGTGCTGAGGAAACACTTTACAGTAAAACTGCCAGCTACTCTGAGGTGGTGGATGCTGCTTGGCTGAAAGGAGTTCGCTTGCAGATGCCTCTGGTGCACGTTTGCTTCTCTGTGTCAGTCGATTGGGAGCACACTGTGTGTCCCTTAGTGCTGTATGGCTGTGCAAATATGCACTAATATGCATGACTATACGTCAAAGAACAGGCTTGTCTTCATCAGTATGCTGAGACGGTATTTATGTGCAAGCGCTGGCTCCATTCAAAGCAAACATTCATGTCTGTCTGCAGCGCTAGGGAAGGCAGCGCCGCTCTCTGCATCTCGGGTCCTGCAGCAAACGTCTTGCTGACACAGACGACATTATGAGAAGGCTGTAAAGTTGAAAAGCTCTGAAACGTCAGCAGGTCCAGCTGAACCATCTGGGATCTTGTTGACCTAAATACATTCCCCGGTAGCCATAACTCCAAGTCTCGACCTCAGTGACCACACAGCTCTCCCGCCATTAAAGATTTACCGTTTGGCGTAACCAGGCAGCCATTTTTATCTCGTGTTAGAAATCGACACCCTTTTTTTTTTTTTTTATTTCCATAATGGGGAGAGTTGATGCTGCATGATTGGCCAGAGAATTAGAAAATGTTTGATGTCAATAAGGTGATACAGAAACCCCACTGGTCGTCAGCAGTTAAACCCCAGATCACGTCCATCTACTCGACGCGCTGACAGACTGGATTTGCAACGGTAATCCGCAGCTTTCTAGATATAAGACCAGGAATTGCTAAAGTATACAATGAGGCTAAAGGGAAAGGAGATCAGAGAAATGTAAATTTGATATGCAAGGACGTGCATTAATGAAGAAGGAACAAACGGCGTGTTAATGACAAAGGATTTTCTTCCATGTGAGAATAGGATCAGGAGCACGCTGCAGGAGACGCTCATTACCGCGGCCCACACTGAGTACTACCTGTGAGAGCTAACATGCTGGAATATTTCATCCATGAAAGACAGCAGCGCGATCAGGAACAACAACTTTGCACACTTGCTTTTGTTTTCCGGGGCCCAGAACGGCACCGAACTGGAAAGCGGAGCCACAAGTTGAACTCTTAAAAGATGGATGAATGATACAGAAAACCTGAACGTGTGTTTTAAACTGAGTTTACTGACAAAGCTGGAGGCTTTCACAAGCGGGAAACATCCCATGAGATTTGTAATACTTCTGAATCACAGAGATTATCAAATAATACACAGACTGCAGGCTGTTCCTGGAGAATTGCATTAACTTATACATAAATAAACATTAAACTAAGTATGTTTCAGTTTCCTTCTAATGAAAATTCAGAGCGCAGCCAAAACATAATTTTCAAATAAAATTGATGAATGGATTTGTTAAACTCGTAAGCTATAATTAAAAAATAAAGGTTTATGTGTTTTTGTTTTTTGACATAGTCTCGTGACATTTTACCACTTCATTTTTCCTTTTTAGCCAATGTTGTTTTGCTTACATTTATTTGTCAAGTGTGCAACTCTGTGTGTCTCTTAATAGACTTGAATCAGTAGCAGAGTGAAACCCTGCATAACTCAAAGCTATGATACAAGACTGCGGAAATAATAACATTTTAATTTAATTAAACTAGCTAAATGTGTAAATCTGCTTAGCCAATAAAAGCCAAAGCAAACGAAAGTCAACTCTCCCTTTTGCTTAATGTCTGACCCGGAAGCTGCAAAGAAGCCAAGTGAATTCACGTGGCTGTTTTAAAGTTTCTTTCTACCTTTCGGTCCTACAAACAGCTAGTGGACTAAGTTGAAATCCAATTATAAAAGCACAGGATCATACAAACCTTTCAACAATAAAGAACTCAAATCCAAACTACATGAAATTTTCCAGGACATCCACTGTAGTCGGTGTAAAAATATCCCTCCCGTAAATTTCAGGACATCAACTCCTAGTTCTGATTTACTGAAATTATAAGTTGACGTAAAACACAACAAATCAAAAATGAATGTTGGTGAATTTAAGAGAACATTGATGACTTATAATGCAATAAATGCACATGAATGTAGGTCAACGGAGAGCTGAAAGCAAAGTAACTTCCACAAACACTCCAAAAACTGCTACATCATCTCTTTTGGCGCAGATGGAAGGTTTGTGTTTTTGGGAGAGAGGTTGTGCAATTTTAAACAAACGAGTCAAAAACTGTGACCCAGTTTGTTGTGTTAGAGAAGAGGCTGGCAAGAGCTTCATTGTTCTTCAAGACTGGCATTTTGAACTATTTATCAGCCTGCCTTTGACTTTTGCTTCAAAAGACGGCACCTCAAATGTTATCGTGCAGTGTGACAAGGACAAATAATCTGCTCGGTTATATTCTTTCCTGATCAGAATCTATTAAATCCCCTCAACAGACAGAGATATAGTAGGAGAAAGCTAGCTCTGGCGATGTTCGACATTTGCACTTTGACCAAGGAATTACTCATGAAGTCGGTATAAACAGGCAATATTTTTACAGTGTAAAATATATTGAGCAAGAATTTTCTGATACAACTTCAATTGTTGGTAAATCATAATCAGTCAATCAATCAATCACTTTATTTTGCTAAATTGTCCACATTAAACACAGGAAACAACAAAAGAACAACAATAAACAAACCCACAATTTACCAAAAAAGGAATAGGCTGAAGCAAAGCTTATTCTTGCCTACCCTGTTTCTATACCTTACAACCTACCAGGATATCTTAACAACACATAATCTACATAACAGCGTAAGATTTTATCACTTTACATTTTAAAGCTCTTTTAAAGTTCACCAAGAAAGGACATAACTTAAAATCATCATTCAATTCATTCCAGTTTCACACCAATAACTGAAACACATCTAGACTTTATCTGGCTCGTCTCTTTTGCACATTCAAATATAAACAAACCTTGCAAATTATATTTATTCTCTCTTAGCTTAAATCATTTCTGAATACCAGAAGGAAGACTTTTGTTCAAGGCTTTATACATTATTTCCAGTATTTTTATATAAACAATATCTTTAAATTTTAATCAGTTGGTTCACGGTATCCCACCTTATTAATAAGCCTTATAGCTTTTTTTTGCAACTTAACTGATATATCAATGGTTGTTATGGTAAAATGGTAAAGAAAAAGAGACATAGGTGTTTGTGGTTAGAAAAGACAGGGCTTGACCTATTTGGCCACAGTGAAGAAGCAAAGAAAATGTGTACGTGCGACGGGAAACCAGTAAACTCTACAAATACCACCAAGACAAATGCTCAGATATCCGGCAGGAATTATAACAGAATAGTCCATGTGACTCCCAAAGGTGTGTGACCAAGCTCGCGTTTGCTCAGGTGCATCTAACCGAATATCAGTGCAGGTGTATGTGTTTGAGCTTTAAACCTCACTTCCTGTGTTGTCTAATACAGAGTAAAGATCCCCACATATATGAAGTGCTCGCCTGTAATAAGCAAGTGTAACGTTCTCCCCAGAACCACAGTCGCCCATCAGTGTCGCATAAGCTTTCACTTGGATTATTGCGTTTTATTGACTTTATAGTCACCCAAATGCAATTATCACTTATGACACAGAGATTTCTCCAATCAAGGAAATGAAAGACTACATCCAATAATTATGCCCCTGTGATAATATTGTGTCCCGCTGCGGAGTATCTCTCCAGATGGTAATGATCACAATGAAATGCCAAAGATAAATCAATTAGAATTGCACAGTGCACTGTTTTCTCTCTTATCTGTCTGTCACACTGACAAACCTGTTTTTTTTTTTTTGTTTTTTACTCCTTCAGCACCAAGCTGTGGTTGAAGGAGATGCAGACAACCTACGAACAACCTACACGTAGACGTCGTTTTGTAAAAGATAAGAACAACAGGTTCTAAAAGGATCTCTCTGGCTCATCCTTAAATGTCAGGTTGATTAAATAACTCACAAGCAAGGAACACTTTTAACCGCCCATAAATCGGCACCACGCAGAAAGCAAGTTCCTTCAGTAAAAAGATGTTTCTAAATAATTTAAACTTGTCCTGAACTTTTTTTTTTCTTTAATGAAACATCATGAATGATGTATGCCCCTGCATTTTTGCCATCTTAGCTTTTCATTCAGTAGATACCTATTTGAGATAAAAATCTATTTTTGATGCATCGAGGTGCATTAAGAGTCGCGGGGAATCAGGGAGTTTTTGTGCTATGGAGCTTTCTATGGACATAACAGCCCACCTTAAAGATATTATTCACTGAAAACGCAGCACCCATGCACCATAACAACACCGAAGAAACTGATGGGATCTCAAGCAGGTAAGATTGTGATAATGATGCATGGACAGCTGCACACAGGTTTCTAAAACTAATGGGCTTTAGAAAAATGTGTCAGAGAAACGGCAGATTAGGGAGAAGGATTGAGTTTTAATTACAGGTGAAGTAAGAGATCTTGAACTCATGAACTTGTGAAATATAGGTTAGCTGTTTGGTAGTTCGGAATATGAAAAGATCTAAACCTTGCTTTACAGATCTATTGGTGTGTTTTTTTTATATATATTCTTTTGTTGTTAATATTTTTTCTGTGATATTCAATCTCAGTTTCTATTAAACTGAGGGGTTTTGCTTTCTTGGGGATAAGATTGTTTTTTCTTCTTTTGTGGGGGGGGGGGGGGGGCACAGATCAGAGATTCACAAAGACACCCAGGGAAATATGTAAAATTGTCAGAAGATTTGAAAAAATAAAAACACAAAGAATCACATGTCATCTATTCATTTTTTTATTTTTTTTGGCTATGGTACGGAGGTCATATTTTTTTTATCGTGACAGCACTTCAAGCAATAAAATATTTAAATCCACTAACTTTTTGTATGAAACTGGAAAAAAATAAAATAAAACAGGCAGCCAGAGAGAAACACCATGCATTATAATCTCCGGCCTGAGAATGCAACTAGTTATTATTTTCATGACTTATGTATCTGAAAATGTTCTCTAGATTAAAACGATTTTCTTGTCCAGCATGAGTCTATTCAACCCTGTGGAACCTCAATACATTACAAACAAACAATAAACTCTGAATTGGGGTTCACTTACTTGGAAATCTACTTTTTGTAGGCGGTTTAAACGCTTTTTATCAAATGGTGTGCCTTGTTAGATAGCGGTGCCCTATTTTCACATATGTAAGCCACTGCAGGAGTTGGAGACAGCTTCACACTCAGGAGTACTTTTAAAGAAAAGGTGAAGTGGAGTGTGTTTGCGTTAGACATGAATTTTTGTGTCATATCAAGATGTCTTCCCACTCTCCGTACCCAGTTATGATGACTAACACACAGGCTCATGAGAAATGTTAAAGTCTAAGTATTTACCGAGACTAAAAAATAGTCACTTGTGTCAATTATGACTGAATTATGTAATTTACTGCTCCACTGAAAGGGATTGTTATGTGCAACACTCACAAAACCGTGGTAAAAACACAACAGTAATTCTCTTCTTTTTTTTTTATAAATTGCTGTTTTCTAGTGAGCCAACCTGTAAAAAGCATTCACACCTTCAGTAAAGAAGAAAGAACTAGGACATTTGCCACAGCTGACTGGCGAGAAAATAAAATATGTATTAAATAATTCATCAAATGTCCAAATGCGCATGAACAGAACATATTTTTTCTGCGGTTCGGGCAAATGTAAACACCTGACTGATTGTGCGAAAGGCTTTGGGGAAAAGACGAGACGGGGAATCTTATTAATCACTCCTGTATTGTGACAGGTAATACCTCTCATTGCCTAGCAACCCGAGTCCTCCAGGGCAACAGTGGGAATGATGAGATTTACAATGGGAGCTCCTCTCCAAAGTTACGGGAAAGTCCATTGTGTTGCGGCAGACGCCTCGCACTCACATACACCGTTCTTTTATACCGTTGAGCTGCTCATGTTCTTTTTCGGTTATTAATTATTCAAACAAATACTGTGTATGAGGGGATCTATATAAAGATCTATACAAAGAAATCATAAATCGTTTTCTCCACTTTTTTATTTGTCTCAGCCTTATATCCTGAGTCACCCAGCGACACTGATGGTGTCTTACCTTGAACAGGCGCAGAATGTTGGCCACCATGATGGAAACGGAGCTCGAAGAGGCTCCGATGACGCCCACCACCCTCTCTGGTTTGGTGATGATCGGCTCCCCCCCGCCGAGACATTTGACATCTGTCCCGTCCTTCTCGATCAGCGCCTGGACGAAGGTGAGCGACTGCTCCAAGGCATGAGTGTCCCTGGAACAGGTGTCCAGGATTCTCGCTCCCAGTGTGATGTTAGGCAGGAGATTGTTATCATTGTTGATGCGGTCAAGGGCAAAGAGCATGGCTTCCAGTCGGTGAATACCCTTCTCCTTCTTCAGCTCCCCGCAGGGCTTGCCATCGTGGCCCCTGGCGTGGACGGGGAACAGCCCACCTAAGGAGATATCTCCGTCAATGCGGATGGAGTTCAAATGCGTTTGTCCCGGCCCTTTGGGTCTGGCGGCCAGAGAGGCCTTCAGGGAGCTATAAAGAAGCAGCAGCAGCAGCAGCAGCAGGACGTGGATGTTTCTCCGACAGCCGTTCCGATTCGGTCCACACGCTGGGGGCTGAAACATGATCAACGTGCGAGCAGGAATCCACACCAGCAATCAGGAAACAACAATAGCCAGGTATTATTTTATGACGGCCAGAGGGTTAATTGCAATGCCTCTTGAAGCAGTTTTTACAGAAAAGGATTCCTCTCATGTCTATTGCCTCTCCCAGGCATTCAATTAGAGCAGAATATGAGCTTGGCTCCTTCTCAGGATGTAATCCTGTTCCTTTCTTTTCTTTTACTCACTTCATCCTCTGACCGCTGTTGTGGGCAGCTGGGTTTTTTTGTGTCTTCTGTTATTCTTTGGAGATCCTTCACTCGGGGCATTAAGAAGAACAAAGGTGAAAGATAAGCTTTTTGTCTCCCCCTCTTTCTCTCCCTCCCCGTCTTTGTGTCTCTTTCCTCTCCACCTCAATCAGAAGTTTTTAATCTCCACTGTTCCCTTGGGCCGGGATTTGGTGTATGTCAGAGCCCTCGGGCCGCTTCAGGTCCGCAGGATTCAGAGCGAGTTCCTGAAAGATGAAAAAGAGAACCGAAGTGAGACAGTGCTCAGAGAAACCAGAAAAGGGCAAAGGAATTTGAATTAGCACGAGAATTTCAATGGCATTTTTTTTTTCTCTTAACCTTTTAACTGCAGCATTATGAGGAAGGAGGAGACAGTTATGTTTGCAAGAAAATATCTTTCTTTTATGCGTTTTTCCAGGATCTGCTTAGATTTGAGATTCTGATCCCTTACAGAAAAGTTTATTTTTAAATAACAAGAAGTTGCTGTCACAATTCTGAAAAACTCTGACTCCTCTGTTTCCCGTCGCTTTCACATCCAAGAAATAAACAAAAAAAAACAAAAAACATGACTTTTCTGTTTTTCCAGAAACAAAACCTGTGTTATGATGCCTGAAACCTGGCAAATGATTAGTCATATTATGGGTTTAACGTAAAGCCTAAATGGTCTGAATAATCTACAGATAAAGTTAACATCTCCTTGTGCCAAACATTAGCTAGGGACATCTGTTTATGGCGGGCAAAAAGAATATACACATATTATAATATATGGGACTCATATGTGGCTTTAAAAGTCTCTCAGGCATTTCTAAACCTGTGGCTCACAGTGAAGAAAAATATAAGAAAAGAGCATCGGTAGACTTCTTGAAATTGCTCTAAACCTCTTATTGTGTTATTAGAAATAAAAAGTAGCTTTCATTTCCAAAGAACCCCTGAAATGACTTATTTCCACACATCGATCTGCTCGCTGCAAGCACTTCACAGCTTTTAGACAAAGATACAGCCTTTTTGTCTGGTCTTCGGTTTGTTTTTATGAGTAAAAACAAGCAAATTAGTATCCCTGAACAATCAGGGTGCATAAGAAAATGCGTGTTAAGCATCTCTTAATGACACTTGCCTATTTTCTCTCTGAAATTCTCACTAAAGACAATTGCAGTAAATGTTGAATTGTTGACAATGTTGCTTTACATGACCATTCAAGCTTCAGCTGATTAAAACAGAAACTAAAGTAACCAATGCAACCCTCCCACACCGAGAGAAAAAATAAAAATAAAAAATTAACAGGATAATTTTACTGTCTCTAGCCCTTTAAAGACAATAGTTCTGTGTGAATCATGCAACCATGAACTCCCCCCCCCCCTTACAGATTGTAATTCAACAACCTGATCAGCTGAGATCACAGGGCTCTTTGGATTCAAAACATGCAGGAGCAAATGTGTACCCCCCCCCCCCAACCCTGTGTCACAATCTTCACATTGGTTGCCCAAATGTTGTCAATGCTACAGAGACAAGCAATAATTTTCTTCAGCGTGATCTTCTAAGATCATAAAGGTGAGCCTCTCCGTTTGCGATGTTTGTAAGGTGAGCAGGAAAAGGCGTACATGTTAGAATTGTTTTCTGGAAGATGCTTTATGCAACCACTGCGGCCTAAAAATGTGCTTTTATCTAGGTTGCCTGAAACACAAATGTTGCAGTGGAGCTTTTGATTACCTCTCTTCGGAACTTGCTGTTCCACCTATGGTAATACAAGCCTGTGCAGATTCTGTTTGAGCTGTATTAGTTTGATTTATAACCTGATCAATAACAGCGCCAAAGTTAAAAACATTTCATCTCTGAGCATGAAAAAAAAAACATTTTGTGCTGCTGCTGTATTTCTTCAGTTTGCATGATCTGTTAATTTAGTTTACTGTACATGTCTCCATCCAGTTCCTGCAGTGCCTGACAGATAGTAACTTAGGAATATAAGTAAGGTATATACCACCTCTCAACATAAAAATCACAAACTGCTTCTGTTATCTGTGACTCTCCTGAACGCTAAAAATAAAATAAAATGTAACCCTTGTTCATTGCTTGTTTGTTTGTCAGTTTTAGTCCTTATTATGTGTAATGTGAACCGGTGTGGCCAAAGAGTAATTTCGCCTTTGTGTCTCTTTATGTTTGCATGATGTATTTTTAATAAATTTTCTTAATTTCATCTTTTTCTAAAAAAAGCCAATATTCACGACATTTACCCTTTCCACCGGAGTGCTCATGGACACATGGATTTGTGTTAACTTAAATAGCAACAACCCAGGGCCATAGTGCTATGGATGACATATTTCATTATCCAGATGTATTTCTGAAGTTTAATAAAAGATTCAAATTTAATTTATGTGAAAGTAGTTGAGTTTGGATCTGTTGGCATATTTTGACTATCGGCCTTTTTTTTTGCAGGAAATCCAACAAACTTCTTCCTCCAAGTTATTTGGCTGTCTTTTTAAATAAGATTTAAACCAAAAATGAGCCAAGACAACACAGATGCTGTGGGACTTGGCTTTGCAACCAAATCCATATGTCAGTAGAAGCTCAAAGACATGAGGTCACTTAAAAGTTATGCGTCGATTGCCCTGAAATAAACGTGAAGTTCTGCTGCAGCTCTTCACTTACGTCCTTTTAAAAACTAGAAGAGAAAGCCGACTTAAAGAAACACCAAATGATAGACAATGATGGGTTTAGACCAGTGAGTATGTGAACAAACAGTTGGGCAGTTTTATAGAATTAAAAAAATCCAAGCTTGAAAATTTGCTGGATCGAGGAATCTTTCATTACACACACACACACACACTGGAAACATCTTCCTATAAAGCAATTCACATGATATAAAATCATTCTGAAAAGGAGCTTTATATCCTAAAACTGTATTCTTGAGCTCAAAAGCTGCCCCTTTCTGTTTCGTTTCACTACCTGAAATCCAAACACACTTTGACACAGTTATGACCTACATTCTTTTCTCTTTTTTCTTGCCACTGATACAAAGACATTCCTGAGAGATGCACAGAATATGCCACTACAAGCCCATCCTATATGTAGATGTCTGCAACCTGTTAAATCCCGCCATAGTAATGAGCTCTGAAGGAACAATCTTGCTGCGCGCGGTGGCAGAATGGGGTTGTAGACATTGGTTTTCTAGCAGAGTGCGTCGAGGCCTTGGATCAGCAATGGCTGAGATTCATTGGGAGCATATTGGAAGTGACAAGGTCCTTTGAATACACTCAACTATCTCCTACTGAGTGAGAAGTAATTTTTCAGAATTGATCCTCTGCAGGCCGAGTTTAACTGCTGCAGAGCAGATGACAACTGGGAGGCCAGCCAGCTCACCTTAGCTCTGTATCCAAATCCAAACCGTGCAGCTGTACGTCTAACGTTAAAGCGAACCCTAGGATTGAAGGAGCTGCTGCTGCTGCTGAAATAGGACAAAAAAAACAGCTGTGAGAATTAAACTTTTCCAATAACAAAAAAAAAACGTTCTACAATACAGCAGAATCAAAGACAAAGGTCATCAAACTTTCTTATTGTAGAACACAAGCGCTGGCGGGATGACAGTTCATAAGTCTTCTTCAGACTGAAAAACATTTGCCAATCTATGAAAATACCTCAATTGTGCAACAGCCGTAGAAAGAAGTGTCATAAATCTCAGATCACATAAAACACTTTGTTGATGAGTCTGTTTTGTTTTATATTCCGGATCAATAGCTTATGGTGTTCCATTTCAGGAGATAATGCAAATAATTCTTCTCAGTATTACCCTGAAGGATCTCGGTGCATGATCTGCAGTCCTCCCATGCCCCATGGAAGGAAAAAAAAAAAAAGAAATCATCTCAGAAACTGTCATCACTCATCTGTAGCTCAGATATTCTAACTTAATGAATCTCTGAGGTTGGGACAAATGCACCTTTCAGACTTTTATTCAATGTGGCATGCAGTGAGCTGCAAAATAAGACGAGAACATGATGTTGAAAACCTTGTGGTGTATTTTTATTTTCAGTTAGGTTTTCTTTTTCTTTTTTTTTTGTAATTCAGCTCATATGTGATAAATTGTTTTTAAAGACAGATGACAAGTGGCAAATTTCAACCTTTAAGTTTCAGAACTTTTAAGTCCCCCTTTGTTGCAGCTTGCTTTTAACACAGGCAAAACAATAAAAAAAAATAAAAATAAAACAGGCTGCAACGGCAAAAACAAAAACTATATACATATCTGGAGATGGACCTTTAATGGCAAATCTCAATAAACATGCACAACGGCAACAGTGAGAAAAACAAAAGAGTTAAGCAGCTGGAAAATGTCAAAAACAGCTGCAGGAAAACTAGAGATTTATATCAGGGAAACAACCTTTCACTGGGTGCAAAAGTTTATTTCAAAACATTTTATCATTTCAAAAGGCCATAAAATAACCTTGAGGCAAATAAGTATCTATTACAACACCGCCATACAAGCCAGAGCTGCTAAAACTACTCTAAATTATTATAATGCCCGTAACCTGTCAATAAAGATCATATACTGAGCTAGAGAGGCTTCAAAAGGATGAAAGATGACCTGAAACTCTGACTATGACCGGTAAACACAGATCTGTCAACTAAATATCAACACATTCTCATGTGTTTGCAATAACACAGAGTTCAGAGTGGTAGACAGTGTAATATATTTACCTATGATCATCTCAAAGGTTATGTCAAAACAGTGTTTGAGATAAATGGTCCTGTACCATTAGGTAGCTCAGTAGAACCTGGTGGTAGATCAGGGGTTTGTGGCCCACTAGCCGTTATATAAGCCATATAAGTTTTCCATTAACCCCAAACGCCACTTAAACAAGGTACTGCTTGAGTGTGACTTAAGATAATTTCTTGGTTAATTGTGCTTTTTAATTTGGAACTCAAAATGTGGTAAGCAATAGTTTTCTTTGCAGGTTGAGAGCAATATTTGTTTCAGCTTCATCCTCACATTCTGAGTGGAGCATCTGCCTTCGGGTTAATTTACCGATTTATGCCCCCGTTTTATATTTAAAAACCCTTTGATCTCCATGAATCAACAAACATGTGAATAGAAGGTCCTTCTGTACATTCTAATGTCACATTTACAGAGATGTAATGCAAAAGGTATCACTGATTAAATGCCTCTACTCAACCACCTTGGAATCGTATATGTTGTAATGTCTTGGGTTTGTTTTCTTTCTTTGCAATGTGTCAAACGTACAGTTCCTTACAAAAGTATTTATACACCTGGAACTTTCCACAATTTTCCTCATTACAACCACCACAAACATCAATGTGTTTGTGTTACTGCATAATGATAGATAGATAGATAGATAGATAGATAGATAGATAGATAGATAGATAGATAGATAGATAGATAGATAGATAGATAGATAGATAGATAGATAGATAGATAGATAGATAGATAGATAGATAGATAGATAGATAGATAGATAGATAGATAGATAGATAGATAGATAGATAGATAGATAGATAGATAGATAGATAGATAGATAGATAGATAGATAGATAGATAGATAGATAGATAGATAGATAGATAGATAGATAGATAGATAGATAGATAGATAGATAGATAGATAGATAGATAGGTGGAAAATATGTTAAAAGACATCAATTAGATGTGCACTTCAGAAAAGTTCATTTTATGGAAGAGTGTCAAGAGGAAAGCAACTGTGCAAAGAAAGCTAAAGAAGTCCTGGATGGCACAGGCCTTGTAAGGGACACAGTAAACGTGTGGAAATGTTGCTCTGATCAGACGGGAGCAAAATGTAACTTTTTGGCCTGCTTGCAAAACATTATATGTGGCTGAAAATGAATACTCCACATTATCATGAACATAAAATTCTCGCAGTAAAACATGGTGGTGGTGGCATCCTGCATCCTTTTAATTTGACTTGATATAAATTCAGGAGTCAAAAGTACTTTCACAAATGACCGTATGATGAAGTGGTTAGCAGTCAGTTACAGAGATGAAACCGTGGCAATAGTACAGAGCATTAGGTTGAAAGTCAAACTGTTTCTCCCTTTTCTGTAACGACCTTATATTTTTGTGTAATAAACAGTATACTACATAAAATACGGGCTTTCTCCACCAAACAATTCTAATACTACAATCAAGGTTTTTCATTTTTCCTCGGCGATTGTTTTGCTTTACAAATGTCAATTTGTAATCTCATTAACTTCTTTCAAGCTGAGAGCTCATGGGGAAATCATGTGTTGCTATATGTGGAATATTTAGATACCAGCATGTGTAACATAGATGAAAAAAGTGCTGAGAATCTATCATAAAATATTTATAGGGGAATGTGCTGTGATAGTTCTTCGGCTGATTATTTTTTTTCTTTTGTGCAATTAGCACTCAGGGACTTTGGAGTAGTTCTTCTTGATATTTACGGTAAAAACTCTTAACAAACAGCATAGGTGCAGAGAAATTACTTTTCTTATTCTCATCACACAAACAAGTGAAATCCGATACGATGTACCATAAACCAAGCTAAATAGCATGTAGTACATTGCAATGCCGCACAGTTAAATGGGTGAATGTGACATATTTGTCACATTCACCCATTCTCACATCCTTGTATGGGTTCAACATTCATTCACAGACACACACACACACACACACACACACACACACACACACACCATGTCACCATGAGTCCACCGGGTAAAGGTGGATTTCAGTATCCTGGCCAGAGAAGCCGGATAGTGCGATCAACCTTTAAGCAGCTGGAGGACTGCTGTACTTTCTGAGCCACAGAAAGCAGACATGATCTGAAGACAAATAGGAGTTCTCTGAGATAACGTTTATCCAGGACACTCCATGTTGCTGAAGCCTTTTCACGAATAAAAGTGAACCATGAAATAAGTTAATAGTTGAATGGCACATTGTGTAGCCTGTCCCATCAGTCACATACTCACACTTTCTCTTGACAGCTTCTTAAAGCAGACAGAGTCATTTTCTCTGACAGCTCACACTTTTCAGACAGTTGGGGTTTTTTTTGAGTTTGTCATCTTCTTGGGTTGTTTGACAGATTTTGTCCCTGTTCTTTTCTACACTAAAGATGACGCAAAAACATTGAAAACGTACTTTTACTCGTTATTCATTAATTTCATTTGATACGGCAGAATAGGAAGCAGATTAGGATGCAACTGAAATCACGATCACAACTGAATTTTCTAAAATAGTGATCTCTTCTCAATCTAACTCAGTCAGGAAAGGTTGCATCTAAACTCAGCTCATCTCTTCCTTCTGCATTCCTGAGAACAAGACACAGATCCTCCAGTCAAAGGCAAATTTGGGTATATGTGAGAGCGATGTTGCTTCAGAGAGCCAATAAAAAATGGATTGTATTTTTCTGAACTACATTCTATGGACAAAGAAAGACCTCCCCAGTTACCAAAAGAATAAAAAAGCTATCCCTATAAATACAATAACTTATGACTGTGGCTGTTCTAACATGATTATTAAAAGAAAAACACTTTATTACATCAAATATAAAGCTAGATCAATATTCTGAGCTCAACACCTTAATAATAATTAATATTTAGTTACGATGAACAGTGGATTTTTATAAGCTTCTAAATTTGCTTATACACTGACATGTATTTACAAGCATTCAGACATTTTAAAAGGAGAATAGCTGCTGACTATATGTTCTCTTTCTCTTATATTTTGGAAATGTAGGGATGCCATAGCATATAGCATCCCTACACCTCAAATCTGAGGTGTTGAACAATAACATACTAATGAAACTCAACATGGATGCTGTTTTTGGTTCATTTGGAGAAACTAAATGCAATGAATTTATTTATTTTTTATCAAACACGAGCCAAAGCAGTAGTTTGGTCAAGAGCCAGGAGCGTCTTTGATTCACAAATAAAATCCAGAGTGGGAATAGCTTGTTTTTGAACCAGCATGCACAAACAAGCCAGTGAAGATCCACAAAACTACTCCACACTTTGGTTGCTATGAGTAACAATGCAATAAGAAGGATCTCTTCACTCAGAAAAATGTGTCCTTCTGATCTATTCATTCTGCTTTCCCTTACAAATGCACTTTACCTGAAAACAAAAAAGCCTGCAGGATGTGCTCTTTGAAGCAGACAAAGCTGCTCTGCAGACCTGACACTACACCTTCACGCGCTTGCATGTTTTTTGTTTTTTTTTATCACATCACGTTAGAGAGTTCACAGCTTCACACCAACCATTTTACCGTCCTGTCTTTCTTGCAAAGGAGGATTATAAAAAAAAAAAAAAAAAAAAAAACACGGTTACAGCGGGAATGAAGGGGTATTTGTTGAAAGCGGCTGAAACCTGAGGAGGTGCTACGTGGCAAACAACCCAGAGAAACTTTTAGCAGGAGCTCTCTCCTCATACATGGGCAGGAGGGGCTCTCTAATTGACACTCCAGCACGCTGATGCTCCACAGCAGATCAATAGGAAGGTAGAAGTGCTGCTGCCCAAAGGAAAATGAATGGAGAGAATGGAGCTTAGCTGCACACAAGGACTAGAGAGCTTAGTGGAGACTGCCACTTTGTTTCTAATGAAAGAATAAAATGGCTGAATTATCCTTTAAAAGATCCATCAATAAACTGGATCAAACTTGTAAGTGGTCGAAGGGTAATGCTTTTTTTTTTTTTTGGGTTGCAAAATTAGAAAACCACAATGCAATTATTACAGACAGAGCCGGCAATCTGTCACTGAGCTGCTTTTTAGCATCCCTGATATTTAGTTCTAAACTTGATCATTTCTTTAACAACATTGATCTTTTCAACAAAAAAAAAAAGTTGTACTCCACAGTGTTGGAGTTGTTAGCGATGGTGCCTTGCAGCAGTGAAGGGCACCGGTGCAAACCTCAGCCGGCAAAATCCTGCCTGGCATCTGTATCTTCTCCCTGAACATGTTTGGTGTTCTTCAGCTCCCCACTGTCCGAAAACCTTCATTTTAGGTTCATTGGAGATCCTAAGTTTCCCTTTAGCATTAGCGGTCCTTTGTCTTACGTGTTGCACTATGATGGACTGATGACTTGTGCAAGGTGTACCCCACCTCCCACCCACTTACTGCTGGAGATAGGCCCCATCAGCACTTCTTTTTTAATAGAGCAGAGAATACAAATAAGCTTTATCGTCCCATAGTGGGAAGATTCACATGTACCAGCAGCAAAGTGAAAGGCAAATGGAAGCATGCTGATACACACAAAGGTAAAAAATATAAGATAAAGAAAAAGGAACATGTTTACAAGTGATATTCTGCATTGATACACTAGAATGGTGTAACCTGACCCTAGCCAGATTTATATCGTTCCGCTTAGCTCCGCTTAGCTTCACTCACATCCATCTGGGACCTCTTCCATAGAGAGTGATTTCTCCAACCAATTTTATTGTCCAGCCAATCAGGACGCAGAGCTACAGTTTCATAGATGTGACGTAGTGGAGAAGCGACCGTGAGACTGTTTTGATTCAGACAACAATGGCGGCTCATCGAGGAAGCAAGCGTTAACATTGATGCTGCTATTTCTTCCGTGTTGTCCAATCTACCTAATATTGTTTCATTAAAAGAACATCAGAGAACGCCTCTGAAGGCTTTTGTTGGTGGAAACGATGTTTTCGCCCTTCTCCCGACCGGATTTGGCAAGTTTTGTTTTCCGGGGCGCGCCCGCGGCGGAGCGGTTAGCGCAAACTATGTTAGGAGGCCTTTAGTCCTCGACTCGGTCGGCCCGGGATCGACTCCGACCCATGGAGCTTTGCCGCCTGTCTTCCCCCCTCTTCCTGTCAGCTCACTGTCAATAAAACGCGTGCCACTAGAGCCGCAAACACATTTAAAAAAAATAAAATAGTTTTGTTTTTTCCTGCGTCGCTCTCATCAGCGTCACAGGTTGGCTTCAGTGTGAGTGGTTGAAATAGCACGTCGATAAAGATGACAGACAAGTGGCTTATCCAATCATATGCAAGGATTTTTGATAAGGCCCAGCCTTCTGAAACGCCATTCCTATGGATCTGTCCCAGATGGATGAGTGGAGCTAGGCGGAGCTAAATCTATCTGGCTAGGGTCAGGTTAAGAATGATGTGCTTTCTTTTGGATTGAATATATTCTGACCTGATGTCATAATTTAAAGAAATAAAATAAGTACATTTCTTAAAAAAAAAAAAAAACTCCTAACGATGAAGGCATTCCCTAACCTGACTCTCGCCAGATGGATGTAGTTCCTCCGAGCTCCACACGGCTCCACACATCCATCTGGACTCGCTGCCATTGGTAGGGATTTCAATACCACATAAAATGGACGAGCCAATCAGGATCGCCAGGCGGGATTTTTATATATGTGACGAATCAGAGAAGCGACTGTTTGGATTCAGACGACATTAGCGGCTGGCAGCGAGGAAGCAAGCGGCAACATTTATGCTGCTATTTCATCAGTGTTGTCAAATCTACTGAATAATTCTTTAAAAGAACACCAGAGAACAGCTTTGAAGGCTTTTGTTAGTGGAAACGTTGCTTTCGCCTACATATGGGTTCCTTTCACATTTGAACCAATACAGTACCGACACCCGGTACCTGGGAATCGACTTAACGGTACCTGTTTTCGGTACTTCTGTGGGCTTGTCCTTCAAAGAATTCTCTCAATTTTTCAAATTAACATATTTATTTCTCAATATACAATATAAACTTGTTTGGATCTACAAATGAATATTTTTTAAATAATTTATAAATTTTAATACATTGCCTGAATAATAATGAAGGCATTGCAAAACTAAACGAAGCTTTACCACAACGGTAGTTATCAGAGGCACAGAGTGAACGAGGGGAATAAGAGATTGAAGCTGTGTGTGAATAAAATTCAGGGAATTGTTTTAGTGCAACAGCTTTAGAGACGAAAAAAATATATTAAAAACACATTTTATCCTGTTTTGTAAATCAGGGCGGGACACATTTACAATGAGGGAACAGAGCCTGTCCTCTCTTTGCTGACTGCAACCCAGTTTCAGGACGGGGCAGCTGTCTGTCTGTCTGGGAGACAGTGCTTGGAGAAGTGCTTAGCTCCCCAAAGACAATAACTCCAGAACGATTGTTACTTTCACGGGAAGTCACTGATATAACAGTAGAAAGTGGCTCGATTTTTCGCCAGTCGCTTTTTTGAAAAAAGATCACTGGATATCTCTGAAAAGTCACTAAATATAGCGAAAATATTGCTAAATTGGCAGCAGTGACCAGGTATTTTCTTATATTAGAGATATTCCTGCCGCTGGCCTTGTACTTGTACCTTGTACTTGTACCTCAAAAATACTGCAGCGCATTTTGAAAAGCGGAACCAGCGCTTTCTATCGGCCACACTTTGCTGATTGGACCAGTGGCTACAGACGTCATCACGCTCTTGTGCGTGCAAAGCTGCGTTCATGTACGGCATGGAAAATCTGCAACTCTTCTTCTCCCTGGGTGTCACAGTGATGCGTTTAGGTACCGAAACATGATCCTGTTTGATTTTACGTGAATCGGTACCCAGTAGCACCGACGGGAGCTCTGCGAAACGAAATCCATCTTGCCAGAGTCAGGCGAGGTATTCCCACCCACACCATGTGTTTCTGTTTTGCAGGGCATGTCCACTAGATACAGGGTCTGTAGCTAGGCCCCCCTTGTGTTTTTTGGCCAGAGAAAATCATCGGACTATCTCCAGTTTTTAGGTTCCAACAACTTGAAGCTGAAACTTCCCCTTCCGTTGCAGCTCAGTTAATATTGAAGTTATATTCTGAGTCTCAATTTATTAGAGGCTCTGTTTATAAAACTGGCACAGGTAGGAGTGTTGTGTTAGAGTCAGGATAAAACTAATCAAAACAATTTTACACTGTAATTACAGAAACGACCTTTTTCCTGACACAAGCATCGTTTCGATCACTGATAAAGCAGGTATTGTGCGTATTAATGCAAAAATAATCAGCATGTCAATATCAATTTCAGCAAATTTCAACAGTTCACTTTTCTGAACACTTGAGTCTCTGACTTAATAAGGCTTCTGTGAAAGTGGAAATTCAAGATAAACAAAAAACGCATTGAGCAGCATCACAATGCCGGTTATATTCAGCAACCTTATTCTGGTATTAGGCTATAAAAGGCATGCTGGAGAGCTTTTTACTGAATGTCATTAATATCCAACTCATGCCCAACCTGTAGTGAGAAAGAAGCAATGAGAGCAAAAGTAACATTAGCTCTCCAGGGTGTTTATATATCAGGAGGGGGTGAGGAGATTTGAACATTAAAAGCATCAGTTTATTAGTTTGAAATTAGTATGGAGCACACACGTTAATTATTTTTCTTTCCCTTGCTCATTTATTAATTAGAGGTAAAAGTGTCTCCTGTTGCTCAGCAAACATTACTCTTTAGGCTGGAATTGCATTATACACAAGCAGGTAACGACTTTTTCTGAACAAATAGGGTAAAATATATAATTGATAGCTGCTGAAAGAGATGCAATACACACAATGATGTAAACAAGTATTGGCCCCCTTCCAGATTTCTTTTCCTGCTTTTACCTCTCACTTGGATCAATAATTTGTTTTTATGTCTTAAAGGGTAACAGGAGCAAACACCAAAAAACATTTTTCAAATGACGATTTCAATTATTAGCCACAGACATATGTGAAGAAGTGAATGTCCCCTTTGTTAGATTATGAATTAACTATAATTAATTAACCACCTTTCTTTGTTCAGTTTCACTGGTCACGCCCAGGCCTGATTTCTAGCTGACCTGAAGAAGCAAGAGAACATTTAAATAGAACCTAACAACATGAAACTGGGATAAAATTTTGTAAACCAACACATTCATTTTAAATAAATTCAAGAACAGATGATAGATGTCATTGACATCTATCAGTCTGAAAATGGTTAGTAGGCTTTTCTAACCACTTTGGGAGTTTGTGACCCACTGTGAGAGCTATTAACCACAAATGGAAGAAGCATGGAACAACGGTGACCCTTCCCAGGAGTCCCCAGCCTCACTAAATTCTCCAAGAA